>CM057009.1:136220847-137420847 GCA_029891345.1 Dryococelus australis | reverse complement strand
CATAGCTAAAATCCGAGAAATAGAAATATGCCCTTTTCAATTAAAACATACATGATACAAACACTGCAGAATTATGTTATGAATTTAGGGTGTCTCAAGTCATTGGTTAGTAGCATATTGTGAACCATGTGGCTTTGCACTCTGAAGCCTATTACACTTTATTTACGAGGAGCACAAGGGAGATAACACTTTACCATATTATTTAGAATACTTTCGGGGGCATACACGAAAATAACGCAGTTAACACATACGGGTGAGTTTACTCTTCGTACGGCGGGTCAATCAGATCATGACCTGGTTCACTGATCCGTTCATGCATGAATGAGTTGGTTGATGCATACACAAGCACAGTGGTAGTGGACTACGTCCCGAGCAGGATAATGAGGGTGATGTCAAGTTATGTTCCTTTGGGCACACAGGATTTCAGGAGTAGGAGGTAGTAGTTGTCAGCCATTATGTCACAAGCGTGGGCGGCCGCCTGGGATGGCCATTTTACTGACAAAATCACTAGTTTTACCTAAAAATTACTTCAAAAATAAATTATTTTACCAAGAAATCACTTTTTACACTTCAAAATTTTTTCCTCCCCAAACCCTACTAAAATTCCAAAAAATTGTGAAAAAAAGTGCTTGCTCCTCAATGTGGCTCAAGGATTGTGGCTGAGGTATCCCAAACATCAGCCACAATGAGGAATCTGAGGACCCAATATAGTAAAATTAATTCAAAATCTTTTTATTTTGAATATTTTTTATAATTAAAAAATTTAAAGGCTTAAGTATTTCGTGTTATATATCACCAGACTCGTCTTTTCAAGGTGCATATGATTGTGATATCATACTGATTATTAACCCAAAGTCAGGACCACCATATTGGATTTAAGAGGTATGCCCCTCCCCCCCTAATAATCAAAACTCATTACCATCACCCCACCTTACCAACACCCCTCACCAGTACCTTAACCACTATACAATCTTGTCATCCCACCTTAACTCCTCTCCCACTACCCCCCCCCCCTTCCTGCCATCCTTTAAATCCATTTTTTCTATAAAAGTATCTAACAATTCGATGCAGGCAAAGAGCCAGCCACAGTCAGCCCATGACGGCCCTCGCCGCTAGCATAACACGTGGTGGTAAGCACATGTGAAGTACCGCTACACGGACTTTCCCAAAACAGGATATGTTGTTTCAGTGTATTATATACTTATTTTTCAGGGTAAAATGTTTGTAAAGTGTAACATGTCTTATTTGAGGGTATGTGTAAAAATTAATATTTGAAATTTAAAATGCACGCTGCACAGAAGAGAGAGACAATGGTATTCAGGTGAAAATGCCTTCAAAAGACAATTAAAATACAACCAAAAATCATAGTAAAATTGCAGTCTGTAAAACCGCTTTAAAATGTTTTTAGTGCCATTTCAATTTGCTGTATTAATATTTTTCACTCAGCATGCATAGCACTTCCGCTTGTGTGAACCCCGTAGGCAGCCATGGTAAGTCCGCGTGACCCCTGCCTCTGGGCAGTCGTTCTAAAAGAGCTGGCGAGGTAAAATGCTGTCACGTATGCACTTCATCTTTTTGCACTGATGTAGGTTTCAATAGTTCACTTTAGTATACAGGTTAACATTTACCTTGCGTACGTTTTGCCAGACATCCCCAGCATAATGCTATCCACGTAACCTAATAATTTCCAGCCTTTTTAGGCTTTTTGAGATGCTAACGAGATGAGAGGAGGATATGTCAGAGAGGCCATGCGGCCCACGCTATTTGTGTTGCAGGTGTTATCCGCCCATGCTTACGACTTTTCCATGAAATTTCTGCTTAATTGCGACACACAATATAAATAGTAAAATGTTTATATCATTATTTGAGGGTTTTTGTCGTTTGTCATATTAATATGTTTTGCGGCCACATTACTCATGGCCACTTGATTAGCTACCGCCAAGTCTGCGCCATCATCGCATTATGAGTGTTAATTCTTGTTCCATCTTGTGTGCCATAATTTTATCTCAGGGTTTATGTAATAATTTCAATAAGGGTTCGTGTAATTTATATGTTTGATGCATTTTGTTCTTGACTACATGGTCAATTTATGTACGCGTGATTTCCCACCATCCAGCACCCCAAGATCTTTTGTATGCTCGTTTCTTACCACAATAAATTTTCTAATGCAGCTACCATTTTTGGCCGATGTTTATTGACCACATGTCCAGAGAATATACTGTGTTTTTACGCCAGCACACGTGGTCCACTATGAGTTTCATCCAGCAGCATCCGCGCCATCTAACGCTGATTTCACACCTTTATGTGTTTATTTTGCCTGCTCATATAGTGTCTCATGTTCATCAGTGTTATTTTATGTATTTCTGTTGTACGATGCCATTATCTTGGCACTAACCCACCATGTCTATGACCGTTGCCACATACCACATGGTTCGGGGACGAGTCCCGACGAGTAGACGCTAGATGCATAGATATTTGCACGTGTCCATTTCATACTCCGTGTCCTGTCTCTGGGCAAACCCTACAGTCCATCCCAATGGCTGTAGGCCCCTTGCTTTGTAGAGGCTGTGTCTCCAAACACCATGGAGCACCATTCTGTCGGAGTGCGTCGGATTAGTAACATGCTTGGGAGTTCACCCACCGGGACAAGCTAGGCATGCTCGAGAAGTAAAACCTACATCACTTGGCATGTTTGTAACTTGGTAAAATAAACACCTCAGTGTAAAAGTTTAAGGTTTTTCCATAGTGTCAGTTACCCAGCCCCTACCTAAGTATTGTGCATTACAGTGTTATGTGTGTAAAAGATGGTTTGTATGCACACAGAACCCACAGCATCCCTAAGATCCCTGTGTCTCAAAGTGTGGTGTGTTGGAACCACTGCTGGCATCCATCAACCACAGGTAAAAGTGTATTGTGATTGTCTCCGTGTCTCACCCGATTGCATCAAATTAAAGCAATTTATATCATTGCCCCCAACATTGTCGGAAATTATATTGAAAGTAGCACTACATTCAACCCCCCCCCCCCCCATCCCAATTCAAAGACACTCAAATCACTCCACACACCTCACATCCCATGACCATGGAACCCCCCACCCCCAACCAAGACATGTTATCCTCTAAACACACAACCATGACCCCATACCTTCCCAATACAACGCCAATCCATCTTGAAAAGCATCGGCCACCCCCCTTCAGCTTTCCCCATCCTCGTGCCCGGCACCTCTTCCCACACTGTCTCGCAGGTCAGGCAGCTGGCTGACCTTGTTAAATTAATTGTAAAACAATCAGGCATATAAAAATCTATGCATTTATAAATCATTATAATTATTTTATTAAAATTTATCTTATCTAATGTTAAAAAATGCCTACATTTAAAAAAATTCATATTCATGTATCAAAAAAATATTTTTAATGCAAAATTTGCTTCAAAAATTTTAATTATGTAAATTTCACTCTCTTATATGACACTTGGTAACATTAAAAAAAAAAAATCCCACGGAGGGATGGGGATTTTAACACACAACCTCTCAAAACAGGAGTTGCGTGCTCTAACCACTGAGATACTTAAGCAACAATAAGAACAGTTTCTTAAATCTGCTATGATTGTCACCAAACAAAGAGACTGCATTCCTTCGTACAATTGCATTAGTGTATAAAATGTTTTAAATATTATTTTTATATTTCTTTTTAGTCAATGCATATATGGCTCATGACCACATTTATTGGAGTTTTTTCAGTTTAAATTAATTTTATTTACCATTTGAAAAATATTTTTTTAGGACAAATGCTGTATTAAAAAGTTTTATTATTTTCAGTCAGGGTCTGAATCATATGTACCTAGGTTGACATTGATTGTTTTTTTATTTTCTTTTTAAATAATTATGAAGCAGACCACATTAATCATAAGTCAGCTTGTAAGCAAGCAAATATGTACGGGCATTAGGTATGCAAATATAATTTGCGAACTTTTAGGAGGCAGGCTTATGAAATTCAGTTTGAAAGCATAATTTATAGCTCAAGGAATATATGTTCAAGCCCTTCATAACTGTAGTGATTAGCCAATATTTGTTTCAAATTAGGTTTTTTTAACGTAAACAATTTATAACAGACTGGTTACGAGATAGGGTTAAAATATTGAAATAATTTTTTGATTTGATCAAATTTATTACCACAAAATTATTCATGTTCATCCATGTAAAGTGTGTATCCTTATACAAATCTCAGTACTTCGTTAAACATGAAACCAACTATTCTGGCACTTATAAACATTGTATTGTCTTGCAATAAACTTGAAGGTGAAGTCCTTGCGGCAATAGCGACACTGATAAGCCACTGGAAGTTCTGTAGATGATACACTAGCAGACCCAGATAGTTTGGCTGTTGTCATGTTGGAAGGAGCAGGAACCAGGCATTAAGTTGTCCTCATAGAAAGAGATGTTGAACCTGCTAATGAGGTGATGAGTGATACATTCATATTCGTTGTAGGCATTGAAATGCAGGAGTTACAGGAATGAAACAATGTTAATTTTGTTGATCACGCAGACGATGGAAGTTGCAGCAAAACCAAGATGTAAACTTCTCAGCCCTGTAGACCCCTTAGAGACGTAACCATCATCAATGTATAGTCTTCTCAGTTACCTAGGCTCCTTGCATATATACACTTTGCGATATCATGATGTGGATATTTTCATGTGTTTGTAATCCACACCAAAGATGTAAGATATCAATATCTTGCCTATGTGTTGAGTGGACAGAATCTGCTTGTTCTCAGCTGCACATGATCTGCTGAATCGAGTGTCTAGCCAGAGCCCTTCATTACCATTTTTTCTTCTTCCTCGCGGCATACCTTTATTATGCTGTTTTCAACACTTTCTTTGATGTTGTGTACATTATATATAGATACATTCGAGGTCTTGAATGCCTTCCTTGCATTCTCATCATTGTGCGACTCTGGTTTACTTTAACTGCATTCCAGCCATATATTATATTTCACACTGCTGTATTTTTCCACCTCTGTAAATTGGATTATTAAATTTTATTTCATATATGTCAGAAATGAACAAAGCTCTTTCGTTCAAGCTGTCAGACTCGGAGAAACATGACCTTTTAGAAAATCCCTGAATGCAGAATGCTTCAGAAAAAATCCATTTGCATTTGACTTCATCTCACAGGTTATTTTCATAGGTTGCGATGACGAATCGATAGGCGTAGCATCTGATTCACAAGTTGAAGCTGCAGTACGGCCAGTTTTCGCTATAAACTGCACAGAGGAAGGATGAGCTGCTCATTCAACATCAGTGGATGATACATAACTTTTATATTGTTTAAAATGTCTATTTAAACTGTCAGTGCGTGAAGACAGTTTAGAGCACTTCTCACACCGATATCACATATGGACGGTACTAATCCTTACACATGCATTCTTTTCGTGCCTTCCTGCTTCTTTAGCGTTTACGAAAGTCTTGTCGCAGTAGCTGCATGGAAGTCTTGATGAAAGCAACGAACTGCCGATAGCATTCACAGCTGACGTTTTCTGCTTCAATGATTTTCCAGTGCTTGTCACGTCAGTTACCACCTTAGTACAGCTTCGATGCAATGTTGACAGATAACATCCAGCAGGAAGTGAAAGTAGACCGGTACAGGTTTCGAGATATCTTTTGAGGTTGCCACTTTGCCGACCAAACTGAGATTAGCATTTTTCACATGCAAAAGTGCACGCCCCTCACATTGAATACAGTTGACCTCATATCTCCAGGCTTTGCAGCTTTTAGTAAATATCTTCTTGCAATAATAGCAGTGAAGCCTTGATGAAGTCATCAATGGCTGCACTGCTGTAGGTGTCCCATCCAAAAAAGAAAATGGCACTGTCAGTGCCATGCCTGAAGAAGACGATGATGGTGCTGCTACCACAGGTGCCCCATTGAAGAAGTCGATAGAACTGTGCCAACCTCAGACACTGATGGGCCAGCAATCTTTGGCTCCATAATATATTCCAGTTGCTCACATAAGCTGAGACAAAGTGTCTTTCCTGACTGCCACTGTCAATAAGCTTCCTAACTGGAACCCAGTTCATTATATACTTGCTGGCAGGCACCTTACCATTCAATCTTCCTGCTAATATGTTGTCTCAATGTAAAACTTATGGTATTACCATTTGTAATTCTGACTTCACATTTTTTGAAGCACATCTTAATAGTTGTGAATTTAATTTATTCTTCGGGAAACCTCAAGTTGACTTTTGTGAAATATCTTTTGTATCTCTTGATTTACCCTTACTACAAAAAACTTACTCTCTCTGGCTGTTTGCAATGAAATTTCCCATTGATGTAACTTTCTTATGTAGAACTACTATAGAGCCACAACCTCTCTTCACACTCTCATTGCCTGGAAAAAGTTTTATCAGCAATGCTTCACATTGCGACATTGTCAGCCCTTTTTTTAAGACTTTTGGCCAAGTCAACTTTGCCATTCATTTCAATCAGTCTTTATTGGTACTTAATTTTCCTAAACTCATTTCCAATCTGTCATCCTTCCAAATTCCAAAATTACCTAATATTTCTCCTAATGATTCCCTCATTAAAGAACTCGATTCCCTTCTGACTTCCCGACCTCATGGCACCAATTTCTGTGATATTATGGAACTTCTTTATCCCCATCCTTCTCCACCTCCTGAACACATAAATGCATTTTCCATTAGTCTATCTTCTCGTGTGTGTTGCATCATGTTTGTTATAATTTATAGGTTGAAATCCAAGTTTTGTGCATTTCTGCAACCCTCTCTACACAATCAACCTTTTATCCAAGAACATGCTGTTGTAATTCCTTTGCCAGTTGTTTCAAGTGGTACCTCCTCTTAATGTTAGTTTGTTGTGGTGTTGTGTTTTCATGTGGATTTCTTTGTGTATTTTCTGTGGCTATTTTGCATTTGTAGCTTTTGCTCTTGCCACACCTTTGCATGTGTGTCCTGGTTTCAGAGGGGGAATGTGTGCCAGTTGTATTGGCACTTAGTTTCATTTCATTGTAATTCTATTAATTTCTTTCTTATTTAATTAATATTTCACTAAATAATATTTTTTTCATTTGGAAAGTGCTCTAGTTATGCTTAATTGATTTGTTTATTCAATGTGATGATGTGAAACAAAAAGTTATGAGCTGAAAATCTTGTACTGTTTACATATATTTCTATGCTTTGTTTTTTTAAAAAAAAAGGTAATTTTTATCATGTTTATTACTTATTTACATAAATGATATCGTGTAAATACTTAAATAGAGTTAGCAAAATGAAAGACGTGATTTATGAATTATTATATCTTTTTCACAACTTTTGAGTTATGTATCGATTAGTTGCACAAGACTATGAAGTCCAGAGCATGCCCTGGTATATATAGATTTCCCCTCAATGTTACGTCCTTCTTCTCCATCTTCTCGCCACAACATGTAGGCTCGGTGACATGAGTGTGGTGAGAGGTGCAGTTATTGTTGCAACATCTCGAATATAATCACACTACCAGTTTAACAGGCCGAAAAACTTCCAAACCTGTTTCCTGGTACATGGCTGTTCATATTCCTCAATCACCCTTAGTTGGTCAGCATTTGGTCTGTTGCCATCCTTGTCAACAATGTGCCCTAGGAAGTCCAGTCGTACCTTGCCCAGGTGACACTTGTGGTTGGTGCACATGAGACAACTGATGGCCAGATGCTCCAGGACTAATGAGAGAATGTGGATGTGGTCCTCCCATGTGTCTGACCAAATGACAACAATGTCAAAGTAGGTGAGTGTGAATTCACGTACCAGACTGTCTAATACCTGGACCATCATGGTTTGGAATGTGGTTCCTCAATTCACCTTTCTTTCCAGATGAGGCTGTTGAATGACCTCCTGAGATCTTTCATGCCAACAGCCAGCCCCATGACTAGTAGGGGGATTGTTAAAGTGTATCTTCCATTTTTACATGCCATCCCTGTAGGAATTTGTGCTTGCCTCTCCTGTCATGTGCTACATTGCCACTATAGAAGTCAACATACCAGATAACAGAAGATACTGGGCCACTAGAACCGCCTAATATAGTCCAAGAAATGGCAGATGCTGCCAAGTACCTTATAATTTGGCCTAAAAAAATTATTGTTTTTCAAAACCAAGCTTTCATCAAAATGTACTGAAAAGCTAAACATTATTTCACATCTTCATAAATAACTGCTTTAAAAAAATCTATCATATTTCTAAAAATAAAAGCATGGTGTGTTGATATTGAGTTTATAACTGTGAATTATCTTTCTCTATAGTTTTATACACAAGTGATAGGGTAAGACACCCATAATTTATGTATTAAAAGTAAAAATAATAGTACAAACTTTTTTTTTTCTTTCAAAATGCCATCTTCAGACATTATATGTTAAACATACTTTAAGTACTTGAAGTTCTAAGAGGAGAGCTGGTTTCTGTTTTTGGTACCAGAAGGTAGGTAAAGTTAACAGATTTGACTTTTGGAAAATGATCAATTATGTTATAAAGAAAACCTCTGCACACACCAATGTAGCATATGTTATTGTGATTGATAAATGCTTATATCATGGCAATAGGAACTTTTTTTCTGTGATCAGATAGGTTTTTTATATTTCTTGGAGGCTATATCACTCAGCTTGTAATCTACTTTCTATAGAAACACATAGCTAGTGTTTTCCACTTGACTGCGAGCAGTCTAATTCATCAATTCAAAGTCTATCTAGAGATCTAATCAGATGATCAAACTGTTGTAACTGTAGGACGTAATAATACAGAATCAAATTGGTAGAACATTGTTTACTTTACTCACTCTAGTAATATAGTACAAAAACCGTTACATAACAGATAAAAGGCACACATTAAAAAAAAGAAAACATTCAGTCAGGGGTACCAATGTGACAAAACAATGTATGTAATGTAAAGTCTGTTCTCTAGCACAACACTCCTACTAGAACATACTTTGTGGTTGTATTAGGTCACTGATTTGAATCCCATTCCTTAGACACAGAATTGGTGCTTGGTAATTGGTAGGCTCTTGGTCGGCACAGCAGCAATCATGTTAACTGAACCTTGATGAAGCACCTTGATCACTCTGTCTTCTATAAGCTGACGTATGAAGTGATTCTTCGTGTCAATGTGCTTGGTTCTTGCCCAATACCCAGCTGTGGTTGCCAGATCTATTGCACTTTTACTGTCACATAAAATGTTCATTGTCATATGCAAACAATTATTGTCTAACTCACTTGCCAGTCATCTGAGCCATAGTACCTCTTGACATCCTGCGGAAAATTCCATGTACTCAGCTTCGGCTGGCTGTCGATAACGCAACAGTTCTCTGTTTCTTGCTACTCCAGGTAATGGCACTTCCTTGCATAGTAAAAATGTAGCCAGTTGTAGAACGTCTGTCATCAATATCATTGGCCCAGCCTGCATCACAATGACCTATGATGTCACTGGATTCACTTCTGCTGAACTCTAGCTTTATGTCTGCCATACCCTTCAAGTAACGCATGATCCTTTTCACAGCCACCCACTGAGCATTGCAGGGACTTCTGCAGAATCTGCTAGCTGCATTCAGCGTGAATCCAATCTCTGGCCTGGTTCCTTGATAGACATTCATTAAACTTCCGATGGCCTCTTGATAAGGTACTCTGTTAAACTCGTCAGTTTCTTGTGATTGCAAAGCCATACTCTTGGACAGCCTTTGGTTGATGTCACGGGCTAGCAGCTGGGTTACACTCTTCCATGTTGAACTTGGCCAACACCTCCTTGATGTAGCCCTCTTGATCAATCCAGATCTTGCCTGCTGTACGGTCCCGTGTAACTTTCATTCCAAGGATACACTTGACCTCTCCCAAATCCTTCATCTTGAAGCGGTTCATCAATCCAGCTTTAATGACATTTTTCATTTGACTGTCATTGCAAGCTATAAGCAGGTCATCAACATAAACAGCTACAATGATGACACTTTCACTTTCTATTTTGAAATATATACATTGATCTGTCATTGAAGGAGAGAGGCCAATTTCTTCCAAAGCTCTACTTAATTTCTGGTTCCATGCTCAGCTCCCTTGCTTAAGACCATATATTGCCTTTGAAAGTTTGCAACCCTTATCTTCTCCTACCAATTCAAAGCCTTTTGGCTGAGTCATATATATTTCCTCAGATAAGTCTCCATGTAGAAAAGCTGTTACTGCATCCATGTGATCAACGTCTAGGTCATACTTCATAGCCAAAGCTAAAATCATCCTTATTGACGCATGACGAACTACAGGAGCAAATGTCTTTTCATAAGTCTATTCCCCTTTTCTATGCACAGCCCTTTGCAACCAATCTGGCCTTATAATGTTTGAGTCTTCCTTCGGCGTTCCTCTTGGTTTTCAATACCCATTTGCAGTCTATGGGTCTTCTGTCAGCCGGCAAACTTGTGATCTCCAATGCATCATTCTGTCTTAATGAATCTAGTTCTTCCTCCATGGCACGAATCGAATGTTTGCTTGCTGAACACGCCAGAGCTTCCTCCAGTGTCTGAGGGTCAGCAGAGTCAACCTCGACCTTGTATGTGATAAAATCCTCCATCTTCCTTGGTTTCTGGCCTCTGACAGAACATCAGAGATTCTGATCTTGTGTTCGCTCTGCACTTGATGCAGGTAATGCATGTTTAATATCATCACTGGTCATTTCCATGATTGAGCCATCTCCTACTTGATTCAGGTCTTCTTGAACATCAAAACCCTTAAATTCACTCAGATTATCTGTATCGTCTTCAACATCATTTATGATTGGAGTAGGGGTGTCTTCCATTATCTGGAGGGATGTGGTTGGATTAGATATTCACTCACCCTTTTTAGTCTCATTGTGAGTTTCTTCATTCTCAACAAATACTAAATTGCGACTCTTGATAACTCTTGTAGTTCCTTGCTTAAGAAGTCAATATCCTTTGGAATTCTCACACTAGCCTACAAAAATGCACTCCACCTTTTTCACTAAATAGTCTACATCTTTGCCTTGGGATGTGTGCAAAAACTTTGCATCCAAAAAACTCGCAGGTGTCGCAAGTCTGGTTTGCGACCACTCTAAACTTCCTCTGGTGTCTTTCCATCTAGTACTCTGGAAGGAGAACGATTGTGTAAGTAGGCTACTATGTTCACTGCTTCAGCCCAGAAGGTGTAATCCAGCCCTGCCTCAATGAGCAGACACAGTGCCTTCTCCACAAGGGTGTGATTTAGTTGCTCAGCTAGCCTGTTTTGCTCAGGTGTATATGGGCAAGTGGTCTGATGCTGGATTCCCAGTTCCCTCAAGGTCGTCAAAAGTTCAGTGTTGATATATTCACCCCCATTGTCTGTATGCAATGTTTTGACTTGCATATTCGTTCGTCTCTCAATCATTGATTGAAAAACCTTGAATGTGTTATTGACCTCATTCTTAGATTTAAAAAAGTAGACAAATACCTTCCTGGTATAATTGTCTATGAGGGTGAAGAAATACCATGAACCTCCGATTGACTGTTTGTAACAGGTTACTGTCCTGTCCTCTCGTTGTAGTTCTCAGTAAACACCACCGAACTAGCTCAGCATGAGTTGGAGACTTTGACTACATAATAATGAAAGTTTGTTGATGCCAGGATTGCCAATAAATAATAGAAGAAGTTAAATGTTTACTGGAGATTTATTGTCGTCTTGGCAAAACAAACTATTGACACACACAGTTGACGAACAAAAAAAGACAGAATGGCAGCCTTCATAAAACGAAACTTCTCATTTCAAGAGTTACGAAGATGAGAGAGAATTGTTACTTTTCTCTCTCAGCGCCCTATTGACTCCACACACCGACGGAAAATAAATATAATAGATATTTGAACTGAAATGCCCAAAATACAAAAGAAGGTATAAAGTCGCGGGTGTTGGTCGGTGTGAGTAACGTGATCACTCGTTGCAGGCTGTCCGACTGACAGCTGACAAACGATTGTGCTGCTGCGATGAACTGTTGTGATACCCAAGAAAGGTCATGCTTCCCTATATATTGATCAAAAGTTTCCTCATTGAAAACATGTTTTTGAGCAGTCTGTCAAGTCAGCTAAAGGTGACCTCTGTTCTTTTCCTTGTTTCACCATGCCGTGCAATGCGGTGGTGATGTTTTTAGTTTACTAACCCAGTGAAAAGGAAAAGATGCGCTATCGTCCTATGACGTCTGTTGTTGACATCTGTTACTACTGAGAAAGTGAGGAAAGAAAACTAATAAATTTGGAAAAAACGAAAATATATGAAATACAAACAAGTTGTCACTGCCACGACCTTTCAAATATTACATGAATTACTATCCTTGACTCAAATATAGACAATTGAAATACTTCCCGAATATACCAATTATATGTATCTAGTTGCAATGCTACATGTTCTTCCATCAGACCAAAAATGTCGGAATGCACTAACTGCAGAGGTTCAAGTGCCCTTGATCCCTGATGCTTGAATGGAAGTCTTTGCTGCTTACCCTTTACACATATAGTACAGGTGGTACTGTCGATCTTGGAGAATGTCAGCCCTGTCGCGGAGCCGTCCCTCAACTGCCTCATGCCCAATCGATTCTAGTGACCAAGCCTTCTGTGCCATAAAGCACTACCAAAGACTGACCTGGTACAATCTGGTTGATCCAACCTGTACATGTTGTTGACTAAGGAGGCTGTCGCCATCAGCTCCCAGTTAGTGTCATAAATGTGACAACCCTTATTATTGAACAACACAGTGTGACCGTGCTTCACTATTCTACTTACAGACAGCAGATTGGTAGAAACATCAGGCACATATAGTACTTCCTCTGCTTTAACGATATCTACCTTTCCAGTTATAGATACCTTTAAGAGTACATCTCCTTTGCAGCTAGCTGGCATTCGGTTGTTGTCAGCCAACATAATTTGATCATTTGTCTTTACATGAGTGTCCAATAGCCAGCTAAGTTGTCTAGTGATATCTGCTGTTGCCCCTGAGTCTATGTACCACTTCTCAGCATCCACATTTCCAGTAGTAAGTACAGCATTCAGAAAGGCGCTGTGACCAGTGCTCCTATGTTTCGTGCCCTTCTGCTCTGAATATCTTACTCATTCAACTCGCTGAGGGCAATTACACGCAATGTGACAGTAACCATTGCATTCATAGCACCTGGGACCCTTCTTGTAGTCCCTCCTTCCCTTGGAACTGTAGAAGGCCAACTCTTGGTCAGGTACTACAGGCTTCCTTACAGTGACTTGGATGTCTTGTAATAGTTTAGTTTTGACAGAATCTCTGGTAATGGACGTTCCAGAGCTTTCTATGCCCATTATCATTGGCCTATACTCTTCTGGTAACCCAGCAAATAATAATGTCCCGATCCACTCTTCACTAACCTCAAAATTGATGCTTTGAAGTTTGTGTGCTGTAGTTATAATATTGTTGACATACTCATCTACATAGGTGCAACTTTCTAACCTAATCATTATCAGAGTCCTTAACAACCCTACTCTTCTTGTTAACCCTGAATCCTGAAATGCCCTCTTTAACTTGTCCCATGCCTCCTTTGCTGTATTGGTGTCTTGAACATGCACATAATTCACAGAACCGATTGACAAAATCATCTTTGCCCGAGCACGCGCAATATTCTTATCATCCTTTTCTTCGCCCATCAAACACTGCCACAATTCTTCATGCTTCAGATAAGTTCTCATTGCAAACTGCCAAGTGTTGTAATTTTCGCGCCTGATCAACTTTTCGATAGGTGGCAACGAGCTATGAACTTGCCCTGCTGCCATATCAAAAGGAATTACACATTATTTTCCTTCGCAATGCTCACTAATTACCACTTTATTATAATCGGCACCGTAATTATCACTACCCAACATAAAAAGCAATTTGCACCAACAGTTCCTAACCACACTGATACCGAGACCACTCATGCGCGATTATTTTGTTTCATCTTGCATTACCACACCTCAGTTTAGTTACATTACCATCATTACTCTGTCTGGGCCCATAACCTGTTATAACTGTAGGATGTAATAATACAGAATCGAATTGGTAGAACATTGTTTACTTTACTCACTCTAGTAACATCGTACAAAAACTGTTACATAACGGATAAAAAACACACACTAACAAAAAAAAACACACATTCAGTCAGGGTACTAATGTGACATAAAACAATGTATATAATGTAAAGTCTGTTCTCTATCACAACACAAACCTTGCAGTTAAGAAATTATATTTTACTTTTATTTTAATATATAATCAATATTAATGCCCTATGCTTCTATTTTTAGTGATATGACAAAATTCTTCTAAAGTAATCACTTTGCCGATATCAGAATTATTTTCACTTTTATTTATTAAATTTTTGTAAAAGCTTTGTTTTCAAATAGTTTTTTACTACACTTTATTTTTTGCTTTTTGAGACTAAGTAAATAGTGGATAACCAGCATTTCATTTATTACTCACACCACAGTACTGTATGGCAAGTTGTCAAAAACACTGATTTCATAATGTATTGGTGACAATTTCAATCTAGCTCGCTTATTGTAAAAATACTGTTCATTTTATCTATTTCCACTATATTTAATTATCAGTAATATTGTCTTTCCTGTTGTGTAAATTGAGTTGTGTTGGCTACACTGTTATACATAGTTTTTTTTTGTTTTGGCCACATAAGATGCGCAGTCTTTTAGGGTACAGTTTGTATGCACGTTTTGTGGTGTAGCCTCTTAGTTGTGCATAATACAAACCATACTTAATTACTGATCCAGTAGTAGTTATTTGTTTTCCTGTGAATACTCTAATAGGTAATGGGCCTAGAGTCAGTGGGAAACTACTGGTCAAGTGGAAACGTTGGTTTTATGGGAAATATGCAGTTTTAGGTTAGGGGCTACAAGTAACATGTGTGTTTGACCATTTTCAGTGTACAGTTTCTGTTTTACTATATAATTTACAAGTATGGCAAGTGCAGCAAACGTAAACTTACCATTTGGAACTAAACCATTTGATGGTGTGAACTTCAGAAACTGGTGCTACCGGATGAAGTTATTGCTTGAACAGAATGGAGTGTTACATGTTTTGTCAAATGAGTCTCCGACTACAGAAGCTGATCTTAAACAGTTTAAGCAAGAAGACATCAAAGCAAACGTAAACTTACCATTTGGAATTAAACCATTTGATGGTGTGAACTTCAGAAACTGGTGCTACCGGATGAAGTTATTGCTTGAACAGAATGGAGTGTTACATGTTTTGTCAAATGAGTCTCCGACTACAGAAGCTGATCTTAAACAGTTTAAGCAAGAAGACATCAAAGCAATAAATATTCTTGTTCAAAGACTGGCGGACAACATGTTGCCGATGATAATGGGTAAAAATAATGCTAAAGAAATTGTGGAAACCCTAGCGACTATATATAAAAAAACGGGGAACGAAATCCATGGTGATGGCATAAAAAGTTTGGCGAAAACTGGAGTACAAGAAGGAAAAGCCTCTACAAGAATTTTTGCAGCCATTCGAATCAATGGCTTCAGAAGTCAAGGTGGCTGGTGGGAAGCTTGATGATGATGAAATGATTAATCAATTGCTGGTGCCATTTGATTTCGATTCTGTTATTTCTGCTATGGACATTTTGTATAACAAAGATAAGTCAGCAGTTAGTCTGGAGTATGTGAAGAATACTCTGTTGGCATAAGAAGAGAGACTTCTAAACAAAGATGTTGATCCACATAATGTTTTTGCATCGTACAGAAGACCAAGAGGAAAATCTGGTCAGTACTCACAGCCCAGGCATACTAAAGGCATTAATGTTCCAGGTAGAAGTTTTAATGTAAAGTGTTATTATTGTAAAGCTCAGGGACATATGAAAATTAATTGTCCAAAATTGAAGTATAAGGAAATGGCTGCAACCATAGATGAAAAGGTGGAATTTTCCTTCTTGACATCATTGGACAGTGAGAATTCAACATGTAGCCATGTGGACAATGAACAGTCTGTGATGATTAGTGGTGTGTCAATAGAAGTGCTTTTTGTTATTGATAGTTGCGCAAGTTGCCATATCATTAAAAGCTGCTATAAGAAATATCTAAGTGAAGGCAGTGATGTGAATTTTGACATCAGTGTGGTTAAGGCTGGGGAGTTACAATGAAAGTCGTGAGTAAAGGCAATATTTCTTGTTTTTCTGATGAAGGAGATCACATTAAGTGATGTTTTAGTTTATGAGAACTTGTCATTCAAATTACTCTCTGTCTGTAAGCTAGAAGAGAAAGAATGTAAAGTGATATTTGAAAATTCTGGCGTTAAAATTATGTATGGTAGCATGATTCTGTTGGGACAAGTTTTTGGAAGGTTATGTGTAGTGAAGCTGCATCTCCTTCCAGAGCATATGAACACTCCTATAATGAAGGATGTGTCAAGTAAACTAATGCACAGGAGAATGGAGCATTCTTCTATGTATCCTACTGAATTATGTGATGTATGTTTGAAAGGTAAACAGACTAAGCTACCATATCTTAAGACTATACCAGAGGAGTGGAAAGCAAAGAGAGTACTCTAATGTGTATCTACTGATGTGTGTGGAAAGATAACCCCACTAACGCATGATGGGTTTAACTATTTTGTGACATTTATTGATCATTGTAGCCATTTTTGTGTCACGTATTTGTTAAGAAATAAATCAGAAGTCTTTGAAAAATTCAAAATGTATACAGCAATAGTTGAGTCTAAGTTTAATGCCCACATCGAAAATCTGAGGTGTGACAGAGGAGGTGAGTATGTATCGTCAGATTTTAAGAGTTTTTATGATGTGAAAGGAATTCATGTAAGTTAATCTATGGCCAGAAATCCATCTCAAAACGGCATAGCGGAGAGGATGAACCATACTCTTTTGGAGGAAACCCAGTGCCTCTTGCTGGATAGTAATTTTGGCAAGGAGATGTGGGGAGAGGCAATTATGACAGCAACCTATCTCAGTAATAGATTGACTACATCTGCTCTTCCAAAAGGAGTTACTCTAGCTGAAAGGTGGCTCAACCATAAGCCTGATCTAGCCAAAATAAAATTCTTTGAATGCCCTGCATATTCATTCATTCAAAAACAGGATAGGAATGAGAAACACTGTGACCGATCTACAAGGATGTTTCTTTTAGGTTATTGTGATAATGGGCATAGACTGTGGAACCCCGAAAAGAATAAATTTGAATTGCAAGAAATGTGATTTTTGATGAGTCTAGTTATACTGAAATCTCGTCACCAGGTATTGCTTGACATACTGTAACACCTGAAGGTGTCACTCCAGAAAGGACAACTGAAACCAAAGATGTATGTTATAATTCTGCACGAGAAGACACCCACATGGATCACAATGGTCAGTTTGACAATGAAAGCGACTTCATTGGTTTTCCTCCTTAAGAAGTGAGTAATGAACACACTGTCACCTGACTTTCTAGCGTGAAACAGCAACCAAAGTACTTGGAATATTTTGAGCTCAACTTTGCTGTGGATGTTTTGGCCTTGTCAGTATCTGCTGATGCTCCTGACTGATATGAAGATGCAGTCAAAGATAATGGTAGGAGACAAGCCATTAATGAAGAACTGGCATCTGTAGAGAGTAATAGAACTTAGGAAGTGGTTAAAATTTTCCCAGATGTCCCTGTCATTGACAGTAGATGGATCTTCTCTACTAAATCCATTTATGGAACCTCTAAGAAGAAAGCCAAACTTGTTGCTCATGGTTATCAACAGCCTACAATGGAAAATGAAGATATATTTTCCCCGTTTGCCCTCATGATGACGCAACAAGCCCTGCTTTCAGTTGCTGCTGAACATGGTCTTCAGCTACAACTCAACGTACGGTCAGCATTTTTTAAGAGCAAGTTACCAGTGTCTGTATATATGAAATCACCTGATGGCTTACAGAACAATGAAAATAAAGTGTTTAAGTTGACCAAAGCACTGTATGGGCTGAGGCAGAGTCCTAAAGCTTGGAATGACTATGTCAATACCAAACTGATCAACCTGGGTTTTGTAGGATCAAAAATTGATCCTTGCTTGTATCATAAAGGTTCTTTCTATATCTTAGTATGGGTCGATGATTTCCTGTTGTTATTAGCTTCTATTGCAGATCTTACAGTCACTAAATCTGCTCTTAAGTCTAAAATGGACATAAAAGACTTGAGCTCAAATGACAAGTTGCACTTTTAGGGCATGGATATTTTCAAGTGCACGGATGGAATCATTATTATCAGTCAAGGTGATTTAATTCATAAAGTTGTTAAAAAGTTTAACATGACAGAATGCAAGCCCAGTAAAATCCCAATCCAGCCCAAACTTAACTTGGTAAATGATGGAAAAGAGTGTAGTATTGAGGTGCCTTGTAAGGAGTTGGTAGGCAGCCTAATATATCTTACAGTTTGCATAAGGCCTAACTTATGTTACACTGTATCATACTTTGGTAGATTCCAAAATTGTTACTCATCTAATCATTGGAAGCATTTGAAACATGTTGTTAGATACCTGAAATACATAGTTAATGTAGGGTTAAAATTTGTAAAGTTTGATTGTGACACATTAACTATATCCTCATATGTTGATGCTGATTATGCTTCAGACACAAATTACAGAAAAAGCATTTCAGGCTTTGTAACAAAACTGAATCAAAATGTTATCTGTTGAAGTTCAAAGAAACAAAATGTTATAGCACTGAGTAGCAGTGGATCTGAATACGCTATTGGCAGCTGTTCATCAGAAAATTTGCTACAATTTGCTGAAAGAAACATAAGTGATTACCTGCATGCTGGGGTGTAGCCAGGGGGGGGGGGGGGGGATATCGGGATATATCAACACCCCCCCCCCCCCAAATGAAAATAAAATATTCAAATATAAAATATTGAAATTTAATTAAAAGATTAAATATTATATAAGTTATATATGTGTGTCTATATATATATATATATATATATATATATATATATATATATATATATATATATATATCCCTTAATGATAAATTGCAAGATACTCTTGATTAATCTAGTGTCTTAGTGCTCTGTTGTGTATGCAAGCTGAATGTACACTTCTCAGATGCCTGATGGTGTTAATTAGATTGCTTCCCTTTCTGCTAGCCATTGTCATTTCAGGGTCAAGTGGGGTGTCGAGTGTCACTGGAGATAATAAGACGGGCCACAAAGGTTTTCTCGGCTGGGTGGGACTGCAAGTGACATGCGCAGAAGAATGCACCAAAGAATAAGGCAGTCTTATGTTGGCAGCGGAGCGTGGCAGGTAGTCTTCGTCGAGCCATTTTCCAGGCTGTATTGTTTCGTTGCTCGAGCGACTGGTCACAGTCACTCGTGTTCGCATTCTTCATAGTGCAATAGCGCAATGTAAAGCCGTTTTAACTTTCGAGAGGAAGTGACAGTTGCCAGTTAAAAGTGACTCATTATATATTATGTGTTTGATTATTTCAGTAACATGAGTAAAAGGAAAGGCAATATTTCAAACTTTTTTAATAGACAAAATAAGAAAATTTGTATTGAGAAAATTGAAAGCGAAAATTTCGAAGAGGAATGGTCTACAGAGAAGAAAGTAGAAGTAGAATCAGCATCAGTTCCTAAAACAAGTGATGGTAAGACTAGATTTAGCCCTAATGTTAGTAATACTTTACCTTCTTCACCGATGGAAAAACATAGCTGTGTTGATGTTGGCTCTTTTTTAAATAAACGTTGTAGTCAAAATAACAAATATAACATACTGAAAAATTTGTGGGTGCCTAGTGATACATATGTATTTCCTAAAGGAAAAAGAAATATACGGTTCCAAAAAAAATGGCTTTCTGATTTTCGATGGCTTACATACTCCGAAGAGATTCAAGGAGCATTTTATAAATTTTGCTTTGTTTATTGTAAAGATGTTGAAGTTGGGAAAGGAGGCACCTTTATAAATTCATCTTTTGCATGCTGGAAAGATGCAAAGGAAGAATTCCACCGCCATGAAGCTAGTAATTACCACAAAAATAGCTGCATTTTTGCCCAGAACTTTTTATCTGTGTTTGGAAAAAACATGAGGATGTGCGCACCCAACTTGATCAAAGAAAAAAATTACAGATTTTTGAAAACAGAAAGAAGATCTTACCTGTTGTTAAGACAATCATTTTCTGCAGCTGGCAAGAAATTATACTGGGTGGTCATGTTGATTATGGGTCGGTTAAAGTAAGAGCGCTCAGTGACCAAAATAATTGTAATTTCCGAGCTCTTATTTGATTTAGGATTGATAGTGGGGATGAGGTACTTAAAAACCATCTAGAAAACTGTGACAGCAATGCTTTATATCTTAGCCCACATATTCAAAATGAAATCATTGATGTGTGTGGGCAATTGATTTCTTCAAATGTGGTTGATAAAATAAATACATCCAAATGTTTCAGCATACTGGCTGATGAAACGACAGATATAAGTGGGGTAGAACAATTTTCAATATGTGCGAGATATACTGCGCATGAAAATGGACTGATTTTGTTACGAGAAGATTTTTTAAAATTTATTCCTGTTCACAATACCTGTGGTTCCGCTTTAGCAAACACATTGTTAGATGAGTGGGTGTGGATCTCGATTTCTTGAGAGGACAAGGTTACGGTGGTGCTGCAACAATGAGTGAACAATTTAAAGGATGTGCAGCCATTATAGCAAAATCTCATCCTCAAGCACTTTATCTCCAGTGTTCCAGCCACGCTCTCAACCTTGTGCTTTCATGAGCTTGTACTGTACCAGCTATTAGAAACACTTTGGCTACAGTGAAATAATTAATAAGTTTCTTCAGGCAATCAGCTAAACGAGGAGAGGTTATGAAGCAGTATGTTTACAGACTCAATGAAAATGAAAAAGAACACGCCTTTTAAGGTTCTGTGACACTAGGTGGGTAGAGCACTTGGATTCACTTCTTCTCTTCAAGGAACTGTGTGGACCAGTGTGTGAAGCACTGAATGGAATACAAAGTTGTAGTGATTCTGTAGCTGCAAGCAAGTAATGTGCTGTTAAGAGTAGTCAATTTTTAATCTCAATTGTGATAGTAAGTAACATATTTAGCTTAGTCCATGGGTTGAGTACATACCTTCAGTCAAAGAAGTGTGACATTGCATCGTCAGTCAAGCATGCTGAATCACTTCAAGAAGAGGTACAACAAATGCGAGATAATGCTGCAGATACTTTCAGAACACATTACTCTGAAGCTTAAGTCATAGCAGAAGTTATGGGAATGACAATTGAGGTGCCCCGTGTAGTAGGCCATCAAACAAAATGACCTAATTACAACACAAATGATCCTGAAGAATACTACAGACTCAAGTCTATTCGTGCCATTCTTGGACTTCTTTATTCAAGAAATAACAGCCAGATTCCTGACTCACAGAAATACTCTGGAGAAACTGAGTTTTTTAACTTCCAGATAACTGTATCAAACTTATAGATACAGAAATAGAATCGTGTTGTGAAACCCTATCGAAACAACGGCCTGATGATATTTCTGTCCCTGCAAAGTTTGCTGGTGAACTTCAAATGTGGAAATGAACATGGCTTAACAACACGGGCTGCACACACCCAAGTGATTTCATTTCTGCACTAAATTACTGTGAAGACATTATTTTCCCTACTATTCATTCCATTGTACAAATAGCTACAACTTTACCTATAACTACTGCTACTGCTGAAAGGTCATTCTCAACTCTTCGTCGACTGAAAAACTATCTCAGGAACTCAACTTCTCAAAATAGGCTTAACTGCTTGGCACTTTTATCTGTTCATAGAGAAGTGAATCTAGACCCTGAGATAGTTATTAATGTTTTGGTGAAAAAACCACGCAGATTGGACTTCCTCCTGTAATGAGTGGTCCATAAAAAGTTCACACTTAGAAGTCTTAGAAGTTTATTCTTTACAATTTAAATATTTTAAATTGTAAATAAGTGTATCCAATTTTTCTATTTATAACTTCTCATATTCAATTGGATTTTCTCTCCATTCATTTATATAATGTATAAAAGAGTTTGAACTTTTGAGATATTTTCAATGCACTGCTATCATAAAGTAGGAGGAGTTAATGAACATTTTGTAGTTCTATCTCTGTGTGTTAGCCCATTTGTTGTAAATAATTTGTTTAGCTAAATATATATGAAATTATTAATATTTATTCAAATATATTACATTTATAATTCCCCTAAAGCATGAAGAAGGTTTGTAACATTTAGTGATTCTTCCATTTCTGTATATTAGTCCACATGATTGTAAACAGCTTATTGGATTATAAACGTGTTGACGCCAGCTTACAGCTAGTGGCGCTAGACCCCATGATGGCGCTCACCACACACGTGCGCAAAGAGGTTAATAATTTTGAACTCTCGTATAAATATTATTTTCAGTGTCAAATGTGTTATGTTGTCTTTGAAGTGTTTAATACGTATTTAAATGATTTAAAGTGTATGTTACTAATTTAAATTGTTTGGTTATAAAATTCAAAGTGTCCGTGGCAGCAAGATTAAGAACACTTAATATTCCAGCACGAACGCCATCATTAAGAGACACTAAAATAATATTGCAATTCATAAGAAAATTATAGAAATGTAAACCAATATTTAATTTAATTTGTGCCATTTTATTTTCAATAATTAAATATTTTACTCGGCATGCATAGCACTTCCGCTTATGTGAACCACATAGGCGGCCATGGTAGGTCCGTGCGATGCTTGTATCTGGATAGTCTGTCAAGGAGAGCTGGCGAGGTAAGACACTGTCATGTATGAATTACAACTTTTGTTCACTGATTTATGTTTCCATAGTTAATTTAGTTTACCGGTTAACCTTTGCTTGCGAATGTTTTTGCCAGACATTTTCCCCAGCATTATGCTTCCACTTTATTAATTTCTTGTGCTCTTGTTGAATTTTTAACTTAATCAAGGAGAAGGAGAAGAAAGATGTTGGAGAGGTCACGTGAGCTGCGCAATTTTAATCAGGCGCCATCCGCCTGTGTTTATGGCGTTTCATTGTAACTTCTGCGTTATTGCTAAACACAATTTCAAGAGCTTTATTTTTATGTATGTATTCGGGGGTAATTTTTTGTGTTTGAATATTTTATGGCAACATCGCGTATAACCACGTGGCCGACCGACACCAAGTCTTTGTATACACCATTATTGTGTTTCAGAGCTTATTTATGTAACATCGTATGTGCAATAATTTATTTCAGGATTCTATGTCAATTTTATTCAGGGTTAAATGTATTGTTCACGTAAATTGATGCTTTTGTACTTGACCACGCGGTCACAGTAATGTTTGATTTTACCGACATCAGGCATGTTACATGCCTGTAACAACCGCAATAGTAAAGAGAATAATATTCTGGCAAGAATAATTTTTTGTCTGAATTTAATTTGCCTTTTCCACTCAAAAATATTGCAAATTCACCTGCACCACGTGGTCCGGTATGAACTTCATCCGGCGTCATCCGCGCAATCTAAGCTTGTTTTCACACGTGTGTGTGTTTATTGTGTGTATTCATCTCGTGTCCCATCTTGTTTCATGTATCATTCAAGGGTTTATGTAATTTTGTAATTAGTGTACGGTGCAATTATTCCCATCCTAGCTGGCTCTGTGTATAGGCCGTCACCACACTACCCACGTGCTGGAGGGCGAGCCCCGGCGAGTTTGAGTTAGTGATGCCGAGTAATCACACGTGTTAATATGTATTACGGTTTCATTTGTAATTCACTGTGTCCTGTCTTCAGGGAAAAACCGTCAGTCCACCCTAGCAGCTGTCAGCCCTCTTCCCTTGTGAATGCTGTGCTTTTACGCACCTCAGTGAGATCATCCATCTAAGCGTGCGCTAGAGTAATTGCGGGCTGTAGAGCACCCAAGCGGAATCAGCTAGTCATGGCCGAGATAATAATTTCATTGGCACGTTGATGTGTATGCGTAATAACAATAAAAACAAGTCTACAGTGAACTTAATTCTTTTATTTAGAAGTGATAGTGTCCTAGCCACATACATTTTATTCAGTGTTTATTCCAGTGATGTTTAGGAAAAAGTTTAGTATTGCCTACGTGTTTGTAAGTACGCATGGTTGAGGCGGACATGCAGAACCCACAGCATTCCTGAGAACCCTGAGTCTCAATTGTGCAGTGATTGGGAAGCACTGCTGGGGCCCAAGTTACCAGTAAGTGTTTGTGTCATCGTTCATCTTGTGGCTCACCCGAAGGCGTCAATGTAAAATTATAGCTTTTTTTTTAATATATAGTAGAGTGTTTACATTTCTGTTTATTACCTCGTTAGCGTACATAATTTTTCAAAAACCAATAAAATGTAATAAACCAATAAATTTTATTTTTTCAAATATAAGAACTTTGTAATCACCCTTAAACATAAATGAGGTTTATATCATTTAATATTTTTATCTCAGTATGTTAGTCTATTGATTGTACAAATTTTTTTTAAAATCAAATATAAGACATTTGCGGTCTTTCGTGAACACAAAGGAATTTTATAACATTTTGTGGTGTTATTTTTGTATATTAGCCCATTAGTAGAAAATAGTATTTTTAACAAAACATTTGTCTGAAACGTGTTTATAGCATTAGTAGCTGCATCTCTGTATATTATCTCTGTTTACATAATTTTGAAATATATGTCTTTAAAACTTTAAATTTTATAATTTTTTTTAATTTTTAAGTCTTATATATGTTTTTAAAACCTTTAATTTTATAATTTTAAAAAATGCAATAAATTTGTTATTTCCCTTGATTATGAAGGAGGTTTAAAGCATTTGTAGTTCTGTCTCTGTATTTTAAGCCCATTGGTTGTAAATCATTTTTCAACTAATTTTTCCAATATCCAAAATTTTATACATCCACACACTAAGAACTTATCTATGAACTTACATTTTAATAGTAGTACGCCATGATATATTTACAAATAATACATATTCAAAATGTAAAATTTTCATACAGCTTATTTGTAATTTCCATGCATTTAATAGTTTCATAAAATTATTCAGTGTATGAAGAACAAGTCTCCATTTTGAGGACTTTCGTTATCAGACATTTCATCAATTCAGGGCATCTTTTGGTAGTCAGCATGGAGAGATGGGGCAGGTGAAAAT
The DNA here is from genome assembly GCA_029891345.1 of Dryococelus australis. Classification (NCBI taxonomy): domain Eukaryota; kingdom Metazoa; phylum Arthropoda; class Insecta; order Phasmatodea; family Phasmatidae; genus Dryococelus; species Dryococelus australis. The sequence continues at coordinate 137,395,713 of CM057009.1, read as the reverse complement.
GTGTAATGGATGTGCCATCACAAGCACTCGTGTAATGTTTATTATGTTCATTATAGAAAGCGTGGATGTGATTAACATAAAACTAGTTCACCATATTGGAATCATTAACCAATGCAGGTAAACAAATTTATCTATGAAGAACATAGACCAATCTTCAGAAATGTTCGCAACATTGCAGAATGTGGCAAACAAGAAATAGCTGATTGTTGGCTTGTCAGCACATAGAGAGTGACGTTTGTTATGTGAAAATTAGCAAAATTGGCTTCCTTTAGCAGTAATAAATTTGTAGTTATTTTGTCGACGTAGCGATCTCCGAATTATGTATTGACGCCAGCTAACAGCCAGCCGCGTTATGACCATGTCGGCACTCACCACTCACATGACATGTTGGCATGCACATACGCATAGAGTCCATAACCTGAACTTTCCAATAATGGAATATTTATTTGAAGTGTAAAATTATGCCTCTTATTTTATTTCCAGGTTTCTCAAGTGTTTAAATGTTTAAGATGTAGGTTTTATAATATTGCACAATGTTTGGTGATGAATTCAAAATGTGCGTGGCGCGAAGATTAAAAACATTATTATTCCGGCATGAACGCAGTCATAAAAGACATTTAAAGAATACAGAAAATTCACAATTTAAATGTAAAGTGTAAATCAATATTTTAATTATTTATGTGCCACTTATTAAAAAAATATATAAGTTTTACTCGGCGTACATAGCACTTCCGCTTGTGTGAAACCTGTAGGCAGCCATGGTACGTCCGCGCGACCCCTGCCTCTGGGTAGTCCATCAAGGAGAGCTGGCAAGGTAAGACGCAGTCACGTACGTACTACAAACTTTTTGAACTGATGCAGATTACAATTGTTTCACTTTAGTATACCAGGTAACCTTTGCTTTGTGTACATTTTGCCAGACATTCCCCAGCATTATGATTCCACTTAACTTAATAATTTTGTGCCCTTGTGGCTTTTTGACTGTAAACGAGGAGCAGGAGGAGAAAGATGTCAGAGAGGCCACGCGGCCCGCACAACATTGAATCAGGTGCTATCCACCTATGTTAAAGGCATTTCAGTGTAATTTCTGTTTAATTGCTGCGTGCAATTTTAAGGGCTTTATTTACATGTGTGTATTTCAGGGTAATTTTCATGTTTAATTGTTTTACGGTCACATCACTTGCGACCACGTAGTTAATAGCCACCAAGTCAATATCTGTGCCATCCATGCACTTTGAGGGTTTATTAGTGTAAAATCATGTGCACTGTAATTTGTTTCAGGGTTTTATGTATTGTTTCATTTAGGGTTCCGTGTAATTTTCATGAAATTCTTTTCTACGTATGACCACGCAGTCTATTCCAAGAATGATTTTCCCGCCATCAGGCGTGCTAAATGCCTATCACTGACACAATCTGCAGGAGAACATTTTTCCTATCAATAATAACAATTTACCTGAAACAGAATTTGCCGTTTTTACAGAGAAATATTGAAAGTCCATCTGCACCATGCAATCTACTATGAATCATATCCAGCGGCATCCGTGCTATCTAAACTTGTTTTCACACAAGTCTGTGTTTATTGTGACCATCCAAGCTGTATCCCCATCTTATTTCATGCGTATTTGTGTCTTTTATGTAATTTATAGGGTGGCATTATTTCCGTCCTAGCCGGCTATGTGTATAGGCCATCACCACACTAACGACGGGCCACAACGAGTTCGTGTTGGTGGTGCCAAATAATCACACGTGTTTGTTCATTTCATAATTCTCTGTGCCCTGTCTTCAGGAAAAATCGGCAGTCCACCCTTACGGCTGTCGACCCCTTTCCTTGTGAAAATTAGGTTTTCTAACACCACAGAAAAGTCATCCATCTAATAGTGCACTATATTAATTGTGGCCTGCCGCCGCACCCTGCAGTTCTTACTATATAAGTCCGTGTGTGGCCAGACTCGCAAATTATTCTTTCCAGTCTTCGAGCTCGCTCCACCACTTCCAGTGCTGGGGCCTCTACTACTGCGATCTCTTCAGCAACCTACCAGAGGCTGCTCCCAGTGACTTCAACACTCTTCAGCAGCCACCAGCAGCCACTACCATTGCAGTCACCAGAGGCTTCTGCAGCAACAGCGACCAGAGGCAGCTGTGACGCGTCAATACCCAACAGTTACCAGAAGCTTCTTCTGTAGTAGCATTGACATTCCACACACCCTGCTACTAGCGCAGTGGACTTAACTTCTCTATCTCTTATAGACATCCCGTTTACTAGATAGCTTTGTACTATATTTTAATTATTCATCAGTTTGTATTATTTCCTGATTAACCTAGTACCAGGTCACCTACACCTGGATTGCGTCGGTTACTTCCAGCAACCCGACTACTTGGTAGGAGTTAGCACGAGTCACGTGAGTTTATTAGGACTTTAATAAATACATCTTTGTTCTTCTAGCCACGAGTCTTATTACAGAGTAATCTTGAGTACGCCTGCTGGGAAGCTATGAGTTGTGCACTACCGACCGAGATCGGGTATTTTACTACGAACTAGCTATGGCTGGGAGCCCCCTTCAGGAGGCTCCAGTCCTACAACACACACATTAGACGGCCGCCTGTTGTATCCCTACCGGAGTACCTACGTGCTGGAGAGATAGAACAGAAGAGCCCCAACCACTAGGAATACTTCCAACCGAGGAGAGACAGTATGCCTGAGTTGTGTCCCTACCAGAGCACCTAGGTGCTGGCAGGGGTATTTGCTGAGGTGTTACAGCCTGGCCTTGGTTGGATATCACACCCAGTAGCAGCAGTGGTGGCCCATACAGCTTTAATGCTTCTGGTCTGCCCGCTAAGGTGGGGGGCCTTCTGAAGCACCGGGCTCGTGCTACCAGCAACTACTGGCATACACTATTCTAGGGTTATACTTTGCGTCCGTGGTGCACGACCTGTACCCTTCAGCAGCGGTTAACACTATATGCCATACAAGGTAAGGCACAGCTCATGGAGGGAGGAGCACAGGATTGCTCACCTTGCTGCCAAGCAGCGGGCTGTCTTAGCTCAGCCCACAGCGGACCGACAGGCGGAACAAGACCGCCCCAAACGCGCCTGCTGATCTGCGCAAACCAAAGACATGATGACAGTGCTATATACTAGTATACTAGTAACCCAGGCATGTGTAAACGTATATTAGTCAATCATAGCTAACTGGCACCCTCTTAGTGCAGTGAGCACATGGTCAGACCACCCGACACTCCAGATGGCAACAGCATACTGCATAGCTTTTCATTTGTTGGTTAGTGCTTTGCAGCATATTTCCAAAAGTTTACTTGATAATTTATACAATCTCATTTCACTGTGTAATTGTTTCAGTGTTTGGTATGCATTTATGTATAACTCTAATTGAGATTATTTATCTATAAATATGTTTTATGTTAACTTTACTGTTAAGCAAACAATTTCTTTATGAAATTTACGTGCACAAATGTTCAATAACAAGTTTTATACATTTGTATTAGAACATCACCTTCTTTATGGATTACAAGTCTGTGAAGATGTAGTATATCACTCATATAACAAAGCGATATGATTCAAATTCTTAAACTTTGTGAAATTAGTTGCTTGAAATAAGCATACCGATTTTAAAAAATTTACATTTGCTGTACATGAAATAAAATATTTTTCATTTATTTTATAGCATATGAAGACACTTAATGCTGAAAATTGCATTTTAACTTTGAAACATTGTAATTTTAATAGAAAACCATTTAATATTACTAATTTTTCCATGAGTTGCGCTGGCCTAAAAACATTTGTTTTCATTGCCTTGTGTCAAGGCAGGTGTGGGTAGCGTACATCATGGTACAACTTAATAAATATCAGCAGGCTTGCTAGTGATATATGGTCTGGTGATAGGTAAGTGCTGGTAGTGGCAGCCCTGGTGACTGCCACAGTATGCTGCTTGGCTGTTGTGTTTCTTGTTGTAGCTCAGATGTCCACAGTGAAAGCATTGTTAGAGGTGGCACGTACTTGCAGATATTAGCTTGAAATTATTTAGCCCAAAGTAAAACAGGCATTTAGTCGTAAATGATTTTTCTTAGCAGGCATTTAGCTTGTCTGGCATTTAGACTAGAAAAGGTTTTGCCTACCAGTTGTCTAGCCTCCACTGTTTTTAGCAACTCCCACATTCCTTAAATTCCTTAATGGCTATCTAGCATACATGTGAACGCACAAGACCAAAACACGCACGTCTTGATGTACGGGGTTTGTGTGAAGTCATGGCAATTAGTGGAGGGTTGTTGTCTCTGTGCTGCGCTGGGCATCTCCAGACCCTTCTAAACCTGCACAGGAGTGGGGGTGGGCTTATGTCATATGCCTCTTACCCTGGTTCCCCCTCGCCCCTTGTCCTCTCACTTTCTGAAATGTCTGTGACGTGTGCATTATGTGGCTCGCTCATCATACAGATGAGTTGTAGTTCGTCGCCCACCTCGTCTCTCACACAGTGGAAATTGGAGTTGCTCAAATAAATGTCAGGTAGCCAATTCAGCCAGGGCTCCTCTGCGGTTTCCAGGCATGACATCAGCTACTCAATAATGGACATGGAGTCCTCCGGACAGAAGTCTGCAAAGCTGATAGGTGTGACTGGTGAAGAGTCTAGGTCACACGGTTTCTTGGCACAGGAGGCAGTAGTAAACCCAGTACCTCTGGTTGTGCAACTCTCAGATGGAAATCCCACAAAACCTGTAAGCATAACGGGCATATAGACTATGTTGCTCAGTGTATCAGCACAGTTGATGTTTTAAATATGGTGTCCAAGTTCACCCAGTTGTGTAGGGTTACTTGTGTCTATCTCTGTGTGATCACGGACTATGTCACTTGCAGTATGCAGGTCATCTCAGGTTTTTTGTGGCTTCCCTTTGCTAAGTGGCATGAGGTATGATGATGTATCTGTACAGTCCACTATAGTCTTGGGTCCAGTCCAGTGTGGTGCTAATCTCAGTCTTGCTGACAGGAAATGTGTGCGCACATGTGTAGTCTATTCATGGTTATTTCACACTTTTTGAATCAAACATTTAAAAATCACCCAATGCATAGAGTGTTTGGTTGTTTCCTAAATATCTCATGTATCGCAAACATTTTATACGTCTGTTAACATAAAAGTGTATTATTTTTGGTTAAATTAAACTTTTGCTTATATTTGATCAATAAACTATAATATTTAATTTATAATTTAAATTAATATAACTAGAGAGAAAATAGGTGTCGTGGTAATACTAGTAAAAAATTGTTCTTATCCAAAATATCATTAAACTGAGTGTGTACAAATGCTGTGCGTCGTCACTTTGGTGTAATTTTCAAGACTTAGTTAAGCTTCGTCTGCATGAGGCAGAGGAATATACTGAAAGTAGAACTTAAGCAGGGCTTCAGAAAAGTTGAAAGTAACTCTGAATGGACTACACAATCTGCTGCAGTTGCAACTCGGGCAAAGGGTGAAATGTGATATGTATGTGACCCACTATGTAAGCTGCCTGATATGTGTGCACCATGTCCCTCCTGCACTGTTACCTCTCCCCTTACTGCAAGGGGTTTTCCTGCAACTCCTCTTGGCCCAGCATTCCTAGTTGACACAGTCTCTGTGCAGATCTTGTCCTTGCAACAACTGTGCAGGCGATACCCTAGTAGCAATATTGGCATACTTTTGCAAACAAACCAGTGACCATGACAGATGCACCTCCTATTTTGTATGGTCTTCCTCAATACACACCCCTAAATGGGCCTTAACTTTCTGGTTTCAGTGCTAAGTTGGGTTATCCTATGGGTGGTAGACAGGAATGGTGTGATGTCTCAAACGCTACCAGGTGCAATCGACTCGCCATCTTCTGCTCATAAAACTCAGATTCTTGCAGCTACGCAATTGTGCTGGCCTGTGTGTTATGGATAGAGTAGGCCTCCACCCAATGCATGAAAAGGTTGATCACAATGATGTACCATTTACCCTAGGTAATCTTGGGGTAGGAACCCATTGGAGTTGAGGGCGATGGTGTTAAAAAGTTGTGTAGGCCCTCTCAGATGCTGTTATTCTACACTATGACGTGCCTTGTATGTTTGACCTAGCTCACATGCGTGCACATACTGACAGGTCTCCTTATTGATACCTGGCCAGTGAAAGAGTTCACTGATGGCCCACCTCGTCTTGTCTGTACCTATGCCTAAATGACTTGCCAAAGTATCATTGAGATGCAGTTTCTACACTGCTGTGTGGACCTGCCACAGCATAAATAGTCTCCAGGGGGCACCATTGTAGTGTGCTCGGCATTAAAAGGTGCTGTCAACAAGTCAGTAGTGTTCTAAGTGTTCAGTTGCACATGTGGCCTATTTAACTTTCATGAACTCATCCAACTCCTGTCCCTAAGTATCCCCTGCCACATACTGTTGAATGTATGACCCACGTCAGCTTGCGCCATTGAGCATAATGTTTCTGTGGGAGAACTTGAATCACCGTCATGTGCCTTCCCGGCCCATTCCGGCTTGTTTTGTTAATTATCTTTTTCTGACACAAATTACATATAAAGACTCTGAGACTCTAATGAACAGATGTGGTTTATCGGATATCTTCTGTAATTTGTTGTAGTATTTCTTATGTATTTTCCAGTCATTTCTTGTGTACCTTTTGTCTAATGAGTTTTTATTAAAATTTCTCTCTCGGTGTTGGCGGTAGATCTCTGGCAAGGTTGCCAGGCATCTCAGCCACCATCTTTAGTCTTGATCCCGCGGGCCAATGGAGTACACAAATGTTGTGTCACAAGAGCCTTCAACTTTTGACCAACCATTTAGCTGTGTAACAGTGCATTTTTATACAGAAACATTTTCTTTTATTTGCAATTCCCGCACTCGTACTCTGATCTCCGTCAGACTCGTGGTCCCAGAGATTTTACCACTGTAATTCTTAACCACATGCTTAGTAGTGCTTTTGCCACTTCGGCCGATGGCAGGCCTAAATGCCATGCCCACATAAGGCTAGGGTAGTTGTATTGTGTATGAGTGTACCATCTCTTTTACCAATTAGACCTTTATAAACCTAGTCTCTGTGTTATTTATTTTTGTATTGATGCCGTTGGGTGAGACACATGACGAACAATGACACAAATACTTACTGGTAATATGGGCACCAGCTGTGCTTCCCAATCACCGCACTATTGAGACTCAGGGTTCTCAGGAATGCTGTGGGTTCTATGTGTCCATCTCACCCGTGCATACTTACAAACACGTAGGAAATACTAAACTTTTAATAAAATAATTTAAATAAACAATTTATAAAACATATGTGGCTAGGACACTGTCACTACTGAATAAAAGAATTGAGTTCACTGTAGTCTTGTTTTTATTAATGTTGTTTATACACATCAACGTGACAATGAAATGATTAGCTCAGTCATGACTAGCCAATTCCGCTTGGCTGCTCCTCAGCCCGTAATTAATCTAGAGCACGCCTAGATGGATGATTTCACAGAGGTGCATGAAAGCACAGTCTTCACAAGGGAAGAGGGCCGACAGCCGCTAGGGTGGACTGACAGTTTTTCTCTGAAGACAGGAGACAGTGAATTACACATGAAACCCTTAATACATATTAACATGTGTGATTACTCGGCATCACTAATGCAAACTCGTCGGGGCTCGCCCTCCAGCACGTGGGTAGTGTGGTGACGGCCTATATAGAGAGCCGGCTAGGACGGGAATAATTGCACCGTACATTAAATATAAAATTACGTAAACCCTTGAATGATACATGAAACAAGATGGGACATGAGTTGAATATTCACAATAAAAACACACGTGTGTGAAAACAAGCTTAGATGGCGCGGATGCAGCTGGATGAAGTTCGTAGCGGACCATGTGGTGCAGGTGAAATTGCAATAATTCTGAGTGGAAAAGGCAAACTAAATTCAGAAAAAAGGTTATTCTTGCTGAGAATATTATTCTCTTTGCGATTGCAGTGGTTACAGGCATGTAACATGCCTGATGGCGGTAAAAACAAACATTACTATGACCACGTGGTCAAGTACAGAAAGCATCAATTTACGTGAAAATTACATTGAACCCTGAATAAAATTTACATAGAATCCTGAAATAAATTATTGCACATACGATGTTACATAAATAAACTTTAAACGCAACGATGGCGCCTAAAAAGATTTGGCGTCTGTTGGCCATATGGTTATATGTGATGTTGCCGTAAAATATTCAAATATGAAAAATTACCCTCAAATACATACATAGAAATTAAGCCCTTAAAACTGTGTATAGTAAAATGCAGCAGTTACAATGAAATGCCATAAACACAGGCGGATGGCGCCTGATTCAAATTGCGCGGCTCGCGTGACCTCTCCGACATCTTTCTCCTCCTTCTCCTTGATTAAGTTAAAACTGCCACAAGGGCGCAAGAAATTAATAAAGCAGAAGCATAATGCTGGGGAAAATGTCTGGCAAAAACATACACAAGCAAAGGTTAACCAGTAAACTAAATTAACTATGGAAACCTAAATCAGTGAACAAAAGTTGTAGTGCGTATGTGACAGTGTCTTACCTCGCCAGCTCTCTTCGACAGACTGTCCACATACAAGCGTCGCACGGACCTACCATGGCTGCCTACGGGGTTCACATAAGCGGAAGTGCTATGCACGCCAAGTAAAATATTTAATTATTCAAAAGAAAATGACAAAAACTAAATAAGTATTGTTTTACATTTCTATAATTTTCTTATGAATTTCAATATTATTTTAGTGTCTCTTTATGATGGCGTTCATTTTGGAATATTAAGTGTTCTTAATAACTTATTTCTGTATAAATGTATACTAGTGAGAAGATCGCCATATGGCATTTTCTAAACTTTTCAACCATGAGCCAGTGTTTATCTGAAATCTGGCGCATCTTGCCCCTCACCAGTGTCCAGACCACGTTAATGAAAATCTTCTAAGAGAAAAAACAATATCCTTGTATCTATGAAATTTGAGCGATACCATTTACTCAGAAACGAATGTTCCCAAATTATTAGAACAGTTAAGATTGCCTATGCCCGCCGCTTGACATAGCCAAACTCATCCCCGCAGCATTTATGGAGCAATGTTATAATATGGGTGTTTAGGTTTAAGATGCAAAAACTATAACCAAAAAATAAATCAAAGTGCTGATGAACTTTATGCTTATTTTACAACTCACTGTGCCCATATTATTCCTGAAACCAAAAATGAAACATTGTCTCTTATTAAAGCCCACATCCTCTGTGTAGAAGAACATTTTTAGTTTACTGTCATTATGCCTGTTCACGTTCTGAAAGCTATTAGATAAATTAAAACCAATGCCAAGGGTAATGACAGAACGTTAATTGACATAATAAAACTAGATTTGCCATTTATCCTAGAAGCAATAACAAAAACTTTTAACTATTCGATGGTCACAGGCAGCTTTCTAACTCAATGGAAATCTAATTTAGTAACACCCATCCTCAAGACAATTAATCCTCAATGTGCCACAGATTATAGACCCATAAGCAATCTTCCCACTATTTCGAAAGCCCTTGAATATAGTGCATACCAACAGATAACAAAGTATATTATTGAAAATAACCAGATGGTTTACCATCAGTCTGGTTTCAGAAAGAGCTTTAGAACTTCTTCAGGTCACTGATGACGTAAAACATAACATGGATAACTTTATGCTAATGATTCTGATCCTATTAGATTTTAGTAAAGCATTTGATTCTGTTGACCATAAGCTATTATTAGTGAAGCTAAAATCATATTTTAATATCTCTGAAATATTGTTAGAATAGTTTAAGTTACTTATCTAGCCTTTACCAGGGAATGTCTGCAGAGAACAACAGTCTGCCTGGCTCACAATGTAAATAGGAGTTCCCCAAGGTTCTGTTCTGGGATCCCAACTATTTTCTGTTTTTATTAATGACCTCCCTCAGCTACTAAAATATTGTAAATACCACCTTTATGCAGACAACTTCCAAATCTACCTGCCAGCGCATCCTGATAATATTATGTCATCAATCGACACAATTAAAGATGCGTTGTCATACATCTTCGAATGGTCAATAAAGCACAGGCTGCAATTAAAACTTAAGAAATCCCAAGCATTATAATTGGATCCAAGAAACTACTCAATTTACTGTATATTGCAAGGTGTGCAGAGTGCGCTCCTCTGCATTAACGACTATAGTTGGCCACTCCGCCTATGTTCTGTCTTGGTTTCCTTGCTGTTCCTTTTATGTGTCGTTGGCAGCTTAAAATTTATTGGTTGATGTAATGTTGTTGGTGCTCGGCCTTCTGCTGGGCTTGCCCCTCTGTCACTTCTACTTAGCACCTGTACAGACTAGTTCATCTACTACTGTTGTCACACCTTGGTGGCTTAGTAATGAGAGTAAAACTTTCAATGATGGTTGTAGGGAAAATTTACAGGTGGGTTGCTCTTCTTAAGTGTTAATGTGTTTTAAATTTATCATATTGGGCTAGTCAATGGTAGTTACGGTAGCACAATTTCTGTAGCATTCGAAAATTGGTTTTGGCCGCCCAGTTAAAATTGTCCGTTTGGTTTAACTTGTACGGTAAATGTGTGTGGATCCCTTTAGTGTTATGTGCTGTATTTGCACTATTTCAATGTTTGTATTTGAATTGTTTCTACCATTGCTAGTTGTTACGAGCTGCCTGAAAATTTGATGGCTAAGGAAAATGGGACCACACCAGCTTGCACACTTTGTTAAAAAATCATTGGTAACCTACCTGCAAAATAGTTGTACATACTGTTGAACCTTTGAATTTGTTCAGTTTTTTTTTTTTTCCCCAAAATTAATTGCAATTTTACTTTGTGTTTGTTCTTTTATTCTGTGAGTCTGCAATACATACATGAAAATAAAGCCTTTAAAATTGCATGCAGCAATAATACATAAATTACACCGAAACGCCTTTAGCATAAGCGGATGGCACCTAATTCAAGTTGTGCGGGCCGCATGGCCTCTCCGACATCTTTCCTCCCTTTCTCCTCAATTCAATTTCAAAAATCCGTAATGGCACAAATAATTAAGTTAAGCAGAAGCATAATTTTGGGGAATGTCTGGCAAAACATACGCAAAGCAAAGGTTAACCGGTATACTAAAGTGAAGCTATTGTAATCTACATCAGTGCGAAAAGTTTGTAGTGCGTACGTGACAGCGTCTTACCTCACCAGCTCTCCTCTACGGACTGCCCAGAGGCAGGGATCACACGGACTTACCGTGGCTGCCTATGGGGTTCACACAACCGGAAGTGATATGCATGCAGAGTAAAACTTTTATATTTTTAAGATAAATAGCACTTAGGCAATTTAAATATTTATTTTCAATATGGAATTTTCTTATTGATTTTCTGTATTCTTTGAATGTCTTTTACGACAGCATTCACGCCGGAATAATCGTGTTCATAATCTTTGCACAGCGCACATTTCAAAATCGTAACCAAACATTGTGCAATATTACAAAACATACACTCTAACAATTTTGAAACCTGAAAAACCTGAAAATAAACAAGAGACATAATTTTACACTTGGAATAAGTATTCTGTTATAGAAAAGTTCAAACTGGAGCCTCTTTGCGCACATGCATGCCCACGTGACACATGAGTGGTGAGCATCGTCACGGGCTTAGCGCCGCTGGCTGTTAGCCGGCATCAGAAGGTAGGTGCTATGATGAATGAGGGGAAGGGAGGGACGAAGAACAAAGGAGCCTTTATTGTGTCACGAGTTGCGTGAAGTCTATCTTGCTAGGTGCACACATGCCATGCAATGTGCTCAACTCAAAGTCACTGTGGCCAGAGTTTTTAACAGGTTTGAACCAATTTTTTTCTGGTTCTGGTATTTCAGTGGATTGTGTGCAGAGGGTTGGGGTGTGCACTTTCGGTGTGCACTTCTTTATTTTTCCTCGTGTGGATTTGCTTTTGAATCAAAATGTTCTTTGTTGGGACTCATAATAGTTTAAAAGTGTGCACTTTAAGATGGTAATGTCATAACTTTTTTGAATGCTTCCTCGTACCACTTTCAGCCAAGACCCAAGAATCACCCAAAGTTGGAGTGACTTTGGGCAGTCATTTATTTCAGATGCTGTACCAAAGCAAGGCTATATTAGGGGTAACTTTGGGTGTTCTCTGAAAGCCCAATTTTTTTCCCCCCCTTAGAGAGAAAGTTACAGTGGTTTAAAGGGTTAGCAGATGTGGTTTATATGACAAATCTTTTAAAAAATAATATCTAAAAAACTTAAATAGATAGAAGCCAAAACCAATTATATTTTTAAAAAATGTCCCTGCATAAAAATACTGTTTCATTCCTGAAAGAATTTAGAGTTCTGTGGTGGAAATTGCATGTGACTAAGACTACTCTGTTTAATTATAGAAAAATATTTCAGCAAACATTATTATACATAAAAATATTAAAAAATTGAGAAAACAAAATGTTTTCTTAATTAAACTAAGTATATTACTTACGTTTTCAAGATGTTAATAATTTACAATTCTCATAATAATATCCATACCAACAAGTAAAAAAAAAAACTGCAAAAAAACATTTTTTTCAATAAAAGTCAGTTAACTATTAAGTCTTTTTTCCATAGAATACATCAACATTTAAAATAGACAATTTTAGTGAGCAGGCAAATAATTTTAATAAAATATTAATATTTTATGTTAAACAGAGTTTTCTTTGCATCATATGTTGCAACACATTCAATCAAAAACTTGTAAAATACAACCATTTATAAATCTATACTGACTAGTGCATTTTCACATTTTTGTCCGTACTATGCAGAGAAGTGATAGTGCTGGTTGTCTACTTTGACTGACAACATTCTGCAAAATACACATAACTACAGATACAAGAGAAAAGCCATGCCAGCATTAGTGCTTACCTTTGATCCAATTACAGACATTTTGTAACGAACAGGAGCTTGTTAGTATAACCACGCACCAGTACAACTTATCTGTAAAGTCATGCATACCGCCTGCACTCAGACTTACCATGCCAAGTGGCAGAGGAGAACGTCCGGTGTTGCTGGATCTTTGCGCAGGGGCGGACTGACAATATGTGCTGCGGCATGGTTCTTGCACATGTGGAAGTAATTGCTCCCATCCGTACCCACAGCTGCGGCCAGTACCTCGCCATATAGCTTATACCCCCAATCACGAGCTGCTACCAATGACTTGGCTGCCAAAATGCTCATTACATGCACTACATACAGAGGGCAAGATACCTACAAAAACATGCAAAAAAAATCAATTAAAAATAGCATTGTACACCTAGCAGTCTGAAGTATAGCTACTCCCAAATATAAAAACATCTTAAATAAAATAAATACTAAAAGTATTTAACTTTTCATAGTTGAAGGTTTACAAATTGTTGTGATATACATTGACACTTAACAACTTACATGCTCAAAATACTACATACAACATTTACACATCATGCACACAGTTACCACAGAATATACTCTAAATATAAAATTTGGCAGCTTCAAGCCAATAATGTGAATACAACAATGTAATTTAATTTACACATTAACTGTGAAGTGAAGAAAGACAATGTCTATATAATGAGGACTCACAACATAAACACACACAGTAAAAATGCGTTCAAATTTTTGGTAACATTTATAGCAACTACAATACAAAAATTTAAACTAAAAACAAGTTTTAAAAAAAACTACTGTGCAAAGCAGCAACTTTATCAGCTTTAAGGAATTACAAACACTTAGTTTAAAATAAATTTGTCTGCAGCAAAACTGTAAGAAATTGTATTTAAATTGTATCCTGTAAAATTATTTTTTAAAAATTTTAAATGGCAGTTGTGTGTACATGGGCAAAAGGATGATAAAAAATCATTTATTATAGTATTATAAGGCACAGGAAAATCATCTTCTGTAGCACTCTCTCCCCATCTACATTAGATAAATCAAGAAGGACAATGACTCCCTGATAATTTTACAAAGCAAATTAAAAATTTTCATTTGAACTGCAGAAATGTTAATTCTATTCCTGGTCCACCGCAAACTATGCCCAAACATCATAACTATTACTGAACAAGTTAAGCAGTTGGGGTAGTTAAACCTTGATCTATATTAATTTACTGGAAAATATGCCAGTGATTAATAATACTATGAGAGTAAGCCCATCGTTGTGCTGAACACCAGAACACAAAAATTCATTTTCTACTAGTGTAATTTCTACTGACATAAACAACTGTACTAATTATGTGTTGTATCTCTTTCGCAGTTATCTTATTTCTTTTTTTTTACAATTTAATGAAAGTAATGCATAATTAGTTTCTCATTGATGACTGCAACAGCACTGTGACATCGCCAGTTTTTTACTAAAACAAAATAATTAGACTGAACTGTAACGCTTGTAAAGTTGCAAATAATAATAATAATTGATATGTGCAGGAAATATTTTATTTTCCTAAACATTTGGTAAATAAAGTAATTTATTCATGGTTTGGAACTTGGTGATAGTAGAAATTCATATATATATATATATATATATATATACATATATATATATATTATATATATATATATATATATATATATATATATATATATATATATATTATATATATATATATATATATATATTTATAAGTTCATTTCAAGTAGTTTGACAGTAGCACTGATTATTATAAGGTGATGCATCATCTTTTTCTTTTACTAGGAGACCAAGGACATGTACTTGGCTGTTGCAATATGGTGAAGTAAGGGGGCAGGGTGACAAGGGTCGTACTGTGGCGACGTGATTAGATACACGCCTGTGTTGTGAGGGGTGTGTGTGTTATTTTTAGATATGACAGCATCATGGAACTCCCTGATTGGACAAATTTCAGTGGTGCAATAAAGCTTTGAGAAGATACTTATAGTAGGCACGGCCTTTGTGCTAGCCTCAGTGCCACAGTCTCAGTTCCCACTCAGTGACCAAGAGAAATGGTTTCAGTTAACTCAGTTTCCAGTCATTGAGAACCCAAGATAGACGTTTGAAGAGTACATACGAGTCATGATTGCAACTCACACTGCAGTGCCTGCAATCTTTCTTTTTCATCATATTTTGGACTAACTTAAACCTACTAAACTATTTTCGCCGGTGCGAGGGGTCATTCATTTAGGGTGCCAAGAGTGTGTTTATTTTCTCTCCCGCCTTCGTAAATAGCCTCTTGATTCAAGTATCCTCAACTGGAGAATTATTGATATTGTGATTCTCATCTCCATCTTCCTGCTTGTTTTCTGTGAAGTATTTTTCCGTGCTGCTGCTGTAATTGAACTGAATAATTTTCTGTGCCGCTGTCGTAACTGAAATGCAAAGTATAATTAAATCCAGTTGAACCATATTTCCAGCTCATCTGATTATTTTATTCTGACACCTTTATAAACTTGAGTCTCAGTGTTCATACCCGATTGAGTTAGGTGAGCTAATGATCGATTGTATCAATGACTAGCACTTCTTGCAACATTACAGATTTTCTAAACAAACAACAACTAGTAAGCTTACTTTTAATTATTTTAACAATATCTATGCACAATTATGTGTTTAACATGTAGTTCTGAGTTAGGTCTCACTGATTTCACACAGCGGATATGGAATAATATTTTAAACCATTTTGCATACTTGCAAGATTCATCATAATTTATTGTGACTAAAGTACTTTTGTGTGCATTTTATTTTAAGGATTTATTGTACCTTGTTTTGCAACATTGCAACTCTTAAGCAGCATTTGGTAACCATTCTAATTCAATCTTGACTCATCACTGGTCATAGTTAGCAGCATGTCCTACAACAGATCCATCAGTCCTTTGCTATCAGAAACGGACAACCCATAATCCATGTGAAGAGGCTGCTGCACCTTGAAAGGGGGTGGATAAATACCCCAATTGATGTTAAGATGGCAAAGTTACAGAAACTCTACAGTAGTTATATACTTAAGATTTGTACACACTTCTGGGGGGTGGGGGTTGTTCTACATAATTCTCGCTGCACTACTCTAAGAGTCGTCCACTACTGTTGGTTATAGTTGTGTAAATGAATATAGATTGTTGTTGTTTCCATAGGCATCAGTCAAGTAACTAATAGGATGTCGGACCTCATTTGCTGTTATTGCAGTGCTTACCCTTCATGGATGGCTCTTCACTAAATTCTATCTTTAAACATTGAGGTTTAGTTAGTTCACTGATTTTGATAGTTGTTCATTGTTTATGTTCATCTCGTTTATTTTGTTTGGCTAACATTATTTGTAAGCAAGTTAGGAGATCTTATTTTCTTTCTTCCTGTAGCATGGAAAATGTTGAATTTTTGTCTGGCAAGCGAACAACACTCTTGCTCGTTCGTTAAAGTCAGGGAAATGGGCAAGTCAGTAAACCTGTCTTGAAACCATGATGCAACTGGCCTTGCTTTGTGGTGAGGAGAATTACTGTGCTGATACAGAAAAGGGCCTATTTTAGACCATTGCCACAGTGTGGGAAGCATGGTATTGTCCATAATATCTTGGTGTAGGCCGTTCACAGTAAAGTGAGCACTTTTTGAAGTTGTTTCATCAGACATAATAACCAATAAATTCATTTCATTGTGGCTGCAGACTTTTGGTTTTAGTTATTATGAATGTATACACTGTGTTTATTACTCACATGGCAGGGTTCACATTAACAAGTGGTTGAAAGAAAAAAGTAAATAGCTCTTCAAAAGTACTCACTTTATCATGAACGACCTATACATGCACTAATTAATTGATAAAACTAATGACCCAATTCCAGAACACGGTAAACAATCCCAGATCATTACACTACCACCATCACCATATTTTACTGTTGACACAACACATCCAGGCCAATACCATTCGCCAGGCATCTGCCATCTACACACACATCCTTCTGAGTGCAAGACCATGGAATGAGACTCATCACTCTTTGAGGATACTGCCTAGTATGGGACCAGCCAAGTGAAAGGATAGGGTTTTGCATGTAAAATGATTTCAAGTGTGTTTCATCTACCTTTCAAAAGATTGCTTCTGAGCAAAAACCACTTTATGCCCTTTGAAAAGAAGAACCATGCTACAAGAGAGCAAGTAAGAGTAAATTAATAAGCGTTTGTTCTTTTTTGATTTACACATTTTAATTTACCTACAATTTTCATGGTATTATAAATCCTACAAAAACTTCTTGTAGCAATGTGTGCCGGGCAAAGATGGACAAAGTGTTTTTGTTTGAAAGTGACAGCATGGAAGGTAGGTGAGACACGTTTCAAACCATTTAACATGTAAAGCCCAATCTGTTCCTAGGTAGCAATGTTAAGGGACACACTTAACTGGTGCTAGAACAGCATTGCAGAGTGTTTAAAATACATTTTCTACAAAACTATTAAACATGCATCCAATGTGATGAGCCATGAAAAGAACACATGTAATAACGTCACATACTTCCAGGTTATTCTGGCAACAGCCTGACATTTGTTAACTCACAAGAATCGTAGAAATAGATTGTCAGTGCTACCACCCTTACAGCCAAGAAAACATAATTCCCCACAAGATACATATTTCCCTACAGCTACCACACTCCTTCCCACTAAATATGAATCCCCACTACACCAACAATCCACATGTACATAACACAATATGCTACAAGTCCAGCCTCTGGGGTTTATGAATTGTCCGCCTTGCACAAAGATTCCTTGAGGACACATCGCCCCTGCTTCCCTCCTTTGATAATGCTGACTCTAGGGACTCTGGGCCCGGAAAGCCTTGGAACCCTTCTTGCAATGGTGAGCCTTCACCTGTGATGTCCAGTCACCCATCTGGAACCCCTTAAAATCCTTTGTGCCCTGTTACCTCGTCCCATAGGGCAAATGACTCTGCTCGTACACCTTCCTCTCTTCCATCCTCAGGCCCGGCTATGGCTTCTGTGGTCCGTACTCTGCCATCCCGATTACCCATTAATGGTTTGAATGCAGCGGCGTGCTGTGATGCAACACCCTCATGTGAAGGCAGCAGGGCATGCTGTTTCCTGAGGTGGTCGCATGACAGAAACACCTCCGACCTTGTACATAAACTTGATACATAACTAAATTCACTCTATGTTGGACTTGTCTCGGTAGCCAATTAATTTGCTCTGCTCTCACACTAAGTACCCAAACCATTTACCCCTCCACAAAGTGCCAAGACTGTGTGCTGCATGTCTGCTCCCCAAGCTGATTGGCACTCTGCTTCGCTCTCACCCTATAGTTGAGCAAAGGCTTTAAAATACTTAGATGTGTATGCAGGTATCACATGAAGAAGAGTTCTGCTGGTGTTGATCCCATGGTGGACGGAATATACTTGTATGAGAACAGATAATTATCCAACTTATGCTTTAACGACAAGGTAACCATCCCTGTCTCCTGTGAACACACATATTTCAACAGCCTTTTTTTACATCCTGCACTACCCTTTTAGTCATCCCATTAGACTAAGGATGATATGGGAGAATCAAGGCATGACGTATACCATTATTTGTTATGAACAACTTGAATTCTTCAGAAGAGAACTGGAGGCCATTGTCAGAAACTATTAACTCGGGAAGTCCATAGGAGCTAAACAATGTTCGTAGTTTACTACGATAGCCTCTGCCATAGTTGAATGCATAAGAAAAACCTCTACCCACTTGTAACGGGCATCCACGACAATGAGCAAGTAACGACCTCCCATCACAGCAAAGTCCACATGTATGAGTTGCCACTTTCATGATGGCCATGGCCACTGTTGTAACGGAACATTTATTTTATGGCAGAGGACTGAACACTCTGGTAACAATGACAAGACTGTACCATATCTTCAATTTGGCTGTCAAGTCCTGGCCACCACACATAACTTCGTGCTAACATCTTCATTCGAGTAGCACAAGGATGCTCTTCATGGAGGAAAGTCAGAATAACATTCTGTAAATATGCTGGAATGACAACCAGGCGTCCCCATAGGACACAATCTTCCTCAACTGTGAGCTCTGTTCTTCTAGTAAAATTAATGGAGAGTGATTTGTCGGGGTTATGCTCCGGTCATCCGCATGTGGTAAAATCATTCACTCTGGCAAGAATAGGATTTTGATTTGTTGCTAGCCCAATATCTGTTGGGAGCAACGGCTTACTCATGATGGGTGCAAAATATTTGATAGTCTCTGTGAACCCTGACACTGATGACAATGCAAAGTCCTCAGACTCCACAGATCAGTCATCTGGCACTGGCAGCCAAGAGAGTGCATTGACATGGGGAATGTCTACCCCTGGTTTGTATCTGATTTCATAGTCATAGGCCGACAACACCACCGCCCATCGCTGTAATCTTGCTGCAGCCATTGGTGGTACTCCCCGCCACTCGCCAAGAATTGCGGTGAGGGGTTTGTGGTCCATCTTGAGAATAAACTAGCGACCATAAATGTAGCTGTGAAATTTTTTTACTCCATGGATAATGGCCAAGGCCTTGCGATCTAATCACGAGTAGTTCTTTTCTGCTGCTGTTAGTGTTTTACAAACAAACCCAATAGGACGGTCACCATTTTCTCCAAGGTGCGACAGAACCGCTCCAACACCTGTTGGGGATGCATCACAAGTCAGTACAAGTGGCTTGGCTGGGTCAAAATGGACGAACAAACTAGACTGACAAAACTAGCCTTTACTCTCTTGAAAAAGCCACAATAAGATCATAGTTCTTTCTTGTTAGTTGGCTCTGGTACCTCCTTGATCACTGTCAATAATTTGTCTGATGGTCCAACTCCTGTGTAATCAATTACACACCCCAAATAAGTCACCTGAGACTTCAAAAATCTGCACTTTGATGGGTTGACTAACATAGTGTCTCTTGAACTGAGCCAATACCTTCTCTAACCTTTCCCATGCTTGTTCAAACATAGGGCCCGCCACTACAACATCATCCAAACAGGTCACTACTTCAGGAATACTACTGACAATTTGCTCCAACACGGACTGAAAGATGGCTGGGACTGACCACAATCCAAACTGCAGCCTTGTGAACTTATATAGACACTTTTGCGTGTTTATAGTTAACAAGGATTGCAACTCCTCTGACACTTCCAACTGTTGGTATGCTAATGATAAATCCAGGACCGAGAAACATACACATCCGGCTAGCGAGGCAAAGATATCTTCTGGCTTCGGGAGAGGATATTGGTTTTTGTCTAGTACAGAGTTCAAGGTTACCTTGTAGTCAGCACATAACCTCAACCCCCCCATTAGTTTCCTCCACACACACCAAAGGTGTTGCCCAGTCACTTTGCGATACTGAATAAATTACCCCTTGCCGCTCCAACCGATCCGAATCCATTTCTACTTGTCCCTGCAATGCATATGGCACTGTGCGTATTTGACACAACTTGGATTTCACATTAGGCTTCAAGTGGAATGCTGCAGTATGACTTTTAATTGAACCTACTCCTGTCTCAAAAACATCTGCATACTTTTGTCCCAACTGGCGCATCACCTCTGCTGCCTTGTTAGACAAGTTCGAATAGATCTAAAATATGAAGTGCCAATCCAATTTCAATTGTTCTAGCCAATTGCATTCTATTAATGCTGATATATTGATGCTGAGCTGTTTAAACAGTAATATGGGCAACCTCACAGATTGGTTATTGTGCTTCATGTTAACCATCACCTGACCTAACACAGGTAGACCCTGAACCCCGTTGGTATTCAATTGGATTGACACTGATTTGCAGTCTAAATGTTGCAATTGCTGCTGGTAAATGAGTTCTGGTAACACACTAACTGCCACCCCCGTGTCCAGTTCCATTTCCAACGGCAGACCTTCAACGTTCAGCTGCATTTTATAACATGAAGGTGCAATGCCAACCCTCTCACCGTATACATTGAATATGTAAGGTACTCAACGTGCATTAGGATGCACGGTTTCCTCAGATGTTATCTGATGTACCTTCCTGGGGATAGATGAAGTTTGATACTTCTGTTTACCCCTAGTTGAACACCGTCTTGCCAAGTGCCCTTTACGGGAACAAGCGTAGCAAGTAACCTCCTTGAAAGGACAGGTGTCAGCTAAATGAGAATCCTGGCCACAACGTAAACACTTCAACGGTTTGTCGCCTCCAGACCCCGGTCACCGATGGGGAACATTTAGCCTAGCAATCCCATTGGTTATGCTGTGACCAAATTCTCAGGCATTCTTTTGCACATTGGCTTGTTCCAACCGGATGGCTAGTTCGTATGCATCTTCAAACGACAAATCTTCTGACAACAATCACTGATGCACACGCGCATCTGCGATTCCAACCATCAGCTAGTCCCATAACGCTTCACTCATGAAAGCGCCAAATTTACATGATGATGTGAGATGTTTAACAGCCACTACATATTCTGCTATCTTTTCCCCGGAGTTCTGTACTCTTCTGTAAAAAATGAAACATTCAGCAACCACAATCTTCCGCTGAGTATAGTGTCCTACCAACACTTTCACCAACCCATCATATGACTTTGCAAACACTTCGTTCCGGTGATACTAAATCACTGAGCACCGCAAGTACCTTTGGCCCAATAATGGTAATTAGCACAGACACATTATTCTCAACCTTAATTTAATTGGCCTTGAAATAATTCTTTAGTCTAAGCAAATACGATGCCACTTCTTCTTCATGCTGGCAAAATTCTCCCACTCTTCCGATCGCCGCCATAACTCGCCAACAACCATATACTAATTTGATTACGTTTTTGTCACATCCCATGCTCGTCGCCAGTGTAATAACGTCACATACTTCCTGGTTATTCCAGCAACAGCCCACCATTTATTGACTCACAAGGATAATAGCATAGACCATCAGTGCTACCACCCTTACAGCCAAGACAACATAATTCCTCACAAGATACATATTTCCCTACAGCTAACACAACACCCAATTCAGACGAGGCCTGCTGAGTGCTTTCCAGAGGCCACACACATTAGAAACACCATTTCAGGGTACTCCAAAATTGCTAAAAACAATTTTTTCACAAAGTGCTGTTTCTCAAAATATATGAATCAGATAAATACGAAACTAACCAAGGGCCTTACTTTTAACTTTCCCTCACACCACCAACAGAACAACAGGATCACTGAAAGTCCCATAGGTACGTACAGCATGAAGAGAACACTGCACACCCGTTCAGATGCTCACACTTGATGGCAATGGCACACTTGATGCGCATGACAGTATTACCCTTATTGTTCTCTTGCTTCTTAACATCAAAGATGAAAAAAGCTCCAGGTATGTGAAAGCCTTAAGACCTTACACTGCTCCATAGTTCAATGTGTTGCAGTCACCACTCCAAATGTCAGATGTTGGTCTTGCAACCAGTGCTATCACTCCAGGGGAGCCTTATAATGGCCTCTGTGTCTCAGCTGTGATGGAAATCCTCTGCATTCACTGGCATGGTTGTCTAACAACAAAGTTGTACAACGTGATTCAGAGTTTGCCAGTTCTGATTAGATTTTTTCTTGGGCCTACCAGAGTGATTTCATTACAATGACTTCATTCCCAGTGGATCAAGTCATATTAAAATTCTCAGAAATCTGACTGAATGCTCTATTTTATTGGCTTCTAGA
Source organism: Dryococelus australis (assembly GCA_029891345.1). NCBI lineage: Eukaryota > Metazoa > Arthropoda > Insecta > Phasmatodea > Phasmatidae > Dryococelus > Dryococelus australis. The sequence goes on along the minus strand of CM057009.1, from coordinate 137,373,092 downwards.
ATCAATGCCTCTTTAAACACCCACAATTCCCTCTGGTGACTTATTATGTTAGCAGATATGTGTGTGGTATTCAAGTATCTATGTCTTCACTTATATAGATAGCATCCTATTGGGCAAGTTTGCTGGGAGGAAAAGTGTGTCTGACGATCTGTGGCCACAGATTCTGTTCCATGTAATTTCATACCTAACGTTATCTACCAACTCACTCAATTTTTATACGTTATTATAAAATACAATTTCGACAAAAAGTGTTGGTTAATGTACTCTGCAGATAGCACTGCCATTCCTAATGGGAGACAGGACATCTGGCATATGTACAGCTTGTAACTGTAATATCTGAGGTTGGTGCAGGATGAATTTGTTGTGTTTTAAGTTTCCCATTAAGAATGAGAAATGCTACTAATGGTTTGAGATGGGAGGGGTAATGAAGGAAGCAGACAGGGAAATGTTATCTCCTGCTACATCACATTCCTGTTTCCCTCATTGAAGAGGTACTGGGAAACAGCATCAGGACAACCTAAAAAATTTTTCTTTAATCAATCTGCTTGATTAGTGAAGTGCAATGTGTATAGTAAAATAATAAACAACTTGAAAAATTGATCTAACTTTGGTAAGTAAATATTATTGTTTCATTATTTTTTGGTAAATTTCTCTTGGCTAGAAAATATCGTATGGTTCAGGGGTGGATCCAGGCTTGATGTTTTGGGGGGAGGGGGGGGGATTAATTATAAAAATAAAACATATTTAAAAAATTACTATTCTATGTGTGATTTATGATACATGTGGCAAAATAATTACTTACATTACAAATTCAAGGTGCCAAATATTCTCTTTAGCAAATCTATCTATAACTTTTTCAGAGTCAATTTTTAGTGTCTGTGTACACGTAACAGGCAAAGACCATTCTGTCGCTCCTCACTTATTCTTGATCTAACCCAAGATTTCACTCGCCGAAGAGTAGAAAAAGAGCGTTCGGCTGTAGCAACTCTGACCAGAATAGTACACACTATTTACAGTACCACATGAATTGTAGGGAATATGTCAGCGCCACAGTCATCCAATACTTCAAGCACCATCTGTGGTATTTACTTGGACTTTTGGTCTCTTCTCCATTTGGCTTCCCATAGTTTAAATTCACCAAGGAGATAAATCTCAGTTATTGTTGATGCAGAATCTTGTTGATAAAGGAATTGTATTTTTTTGTAAGTGACTTAATTTCTTGCTCCATGCATTCATTTGATGTATTTTGTTTTAAAATACTACTTTGCATTAAAGACTGTAGAAATACTTCTGAAAATCTAGCTGAAAGATCAGACAATGGAAACACAAACACCTGCAACTGCTTTCAATATGACTAATCTCTGTGTTACTGATACACTTGAAGGACTGTTGTAAACAATATCAATGAAGGTAGGAAGGAGAAGGGTGTTACACAGCTGCTAAGTGTAACAAAATACAGTAGACTTCTCTGCTATATTTGGTGTAACTATGTGACGCCGGAATGAGAAAGGGAAGGAAGAGAAGGGGGTAACGATTAAGGTAGAAGGAGGAGGGTGAACAGGTGCACAAGCACAACTGTATGATGCTGGAAATGGAAAGATCAAGGAAGGGAGGGGTTAAACTTCTGTGCCATGCACCCTTGGCCATCAGTGCTAAATATATTGTTGCAACACAAAACAGAGTAACTGTGGGTGCGTTACTTTTTCTAAAGCACTGGGTAAAGTGTGAATTTAATGTATGTACTATTTTTATATTTTTACATGGCAATTAATTTTTTACAGCAGTCTCCCATGGCCCCTATGCCCTCCCCCCCTTCTGGATCCACGCCTGGTATGGATGTTTTATAAACTTTACTATCATAGTTATTACATTTAAAAAAATTCAACTATCAATCCCATTTAAAATGTCCCATGTATTAACAATGTTATACTCATTTTCTGTGGAACAATTCACCAATAAAAACAAAGATGTGGAAATAATACATTTTCATTCATTTTTTCTTTAAACATCTTACCTTTCATGTCAAAGGGTTTTATGGCGAAGCACAAGGCAGGGTTTATAACTACGCAAAAAATGCAAGAATGCAAAATGTAACTAATGTGAAGAAAATTGTGGTTGTTTATAAACTTTGCTCAACACGAGACATTATCAACAACACAAAATGAAAACCATGAAATTGCTACAAAAAATTTCATTTCTAGTGCTATTGAATGATCTGGTTTGTCTTTTCCCTTCATAGTCCTTTAGTATGGAAATTTTTTTCCTTTTAACTGTAATCTGTTAATAACTAAGCAAGACAGGGGTAATGACACATTTAAATACATAACACTATTTGTAAAGTAAATTAATTTGAGTAAAAGTAAACATGAATTATTCATGTAAGTAAATAAATTAACTGGCAGGAGATATCTGCTTGGTAATGGCATCTCCATGCCATACTCCTCAGTCTAGTTCAGCGGGCCTAGGAGAGTGCATGCTTTCCACGTCGCAGGGAACATCATCGTCTTTGTCTGATCTGTAGCTGAAATAGTAAGTGCCTTTTTAAAAGTAACATTTAATCTATATCTTTTCTCCCCCGCGCACACACTCTCATCTCCGTAGACATGCAGCCCTGGAGATTTTATTGCTTTAATTATCCACACACTAACCAGTGCTTTTCGCAGTGACGGCCGATGGCGATCCTTGTACGCCATGCCCACTTTATTCGAGGAACGTCGTGTAATTGGTTATTAATGTGCTCTCTTTTTCAATCAATATATGTAATTGCAGTGTTTCTCATCTCAATTCATTTTAACATTACTTTCACCTCAAGTCCTGGCACACTCCAGAGTGTAAGTCCACATTCTTATTTATCTAATGTAAAGGCATCAGTGACTTTTTATAAGCTTTTATTTAACTACACTTTTATGTATGTGGGTGTGTTTAAGTTAAATCACGCAAGTAGATTTTAAACTACTTCCCATTATCCAGATTTTAAACTACTTCCCATTATCCAATTGAGCTGAAATTATGCATACATGTGTAGTTACGATGACAATACAATGTGAAGGTACCACAGAGCTGATCTGATGATGGAGCCGGAAGTTACAAGCTTCTATGTAATTTCACGTATATGTATGTTACACCACTTCCCGTCATCCAATTAAGCTTGCTGCAGCAACGTTGCCAGACCTTCCTGTCTTTGACTGTCGCCCTTGTGTGGGTGGCACAAGCCTGCCTCGATCAGGCAGGGTGGCTTGGTGCGTCCGATCAGCTGTGCTCGCACGCACGTGCACACAGAGTCGAGTTGCGTCGTTATCTAGTGTATTCATGCTGGTTTTTCATATTACATAACTAATGCATTTTGAATAAATGTTTTAGTATGTTGGCGGAAGTTTACGTAAAACTTCAATGCCTTGGAAATGCTGCTTTAAATTAATTTCTCTCCTCGTGTAGCAAACGTAATGAGTTTGGCCTTGTTGGATTTGTCTCAATGAGTAATTTTTTTGTTGTATTTGGTGACCAGGGTCTGTAGCAATTATGTAGCAATGCACATTAACAGACAAAGTTTGTCCCAAGATGTGCATTGCTACATAATATAATAACAAAAAAATTGGTGAAATTAAAGTGAAAAATAAAATAACTGTAAAAAAAACTTTTAAAACCAAGCTTTTATTTATAAATACACTAAAAAGAGAAAAATAATTATAGTAGTTACACAATTTGTAGAGCTTGTAAGATGTGGTCGAACAGCCATAATAAACTTTACTACAAATTAATATGTTTGTATCAATTTACATTTAGTATACAAAAGCTTGGCGCAATATAGAACGTATATATCATTTATGTAAGCATAGTAAGCACACGTCTTGCATAAGGCTCTTAACTATTCACAATGTAGAACTTATACCTCAGTTGCATAAGCGTAGTAAGCAAATATCTTGTGTAAGGCTCTTGACTATTCACACCAAGCTTTAATATAGTAGATGATAAAGAAAGAAAATGCTGTGTTTTGTGGATGGCATAATAAAAGTAAAACAACCATTGCAAAATAGGATGAGTTCTAACAGTAGTTAAAATGTTAAAAACTCAACAGTATATAAACACTGTAAAACAAGAATTTTCTTTACTTATTTTTCAATTACCTAACATTAAAAATTGCAAGAAGACATTCACTATTGTTCTCACTTGCAAGTTCATGTATAAAATGTATTATTACACTGCAATAATACTGCAGAACTTCATGTTTCTTACAACATATATACATACTAATGCTAATTCTTAGGGTACTGAATGCATTCTGCAATTCATGTACTTTAATAGTGATGTTATATACATTACAAATACTATACACATTATTTGTTATTTATCAATATTTTTATAAATTAAGATAACTGCCAAGCAATGCCACAGCAACAAAAAATAATATTTTATTTAAAAACAGGATTCTGTAGTAGCAATTTTTAAGTATCAATTTTTAAATTTGAGTTTATTCATTATTGTTGCAAACTTTTACTAAGTTAAAGACACGAATTGATAAATATCTTGAAACTGTTTAAATTTCTTCCACAGTTTTAGGCAACTCTTCTTATCTTATACCATCATAATCTCCAGTGCTCAATTTGACAACTGTAATGGATATGTTGTGCATAGGCCAATCCCATTGTTATCAGATTTCATTTAGTTTCCCTTGTTAATTAAGGTAAAATCATGTAAGATAATTTTTATCCACTTTGACATACTGGATTGATTTGAAACTTTGCACACAAATCATGTTCCGATAACAATACAATATTTTCATCTCTGTGTTGCAGAGTACTGGTACAGATGCATGTCTTGTATCAACTTATCAACACACAGCAATTGGGATAGGTAAAACTTATGATGCAGAGGCAGCTGTGGGCCAAAAGCACTGGGTTGTGGAACACAGAGGTATGCAGGCACAAGCCAGTTTTCCACATAATAATTTGTTTCCCCCACTGTAGGGTCCGGAGAGCCATTCATCCACAGCTTCAGTTACTACAGCTGGGACAGGAGCACTTGAAAAGCCAGTGTTTGTTGACAACTTGTCATGTAGGACTGGGGTGTGGGCAGGGCCTTCCTTAGGGATGTGAGGCAGGTATGGCCGCACAGGGCCTTGCGCCTAGAAAAGCTTTGCACTTTGGAAAAATATTACTTAATAAAATCATTTAAATATTGTACATTTGTTTAGTTGTGAGTTATATTTCATGATAAAATTTATATATTTTGTCACTCGACCTCGTCCCTTCGCCAGTGTAAGCCATGCACACGCGAGGTATAGGGTCATGTGATGCATGTGTTACATGTGAAAAGTGCATTTTAAGCCTCCTGTTACAAAGGGAGATCTCTCCTCTTGTATCAAATGATTGGTAAGACTCCGCACCAGCTGGGTGATGGTTAAGGATTAAAACCTCGATTGTTAAAACGTGTGTTAAACACTAAGGAGCACTAAACAACAATTCACTCATCCTAGAAATCACCAGGGGGTGCACACAATTCCCAGGCTGCCTCAACGGTGGGTCACTTCCCACGCTGGTAGGTGAGATCACTTATGGAGTGCTTTGTGGCAAATTTATTAAGTGGTGACTTGGGGACTGAAACCCCGATAAGCAACCTGAATTTAAATTCTCTCTCATACACAGTATGTGTGCGAGTGGTGTGTTTGGCCTTCAAATATCACAACATTAATGCTGCAGTGATCATACCCAGAGGAACTAGTCCTTCTTGGGCAGAATGCCAGAATACAAGCATAGGGCATGTCTGTTTACGGGAGGGGACAAAGCCAATTACAACAGAGGGAACACTTTCCTAATGGGTTACCTGTGGTACTGGTGGTAAAGGAGCTCTACTCTGCTCCATTGGCTGTGCCAGGGTGACCAGCTGTGGAATAGCGGCCAACTCTGGTAGCGGCGGATAAGTGCTCTCACTCCTTGATGACGTAGATGAAAAGGTGTGGTGGTAGGGCAGTGTATTCCTCAGTGAGGTCGGAGGGTTAAATCCCAACTACAGAATTACCACAATGTAATAATAGTAAATATTCATAGGGAAATCTACCTGTAACCCAGGTAGGGAATGGGAAAAGAGTGTCACTTTTTGGTGTGTCTGTAGTTTTTAGATTATTGATTTGCTCCTCTAGGAGGTTAAGAGCTCTTTTCAACCTGTTCTTAACACCGCTCTTATGAGCCCGCAGCATGAGGCCATTATTAATAAAATTCAGAGCAAAATAGAAATAAATCAATGCAAGTAAAATCTGAAACTGTACGGAAGATGAAGCCGGATAAACACAGTGGTCCTATAGTGTTCTTCTAGATCCAACATATATTACTGCACAACTCCTAGCCATTCACTAGCCCGAAGGGTTAAACAGCAAGGATTGTGTATGCATTCGTAATATCTGGGTGTACTGAGTTCCTAGTGAAGGGCTCCCTTGAAGATTAGCCGATACAATACCCTTAGCATTACCGTGGCCAAACTCGGAATGCTGCATGATGTTACTTCTATTTTCCATATGGCTGGTTCATGAAGCCAGCGTTATGTACACAGTAAGTGAATTAAACAAATTCTCAAACCTCTTGGGACAAACAGGTTACAATTGAATAGAACTGAGAAGACCATAAAATTAACTTGGTTAAATATGTAGTTTAATATATTTATATTTATTTACTATTTACATGCAAAACAATACAGTGAAGTGAACTCAGTTTTATTATGTTAACTAATATTAACATAAAATTCACTGTGAAAATTATTAACTGTGGAAGTTAATTTAAATGCAACTCAGGCAAAGGCAACATGATTACGTAAAAGTTGGTGATACTTTCAAAAGTGGTAGGGGGATTAAATAAATAAAATTATTAAAATTTATATTTAGCCCAGGGAATCCTACTCTTTAATTAGAGATTGTGAAGAGGGGATCTCGAAGTGCATCAAACAAGGTGCTTTACCCAACCGGTAAAGTGTAGCTGGGCTAAAGCCTTATGGCGGTGTCTGTAAGAGAAAACGTTGCTGTGACCCTGGTTTACCTGGAGAGGTTGGGGTAGGAGGGATTAGGTCGACGTGATGGAGCCGATGGTGGGGATGATGACCCTGGATACTGGAGGCACTGCAGAAGTGATGCCTTCTGGTGGCGGCATCCTCTCGAGGGATGTCAGCATTGATTACTCACTGGCTACCTGCGCAGCTGAGGACGCCCAGCACTTGTCAGGATACCCCAGCCTTCACAGCCTTTGGGTTTTGCAAGACAGAGTTGCCACCGCAATTTAAGGAATTCCACCCTTATTCTCGCCCTTGGCCTTCACGGCCTGGAGGACGATGAGCAACTCCTGAGGTCTGGTCAGGATTGCCTTATATACTCATTTCTGCTGACCATAGGTGCTCAGAGGGGTGCAGGAGGTTTGTCCCTACCTCTTAGGGGTGGAGCTTGTGACCTCAGATGCATGAACCAAGGATCCTTTTCTCCCCTGTCGCTCGGTGTGTGGTGATGAAATCTGAGGTCCAGAGGTACTCAAGAAGGCAGTGTCTTGCGGCTCATTGGCCCACTTCCTTCAGCGGCACACATTTCAAATGATGCGCAGTCTCTCTAGCGAGTGCGGCACAATGGAGTGGAGCGTATTTTGGGCAGAGGCAATAATGTGATGGCTTCTTGGAGATTTGGGTTGACGGTAAACCTAGAATCACACGAGATTGGTGGTGTGTTGAGGTTCTGCCAGTGTCTGGAAATCCCAAGTGTCCTGCCTTACATTACTGTGCATACTGGAGTTGACTTGCCCATAGAACATTGCAATTTTCAGATGGGGTGAAGTCGGTCCTCTGTAGTGCGCTTTCTCTAAGCAGGGAAATGCATCATGCATCACATGTGTTCAGTGTGTCGGTCTGTGTGTAAGGTGCACTGAAGGTTGGTTGATAGCCAAAGCCACCAGCAAAATGATTCTGTTAGTATTAAGACTTTTATGTATTTATTTTGCAGTACACTCCTGTACATGTTCTTGTTAGTAGCATTTTGATCATGCTCATTATCCATGCATATTATTGGCCTGGGGCCTCCATTTCCAACACGAGCTAGTGTCCCCGCTTCCGAAGCCCACTCCCCAGTCTCTCATGGGAGCTCAAGCCAGACGGGTGCATGTAGCATGGCCTACAGGGGTTTCAACTATGCTAACACTGCCTGGTAATTCTGTTGGTTCAATTATCTTCTAAAAACTTTATTAGCCCTTGCAGCTGACCAGGCCATTCTGTTGATTCAGAGAGCCCTTAAATAATAATTTTTCCTTAGGATTTTTCTCTTATGATGTGACTTAGCATGCTTACCTCGGGCTGGTTCAGATGAGGCCTCATGTACGTGTTTTGTGGCGCAGTATTTTTTTGTATTGTTCAGTAACATTCCTTTTGAGTTTGTATAGTGCCCCATGCAGTTTAGTGTTAAAATAATGTATTGTATGGCTCTGGATCTAACACGCATATGGTCGCACTTATTTTCTATGCTTAAGTAACCAGCCTCCCTGTACTTGGATTTGGCATGTTCTGTGGCCTACAACAGAGCAGAAGAGTATGTAATTGGCATTAAGTACAATACCACGTGGTGATGTTATGACCCTGGTAAGAGTTTCTGCTAACCGCGCAGACATGGGCAAAATCGCGACCTAGCACCCTGAAATTACATCTGCACATCTACTTCCATCTGCCACTTTACCAATTAATGCCTATAACCATTTTAAAACATTTATTTATAAAATGTAAAATGTTTATTCAATAAAATGTTAGGCACGAGGCACTGGCACTCGAGAACAGAGCGTGTTGTTCGAAAGGTGACTGCACTGTGGGAAGGAGGTATTAACTAATTTGGAAGGGAATGGCCTTGCAAAAGTTCTTGCACCTGGCCTAGCTTTCACTTGGGATGATACTGGATGTGAGCAAGAAAGGAAATGCCTTCTGCCCACTCTTCAGTTTCAAAGACTAAAAAAGCTTAAAATCTATATCTGATGACAATTTGCCATGTGGAAGGTACTGTGGCGCGAATAAGAAAGGAAATGCAGCCTCTCCATTATGGTGCAAAAAAGAATACTTTTATTTAAATTAAACTTTTATGAAAATGTACAAAAAAGTTTTTTATTGGTCTAAAACAACGGCCTTATAAAAATTCCATGATATTAAAAAAAATGACTCATAGGACATTAATATTGATTACTAAAAACAACACAAAAGCTAATCGCTGAACTGCATAGTCTCATCATGACTTTAATGTTTTTAGATTTCTGGACAGATTTCGAATTGAGTTAGACTGCTTGCAAGCAAGTGGAAAAAATTTGCTATGTGTTTCTTTTGGAAAGCTTAACAAAACAGCCTCCAAGAAATATGAAAAACCTAGTAGTTTACAGTAAAGCAGTTCTATCATGAGAGAAGAGAATGAAGCACTCATTATAGTAATGATTTAAGCATTTATCAAACACAATAACATATGCAGTATGCTGCAGTTTTCATGATATTAAAATTTACCAAGACAAAAAATCAAAAATTCTATACCTTCCAGTACTGGGAATATAAACCGGATTTACGTTGATTGGTACATCCAGTAAGTGTTCTTGCCATATAATGGCTGCAGATGGCAGCTATTTTTAATAATGGCAGTTTGAGAAACAGAAGTGTGTAAATGTCATGTTGAAACATGAATAATGGGTGTATGACTTTTATTCAAAACTGTGTGAAAAAAATAATGTATAGTTATAAAATCAATATCAAAGCTCCATGCTTCATTTTTTAGTAACAGGACAGAATCATCTAAAGTACCATAATCATTTTGGCCAAAATAAAAACAGTTTTTATGTTTTTAGCACATAGTAATAAAAACATGGTTTAAAAAAACACACACACGCACGCACGCACATGCACACACACGCACACGCACGCACGCACACACACGCACATGCATGCACGCATATATATATATATATATATATATATATATATATATATATATATATATATATATATATATATATATATGTGTGTGTGTGTGTGTGTGTGTGTGTGTGTGTGTGTGTGTGTGTGTGTGTGTGTGTGTGTGTGTGTGTGTGTGTGTGTGGTATACACACACCCTTAATACTATGTGTGTGTGTGTGATGCATGCATATGTGTGTGTGCATGCATGCATATGTGTATGTGTTGTGTGTAGTGTTGTGTGTTGTGTTGTGTGTTTTGTGTGTGTGTGTGTGTATATTAGATACAGCTACAAGCTGTAAATATGTGCGTATATTTTTTGCAGTTTTATTTGCAATAATCCTCTTTTTGTTTTCAAAACATGTAACTGCAACCTGAAGTATAGAACAAGTTTATTAAGTATTTAAAGTATTTAATTTATTTTGTTATGCTTTGTTTAAAGTCAGTCTCTAATGTGCTATAATTATGAAATTGAGTCCTGAAATTCTTCAATCTGTTACTTAACTTTAAAACTAGGCAAACAACAGGCACAGCACAGTAAGGCATTTATTAAAATCAACTACAAAAATAATGAGAATATTTTTGAGATTTTTAATTTGGTAAGTCAGTTTCCTGAAAATGTCACGAATACTTGAGAGTTCCATCCACATTTTTGCAGCTATCAAAATTAATTTGTTTTTAAATAAGATTTTATTAAAAAAAAAAAAAAAGGAAATGTATGGAAAGTAATGTGAAACAGGTACAAATGGAAAAAATAATTTTCAGTTTTAAATTATCCTGTTTCGCTTTTAACAGGAAGGAAAATAGAACTTGATGAAAAAATTATTTAAATGATCTACTTGCTGAAAGTTGCATTATATTCTAATCTGAACAGGGAATGTGAAGAATATTTAAAAATTTTCACTACTGAACTGTTTATGTTTATGTACTGACTATTTCACAATAGAATTGTAAGAAACTGAAAAGATAAAAAGTTATTTCTCCATTCAATTTAATTGTTTCAACATCTATACTGTTGTAGCAAAGCATATCCAGTCACAAAAACTAGCAAGTCACAAATTCAATAATCTTGCTTAGTCTGACAAATATTCACGCTATAAGAATGATTAACAAATATATGCATTTTCTATTAATACAATTTTAGAAAAAAAAATTTAAAAAAATTAATTTATTCGAGATTTTATAAAGAAAATTATTTTAGATTGATGGAATAAAGAAGAATGAATTTAGCATAGATTTTGAGAAAAATCCTGGTAATTTTTTTTAAATCTTGTATATACAAAGACCCAAAAATTTTGTCATATATATCAGAACCAAAGGCTTCCAACCCAGTGAAACTGAAGCACCATGATTCTCATAATGGGAAACAACATTAGCTTGTATGTCCTTGGTTAACTAGTTAACATAATTCTGGATATGCCTGCACCGTGCATGTTGCATTCCTACATGCCAAATTCGCACTGTAGTATAGATAAGTGGCAACACTTCTTTTAATTATGCATCTGATTAACTCCAGCTTTCTTTAAATTACAATGTGATGTATTTGCTGCATCCCATGTTGTTTGTTAATTCATTGATGTAAAAGGTACATCTCAGTGAAGTTTGATGCCGGCTAAGAGCCTGTAAAGCTAGGCCATGACGGCACTCGCCGCCCTCACTGACACGTGGGTAGCACGCGCGCACAGCCCGCCACGACCACTGACTTTACCAACGGGAAATTATTGCAGTGTTGAATATTTTTATTTCAGGGTCCAAATTTGTTGCCAATGTACAATGTACTTCTTTTTCAGTGTGAAATGTGTCATAAAATGTAAACATGTCTTTTTATAATATTGCGCTATGTTAGCTTTTGAAATTTAAAGTGCGCAATGCGCTGAAGAGCTGGACACTGATATTCAGGCATGGACGCCTTCAAAAGACATTTCTTTAATAACAATATTTCTGATTTAAAATTGCTTTAATGATTTTGTATTAAAATAATTTGTGTGCCATTTATTTTCACATATTAACATTTTTACTCTGCATGCATAGCACTTCTGCTTGTGTGAACCCCTTAAATAGCCATGGTAGGTCCACCGTGCGACACCTGCCTCTGGGCAGTCGTTCTAGAAGAGCTGGCAAGGTAAGACGCTGTCAGGTATGCACATCATAACACTGAGTTAGATTTTCATAGTTTCATGTAGTATACCGGTTAACCTTTGCTTTGCGTACATTTTCGCCAGACATCCCCAGCATTATGCTTCAGTTAACTAATTATTTTGTACCCTTGTGGCTTTTTGAATTTTAACGGAGATCAGGAGAGAATGGCGGAGAGGCCACATGGCCCGCACACTTTGTAAATCAGGTGACATCGGCTCATGCTAAGAGCATTACCAATGTAATTTCTGCTTAATTGCTACAAGCAATATTGAGGGTAATCTGGTCTGTATGTATTTTTAGGGTTTTGTCATGTTTAATTGTTTTACGGCCACATCAGTCGCGACCATGTGGTCACCAGACACTAAGACCATACCTACACCATCCTTGCACTTCAAGTGTTCTTTCTTGTAATTTCATGTGCGCCATAAGTTTTTCAGGGTAATATGTATTGTTTCATTTAAGGGTTTTTGTAATTTTTCCATGTTTGATGCTTTTGTGAATGACCTCGTGGTCTTTTGCGTATGATGGATATTCCCTCCATCAGGCGCGCTAGAAACTTTTGTATGCTTGAACCGCACAGAGAATAATTTTCTGAACGCCACCATAACTTTGTCTGACAGTATTTTACCGAATTTCACAGAAAAATATTGCGTTTTCATCTGCACACATGATCCGCTACAAACTTCATCCAGCGGTAGCCGCACCACCTAAGATTGTTTTCACGCATCTGCGTGTTTATTCTGCCTGTTCATGTATTGCCTCACCTTCATTAAGTGCTATTTTGGGTAATTTGTACGGCGATATTATTTTATCCTAGCCTGCTATGTGTTTGACCATTGCTACACAACATGTGGTTCGGGGGCGAGTCCCGACAAGCAAGCGTTAGCGAGAGAATAAATGCACATGGTAAAATTCATCTTTCATTCCCTGTGTCCTGTCTCCAGGAAAACCCTACAGTCCACCATAGCGGCTGTAGATCTCTTTCCTTGTGGGGACTGTGTCTTCTGACACCATGAGGAGATCATTGATCTAGGTGTGCGCGAGTTGAGTTACGTGCTGGGGGAATCACCCACCGGAACTGGCTAGTCATGTCTGAGGTTAATCATCTAATTTCCTTCTGGCACAAATGTGTAACTGGAGCAAAATAAAAACAATCTACCAGTGTAAAATTATATGTTTTTGTAGCGTCAGAACCCAACTTTTACTCCATTTCTATTTCAAAGTGCAGTGTTTGGTATTGAAAAGTGGTTTGTAAGTATGCACAGGTGAGACGGACACACAGAACCCGCAGCATTCCTGAGATCCCTGAGTTTCTAAGTGCAGTGTATGGGAAACACAGCTGGCGCCCATCTATATTAAGTAAATTGTGTCTTCGTTCGTCTCACCCGACGGCGTCAAGTTTATGTAAATGGTAGACATGGATACAGCTACAAGTGCATAGTTCCAAGCTAATGTTCATACTAACTTTTCGCACATGATTGCATCAGGATCCATTTCACAACTTTGATGTAACGCAGAGACAATATACATAAAAAGTGACCTAAACTATGTATGAGCCAACTCTTTCAATGCACAAAACTGTATGCAAGAAACAGTTAAAATATATCACCAGTTTAGACTTTTATATGTATTTTAGATATATGGTGGGTTAAGTTTACCTGATTTGCTATCATGCATGCCCTATTCACTGCCTCTGCTTCGACTTCCTCTGGTCGTGAGAGAGGATGTCCTTCAGGCCCAGTTATACCAGATGCTAATAACCTCTTTGCATTCTAAAACACAACATACAAAAATTATTTCAAAACACACAACGTTCATGCATTCAAAACCTCTAGAAAAAAATGTCTATACATACTAGAAGAAAATTTGTAGTAATAGTAAATCAAAAATTTTTTCATTAAAATTCATGTCTCCAAATTTTTATCACGTGACAAGTGCCATTATGAAACAATGATAAAAATTTTCTTACTTGCAGAAATTAGATAAAATTACACAAAAAGATACACAGGAGATCTACATAATCACAAAGAGGAAATAGCATAATTTTTAAATGGTATTATATAAGGAAATATTCACTCATTTTTAAATTATAATTGTGTATGGTTGGGGCCACAGTGGTGTTGTGGTTAGACTACTCCCCTACCACCAAGGCGAACTAGGTTCGATTCCCAGCGAGGTCGCCTCTGTATTTTCACATTTGGAAATCATGCCAAACGATGCCACTGGTCAGCGGTTTTTTCTGTGAGATATCCCATTTCCCAACCCTTTCATTCCAGTGCTTCGCCATACTCACCTTAATCACCCTCATCGGCTCTCAAGACCCCACTGTTAAGAGCCACTGAAATCTCTTCACTCACTCACTCAATTGTTTACGAATTTTTTTAAATTAAATTTTGCTAATTATAGTATATTCAGTCATGCAGGCTTAGCAGCACTGGCTGGTGGAGCAAGAATGAAGCTTGTATGGTGTGCTATGTCGTAGCTGCAGGTTATCAAAATGTTGGAAAAGTACACTATAGTGGCGACGAGGATGGGATTTCAGTGGACATTTCAATTTTAATTTAGAGCCATGGCAGGTTTCAAAGTCGAACATTTCACTCCTGGAGAGAAGATTCCTGGGATTTCTACCTTGAAAGTCTAGAACAAATCTTTATTGCAAATGGCATTTCCAGTAATGAAGAAGACAGTGAAAAACGGCGGACAATCCTGATTTTGGCAATAGGGAAGGAAATGTATGAAATTTTAAGAAATATATCACAACCTAATAAACCCCCTGAGCGCAGTAAGTTAGTCAGGTTTAATAGATGCTCATTTTTCACCAAAACCTTAGGTCATTGCCGAACACCATAACTTTCATAGGTGGGTACAACAAAGTCTCAAAACTGTTGTTGATTATGTGATAGGTTTACGTAGATTGACACAGTTTTGTAACTTCCGTACCTTCCTAGAGTCAGTGCTTCAGTACCATTTTGTGGCTTAAAAAATACGGACATCCTGCAACAATTGTATTTGGAGTAGGGCTATCTGATATTTGACATGGCAGTCACTTTAGCCACATCATATGAGACGGCAGTAGACAATACATTGCCTCATGTAACAGAATCCAAGGTGCCTCTGCCATTGTACTCCGAACGTGAAGCAGTAAATGTTGTGAAAATTCGTCCTTGGCAGAATGAATAAAACAAAGGCTCCCCACTAGAGAAGTGTTTGTGTTGTGGCAGTGTTAATCATACCCTTAGCATGTGCAGATTTCGCAAGTACAGATATAATCATTGTATATGTCCAGGGCACCTTCAGCAAATGTGCCCTAACCTCACTCAGCAAGCACACAGGGAGGCCAAGTTACATTGTGTTCTGTGTGCTGAAACTACTGAGGACTTGCAAGAGGCCACACTGGAAGAGAAGTTTTCATCGCTGTACCAACTGCTAATGCCGTAAGCACACCCCAAGTCTTGAATTTTGCCAGTAACTCTGGGGAATGTTACTCTTGACATTGAAATTGACAGTAGAGCAGCTATCTCAGTGATTTCTTTAGAAACATACAAAAAGTGTTTCCCTTCTTATCCTCTTACCCCTGCCAGTATTTGCTTGAAGTGCTATAACAATAACGTTATGACTCTGTGTGGTACAGTCAATGTACCAGTGACTGTTAAGGGTCCAGAGAAAGTGGTAATGTTGGACCTATGTGTATCACTAAATTATAGTCCACCTCTTACAGGAAGGGACTGGTATGAAACGCTTCACTTGCAGCGGCCCCTTCTTAATCACATAGCACCTGATAATGTTGCAGTTCTTGATTGTTTGCTACAAAAATATCCAACTTTGTTCGCAGCTGGTCTGGAAACATTTTTGGAGGGCAAGGTTTCAGTACATCTGAAATGTGTCATCCCAGTGAAATAAAGGATTATATGACTGAATTAGCTATTGAAACCTCTTGTAAGACATATTTTGTGTTTGCATTTAAAGATCCAAAGTAATAGCTGGTGTAATTACTGATAATATTTGGAATGAATTTGTAGATGATGTAGGTGGTTATTGGAGAATTCCTTATCATGTTCGATTGAAAATATTTTGTTCTTATGTTAGATACGCTGATAGAGTGTTATTAGCATCTATTTTCTTTGGTAATGGTTATAACTTTTATTGGTTGCATAATATATTATTGCTTGTAAATGTACAGTATTGTAATCACTCAAATAAACATAGGGAGTTAGATCAGTTGTTTGCTTATTTTTCAACCCCTGGTGACCAAGGTTTTATAATAAGGGATAGGAGAACTTATTTTAATATCAGGGATAGAGTAGTACTGACAGTAAATGATAACGTTCCAGTTGATGGACAAGTTGGAAGAGGTGTCAAGACATGTTGTAACAGTGCCTGGATGCGACGTGCCATGAGAAGTATCTTTTGTAAAAAGAAGAAATATCCACCCCTAACACGACGCCTGCACCAAAACAAAAACTGACATATTATATGTATCCTTACAGTGACAAAGAAAACATACCTAAACAAAGAAACACTCATTTAAGTTGTGAAGATTGCTCTCAGAGAACTATGAAAAAGTTCGGCTTTGTTGTTTATAGTAAAAGTGATTCAAAGGTTAAATTGGGTAATCACAGGTGTGATTGGGTATCCTCTAGCCAGTAGATTTTAGTGACTGGGCGACTGCCATTGTCCCTGTTGCAAAGAGAGATGGTACAGTTAGAATTTTTGCTGACATCAAGATAACTCTAAACCCCAAGCTAATCATGGAACATTACCCGTTGCCTCGCATGGATGAATTATTCTCAAAGCTGCAAGGTGGGGTAGAGTTTTCCACCATTGACCTATCAAATGCTTTCCAACAATTACAGTTAGATGCTAAGTCCCAGAACCTTTGCACTATTAATACTCACAAGGGCCTTTTCTGCTACTTGTGCCTTCCTTTCAGCACAACATCACGTCCAGCCATATTTCAGAGAAGTTTGGACCAAGTCCTACAGGGATTAGATGGTGTAATATACTTTCAGGATGACATTATGATAATGGGCAACTCATAGCAGCAGTACTGGAACAACTTACACAAGCTCCTGCAACGTCTAAGTGACTGTGAGTTTAAAGTGTATGAAGGTAAGTGCAAATTTTTCCAGAGATCTGTGCAGTTTTTAGGGCATGGTTGATCGAGATGGGTTTAATACATGCCCTGAGAACTTGATTAGGGTTGGTAAATTACTATGCCCACTTCCTGCCACACCTTACCACATATCTAGTGCCTTTACATGAGATTTTGTGCAAGGGTCATCAGTGGCATTGTTCTACACTGTGTAGTGATCCTTTTGTGAAATTAAAGATCTTGATTGTTTCTTCATGAGTGGTCACATATTATAACCCAAAGTCGCCTATCAAACTGGCATGAGATGCCTCTCCCTATGGGGTTTGGGGCAGTTTTCAGTCATGTCTTCCTAGGAAGCATTGAGAAACCCATTGTGTTTGGCTCATGCACATTGTATGAAGCAGAAAAAACAATTCCCATTTGGATGGGGAGGCACTAGTCATTGTGTTCTGTGTCAAAAAAAAAGTCAGTATTTGTATGGTTGCACATTCCTTTTGGTCATAAACCACCATTCCTTGACACACATTTTTGGAGACCACTGTGGCATCCTCCAAAAAGCAGCAAATAGATTACAGAGGTGGGCAGTGATGTTGCAAGGGTTTCGGTATAAGGTACGGTACATGAAAGAAGAAGCACATGGTAATGCATGCTGATGGGCTATCAAGGTTACCTCTTCACAGCCTCAAAACATCTGATCAGTTTTCATACCTTGATGTTGGGGTGTCTGAGTTTTTGCTAGTGACCGAAAAAGACATAAGAATCAGTTCAGAACATTACAGAGTCTTAGGCAAAGATATTATTTGTGTTTACAATGGGTGGTCCAAGGAAGTTGATGACACTCTCAAGCCCTTTTATGTCAGACAGAATGAGCTAAACATTGAGCAAAGTGGTTTGTTGTGGAGTCATAGGGTAATTGTGCCCTTGGCTCTGACAGATAAGGTCTTACAGAAAATTCATTCTGTACATTTTGGCATCAGTAAAATGAAGGCTCTTGCCCATTTGTATGTTTGGTGGCAAAAAATTGATGCTGATTTGGAAGGTATAGTGGTATCTTGTAACGTTTGTCTTCAGAATGCACAAACTCCAGACAAGTCGAATCTATTACCATGGAAATGGCCTGACAGGCCTTGGCAATGGGTGTACTTGGACATGACTGGCCCCTTTTTAGGGAAATATTTCCTTATTCTTGTTGATGCATTTTCAAAATGGTCCAAGGGAGGCAAATTGTCCAGTATCACTTCAGGTGAAGTTTTGGCAACACTGCATAAATGGTTTGCTTCTTATGGTCTCCCTGAGCATTTAGTGTTGGACAATGGGGCACAATTTTCATCAGAACAGTTCTCAGTTTTCTGCAGGTAAAATGGCATCAAACACACTTTTTCACCCCAATATCACCCTTCCACTAATGGCCAAGGAGCACATGATGAAAACTTTCAAGGCCAAAATAAAAGCACTGGTGGATTATCACGTCCCACTTAAGGTTGCCCTCCCTAGATTCATTTTAGCCTATCGCATTACTCCTCATTCAGCAACGGAAGAAACTCCCAGCAGTTTAATGGTTGGAAGGGTTATCCGTAGTTGACTGTCTTTACTTACTCCCTCTGTGGCTGCTAAAGTAACATCTCAACAGTTGCAGTCTGCTTGCAATTCATCTTGGCACCATTGTGTGACCTTCAGTGTAGAGGATCCTGTTGCCTTTAAAGTTTACACCCATGACAAAGAACAGTGGGAAAGGGTAGTTATGGTTGAATGACTAGGCTCTCTTTTGTATAACATACAGGGCCCCGAAGGAATATACCACCGTAATTTCGACCAGCTACGATCACTCCCACAACTAGCCATAGGGATAGGCAAGGGAAGAGAGAAAGGAGATGATGTTGGCAGCTTGAATGACACCAGAATGGAAGCAGACTGTGGGTGATGACATGAGAGTGGAAGCAGACCTCATAAGCATTAACAACCACGTGGAAGCTGGTGGCACTGGTGGATACAACAGAGTGGAAACAGACAGCAACAGTGTTGTTAGAAGCCATGAGGATTGTGATACTGTTACCCCCCTCCTAATGGACATACGAGTAGACGAGAGACCCAGTTTCGAGAATGATGTTACAGAGGAAAGCTTTAAGGTTGAAAGTGGCAAAGGTTTCAGTGGTTTTGAAAGGAAGGACATGGTTTGCCTTATTAAAGATCTAGTGGTAGTGTAATTGAACAGAGATACCCAAGAGGAAGAGTTAAAAAGAGGTTGTTTCATCTGTAATTTCCCTGTGTGGCTCTTACTGTTTGTTGTTTATATTTTAGTACTGAGGCAGTCAATGAGACTTCATTCTGTTGGTTGTTCTGAAAGTGCTTACAATAACATAGTAATAATTTTACATCTTCATTGGTTGATTGTAATTGAGATACAAATGCTTAAAATATTGTACTATATAACCTCCGTAAAGATATCCTAAGTTTGTATATTATTTGGGTAAGGAGTTGTGGTATATTCAGTGCTGCGGGCTTGACAGCACTGGACTGAGGAGCAAGGACAAGTCTTGTATGGTGTGCTATGTCGTAACCACAGGTTATCAAAACGTTGGAAAAGAATATTACACTAATAATGCATTAAAATAAACACATTCATTTTTCAGTTCCATTTTGTAAATTGTTTTTTTTCTTCTATTTTTGTGTTTGAAAAACTCTAAAATTGTACTTTTTAGCATGATGTTAATTATAAACTGTAAAATATATATTCTATTACTTGCTGGAAATTACATTATGTATAGTATTTACAAACTGAACAGTGTTGCAATGTTTTTTTTTTTTTGCTAGGCAATGCACTTGTATATTCAAATCTTGAGACTAACAGTATTTCAGTAAGCTGATGGATAGCAATTAGAGAACTGGAAATTTCATGATCTCATTAGAGGACAAGTTAAACTTAAGAAATATATATAGATGAGTTTCTGCTTTTATTGGACCACAGTTTGTTAGACACACCCTGGAAGATTTTCAATCCAGAACAAAACTGCAAGAAAAAAATTTTCTAAATCCTATGCTAGCTGGTCTGGAGTTAAACAGCAGCAGTCAATTGATTAACAATTGATGCCCAAATGCAAAAAGGATTATGGAGTCAAGCTTGTTGCTGAATGAATGTTCAAAATTTTTGGGTCTCTAGTAACAATGTACGTGTTATTAAATAACAGTATGTGCATATTCATAAAGAAACTAATTTTACTCAATATCTTTGATCTCTGGTTTACAGAAAATTATAAGGAAGTTCTACACACTTAAAGATGAAGATGAAACACATTTATATTGCAAATATTACAAATAGTATTTATGTTGGAACACAGTGTTTGGAAAATGTGTACCTGGTTTAACACTTCGCACTCTGTACACATTTAGTGGCATTAAAGACAAGCTAGGATTGTGTCACTTGTATCCTACATTACAGGAATGCCATTTCTGTCAGTCTCTTGCAAGGGTGTAGAAAGCATGATTTTCCAGTGGAGATCCATTTTCATACATGCTTTTTTTACCAGACCTCCTCAGCATCTAAGCCCTTACTTAAAAAAGAGGCCATAATAGCAGAGCATTACATCATTCTTGCAAAACCAAATTTTAATAAAATTACAGTTAGTTTATAATTGATAAGAAAGTTACAATAAACAATGAACTCCCATATGAATAATTCAGAGGTCTATAGTGGTCATCGTAATACTAGTGGGGGTCTTTATCCTTATAACCCCTGTGTTCCAGACCCCAACATCTCGCTGGAAGGTTTCTACACCTATGGTCTCTTGTTTCCCAATTACCACCATCCTATTGGTTCACACCTAGTTTATTACTGGCTGATTGTCAGCCAATGGAGTGTCAAATTTATTATTTCTCAATAGAATATCCTCTCACATGTAATGGGTAGTGCAATCTATACTGTTCTCTTCTGTTGTTTTACAAAGATTATCATTTTTATTCATGGTAGTTAGTGAAAGAGTGACGAGATTCGGGCAGCTCTTAACAGCTAGATCTTGAGAGCTGATGAGGGTATAGAGCAGCACCAGAATGAAGGGGCAGGGGAAATGCGAGATCCCTGAGAAAACCCACTGACCAGTGGCATCATCCAGCACAATTCCCACATGTGAAAATCCAGGGGTGACCCGGTCAGGGAGTGAACCCAGTTTTCCTTTGTGGTAGGCAAACAGGCTAACCACTCAGCCACTGAGGCCCCCAGGATAGTTAGTGTTTCTGTGTTGTTAAGTTCTTTCAATATCCTGATAAGCATCAACTAAACAGTGTAATTTCATCAATGCAAATTTTGTTTCAAGAGGCAGATAAACTTTCCTTTTTAATGAAGCCTGAGTTAGATTCAGACATAGTGTTCTAAATGTTAGTATATGCAGCCATGACCAACTTGACAATTCCATCAAATAATTTCATATAAATAATTGTACTATCCTTATGTGGATTAAAATATCATGATGCAGGATCATTATTAGTTTTGTAATTATTAATTATTAATGAGAATTTTAACCTTAAAAAAATTGTTTCTTTGTGTTTTTCATTAAATGTCAGAGTTTTCAGAGAATTTCTAGATAATTTTTAAAACCAACAAGCAAGAGGTGTTCCTTTTGAAAATACACTCCAAAAGAATACATGTATGTAAATTTCAGTATTAATTATACTTGTAATATAGGTACGAATAATGTAGATTTCATCTGTAATTTACAACACACCACAGCATAGCAATAATTAGAGTCATTGCTCACAGAATTGTTCATAATTTATACCCCAAGCATTGTGTATTTGATTGTGAATTAAATGAAGTGGCTCTATACCACTTGATTTGAGCCCCAGGACATAATGTTTAAACAGTTTTTGTGAACAATGCTGCTGACC
Organism: Dryococelus australis; assembly: GCA_029891345.1. NCBI lineage: Eukaryota > Metazoa > Arthropoda > Insecta > Phasmatodea > Phasmatidae > Dryococelus > Dryococelus australis. Next base: position 137,351,050 of record CM057009.1, on the reverse strand, counting down.
ACTGTTAAACTGTGGTGTCTTATACATTGCCACTGAAATCTACAACAATTCACACTTATCTATTACATGCCAATTACTTTGCAGGTTACATGCTTGTGTGCTGCTCTAATTTATTCACGGAATGTATGTCTGATGCAACATCCACTTTACACTAATTGTGTCCCCTGCCCCCACCCGGAACTGCACCTCTTGGTTGTTTTTAATTATCTGCAAATCACTCAGAAAATGTTTTATAACCAAAGTTCAGATTTTTTGATACTATAACATGCAGATCTATAATACATAACTGTAAAGTAAATTATTATTTTAGCATTACAAACTTGAAAGCAACAGCAATGAGACAACCCTAGTTGTTAATTTTATAGTCAGGGCCTACATGTTTATAAAAGTTGTTTCTGGGGGAAACCGACATATGTTTAGAGGTGATAGTATGGAGCATTCTGAAGGGAAAACATCAATAAATATATGCTCAATTCGCAATGGTGTCCGAGATATAGTTATGTGACAACACTGCATCGTTTCTCAGTGAATGTGTGGTGTGGTATCATTGATAACCAACTCACTGGTCCAGTTATTTTAGACAACCATCTTAACGGAGAATGGTATCTGCACTTCCTGCAGAATCTGTTGCCAGAGTACTTTGAAGACATTCCATTGGCAACAAGGTCTGGAATGTACTTGCAACAGGATGATTCCCCTGCACAATCCACACAACTAGTCGAACAGTACCTCAATGAAACCTGTCCTGGCTGTTGGATCGGTCGCGGCAGTGCTGTTGCTTGGTCACCACTGTCACCAGAACTTACTCTGCTAGATTATTGTTTGTGGGGTTGGTTGAAGACCGAAGTCTACAGGCAAAAAGTGCAAACAAGGGAGGAATTGCTTTTGTGCATGTTAAATGCTTGTGTGCATGTTAAAGAAGAATGTAGACACAAGCTCCAATTAGCAACACAGGATCTGTCTACATGAGCTACAAAATACATAAAGTTGATGGTGGCATTTTTGAACATGTGTTGTAAAGGGTATTTACACATTAAAACCCAACCTGTAACAATCTGTTAATTTACTATCATCTGTACCGTTCCCATTCCTGCCAGTTTCACATAGCTGTATCTCGGACACCTTTGTGAATACAGCATATGTTTATTTATATTTTACTTTCAGACTGGTCCAAACTATCACCTCTTAACATACGTCCATTTCCCCCTGAAACTTCCAGTAAATGCAGCATCAATTTCCACAGATGTTATTTATTCTAAGTATCAATAATGTAACAATGTGTGCCAAATACAGTAGTGCACATACAGTCAGAAATGGTAATAAATATCTGTTTCCTCAAACTGAAACACAATTTTTTTACGTGTCTGAGAACACCACTTGCTACTTTTACCAAACTATTTGTACAATCAGGGCAAAGTGGAAAAAAAATTTTTTTTTTTTTGTAAACTTCTTACCTCTTCAATGATATCACCATTTTCTGCGTGAACCATAGCAACTGCACCCAAGTTTTTACATGCCTCAAAAACATTGTATATTTCTCCATCCCTCAGCATAAACACATCTTTGTATGCCATGAACACCTTGAATGAGTTAACCCCTCGTTTCTTTGTCAAAATTTCCATTTCTTCTTTAACCTGTGGGAAAACAAAACCCTTCTTGAATATTGCAAAATGGAAAAATTTATCCTTTTGTAGATGAAACATAGTATGTCTTGCAATAATTGTTTATGTGTTGGCACCTGAAACATCTTAAAAAATGACTCTACAAGTAACATTTTCCTGTTAAATCAATGCAATATCCCATAGTTATATTTCCAAGCACCTTGAAATAACAATACATTTTCATATTTTGCAGAATTTTTCACAAGCATTGTATCACTGTATTTGAGAGAGTGTAAACATGCATAGGGTACAAATTCTTTGAATACCATAAAAACAACTTTACAGGAAGGTTATAGAAAGACTTGATGTACGCCATACTTAAAGTAGAACATTTAACATGAAAAGAGCTTAAATATTTTAAAGAATTAATTGTGGGACATATGCTGGCACATGAAAGATATCAGAAACAGCTCACAGATGATCTTTCAAGCATGCACGAGCACTTGCCAACAAATTTTCACAAACTGCTGCCAGGTAGTCTAGTTGACACGGCACTACAGCTACTCTTATCCTCCACCACACATCAGACTAGCAGGTTGCAGACTGCATACAAGGGTCCATTGCAGAGCATCTTAGTGCTATTTCGAATGAGCTTAATGCTATATGAAATGGTGTTATCCACCCACCTTGTAACTGACAGCCTATTATGAAGTGCTGGTCCCAAGTTACGAAAAATTGCTTCATATGTTTAAACATTAAGCCTACTTTAACTAAGAACTAGTTAAGAACTGCTCTTTGTCATTTTAGTCCACACTGAGTGCGGTGGTGTAATGGTCACACACTTGACTCACATTCAGGAATAGCCACATTAAATTTCCGGTCCAAACATCATGAATTCGGTTTTCCATAGTTTCTGAAATCACTCGAGGTGAATGCTGATATGGTTCATCAGTAGTTACATGCCATTACTGATTCCTTCCCTCATTCCTGATTACCCAAACTACTGGTTTTATCTCTACTGACCCCAATCGACAACATATTATATCACACACATGAAATTCTATCTCTCCTTCCCTCCAACACAAATTCCATTATAAAGTGCCCAAGGATTCTTCTTTCATTCCTTTCAAAATGTAAATACCATCACAACACACTTAAGATTTTGCTGTTAAAACACCTGCCAAAACCACTCCCTTCACAACAGAATCTAGAGAAAAATTAATCTGGTCCTGTTATACAGTGACACAAACACCAAAATGTACATCATCCAAAATATGCTATCACCAGAGATGTAAACATGCAATCATTCTTAATTGGACAGCTGCTACCTTAAATCACATTATCTATTAGGCTTCCTCCAACTGCAATATAGGAGTGTATTTAGCTTACATAAGTGAGGTTCCCTCTCTTATGTGAGGTGATTATGTATCAACTCTGCTAGTGGCTCAATTACTGAGCCCAAGCTATCAACAAGATGATGCTGAGACAAAAGCTTTCAACCTTAAGGACAGTTGGTCCCACAGGCAACTATGTCTGGCCAAATTACTACCTATCATATTAATAAAAACCTTAAAGTGCCCAGTAATATGGAACTGAGCCAGTTGTGCTCTCTAGAGGGATATATCAAATTCTCCATGTTGTTTGAAAATATTATATGTAGGTTCTCTGCAATGTCTTCCTAAAGTGTACATACAAGCCCATAGACCTGGTCATACAAAGATAGTGTGAACATTTTTGGTGTTAAAAGAAGGAATGCTTTTCCAGGAGTTTAAATGTTTTCCCAAGAATGTTTTAATTATTTCCAAATATGGTTGAAGCCCCTAAGTGTTTATCTTAGACAAACTTTTTAATGTTTAACATAGTTAATTTAAAAAAAAAGTATTTTCATGACAACTCTAGGTAATATATTTAAATGTTTTGTATAAATCATGGCACATGAATTGGAAAGATATTACTTTACGTAGGTACTGGTTTTAAAATTTAATTTTGTTAGAAATGTCTTTAAAATAACCAGATACGTTTTTAAATTCTTCACCAAAGTGTCAGGTACAGTAGTACCAATATTTTCACCTCACCTACTAATAGTATCCTAATAGCACCACACCAAACAATAATGCTGAGAACCCTCTCCTGCAATACAAATGTTTACATGCTTTTCACTGCTTTCACTTGGCATAAGCAGAAAAGCATAAGACATAATATGGCTCCCACAGCTGTCACTACCTATAGTGAATTTGAGTCATTATCTTAGGTAAAAAGAAAGGAGTGTAACTCACAACAATATGGATGACTATCACCCACTGGCTACAACAATCTAGACAGTTCCACACTCACACCATAAGTTACAGGCCATATTTTACATCTATCTCTCTAATGCCCGGTTGCAGCAACATCTTCCCCAATCCGAGATCAAATAATCCTAGTTCTGAACCAAGATCCAGTTTGATTTTCGTTTCATTGTTAAAGTGTTGCACCAACGAAATATCATGATTCTTGATTTCCGATTCATCGATCTTGGTTCCAAAGTGAGAGCTCAAGATTAAGTATGAGACAAATTTTGCTATTTGTTCGTAATATATGACGTCATGGAAGTAGGAGTATTTTTCATTATAGATAGAACTAGATGTGCAATATTTTATTTGTTTTAAGTGAATTATTGTTATACGAATTTTACTGAATAATATTCAAGTGCGTATAATGTTGTTTTAATTTCCCATAAAAAAAACAATTGACCGTAGTTCTATCTGTTGGCGTATTTTCAAACTACATTTGTCAACAATGGCTGCTGATATCGGATCAAGATTTCAAACAGCCAATTTCGGAGGTTCAAAATGAATTTCAGCTCGATCTCCAGTACAGCTCTGAACTGGAATGGTGCAACAGTTTTCTGTGTCAATCTTAGATCCGATCTCAAATCGAGTTTTGAACCATGATGGTTCTAACTGGGCATTAGAGGTTCTCAAGCACTCGCACACCTTGGTTGCACTGAAAAAGGACTTGTGCTGTATGAAACACAGCAATAAAAATAATACTGTGATATTTATTACACACAAAGCTTGATTACGCTACTGTTACTTGACATATATAAAAGTACGAAAGATCCCACTTGATGAACTATTGAGGACCAGTATTCCTGTAAAAACTTGCCAGTTTTTATTCAGAACTCTGGCAAGCGGGAATATTTCGGATTGGGATTCTCAAGTGGGGAGTTTGGTTGACCGTGCCACAGCACGTGGGCTTGCTCGGAGTACTCCCATTTTCTCCCTTGTCTTTATTCCTCAGTAGCTTCAATCCCACCTTTACCTCACCATGTACATTCTATAAACTGGCAGGAATAATAGATGTGTGACTCTGAAACAGCAGTTGGCTCTGATTAGTACCAGCCTTCTGTCGTTCATGTTTTTGACCCTATATGAAAATGAGAAGTACATGCCAATTTACAGTCACATAACTTCAGTGACTAGCAATTTCTTACATAATTCCAGAAACTCAAAATTATTGCTGACTCACAAAATATACTCAAGACTGTGTCTAAAATTGCTGTTATAGTACAAATAGTTAATACACATTCACCACTGATATCAACACTAAATCTTTTCAGGTTGCAAAGTTTCTAATTCTGTTAGCTCATAATAAGGGCAGTGACTTAAGCCATACCATCAAAAGTTAACTTACTTTTTCTGACCACAAAGTTACTCCAACATGAAGTCCATAGTCACAACAAACTTTTTCATCCGCTAAATGTCTCCATTTATCATACGTCTCTAGCAGAGACTCTCCTTTGTTTGGGATAGCAAAGTCAACTAAAAAAAAAAAGAACACAAATTTTACTTCAGAATGTTAAGTTTCCAAAAAAATGTGAACATACAAGCAAATTTAATACTTGATACAATGAAACACTTCTATTGAAGCAAAGCCTGCATCTTTTATCACTAAAATTAAATTAATATAATTCAAAGGAATGTAATAGTAATAGTGTTTATGGCATGTGGACCCTAAAGCTGGGTTGAATCACACTGAAATGACAGGTATTTTAAGTGGATCTTCGTACACATGTCCTGAGATGTAACGGACAAAGAAGCCCTATGATAGAGCAGTAATGGATTGCAAGGGTAGGGTAAAAACCACTAGCCACCAGCAACATCTGCCATGTTTTCCTAAATGAAAAATCCAGGAAAATGAACATGGGTTGCTGTGATGCAAGGCAAGCTAGCTAATTGTTCAGCCAGCAGGTCACCTGAAATTGTAAATACAATAAATTCTAGCTAAACCACAACAACCGAGACCACAAAATACATGTAAAACCTACCTTTTCTGAGCAAAATTGTGATTTTTCACAGATCATTAAGATTTTGAATGTACAAAGATTGCAATTGTCAACTCAACTGCTAAACGTCATGTTAACAAATAATCAAGATTCAAATGCAATATGGTAAGTGATTCATGAGATATATTATTTACAGGAATAGAGGAGATCAAATCCTACTGTTTGGTTATTACAAAAGAAACTACGAACCCAATTATCACTGCTAAAGCCAATTTTTTTATGAATTGTCACAGTGGCAAGAGCAAGTCAAACTCAGGTTGGACCGAAAGTGAGGCGCATTTAAAATGTTTCAAGAAGATGATACAATTCTGGTCAAGAGAGTGAAAAGAGACGATGCCAGATGGGCCTGTGGTGTGGTGCGAACAAGGATGAGTGCAGTTTTATACCGAGTACAGGTGAACAACAACGTTTAGCTGGTGCATGCTACCCACTTGAAGTCATTTGTCATTCAGGCACATGGATCATAAGAACCAAATGGGCAGGAAAGAAATACAAAGCTGGGAGAAGATGTATAACTACTACCAGTAAACATAAAGTGTGGAGAAGTAGTTTGTCGAAGGGAATCGGGAACACCAGCATCTAAATAAACAGGAGGAGAGAGTTGCACAAGACTAGGGGGCAAGTGTCACACCAACAGTTGCAGAACCACTGACGCGAAGGAACATTCCAGTGGGCTCAAGTGGGAGTGAAGAAAAGGACATATTTAGAGGATTTTCAATGTCAATAGCTAGGACAGGAAAATTTCATGTTTTGAATGACCTGCAGGCTAGACTCCACTGTCCTGTGTATTTTCAAGCTTCAGCTTTTGTTTCATGAGCTGCTGCCCCAGTGTGTAGCCAGACCAGGTGACAAGGAATTCAGTGTTTGTTTCCATACAGGTTTGTTATTGGCTCAGAGTTCACCTGGGCGTGTCAAATAAACTGTCATTCAATTACAACCATGAGATAAATGCACACGTGTTTGCAGTCTAGCTTGTCCTAAAATGAATTTGCAAAATTTTCCAGTCCCTAGCAATAGCAGTGATGAGAAAGCATCACAGGCGTTCTAGTACCTACACAGGTCACAGCACCCAAGAAACTTAATTTATAAGGGTCATGATTTGAATGAAAAGAAGAGCGTGGTATTGTTTTGAAAGCAGCCCTTGATGTTTGCATGTCTATGGCATGGTGATTCTTGATTCACTGAAAACTTTGTTTCATCTTGATGTACATGTCTACACAGTGTAAGTATAGGGTGCTGAATTCTGATTTGCCAACATATACACAAAAGATAATTAATAGACTTGTATCAAAATAGTTTCTGTGCATAAACATCTAATTGCAGTAACAAAATACAGTCTTCCCTAACATATTTAAAACGCTGGTCAGTAATTTTGACATTTTTCAGAATAAATAAATTAATATTCTATTGCTTTAATGCTTGTGTATTAATATAAAATAAGTTAAATAAATTTTTTTTATTTAAATTCTTTACTGATTTCTATTCTGCCTTACAGAGAGTTGCTATAACCCTCAAAATTATCATCACAATACAAACAACAGTCTCATTAGTTTTCACTAGGAAATCAATTGTATCCAATGGCGCTGAAACCATATTTAAGTTGGTGGGGGGTTACACATTGAGAAATGAGTAGAAGAAACTGCAAACCCAATTTTCAGACGACTGCTGAAGTTCAGTGAGCAAAGGGAAAGAATATTTAGGAGATTGCCCATCAGCTAATGTTTTTGATTTTGATTCTAATGATCAACATTTCACTTTTCTAGTAATATTTATCTTTATTTATTGTTAACAGGATAGCTATAGGCCGTTCACGATAAAGTGAGCACTTTTGAAACCCTAGTTACTTTTTTCTTTGAACCAATTTATATCCTTCCCCCACTTGTTGATGTAAACCCTGTCATGTGAGTAATAAACACAATGTATACATTCACCAGGCCCAAAACCAAAAGTCCAAGGCCACAATGAAACATATTTATTGGTTATTATGTCTGATGAAACCACTTCAAAAAGTGCTCACTTTACAGTGAACAGCCTATACAAAAATGTTCTTCTATGGCACATCATAAAATTTTTTTGTAATTAAGATAGACACTGCTGCATAATAAGATACTAAAGGCTGTGGCAATAATGTAATTTTGGGAGGATACTAACATTATATTGTACCCTTCTCACATAATTTAGGGTGGTACAATTATTTTACTCCTGTACCCCCTGTTCCTGCACCCCTGGTATCCATATTCTTCTACTACAGTGAAGGTTATGCTTCATGACTGAAGATATTTGGGCAGCTATTAACATCGGGGTCTTTAGAGCCGATGAGGGTGAAGCGAAGTGAGTATGGAGCAGCACTGGAATGAAAAGGTGCGGAGAAAGAAAGATCGCCAAGAAAACATGCCAAGCAGTAGCATCATCTGGCAAGATTCCCATGTGCAAAAATCCAGGGAGTGACCCCACCAGGAATCGAACCAGGTTCGCCTTGGTGGGAGGCAAGTACTATGAATACTACACCACAGCGGTCCCATTATTCCTTGTCCTTTTTATCAACTGATGAACATACCCACTTGCCATTGACAAGTATGAGCATTTAGTCTGATTTAAATTGCTTAAGTTCCCTGAATGATGGCATCTACAAAGCAGTATAGCAGGATATTCTAAACCAAATAATAATTCTTATATGAAGTTATGTTTATTTAAAGTTGAATACATTTATAGTGCACTTAATGTTAAAGACAATATTCATACTTATTGTCGTGGTCCCACCAGCCAGAGCTGCTTTCGTGCCCTGGTAAAAATCATCCACAGACACCTCGCCCATTAGTTCCAGCTGGAAGTGTGTATGAGGATCAATTCCACCTGCAAAGTAAAATTATTTCAGTCCACTACAGACAGGTAGCATTACACATGTTACCTTTCCAAATTCAAAAAAATTAGTTATTTTCTGTGAGAGAATATAAAAAACAGACCACTTACCAGGGATAATGTATTTCCCTCTGGCATCTATAACCCGAGTGCCACCAGGTATTATCAGATTCCGACCAACCTGCCTGCAAGACAAAAGAAAATTAAATTGTACTTTGGGTAGCTGAGTGCCTAAAGAGCCACAAGTTTGAAACAGATTAAAGGTTAAAAGGAACTGCAGTTATGTTGCAGTGAAGCTACTCACCTCTGACAATGGTTAACCAGGCTCAATTTCCAGGGAGGGCCTAGCTCTAAATTTTCACATGTAGGAAACATGGCAGATGTTGCTCCTGGCCAGTGAGTTTTCTCAGGGCACTTATATTTCTCCTGCAACTGCATTCCACTGCCGTTCAATCTCCACCCTGCTGCACTCCCCATTGGCCCTGAATACCTCAGATTTCAAGAGTTAAATAATTTAACATTTGTGATGAAAATTAAAAGATTATTCCTGCCACAGGCAAGGTTACTATATAGATAAAATGAGGCTAGCAATGTCTATATGAGGCGCATACCTGCAGTCTAACCTTGAATAAGTGAGAATACCAATTTTTTTTTTATCAGACAACAGCATCTGGCCAGCTAAACTGTTAAGCCTATTTTCGGACACTTTCTCTGACGAATTAGAGAAAATATACTTGCTTCTCTTCATTTATTAAATCAGTTACATTTTCTAGTAATGTATTCAATTTGATCACTAGTTTTCAGAGATTAATTTTTCTCCGGTAGGCCTACATCATTACCTTTAAGTTAATACGTTGTATGAATATAAGCAATTATATTTAATCCAAATACCTGATTTTCTATTTGTCATGGTAAAGCTTGAAAAATATTTTCAGTAGTGCATACTAGGACTGCATTGCTTGATAATGTGAATGGAATTCTAATTTCGTATAGCTTATCACATATTTGTAATGTCTAATAGCAATTTTGCGGTGCCAATATTATTACGAAAATTATTTTGACACTCTATAGTGCAGGCAAATGTTCAAAACATATGCCGTTTAAAATCACTTATCCAAGGGGCGCTAATAAAAAAAATTTTGAACATGTTTACTGAATAATCTGTGTTGTGATGTAAAGTATATAATATTAAAAATTTCAAAAGAATATATTATTTACTAACATTTAAGAAATAAAATAACTCATACATATAGTTTACATTTGTAAAAATATCATACAAATTTTCCTATAAATTATAAGTTATCAGTCTCTCAATTTAATTACTACTAGTTACTATAGACTGTTCACAGTAAAGTGAGCACTTTTGAGGCCCTAGTTACTTTTCCCTTTCAGCCATATTTTTATCATTTAACCACCCTTTTAAAATAAGTATTGCCATGTAAGTAATGAAAACCGTTTGTTTATTCCACTGCACTCGGAATTTAATATCTAAAACTAAAATAAAATAAATTTATTGACTATTATTTCAAATGAGAGGGTTTTTAAAAGTGCTAACTTTACCAAGCCTTTATCATGGTGGATGGTTCTACCATAACATAGTGAAGTGAGTGCATCAACATAATAATATGAGATACTGAACAAGATTTGTTTTGGTCTCTACATCATTTTTACTATGAATGAATTTGCTACATTGTATTCCAATGATGATAATGACACTAAATTCTTAAACTTTACACCACCTCATCCATGGTCTGTTTTATGTTCTCATATTCAAAGTATATACCATCAGTAGACATACGAAGTGCATGATTTGAAATGGGAATCCGGTGTTATAGCATATGAAGACAGATTCCAACTCATAAATGATGCAATCCTTGAAGACCATCCAGTGTTTGTTCTGGGAAGAACGCCAAAGGAAATTATCAAGTCTTTTACTAGTGCAGAAGTTGTAAACGTTAGAAGATACTATGAATGTCCAAATATTAATTCACTAGTAAAATGCTATAATATTCATCAATGTTCAAATCAAACATTTTGCTCACAGTGTAAAAGTGAAGCATTAAGAGAGTATATGTACCAACACCCATGGTACGTTTAATCGTAATAAACTCATAAGTCTAAAAAATAATGGAGTGTTACAACTGTTAGTGAGAGGAGATCCAAGGTATAAATACAGGATCACTTTGAGCACCTAGGTCAGTTTACTTAAGCCATTGAAATGGAGAGGATCAATCCAGCAAAGTCTTATGAAAGCATAATATGTGGATACAGGAAAGTGTGGTTCACATCTAACATCAATAGACCATTGCAAATTCAGCTCTTTGCAATGGTGAAGAGCACTGGAATTTCTCACAAACTAGTGCAGAATATACATATGAAGAACGGGACCTGTGCACTGAAGATGACTGTCTGGTGTTTAATATGCGACCTGATAGTGAGCTGCCATGTTCTCCAAATGAACTAAGGTTTCATGTTTGAGGTGAAGAAATAATGAAGTATTCAGGTTATAAACAAATAAAGTACAAATTAAGGAGGGAATTATACAACAGCCCTACAATGTGGATGGAAACCTGCAATAACAAGGAACACATCACTCAAATCCAAGGAAATAACTGAAGCCTAGTGTCTCCCTGTGGAATGTGGAAGTACAAGGTATACCTAAGCATCACTTGTGCATTCAAATTCGACTTAAGCAAGATGTCAATGAGAAATTAGTAATTCAAGATGGTGATTGAGCACTCGCAATTTAATGGTGAAGTGCACGCAACTAAATAGTGGAGTGCATGCACAAGTGAATAATGTCTATATAAAGGAAGGGGCAGAAGATAGAGAAATTTGATCCATCAGTCAAATATGCAAGTGTTACTCCGGGATACAGGAGAGTATGGTTTTGAGAAGAGAACAATACTCCACAACAAATTCAAATGTGTAATGGGGAAGATCATTGGCATTTCTCCTGAATAAGTGCGACATATACTTTAAAAGTATTGGACGTTTGTTATGGTCACCATTGCACTTTGTTTAATCTACGTCCTGACAGTCTGTTACCCTGCAGTGTGAAAGAACTAGCATGTGAAGCTCAAGCTAAACAAATCATAACATTCTTCATATAAGCAAATTAAATACATAATGCAAAAGGACTGTTGCTCTAATGCTATAGTTTGGAGTGAAAACGTGACAACAAGAAACACGTTACTCACATAGATAACAAGCATTTAATGTATCTCTGTGGTATGTGGGAATGAAAAGTTTTTCACAGCAAGAACATCTAATTCAAGTTGTTGGTGGAGCACTCGCAACTAATTAGTGGAGTGCTTGCGACTAATTAGCCAATGAGAAGCATTGACGTAGTAATGGCAGCATATATAAAGGAAGGTGTAAGGTAATAAACTGTCAGTCATGGTTGGTGTGTTCAAGCCTATGGACGTTTACAAGATCCTGCAAATAGGATACAGAAGAGATTTTTTAAAACCCTTTGATGGGGTGTTACAAGTTCATGTGTGCAATGATATTTATTGAACATTGGTGCTACACCTTCGATGCTAGCCTCAGCACAAGATTCGGTGAAGGTCTGGCATGCAATGATTTTGCTGTGAGGTATCTCCGTCCTGGCAATGAATTGCCATGTACACTAGAAGACCTGATGATAGCTAGTCTTAGCAAAGAGATAGAAAAAGAACGGGGAAATGGGTTAATCACCTATCAACTCACCAGACCTCATTCTGGAACCACTATCCACTGGAAGAAAACTTGCGACGGGGATATTCACAAAATTTTCGAACAAGGGAGTTTAGCATTTCCATCTATGTGCAACATTTATGCGTGTGAAGTGGCTAATTCAGAATAACGTTCGAGCCGAATGCCAAGTACTCGTTTATTTAACATGGTTTGTATTCTGTATGGTATGAAGTACCATATTCACATCTAATGTATAAGGAAATGTGTGACTCCGATGTTCATTTTAAATGTTTATATTGGCATGGCTACATGTTAAAACATAACAAACCATGTATTTTTTAATCTAGTTTAAGTGAATGTAATAGTTTAAAGTGTTTTGTTAAAAAGTGTAGACTTAACATGTTAGAGAAAAACTTAAATAGCATGAAACCCAACCTATTGTATGGAAACATGGGTAGCAGATAATACTATGCCATTTCAGTATTTACATTGTATCATGCATATGTCAAAGCATTATGCTATTTTCTCAATGAGTGTCACCATATATTTTATGTGTACTGTATTTTGTAACATGTCTGAAAAATGAACTGCATTGTGTATTCTTGGTTTACCAAATCCTTTTTACATTAAAAAGTAGAAACAAGTGTGTGTTGGAATCAAAAAAGTCACGAGTGGTGTGACGAGTGAAATGGTTTAATATACAGACAATACGAAGTGGGTAATATGCATTTTGAAATAAATGGTTTCTATCAAATTTCAGAATTCATTTAAATAAGTGTGATGAAAATGGAATTCCTAAAGGAAATACTACCAAGTATGTACACAATATTACGTAATATCGCTTACTCATAGCAGACCTGTTGCAAACTACATATTACAGTTTCTCTCCAACATTGTTTCATTAATAGGAAAATGCTTGGAATATCTCATGAGATGTGAATGCAATACTAATGTAAAAGTATTAAATAAAGAGTAAAGACATGAGATGGGTATGGAGCAGTACTGGAATGAAAAAACATGGGAGAACTCTGAGAACAACCAGTGGGCGATCTCTCCAGGGATATAGTTGGGTTTAGCAATTATTAAAATGTGTGAGGGGGTGGGAGTGTTGTTTGAGAGTATAATTTGGCTAAAAAAAGGAGAAGTACTGCCATTCTTTGAATGGAGTGAGGGAGGGAGAATATCCTTAGCTTCTCTTTATCTGTTGTTGTGATTGAAGGTGTATGTTTAGCGTGATTGGAGATCCAAAGGCGTACCACCACATTTTGTGGAGAGAGGGGAGAACAATATCCTCATTGTCTTTGGATCTGTATGTAGTTTTGATGCTTGATTGTGTGTGTGAGGGGGTGGGAATTCAGTTGCAACATTAATTTTCTACTGACTTACACACTTTTCTTTCAGGTAAAATTTTATCATTGTAAGTGTCTGTAACGTTTGTTCTGTGTGTATTGTTTCAGAGCGCAGCTTCCTAAAGACTATTGTTTATGTGAGTTAAAAGAGGAAGAAATTGTTTACACTATATGAGTGATTGTAAAGGTCAGCGCCTTGATAGTTTGCTGGAAGATCTTTTCGTGAGCGATACATATTCTGAATCGGACACGAAAACTTCTCCTATAGCAAGCTGTCACAGCATGGCAGTTTCCCCTAAGCATCAACATTTTGATATTTTATTGGAAGATCTTTTCATGAGCAATACAGAATGTAATTCTGGGTCACACATGGAAAGGTGTTCTACCATAAAATGTCAAAACACTATTGCTTCCCCCACATGCAATAGACACAATATTCTGTTAGACAATCTTTATTTATCTGAGACGGAAAGTAGTTTTGATTCTGATTCACCCGCTTCAGTCAGGAAGTGATTCCGATTAGGATGAATCTACTTCAGAAAATAGTTCCGTGTCAGGTAGAGAGAGATCGCCTAGCGAGTCAGAAAATCATTTCTTTTCCTACTCGTCCTCTTCAGTGGAGAGTTTGTTGCCCGAACTGTGATATGTCCTGTTGGACACAGCGTTTGGTGCCAGATTGAGTGATGCGCAAATTTCAAATGATAGGTCCCACATTTATGTGGATTTTACTCATTTTTTCACGCAGAGTAAGGCTCCTCTATTGGCTTTTCTCATGGCATCACCCCGGCCTATTAAGTTTAGCGCCCATGTAGTATGTAAATATTTAAAGTCCTTTGCAGATGAAGACACTACGGAGACATTTTATTTCCAGAGTAAAGCTCTTCCCATCCTGTATTTGACCGATGATGGCAAATTTACAATGAAACAATAGTCCCTTAACTAACCCATATACTTGAGGAGTTTAGTGTGTGGAGTAGCGACTGGGCTTTGAAACAAATATCGCATATGGACATCCATATTTCGCAATATAGAGCATTTACCATCGGTGCTGTGCACACTGAGTTGCCCAAGTTCATTGCCAATAGAAAAACCTTCATTCATTTACAATGCCTTGAAGGATTGTGTTTCCATTATACCAATGTATTAGTTTTATTTCCTGTCACACAGATACCCACAGATTATCTTCATATCCAAAACCTCACAAGGTTTTGAATACTGAAGCTCTGTCAGCTCCTGTAGAATTACAGAACATTCGCAAGTTTGAGGAGACCAATTCTATTTCTATCAATGTCTACTGTGTTGTAGACAAAGATAACAATATAATAGACGAAACTTTCTATAAGAAAGGGGTAATCATGCACATGCATATTGCTTCTGTACGGCATTCCCACCATGTAAATGTATTGGCCATTTGCACTAGTTGAAATACCGCACATTTGCATTTTGTTGGTATCAAAAATTTATCACGACTGCTTAACAGTCAGTTAACTAAGAACTGCAAAAGCACTTTTGTTTGCGATCGTTGTCTCCAATACTTTGTCAGTGAGGAGAAGCTCGCAAGTCAATTATTCTTTGCCAACAACATAAGGCTGTTCACAGTACTTTTCCTACTGGGAATGATAAGTACTTGGAATTTAAAGATTATACCAAACAGCAGTGATTTTGTTTCCTCGCCTACTGCTAAGTAGAGTGTTGTTTGAAACCCTTATCCACTTGCCTGCCCAATAACGAGACAAGTAACACAACTACCATAAACTCATATTCCATATGCTTGTAGCATTTCGTTGGTATGTTCATACAATCTGGCTTTATGTAACTACATTGAGCTTGGGGGTGAGGACTGTATGTATCAATTAGTAGATAAATTGGTTGAATTGACAAAGTGGGTTGCAGGATTATACAGCATGACTGTTACGATGAAGCCAAAAACTGCAGCTGATGAAGTTAGGTTGGGGGCTCAAAAAAGTTGTCATATTTGTAAGAAAGAGCTCGGTACAGATTTTGTGGACGACCATGACCATCTGATGGGTGAAATCAGAGGCCCTGCACATAAGAAATGCAACTTTAACTTCAGACTACCAAAAGAACAACATGCAGCTGTATTTCATAATCTGCAAAATTACGATGCTCACTTTCTCATAAAGCCTTTGGCTGAAAATCACGTAACACAACCCGGCGGAACCATGGTAGTCGAAAACCCAGGTACAATCAAGGTGATTGGAATGACCGTAGAAAAATATAAATCCATCACCAAAAAAATTTCCAATGGTATTTTTTTGAAACGGAAAATGTAATATTTCAAATTGCGTTTCATTGACTTACTTCAATTCATGAACGCATCTTTGGAAAATTTGACATGAAATTTAACGCCTGCGTAGTTGAGAATCACCCGCTCACTATTTCCAGACAATACCCAGTTTGATTTGGCAATAAGGAAGGAAGTATTTCCTTATGACTTTGTTAAATCCCTAGATAATCTGATGTGCACGTCACTCCCACCAAAGGACATATTTCATAATGTTATGAAAGGCAAAGGCATTAGCGATGAGGATTAGGCTCAAGCCCAAGCCGCCTGGGATGCATTCAACTGCATAAACTTGTTGCAGTATGCCATTCAGTATGTTTGCTGGCAGACGTTTTTGAAAACTTCAGGACTGTATGTTTGGCTAATTGTGGTCTTGACCCTGCCATGTACATCACAGCTCCATCCCTTTCATTGGATGCTTTGTTTACAAAGACAGGTGCACGGCTAGAGCTGTTGACTGATCCATACATGTATCTTTTTGTAGAACGCTTGGTTAGGAGCGGTATTACCCAGGTTTCCAAAAGGCACATGGAAGCCAATAATATTTTCATGGGTGAAAAGTATGACCCCACTGTGGCATCAAAATACATCGCTATTTCAACACAAACGGCTTGCACAGTCATACTATGAAATGCAAGCTTCTGATTGGCAATTCTGAGTGCTTTAAGTCTGATGTGTTTTCTTCGTGGGATTTCGCCAACTCAGTCAATGACGGGGAAACTTGTTTTTTCATGGAAGTTTTGTCTTTTCCAAATTAATGCCATGATGCAATAGCAGATCTACCTCTTGCCCTAGTGTCTAGCATACCTCCGACAGCTCACATGAAAAACTACTTTTGACACTCGCACCGCAGAAAATTTATGTTGTACATGGTGAAACACTGAAGCACTATTTGATGTATGGGGCCAAATTTGACTCTGTTCATTGCATTCTGTGCTTTGGGCAGAAGGCATGGCTGGCACTGTACATCAAATTTAACATTAACAAGGGTGTTCAGGCTGCGAACGAATTCGAGAAATCGTTTTTTAAACTCATGAATAATTCCATATACGGAAAACCTTTCCAGAATGTACGCCAGGAAAGGGATATCAGGGTCTCATCGCAGTATGACATGATTTACGGGGTGGCAGAATTGATAGGGCGTCCATCATTCAAGCCACGACAAATCCTCATCGAGAATCATGTCCTGATCGATATGTCAAAGAGCTGTGTTACGTTTAACAAGACTTTGTACACTGGTGTTGCCATTCTAGACCTGTCAAAATTGACCCTTCATGAGTTTCACTACCAGTATATGTGAAAAAAGTTCCTCCACCAGCCTTGCACCTGCTCTATTCAGACACAGACTCCCTCTTGTATGAAATTGCTTTTAATGATGTGTCTGAGTCAATAGCCCCAGATTTGAATGTGTGGTATGATACATCAAACTATGCATTCAATAATCTGCAAAAATTCTCACGCGAAAACAAAGGCGTAACTGGAGTGATGAAGGACGAATGCACCGGCCACATTATCACACACTTCGTAAGTTTACATCCCAAACATTACCCATACATTGTTGCGAATGATCATTGCATACGTAAGGCAAAAGGTGTAAAACCTAAAATGTTTCAATTACTCTGTTACGAGAATTATCGGGAATGCGTTGACCATAGTTCAATATCAGTTCCGTTCGCATGGTCATGAGGTCTACATCAAACATGTGACAAAGGTGGTCTTGTCAGATTTAGACGGCAAAACGTTTCATTGAGCCGGATGGCATGTCGACTTTACCTTGGGGGCACTACCAAATCACGAAATAGACTTTTTTCCCCAGCCCTTAACTCACTACAACAACAGCCTGCCACATGAGCCTGCCCCAATTGCCAGCCACACCAACATCAAGTGGGAGTCACATCAACATCAACTGGGAGCCAAACGAGTGAGCCGCAACACCATCAGTAGCTGACGCAAACATAAATGCCTGTCATCAACGCCAAAAATTCATCAAATGCTGTAAGAACGCATCATTCTACAAGATTCTGCAGAGGCATATCTTCACTCTACAGAATCTGCTGCAAAAGCAACCCTTGCCAGTACTGAAACAACAACCTATCTCAGTTCGTGTCTGCTTCAATACCTCCTGGACTGCTTGGCGTGCCCTGTGCCTTTCTACCTGGACCACCCACACGCAGCCTGCCGCTACCTGCTTGTCTGGCTGCAAGGGGTAGTGACTACTTCATAAACTACAACTGTCTATCTCCTGTAAACAACATGAGCTCCAATCAAAAATATCAATGCAATTTGGTTACTGCACAGCGAGGGAAGTTGCAGCATACTAATACATCACAACTCCGTCTTACATGTTTCAGCCTACAAATACATCACGACTCCACCTTGGATGTTCCAACCTATATCTTAAAAGAATCGTCTCGCCTCTCCCCAATATATGTTGGTGTGTGCTTCGAAAAAGTGTTTGCTTGGTAACGAAATATCTTAATTATGACAACATAAATATATCCTGAATGTGACAATAGGGAGGCTCTTTCAGTGCACCGAAGTCTATATATTTGGTATAATTAATTTTCCAAAAGGACGCCCTTTCAGTGCGCCAATGTAAATATGTTTTGTATTTAGTTTTTAAAAGAATGCCCCTTTAGTGAGCCGACCTACATATGATTTGTAGATTAGTTTTCAGTGCGATCTAGTAAATATTTTTAAAAGCAATTTGAAATATTTAAATAAAAAAAAACCTCTTTAAATATTTTTTAAAGACTAATTATTAGGTACAGTGTATATATTTTTAAAAAAATTTCAAGCAGTGCTTTTAAAACAGTATGTTGGAAAATAAAAAAAGTGATTTGTGTGAAACCTCTATATTTTGTAAATGAAAAAAGTAAGTAAAAGTAATAAATTAAATATAATAGTGAATTTGTGTGTATTTAATAATTGTCTTTAGTAATGTAAATACCTCTCGGTATAACATTTCATTATCACGCAATTGTGGGGAAAGTGGGGTACGTTGAGACATGGGGCACGTTGAGACAACAGGTTTTTCTTGGAAATTATTTGTTTGAAGTTGGCTACACTGGGCTTCATATGTTCTTCTTCCTTTAGAAAGACAACAGTCGTGGACTGGAACAGTTGGTGTTGTTTGTTTTCTTGTGACAGTAGTAAAAGTGTTTTGTGAACTTAAAAGTTTTTTTCTTCAGGCAAAGGTAAAGAGATATATTTTCTTCGTTATTACTTTTAGGATTTTAAACTAATGATAGTTGGAAAGGTCAATTGTTGGTGTATAACTGGCACCAATAACCTTCGTCAGTTGTGGCAAATGCAAAATACAATATGGTGTTTTATTTCTTGTAGCCGTATGGGGCATGTTGAAACAAACGTAAGTGGGGTAGGTTGAGACATTAGAAATTCCGGAGTAGAATGAGATTCCTTCGAAAATAACTGTTTAGCAGTTATTTTTTAAGGTTGTCTTTCTTTTAGGTGCTGCAGTGTTTTTCAAGATGGTAAGGGAATGGAAAAAACCTAAAACAAAAGGAATTTTTAATGCAGAAACCATGAAAAAGGGGGTTAAATAGTTCTGGAAGCCCAATCTGTCAGGAATGCTGCAGATCAGTTAGGTTTAAAGTTTCAAACGCTTGCAAGATATGTTAAGCAGATTCGCAGTGACCCTAATAGTGAAGTTGAAATGAAAGCTCGCTGCGATGCTCGCAAAGTGTTCTCTGATCAGCAAGAAGCAGACTTAGAAAATTTTCTTGTTGATAATTCTAAGAAGTTTTATGGCTTAACAACAACAGAAACTCTAAATTAGCCTTTCAAATGGCTAAAATTAAGAAAATTAACTGTCCACAAAACTGGAAACACAACAGGATGGCGAAACGACTGGCTATATGAATTTATTCAGCACCACCCCCGTATTTCACCTTGAGCTGCTGAGGGGTATAGTGTCAACAGAGTAATGGGCTTCAATAGATATAATGTTGGCATGTTTTTAGAAAATTATGAAACTGTTGTGTCTAAGTACCCTGAGCTTAGTGACCTGAGTCGAATACGGAATCTTGATGAGACAAAAACTGAACAAACCAGCAGACTTCGCGAGTAATTGCTCAAAAAGGTATCAAACAAGTGTGTAAAGCTGTAAGTGGTGAAAGAGGAACTTTAGGCACAACTGCTTTGATTATAAATGCAGCAGGCAATACCATTCCTTCTGCTATGGTGTTTCCCAGAGTGCACTTAAAAACTCACATGATCCAAGGAGCCCCAACAGGAACTCTAGGTTTGGCCCACCTAACAGGGTGGGTAACTTCTTCAAATTTTATCCATGTGATAAAACATTTCATTAAATATTCTGGATGTTCGATGACACGTCAAATGCTCCTTATTTGTGATAACCACGAGAGTCACCTTTCCATTGAAGTTATCAATTTAGCTAAACAAACGGAGTTCACATATTAACATACTGCACACACTGGATGCAATCATTAGATGTCGGCATAATGAAACCATTTCAAATGTTTTACAACTCGGCTGTGGGCACGTGGATTCATTGAATCCAGGGCTTACATTCACCATCTATAATGTGGCATATTGTGCAGGGATTGCTCATACTTGAGCAATGATTCCACAAAGCATCTTGAATGCCTTTCAAAAAACTGGGATTTACCCAAAGAATAAGGAAGTCTACACTGACAAAATGTTTTTGGCAAGTTCAGTCACTGACAAAACCCCCTGAGATGTCTCAAAGAGAGCAAAGCTACATGACACCGCTGGCATCAGCTATGCTGCAATCATCCCCAATTCTAGAACCAACTCTGAATACTAAAACACCAGTCAAAGCATCAACACCTGAGACATCAAATTATATTGAAAAACAAGTTACAGCAAGCAATAGTTGTAGACCTACTAACTATGTAAGCCCACAACAGTTCAGGAGATATCCTAAAGTAATACAAATGGCAAAAAGGAGAAAACTTAGGGAGAACGGGAAATGCTCAATTGTAAGAAGCACACCTGAAAAAAATTAATTGGAAGAAAACCTCAAAAAGAAAGCAGAACTCCTTAGAGAAAAAGAAGAAAGAATTCAAAAGAGGGAAGAAAAAATGAACAAGAAAGAAAAAAGAACAAAAACTCACAAAGGAAACAAAAAAGAAATCAACAAAGAGAAAAATTCAATTTGAGGAATCAGAAGAAGAAATTGAAGAAGAGTTGGAATTATGAAGACGACTTAGAGGATCGAGAGAATGAAGATGTAGAAGACAATGCTGTCAAGATAAAAGTAGATTTTGCCCTCGTCAAGATTGTATGTGAGAAAAACAAACAAATGTGACAGTGGAGACTTGATGATTTAATTTCTTAGAAAATCTTCAAAATCTAAGGATAAGTTTTACTATCCACATGTAGAAGACGTTGGCAGTGTGCCATTCACTAATGTTACAATTTTACCTGCTCCTAGTGAAAGCGGTAAAACTAAACGGCAGCAATTATTATTGTCTTTCACTGTGTCACTTTCAAATTACAATGTTCACTATTTATTTATTTATTTATTTATTTATTTATTTATTTATTTATTTTGCATCAACTTTTACACAACAAATGTGATGGGAATTGTCGTAAAGATAAAAATGAATAAATATGATACCAAAATTACATATAAAAGTGCCAAAAAACATTACAATATAATTATTAAAATATAAACATAGTACAATAACTTATTGATTACAATACAGAATACTAAAAAACATCATACAGCTGCAAATTTTATAGAGCATTATGTTCGCTAAAAATATTCATGTACACTGTAATATGCATTTCCTAAGAGATTGTAGCATTGCAGATATATATATATATATATATATATATATATATATATATATATATATATATATATATATATATATATATATATATATATATATATATATATATATATATATATATATAAATTGGTATATTCGGGAAGTATTTCAATTGTCTATATTTTAGTCAAGGATAGTAATTCATGTAAGATTTGAAAGGTCGTGTCAATGACGACTTGTTTATATTTCATATATTTTCGTTTGTCCAAATTTGTTATTTTTCTTTTCTCATTTCATTAGTAATAACAGACCTCAACAACAGACGTCATAGGATGATAGCACATCTTTTCCTTTTCACTGGGTTAGTAAACTAAAAACATCACCACCGCAAGGCACAGCATGGTGAAACGAGGAAAATAACAGAGGTCACCTTTAGCTGACGTGACCAACTGCTCGAATACAATATGTTTTCAATGAGGAAACTTTTGACCAATATATAGGGAAGCACAACCTTTCTCGGGTATCACAACTGTCAACTTGCAGTGAGCACATTACAACAGTTCGTCGCAGCACGATCATTTGACAGCTGTCAGTCGGACAGCCTGCAATGAGTGATCACGTTACTCGCACCGACCAGCGCCTGCAACTTTAACCTTCTTTTGTATTTCGGACATTTTAGTTCAAATATCTATTATAATTTATTTTCCGTCGGTGCAAGGATTCAATAGGGCGCCGGGAGAGAAAAATTACAATTCTCTCTCGTCATCGAAGTTTTGTTTTATGAAGGCTGCAATTCTGTCTTGCTTTTTTTGTTCGTCAGCTGTGCGCATCAATAGTTTGTTTTGCCGAGACGACAATAAATCTCCAGTAAACATTTAACTTCTTCTTTTATTTATTGGCAATCCTGGTATCAACAAACTTTCATTATTATGTAGTCAAAGTCTCCAACTCACACTGAGCTAGTCCGTTGGTGTTTACTGAGAACTACGAGAGAACAGGACAGTAACCTGTTACAAGATACTTTTTAAGCAGTTTCTTGAAAACAGGCAACTTGTGAGATTAGACTCAAAATGACTTGTCACAAAAAACATTTAATTTAATGTCATTTTTTTTTAATCTTGAAAATTCTTTTTTAACTAGTAGTGAACATTGTGAAAGATATTTTTCCATAACTATTTTTGGTACTATTTTACCAAAATAGACCTTGTACCTTTAAGTTTATTACATAATTATAATAAACCAACTATATTGTAATGCATATCATGTGGTTTCTTATTCTACTCTGACTGTCTCAACCTACCCCAGTACTAGTCTCAACCTGCCCCACTAGTGGGGCAGGTTGAGACATTATCAAAAAAATTGTTTATAATTTTTTTTCCTTAAGTGTTTAATGGTACATTGTTTAATGTTTCAGATATCATATATGTATAAAATAATAGAGTACAATAATATTTTACAGAATGCTAGTGAGAATAGCCCAGGAAATATTAACCATTAAACTTTTGTGTCTCAACCTGCCCTACTTTCTAATGCAATGTGTGGGGTACATGTGTGTTAAAAGAGAGAAAACTTTTTAATTAAGAGTGTTGGCACAGGAGGCTATCACTTATACGAAAAACATTTGATGTGTTAATCAACTTCGTACTCAAGTATAAAATTTAAATTTTAAAAATGTTATGTTTGGGTTAAAACAGGGGAACACGCAGATCAATAACCCAAGCACAGGGTTTTGACATATACACAATCATCTTATTATTAAATTCCATAGAATAATACAAAATATAAACGAGTGCTGGAACAAAAAAATTATATGTCAAAAATGTTGTATAAGTTTAAATTACTGTATAAAAAAAATTTGGGTGGAACACATATTACAGAATCTTTTTATATATCTTGAAACAAGTGTATGGATGGTATGTGACAATGGTAATGATTATGATACAAGTAAGAAGAAGAAATATGTGGGAACACAACAGGGTTCAACACGTAATTTTCAATAGTTTTTTCACTGACTTTTTACAAAACTAAAAACTGAACACGTAAAATAAAGTGAGACCTTAACATATTAGTTTATAAGTTTTCTACAGCTGTGAGTCTACACGGTGCTGCTGTTGTTGCTGGCTGCTTGAACTACAAGCTGCTACACATGGAGTTTGGTGGAACTCTGTTTATAACAGATATATGCTACGAGTACAATATATACACATGTAATTGAATTTAAAATATTTTTTTTTTTACTATCATAACATGATTGAATATTATTATTCTTTTAATGAAACAATTTCCAAACAAACATTGGGAGAACACTATGAAAAGACTTACGGCGTAAAACTATATCTAATGTTATAACATAATGCTGAAAATAGTGGAACACATGAGGGAAATTATTTACAAGACTTTGTACATGTAATGGTGTAACACGACTGACTGTTCGGAATCTCCAAACACAGGGTTAGGGGTTTAAATAGACTTGTGTGACGTTTGCTTTCTTAAATTAATATTTACGAGCTAGGTAGTTCCTTGCTATGGTAAAAACACACAAAATGTGAGTTTGACAAATACGAGTCCGGGATTTCTTGTCATGTACCAACTTTTTGTGTAGCATACCAGTCTTATATTTCAAACTGAAATTATTCAATAAGGTATTACATGTTGAGTAATGTTAGTTACGAAGGTAAGTTGGGTATCTTATATATTAAGTGTTTGTCAAATCTTTGAGTTATGCAAGCGGTAATTTGTAGTGTTAATTTTTTTCTAACACAATGTGAGAAACCTAATACATTTAATAAACGTGTAAGTTTAAAATGGAAATGTATGTTAGGTAGCAGATCCATATATTTTCTTAAATGTAATTTTGTATGAAACCCTAAAGCAGGTGTAGAACGGCGGTAAGTGCCAGCGGGCTATGGTGGTTGGAAGACAGTTTTTTGAATATTAAAAAGTGACATTACTTTAAAATAATTTTTAATGGTTACAGTATTTTAACATGTAATATTTTTAATAGTTAACAATGGTAATTAAGTTTGTATATTTTAAAACACAACAAGTAGGTCATGGCTTGGCTTGGGGACCTGGCTCTTAAAAGCAGGGTTTTGAATGTACAATACTGAATTTAGTAACAATGGCTATAATTTATCAAAGGGGTGTATGAACACTTCAAGAGGGCAACACTGTGGAGTATGGTTCAGTTATGAGTCTGTGATTAATGATACGGTACTTGTTTAGTTTGTTACTTTATTTAATGTTTCTGGGTTTGTAATTGATTTATCTCGTTTTCTTAATACATTATATTTCTTTACTTGTAATGCTATATTTCATTATTATTCCTCGAATTCGGCCGGTTAAAGTTAGTTGGAACGTATTTCTGTTTTTTTTATAGCGTTTACAATGCAGTTGTTATGTGATATTTTAATTTTCAATGACCATCTCGTCAACGCCCTACAGTGGATGGTGTGAGAGAGGGAGAGATAGGGAGCGCTCTCTAGTGCGAGTGGAAGGAACTGCTCAGATACGACTGCATGCACGGTCTCGCTGTTGCTCGGTGCAGAGTGGGAAAGGCAGAGTTAAATATGAGGCCCACTGAGCTCCCATTCTTAATTTACACAATTGAGATTAAGTATGAGGCAAATTTTACTTTTGGTTCGTAATATATGACGTCATGGACGTAGGTGTATTTTTCACTATACATAGAACTAGATGTGCAATAGTTTATCTGTTTTAAGTGAATTATTACTATACGAATTTTACTAATATTCAAGTGAGTATAATGTTGTTTTAATTTCCCAAGAAAACAATCGAACGTAGTTCTATCTGTTGGCTTAATTTCAAAGTGCATTTGTCGACGATGGCTGCTGATCTCGGATCGAGATTTCGAACCGCCGAAATTGGAGGTTCGAAATTAACTTAATTTCGGTCTCCAGTCCAGCTCTGAACTCGAATGGTGCAACAGTTTTCTGTGTCGATATTGGATCGAGTTTCGAACCACGATGGTACAACCCAGCATTGGTCGCTGTCGCTACTGAACTGAATATGAATAACCTTACCCCTTCGTGAAGCGGCAATGAACTCTCCCGACTCGCCCGACGCGTTTTCGACTTGTGCGCGCCATTTTCTCATTTGGATTTCACTGTACCTTCCGTGGCTGAGTGGCCAAGAGAGCGTTTACAGTAAGACAACGCTTTCCCGCACACACCTATGGTTTGCCAAGAGTGCTTACGTCATGTTTAAACACTCCCGTGGATTTGCCAGTTTATCTGCCACCCATCGAACACTTGTGAGGCCATATTGGACGCCAGATTCTTCACGTCAATGTTTTTATGATTTCGGAGAATAATATGTCACAAGTGCGGGTAGATCTGTTGCGAGTGTGCGGAACATTGTTCTAATGCAATGTTATTGTCATCACTTCTTTCGTCTGTGTTATCGCAATAAAAAAATTGCTTTTGAATCCATTGGTTCTTTCTTGGTGTGGAAATGTTTATGATAATATGTGTAAATACTTATTTCTACAATTAATTCAACAGAACGACCCTTGAATGAGAACACAAAAGAAAATGGTTGGGGGGAAGACATTGTTTTTAAAGATATGCATGAGAAACTGAAGTCCAAATATGAAATTTCATTAAGTAAGTTATTAAGGTGTGGCGATTAATTGAGGTTGGCAAACAAATGCGATAAAAGTGCGCCGATACATATGTTGAACATGGAGAAGGTGTAGGTTAAAGTGGTACCCGTCTTCAGTGGATAAGTGATGACAGGTAATTAAGCATGATGCGTTTTTAGGCGTGGGAAAAAGTAGCAGATAACTTCGGAGCAAAATAAAAAAAATAAAAAAACCCGCAAGTTAATATTTTTTTTAATTAGATATTGACAAAGAACGGAACTATGAAGGGTTTTATGAAGAAGTTACAGGTATTTCCCAGAGGATTCTCTGAATCGAATTTCAAACTTGATTTTCAAATGGATCAGAAATGGAGACACTTCGAAAACAGGGTGCCCAAACCAAAAAGGCACTCTTATATTGACCAAAATTCTAGCCACGCCCATGTATGTCGGGTTTTAATAATACGATGAAATCTTCAGCTTTGTAGCCACTGCCAACGCTACAAGAAGGCACATGATTTAAAAAAATAAAACAAAATAAATTGTATGTATTTAAATCTACTTATACGATTAGAATCAAGGCGGAAGTAAAAATGAGCTTGGGAATGTGCTACAAGTGTGAACAACTAGATTACCAATTCATGAGTGTTGGCAACAGTTGTTCTCTCAAAATTTTATACATCACAATTTTTCTTTCAGATGTTTACTATAGGTTGTTCACGGTAAAACCTAGCACTTTTGAAATGTCCTGCTTAAGATCTAAGTGCATTTGCATTGTGTGTTCTACCGTATGCACAATTTACAATGCCTATGGGTCTGATCACTTTACACATGCGTCGGTCAAGTCAAACTGAGAAATTATTTGGAAAATAAATTATTTTACAAATTTTCTATTTCTTACACTTTATGAATTAAGAAACCAGAAAGTAAAATAAATAATTTCAGTATTCACACATTTTTACCTGACACTTTTAATTCCACGTCAGCGGATGTAACTATTTTCCCTCCGTCATTACCAACTATACTGGGCAGATGCTAGTCAACATGCTCGTTAAAATCGTATGCTGCTAGGGACAGTGGTATTTCTCAAAGGTTGAGTTCAAAATTGTTTAACAAACCGCTATAATCCATTCGCGGTTATTTCAGACTTTTCTGAAGCCCTGCTAAAGTTCTTCTTCCAGGAAATTACTCCGCCTCGTGCAAGCTAAGCTTAACAACGTCTGGAAAATTTTACCAAAGGACAACGCACCAAATTGGTGCGCACTGAGTGTAACAGTATATTGTATAAGAAATATTTTTCACTAGAAGTTACCAACGCACATGTTTTCGCACTGTTTTTTATTCAAATTATTTATAAATGAAGCATTATAATTTGTAGAGAAAATATGAATGACATTTCAATTTAACAGAAATAAAAAGTAACTTTTCTGAACACGAGTATAAAACGCTTGTGATACATGGCGTATGTTGGAAATAACTAAACACGTCCTACGTGGGGAGATTTTTCAAAGGTTTGATTCAAAAAGGGTGAAGAAACCGCAAATAGACTATAACAGCATATACCTACGCGAGAGTAACTTTGGGAAGGGCTTGCACCCTCTCTTAAATACGTGCCTCATCGAGCACCCCACGTAGGGTAAACACCTGAAAAGGTCAGGTACTCCCTTGCGTAATAGATAGCATATATTAAAGTCGCTATAAAAAGAAGGAAGTATCACATGCCAAAAAGTACAATGACTTTGTACTGAGCGCTGGTGAGCGACTAACGAAGCGAGTACCTTCTATTCGCATTTTCTTCACACTTTTTAAATCATGTATGGCGGGTTTGGTTGCTTCCGAAATATGAGATGTACCACAAGTGTTTTACACATATGTTAAAATAGAAGTATCTTAGTATTGTTTAACTTTACTTTTACATATATTCTATCTATAATATATAGTATTTCATTTATTATTCCTGTAAATAAAAGCCGGTATAAAACTAGTGTGTTGGTGATGCCTAGTAATAAATAGTTCTTACGGGAAATATTATGAGACTGAGTGCTCAGGAATGCGGTGCGTTGTCTCTTTGATGTAATTTTCTAGACTCGGTTAATAATTGTGTGCACGAGGTGGAGGAATATTATGAAAGTAAAACTTCAGCGGTGTTCAGAAAAGTTGAAGGTGACCGTGAATAGGCTATACACCGCGACATAAATGCGAGGACGGGTATTGTGTCCGTCAAAGTGCGGGGGAAATCGGTGGAGCAACCCTGAGGTCCGCACGACCAACACTGGGCCTGTGACCTACATCCAGTGATCGCAAATGTGTGCTGACCTCAGCGTCCTTGCATTCACACCGAGCGAGGTGGCGAAGTGGCGAAGCACTCTACTCGCCTTCCAGAGGACCCGGCTTCGAATTCCCGGTCACGCCATCCTGATACGGGCTGTTCACGGTAAAATGACCACTTTTGAAAGCCCTGCTTACGATCTACTTGTATACATGTTGTGTATTCTTCCGCCTTATGTAAAATTAACATAGACTTGGTCCTCATCACTTTATTCATGCGTCGGTAAAGTAAAACTGTAAAATTATGAGGGAAGTATATATTTCAAAAATCTGCTAATTTTTTACATTTCGAGGCATTAAAAAAATCCACAAGCGGAAATAAATAACTTAAGTTGTCACAAATTGTTATCTAACACTTTTTATCCGACGTTAAGATATGGAACTACTTTCCCTCCATCGTTACCAACTTTACTAGGCGAATGCCACGCAGTGCGCCCGTTAAAATGTACGCAAGCAGGAGTAGTGACTTTTTTCAAAGGTTCATTTCAAAAGTGCTCACTTTATCTTGAACTGCCTTTTCACGCAGTGTAACTGAAACACTGCTCGCCAGTTCAGAGCCTAGCGCGTAGTGGTGATGTGATAATAGCTTGTAAAATAATCGATTATTAATTTACAATCGATTTATCGATAATTTTAAAACGATTCTATATTCACGATTTTCAGCTCTTTATTCTTTAAATAAAAGACATTGCATATACCTACGTGTTTCACGTTTATTAAAAATATAAAATATAATGTTGAAACAACAAATTTTCGGAATAGCATAAATTATTAAAAATAAACCGAAAATTATTTTGGTGAGAATGATTTTAAACAAATTAATAGAAATATACAGTATTTGCGGTCAATTTTTATGTATGCATTGGAAAAAGACAATACATAATTTTTACCGATTATTTATTCGATTAAAAAAATCGTAATTGATTCATTTGAATTACAAACATATGCGATTATCCCATCACTAGCGCTTAGCGGCGACGAGGTACTTGATGCGCGTGGAAGTGTCTGTCTCCCTTCTCGCTCTCAAACGCGGGATAAAGCTCCAGCTAGGCGGCAACTTTAAAGGCGTCGGCCACGAAAAAAATTAGTTATTTTATATTTGTAGCAAATACCGTGTCCTACTTTCACACATTATTAATAATAACTCTTTCCTCGCAAAAAAAAATTGAGTACGTAGTATTCGCATAAATACACGTCAAACTAAAATATTAGTTTTATAAATGTATAATCCCTTAACCGTTACTTCACACTTTTCTGAAGGCCTGCTAAAGTTCTACTTGCAGTATATTCTTCCGCCTCGTGCAAACTAAGCTTAACTAGGTACAGAAAATTACTCCAAAGGACAACGCACCAGGTTCGTACGCACTCAGTTGTAATAATATTTTGTATGAGAACTATTTGTTGTTGGGCGCTACCAACACACATGTTTTCTCACTGTATTTAAACATATTTATTTGAGATGAAATATTATAATTTATGAATAAAATATAGGAGAAACTTCAATTGAACGAAAAATTAGATACGGTACTTTAATGTTAACAGAGGAATACAACGCTTGTGAAACATGGCATATTTAAGAAATAACTAAACGCGTCATATAGCTGGGATGATTTTTTTAATGTTCGATTCTAAGAGTGCGAAGAAACCGCGAATAGACTACACAAATAATGAAAGCTAACTGACGTACAGAAATGAGATAATTCGCACTGAAAGAGGATACTTAAGGCCGGTATTCCAGAACGTTTTCATAAGGGTTTTGGTACAGCTCAAGTCATGTCCAGTCCTTATCAGTATTCCCGAACGTTCTAATGCCAGCTAAGGGCCTAGATAAGCCACAGCCGAAGCCTTAATCCTAGGGCATCGATATCGCTGATTTATCCTTGGCGCAAACGAAACCTACGCATGCGCAGGACGCAAATCATTTTGCCGGAGCCGGTAGCATGATGAACGTTCATAAACGATATGACGCGTCCAGATCGTTATACGCTTTTGATGTAATTATTTATCTAAAAATAAGGCAACCTACACATTTAAGTTATTTTGCAAATTAAAGGTACGGTCTGCAAGAATACTGTGCAATATGTGCATGTTTTAAAAACCTCTACCATTAGAAACAACGCAAACACATAATCAGAGTTTATATATATATATATATATATATATATAGAGAGAGAGAGAGAGAGAGAGAGAGAGAGAGAGAGAGAGAGAGAGCAACTTAGTGTGTGTCGTGTTAGCGCAATTAGTAGTATGTCCGGCTACCAAGTGTAACTCCTTGTTCGTATCTCGGTAGGTGAAAAGTTTTTAAATTTTTTTAAAATGAACGACAAACTCTTAACTCAAATATTATGTTGAATAAAGTATATTTATTCTAATTACTGCGGTAAGTATAACAATACTTTACGATGGATTACTAACAATACGGTGTATTGGTGATTATTTGACAATACGGTTTTTTTTATTGATATGATCATTATTACATATCTCAGAACTTATTCAACAAACGCCACTAGTCACGTTCGAAAGGCATTTTCCGTGTCTCTCTTTTTATTTGAATCCCCTAAAAGGCAAAGGAGAATAGAATAACGTGTATACAAATTTTTTGTCAGCTACGCCTCAGTTGGGGGACGAATTAGGACGTTACGTTGGCACGACTGACGACATGGCTTGACTGTTGACGCTGGCTGTTAGGAGAACTTTTTACCCCGTGTGAAACTCAAAATTATGTTACAAAAATAGTATACGTTGTGTTTTTAACTATTTGCATGTGTTACAAAGTTGTGTTTCTAACGTTTCAGTGAAGTCTTAGTTCAGCATGTGTCGTCTCAATGGCAAAAGTGATCTGTGGGCGTACGAAATGGCGTTGAGCCATGGAGTAGATTTTGGTTTCATACGTGACAGCGAAAACTGCAGTAACAACGTTTACATCCGTGAATAGCTGTTTTGACTGCAGTAAATTTTTAACGGTCACGTATGTATGTGTATACCACAACTTTGTAACATATCCGTGCAGGTTTGAAACACAATGAATTAATTTGCCTTGTCTTACCTGTGATTTGAACATTTGCCACATTTCAACAATTTGCAAAAATGATGAATTCCAGCCAGTAAAACTCATGAAATAATAGTACAATAAAAATTACGTATGCAGTACAAAGGGTTTGAAATGTGTATTTCTGTGGATACTTAATACTGCACATATATCAGTTGATACATTTTCGTGAATCACAGGGGTGGGTAACAAATTTTTATTACCAGGACCTGAAATAAGGTTAAGTATTCAGTTCCCATGTTACATACAGCACAAATGAAAGACGGGATTATTGTTATGTATTTTCACATTGGGGTTATGGGCTTCATCAACGTGCTATTTTATCCCTTGGCTCCTGCTCCACCAATCCAATTGAATACAATACAGCTCTGAATTGCAGGACCGTAAAATATCGTAGATGTATTTATTAGCATAAACAGGTAAATATAAAGTTACAATTTTGCTGTTAAAATGCATGTCCACTATTTAAAATATACGTAGATAATTTTCGATTGCAAACACGAAACACTGGCCTACCATATAATGTTCCATAACGTGTCACGCAATAAAGAACGAAATAAATGTATCATGTCAGACAATAATAACAATAATTATTAGTTTTTATTACTGTATGCAATGTTATTCCAAGTCTGTAATAACTGCCAGCGCTACAGATAACGTAATAAATAAACCGTGCAGGTATTTACTTCCGCAAACGCTACTGTGTACATAAACAGTAAACTTCTGTGTCGTTTTCATTTATTTGTAGCCTCGCACGAGGCGGTGAATAATAAACCGCGGCACAGCCGTTACCATCTCAGGCCATAGATGAGACACGTTCAGAAATACGTTCCACGAGTTAAGGATTAGTCATGGCGTATCTATCGCCCGAGATGGTAGCACTTATGTAATGCCAAACTGAACGTTCTGGAATACCGAATATCGCTAACGAAGTAAAATACAATGACAACTCTCGGAACATTATTGTATGTTATCGGGACCTTCAACGTAAGAGCTGATATTTTGCACAAATACGGCTTAAGATCTCGTTTTTTAAAGGGATCATACCTCCCTTAATATTCGGTTTAGTTATAAAGTGTGACATATGTTTTCCATTTACTTTTTCATGAAGAATCGGCTCCCCAAGTTTGTCGGTCTAATTGAGAATCTTCCTGTATATGTAACGTTCCCTTATTAAGGCCTTGTGCTATTCAGGGGCACATAAAAACACCAAATAAATTATTGCTTTGAAGCTCTAATCTTAAACGCTGAGTAGTTAATACGCAGACAGCTTACACACTAAACCAACTTACATTTACGTGCAAAAACGGCATTCAAACGAACATGGACTAGCCGCGCAGATTGAATCCCAAAACTGATGTTGCAAAAACACATCAGCGAATCCTGTATCGTTGCAGAGTGAGTGACATTTCAGCGGCTCTTAACAACGAGGTCTTGAGAGCCGATGAGGGTGAAGCGAGGTGAGTATGAAGCAGCGCCGGAATTAAAGGGCGGGGGAAACGGAAGATCCCCGAGAAAACCCGCCGACCAGCGGCATCGCCCGGCACGATTCCCGCATGTGAAAATCACCCCATCGAATATATTAGCGTCCAGTTACGCATGGTAGAGATATCATCAAACCTTATACTAGCAGATCACTCGCCAAATTCAATGCTGGACCACAACGAACTCTGAGCAGTCATACCATCCATAACCATCTTCTTGGTATTGGTACACAAACCACCAACTGGGATAGGCCTACCTCTGCTCACCGCACATCACACAAGGCTCAACGATCAACTTGGGAGTGGGAACAATGTTGTTAGACACTCGGCATATTTAAAACGATTGCTTTGTGTGAATGAATCGAGGTAAAGGCTATTCACTATAAAGTAAGCACTTTCGAAATCAACCTTAGAAAATATTCACTGCCCTTACCTGCATGTATTTTAATGGGCGCCCTGAGTGGCATGCGCCTAGTTAAGTTGGTAACGACGGATGGGGAAAAGTAGTTCCGTGTCTTCACGTCGAATAAAAAATGTTACGTAACCATTTCTGTTAACATTAATTATTTATTTCGCTTTCTGGTTTTCTAATGCACCGAAGTGTAGAAATGAGCAGATTTGTAAAATATTTACTTTTCTAATAATTTCACAATTTCACTTGACCGACGCAAGAATAAAGTGACGATGCCCATGGAAATGTTAATCTTACATAAGGCAGAAAATACACAATGTGCATACAAGCAGATCTTAAGAACGGCTTTCAAAAGTTCTCACTTTATCGTGAACAACCTATATACGTTGGTGCACGATGATGGCAGGATATGAGTGAATCGTTAAGCACACGAAGCAATGGATCCCTCATGTCAGTAGGGCACAGTTCAGGCTGGCAGTGGTTGTATACTCGTATGGAGACTGTTTACATGAGATTAAGTGGGTCTCCGGGTAGGTACACATCCCATCACCCCTCATCGGCGAACGACAAAGACATCTGGCAAATAATGTGCACTAATATCTGCGTCTACAGCTCCCTGCACGAGACCTGTACCTATAGTACAAAAATGCACCAGCCCATCACTCCCGAGTATTGTGCCCATGCCATGCCGTATTACTGCCGTCATCTACTAGGCAGGTATCTATAATTCAACTGCTCCTGTGTGTCTGTTAGTTCAGGTTGCTTACATGAAATTTTAAGTGTTGTTAATTTCTAAGCAAAATTGGACAAACAAATTCGTTTACTTGTGCCGTGTCCTCAGAATTTAAAAACCGCACGTACAATGGTTGAAAAATGGAGGTACCTATTGTTGTTTCTCGTGCAAATTTTTACTTTTTTGGCTCTCTTGTTTGCAGACGGGACGACATATTCCTTTATTACATATCAGTAGGGACTGGAAAATTTCGCGAATACATTTTAGGACAAGCTAGACTGCAAACACGTGTAAATTATCTCATGGTTGTAATTGGATGAAAGATTAGACACGCTCGGGTAAATTCCGAGTCAATAAGAAACCTGCACGGTAACAAGCACCGAATGCCTTGCCACCTGGTCTGACTACGCACTGGGGCAGCAGCCAATGAACAGAAAGCTGGGGCTCGAAAATATACAGAACAGTAGAGTCCAGCCTGTAGGTAGTTCAGAACATTCAGGGGTAGGGTTATGTGACTCCTGGGTGAGGCATTTCTTCGGGATTTGATATCCCTGGGGTGTAGTAGACAGGAGGAAGGTCCCGGACATGATAGGCGGTGTGGCAGTACAATGATATAGTATGCCGAGCTAGGTATGCACCGCACACAACCTGCACAGGGTGGATGAAGCATCTCTTATAGCCTCTCTCCACTCAAGGTGACCCACGGCTTCTCGGGCCACTCCTGTTAGTCGCTTAACAGATTGGGCAACGCCGCCCATTCCCTATGGGTTGCCAGAGTCCTCGTGACTGGCGAGGGGTATCTGCCATAATGGTTGGACCGATAGCTGGTACCAAGGCTCGACCACTTGACGGGGTGTTGAACCACTT
Source organism: Dryococelus australis (assembly GCA_029891345.1). Classification (NCBI taxonomy): domain Eukaryota; kingdom Metazoa; phylum Arthropoda; class Insecta; order Phasmatodea; family Phasmatidae; genus Dryococelus; species Dryococelus australis. The sequence continues at coordinate 137,315,673 of CM057009.1, read as the reverse complement.
AGCACTCAGGCCGTTAGGGCCCAAGGTTTGTACTTAAAAGAAGAAGTACAAAGACATGGAATGGAGTGTGGTTGACGCTCCCCCCCCCCCCTTCACCACGTACTGGGAATTGGTCACGTAACACCTCGGTGATCGAGGAAGCAATGGCTTGGTTGCAGTGATGAAACTATGGAGAATATATGACTATATATGATATAAAACTCTCCATTTCAGAGCAAGGGCTGCTATCCCCAGTGAGCCGCGACACCAGGGAGTGGCCATGTCTGCTCTCTTCTGCCCGGCCACCGGAGTGGTGGCCACTCTGGGTCATAGCAATTCCCCGCCACTAAGGATGTGGCTCCCAGAGAGTGGAGTGTGACCGGCCCTTCATTGGGTGTAAGGCTCTGCCCGGTGAGGTCTTCTCAACCATTTGTGGAAGGGAATTCCTATTGCCACTCCGTTCGGGGGATAATGTCGGCCATGAATAACCCACAAGTGCCATGGAAATTAAGTAGTAGCATGGGACGATCGGTTGGCCCCACCATGAGGTTCTCTCTTGTGTTCGATCATAGGGTTGAACTCGTGCTGGTAGTGGTTGACCCCGTATGCTGGAGGAGGTCTGGAGAGATTCCCACTCTCTTTGACAGACCAGGCGGTGAGCGGCAACCTGCTTCGGTTGTACCCTGGAGAGGCACTAGGGGTATGGATAGAACTCCGGCCAGACCACACGCTTAGTTTTTGAGTGCGAGTGTCTCAGAACCTCTATGGTAGAAGGGGCAGGGATGTGCGGACGTGCCAGGCTTGGGCTTTGGGTCTGGCCACTGGTCGCATTAATCTTGGCCTTCTTGTGTTGAGAGGACGTGATATCTCTTCCCCGACTATTAGGAGGCCGAAGCGCAGTATAGCAAGCAAAGCTAATAGCGCTGCGTAAAAATACAAAATATATGACCGAGAGGTCCACTGTAACCCCTACATTCAGTATATAATTATAAATAGAAAATCTTAGACTCTCAACACATTTTTAATATTACAATGCGAGAATGGCCAACACAGCAAAAGTGAGCAATATACTGATATAAGATAGGGTATATGCATAGTGCTATTGGACTTACTTGATAATACCATCTTCGATATAAACATCGCCATCAATCATTCCATCTGCATTTACTATTTTCCCATTTTTCACAAGCAGACGATTCTGCGCACTCTGAAACAAAAAAAAAAGAGCCGTGTTGGAACAAATTAGGTACTTGAATACATGAACATCAATCCTTTCATGCTTATTAGTAACTTATATTACATCGGCCATGTCAATTAAATCTCTAAGGTCACAATGTTATAGCATTAAGTTTTTGACGGTACAGCTTCAACCTCCATACACGCAGAGACATTTCTTGAATCACAAGCTAAGCAGGATATTCTGACGAATATGAAATATGCGACCTATACATTTTTCTGTTAAAACAAATATTATTAATTTTTTGCAAAGATGGACGTGGGATGCGCTTATAGTTTGTAACTTTACTGCGCTTTTAGCTTTATTACTGCATTGTATAATATTCAAAGTACTATGTACAGTACAACTAATATACACAGTACATCATTTGGCCAGCACCGGCCAAAAAACCTTCATATGCGTTATTTGCACAGTAGTGTACAATGGGTTGGAATGGGTTAATTTGTCTCTTAATCACGCTAAGCTACTTGAAATTGTCAAACTACATCAATCCAAACTACATCCAGGAAGAGCGACAACCTCCCGCCACCAGCCTTGGCGAATCGGGTTCGATTCCCGGCGGGGTCACTCCCGGATTTTCGCATGTGGGAATAGTGCCTGGCGATGCCACTGGTCGGCGGATTTTCTCGGAGATCTCCCGCGTTTCCCCCCGCCATAGCATTCCGGTGATGCTCCATACCTCGCTTCACCCTCACTGACTCTTAAGACCTCGATGTTAAGAGCAGCCAAAATCTATCCACTGCACGCTGAATTGTTTGGCTGTCTGAACAGAGCTCTCTCGTCAGCCTATTCGCGTTTTCGAGCAAAGTGGCTGACATCTAGCAGTGAAAATACATTTTTTTATAGAAGGTATAAACTACCTTTGTTGATGCTGCAGTATAATGAAACACAATATTTATGAAAACGGGGGATTTCTAGAGGACGTTGTGTGTTTCTTTTCCAATAAATTAAGTAATTTACTCGAACAAATGCTATCCAGTTCAGCTGTGTAAAATCAAGACAGAACAAGTTATGTTCGTACACAAATTTTCAAAGGAAAAAGTTATGTAAAAATACTGGTAAAACGATACTATAGATGCTAATGAAAAACAAGGAAATACTATGGTAGATAAATATAATAAAATAAAATTTAACTTTATTGAACCAACAAAATGCTTTAAAAGTACTGATTTAGTACACGAGTAAAAAGTGACAAAATATTGGTTCGCCTACAATCCCAGCTGACTAAAAAAAAATATTCATATTTTTTTATGGAGAAAACACCATAAATACAAACAGGCATATATGTAACAATAATTCAACATAATCTGTTAGTACAAAATGCAGATTTATTTATATTTCCCGAAAATAAATAATCCTTTATAATTACCGAGCTACACATGCATATCGCAATAAAACACGAATATTTTAATATGATATGATGAATATTGACGTGACTATACTCAGTGCAAAGCCTTATTAGTTTCATTTTCACTTTCCTAACAATGTCGCACTCCATAAAACATAATTTCAAAAATGTCACAACATTCAGCGAATTAGCATATACAATCCCCGACATAAAAAAAATTGTTTACACGATTCAACCACAGCCTCAAACATTCATGTTTTTTGACCAAATATATGCGCAAACACGCATAACATTCATGTTTTACTGGATCATTAAATGTAATTGACATCTCGTTAGAGCCTCTATAACGGCCACTTTCGTCAATGCAGTGCTGCACTCTGAGGGCATCGAAAATGCGAATACCCGTCACTTTAAAACTACGAACCATTTACCTCTGGAAAAGGTAAATTACTAATACAGGAAAAGAGAAAAATAGAAGTTTAACATTTAGCTTTACATTTTTCTGAATTTTCTCGCTGTCTTCTCCCGAACCACTGCCAGCCTGCGCGATCTTAGGTAAGGGAGGGGGGAAGAGTTATAGAAACGCCACCCTAAGTACAACCAATGAAGCCATGCACACAAGTGACATCTAGCGGACTGGCCGCAAATTGCGACAGGTTTCGATTTGTTATCGACGGTTTCGTGAAATCGACTATAGGATATCGATACTACTCTCCAATTTTCGCTTATTCATATTTGTGGAAGATTCACTAGCGGCAAGGAAAATGGTTTCACGCTGCTGTAACCTGCGTACCATATAATTTTAATCACTCACTCTTTATCCGAAGCTAAATACTTACTGTTACCTTTTTTTTTTTCAGCTATAGTCTTGTCGCAGAGGTCGGGTGAATACTTTCACGATTTTCACAAACGGTATACAACACGTTCTAAATTTACATAACGTCGAAAAAATGTTTCGTATGCAAAAAAAAATTATATACAAAGAAATTTAATAAAATTAACACATCTTGCGGAACACACACTAAAAAACCACATGGCTAGACTTGAGTACCTGCTCGTGAACCATCGCAATCAATTTTTGCTATTTCCATGGACAAAAAAAATTACGAGTGCTGCGATCTGTTGAAGAGCCTCGAACTACATTAAGTGAAAAGTAAGAGATATTCTTATAATAAAGCTTCTTACACAATAGAAGACACAATTGAGAACTTTAACATTTGACTCTACCATTTGACTTTACGTTTCCTTTCCTCTGACGAAACCACCAATACACAATACAATATTGTAAAGTCAGAGTTCAGACGATTGAACATCGATTCTGGGAACTTTGTAAAAATGTGTATCTTGTTATGAAAATAATTATAATATCCAGGAATGCATTTTACATACCTTTTTTAAAAAATAGGCTTTAAAATTTATATTAAGATTATTTAAAAACAAAAAACTCATTTGTTTTCTTCATTAAAATATGTAAATTCATATATTTCATCTTCACATTATATTCGTTTGCATTTAATAAATTTAACACGAACTTTGTATAATACACCGAGATTAAAATCACACTACAATAAAATAGCGCACTTTCCACATAACCTATGTTAAATTCTCGGCAAAATGCCTGCTAGACTTTGACATTAAATTTCAACTTTTCGAAATCGTAAAGTCAAGAGTGTTTGACTTTACCTTTGACAGTTCAATTGTGTCAAGCTCCATAAGAAACAAGTCGGAAAGCAAACGTAAAGTCAAATGTTAAAGTTTTCAATTGTGTAAGGCTCTTACACAAATTAAAACTTTTAACTTTCGACTTTACGATTTGCCTATGTTTGCTTTCCAACATGTTATTTATTATGGAATATGTGTTACTTTCTTATAGGGCGATTTTCATCACGGTATATTAAACAAAGCTTCTCTTAAATTAAATAAATGGCAAACGAATATTATGTGAAGCGGAAATATATATACTGATATTTTAAAAAAATGTGAGTCTTTGCTATGAATTTAACTTTTGATATAAATTGTAAGCCAAGTTTTTTAAAAACGATACATAGAATGGATTCCTGGATAGTATGATGAAGATTTACATAACAGGATACACATTTTTACGAAGCTCTCAAAACCGATGTTCAATTATCTGAACTTTGACTTTACAATTGTATTGTGTGTTGGTGGTTTCATCAAATGAAAGGAAATGTAAAGTAAAATGTTAAAGTTTTCTATTGTGTAAGAGCTTTTAGTGACCTCCCACGTGCGCGATGCTTAACGACCAACAACAAGTGTTGCCAAAACTTATATGACGAATATCACTAGGCTAAAGGTAAAAATCCACCAGAATACACTAAATTTTAAAAATCCGTACAATTATCCTTCGAATAACAACACCTACTTTACATTGCAATTAAAATAATACGTAAACATGTTATTTTTAATGATTATTCTTTAATGCATTTCAGTTTGTTAAGTGCACAAGTTAAGTAATTAACAGTTTTTCTAGCAATTGTCTATGGTTTCCCACAATCCAATTTGTTTTAGTTATTCTCTACTTGTAAAATGTTGAAATTACCACTTATATATATATACACATATACATACACATATATAATGTTATTAAATTCACTGAATTTCAAAATGAAAACAATTCATTATGATTTAAACTTAGTGAATGGAATTCGTCAAAAATGATCCTGTATCATCCACTTTAGCATAATCTTCAGCTTGGACATACTAAGAGACTGTATCTCCTTCGGTAGTAGATAAGTATTTTTTAAGTTTTCAGGGTGCCAACAACACTTTGCAGGAACTTCTGGGGTGTTTCAGAGTTTTGATGACGTAGGTACTTATCGCTTTACCCTATACTTATTTTAATGAAAGATTTTATAATCCAGTTAATAGCGCACGTATCCCCGTGCGGAAAACTCTGCCACGTTTCACTAACAATTTTTTTTACAATTCACTAGATAACCCACTGACAACTAGATATACGCTGTTCACGGTAAAGTGAGCACTTTTTGAGGCAGTCTCGCCACACATAATAATCAATAAATACGTCTCATTGTGGCATCGGGCTTAACGGTTTCGAGTATGGGGAAATGTAAACACTGTGTTTATTATTCACTTGGCAGTATTTACATTAGCAAGTGGTGGTCGTATATAAATTGGCGGAAATAATAAAAGTAGCCAGGGTTTCAAAAGCAGTCTATAGGCTATTCAGAATAAAGTGAGCACTTTTTTAAGGCCCTACCAAAGGCTTTAACCATTAATAAACATAACGCATTGCAGCTTCAGACATTAACTTTTGGGGGTGGTGAAATGTACACACTGTTTCTATTAGTCACATGGCAGTGTTTGTATTACAAAGTGGCAGGAAGAAAGAAATAGGTTGGAAGAAAAAATTCAGCAGGGCCTTAACTAGTGCTCACTTTACCGTGAATCGCCTATATAGCAATTTTCCCCACTGGGTAGTAGTTTTAAAAAATCCACCAAATCTGGAGGAAAATCCACTAGATTGGCAAACCTCACAACGCCACCAAGTGACGATTCCACCGTGTGAACAAACCCTCTTCGTTGCCGCCGTCAACCAATCACGACGGGCCAACATCACAACGGCTATCGACCGGATGTCACCGCCAAGTTATGGTCTGTTCCGCGAACGAGTGCATCCCGTTTACAGTCCACCTGCGTACATGATGTTCACGGTAAACTGAGTCCATTTGAAGGCCCCGCTTAAGATCTACTTGTACGCAAATTGTGTATTCGTCCATCATATGTAAAACTGGTATGTTCATGGGCCTGATCACTTTACTCATGCCGCGGTCAATTGAAACCGAAATTATTAGAAAAGTAAATATTTTACAAATTTACTCATTCTTACTCTTATACGCGTTACAAAAAGAGAATGAAAAAGAAATAATTTCAGTATTTACCTATGTTTACCTAAAACGTTAAATTCGACGGTAAAAAGGGAACTACTTTCCTCTTGTGCCAACTTTACAGGGCGTGCAGCAGTGACTTATTTCAAAGGTTGATTTCACAAGTGCTTAAATAACTGTGTATAGATAATGCAGCTGTTTCCGTAGCGATAGCATTGCAGTGTATCCCTGTGCCACAGATAATGTTTAGAAAAACACACTGAGAGAAAATCCAACAAATTTTTGGTTTTATAGGACCAAATATATATTTGGTTGCCCCAATAAAATATATTCTTGAGTAAACAAAACTTGAAAAACGACAAAATTTGTTTTGCTCATCTAACAAAATACATGCATGAATCAACAAAACATCTGTGTTGGGCCAAAATATGTTATTCTGCCAACAAAATATTTAGTCGGATCAACTGTATATATTTGTTTGGCCACTTATTCGGTTGCCTTCGTTCGAAAATACAGCTCGAGAGTTTATTTGTCCTTTTTGTGAGAATTAAGATAGTAATAGTGTTTGTCAGTGCATCTTTTGACGCTTAATAATTGTATAAACATCCAAATAAAACAATTTCAACAGGAAAATAAAAAGTAAAGCTTCAAAACTTGAAATATTTATTTTGGGTAAGTTGCCCAGAACACGAAATGTATACATTTAAAAAATATTCCAATATGACCAGCAGTCACTTCAGCTGACATTGCTCGGACGTAGCGCACGGGCAGAAACTATCTGTGTTCGAATCACGGATGGGATTCGAAGTTTTTTTTTTTACATTGACCGAAACTGTTCACATTACATAGAGTCAAACAAATCTCTAGTTGCGCCAATCAAATAGGAACAAATAAACTATTTGGTTTCAACAACAAAATATTTAGTTTGCCCTATACAAACAATTAATTTGGTAGCGCTAAACAATCTTTGTTTAATTCTACAATACTTATTTCGTAGTGCGTTGGCTGACTGTCAAGCCTTCCCAGTATGTCACCACAAAAATGTTCCCATGGAAACAACTGTAAGCTGGACTACATTTTAAAATGTGGAAAGGGGGATTAATCCCTTCAATTTTGGATTTATAGTTCTCCGAATCCTGGCAGTAAAGAATTTGTTTATTTGTTTCGCGTTTTTTCGGGCCGACAGGGTATAGGGTATAGCTAAGCACACTTCCTAAAATAGTTACGGAATAGTTTATCTTCGAGTTATCGCCACTGAAGTCGTTCGCATAAAATAGTCGATTTTTCTCTCAACTACTAGAACCTGCTAGAGAGTTATGAAGGCCGTGAAGTTACAATGACTTCAGAGTGTTTGGTAGACTATTTGTGTCGCGACAAAAATTTTGATACAGTGAAATCCAAACGAGAAAATAACGCGCACAAGTCGAAAGAGACGTCAGGCGAGTCCATTGTCGCTGCACGAAGGGGTGGGGGTTATTCAGTTCATTAGGGACATCGGCCGAGAGCGGTTGGGCGAGAGCTGCTCCACCTGTGCTTATTACCTGTCGAAAAAACGTGAGTCGCGCAGCGCCGTACTTAACAACGCAGAAGAAGATAGCGATGTTATCAGTTTGGTATGTACAGCTCCAGCAGTGTCACGTGGTTAAGGACCTTACACAACAGAAAACTTTAACATTTGACTTTACGTTTGCTTTCCGACATGTTGTTTCTTATGGAACTTGATGCAATGGCACTGTCACAGGTAAAGTCAAGCAATCTTGACTTTACCATTTCGAAAAGTTGAAATTTAAAGTCAAAGTCAAGCAGCCATTTTACCGATAATCTTACAGATGTTATGTGGAAAGTGTGTTATTTTATTGTAAGGTGATTTTAATCTCGGTATATTAAACAGAGATTGTCTTAAATTAAATATATGGCAAACTAATATAATGTGAAGAGGAAAAACATTAATTTACATTTTTGAATAAAGTAAAAAAGTGAGTTTTTGTTTTGAAATAAACTTTTAACACAACTTTTAAGCCTATTTTTTTTAAATTGTACGAAAAATGCATTACTAGATAATATGATAATGATTTATGTAACAAGATACACATTTTTATGAATCTCGCAAAACCGATGTTTAATTGTTTTCAACTTTTACTTTACAATTTTATTGTGTATAGGTGGTTTCGTCAAAGTACAGGAAATGTAAAGTCAAATGTTATTCTATTGAGTACGAAGCTTTAATGTAGTTTCCCTCCCTCCAGCGGCGAGCGTTCGGAAGAGCCCTCCCCTACATTGCCTCTCCTATGTTCCCTCCCTCAAAGCTGTGCGAAGATTACTTTCCGATTTGAACTTTACTATGCAACCTCAGAAGCAGAAGGCATGGCGAGAAAACTGCTAAATACAAGATGGAAGAGATATATACCCCATAGCTTCAGCTAAAGATGGTTCACAAAATATCAACCTATTAATCTAACACCCACTTGGATCAAGTACTGTAAACGAGTACACTGCCGAAGAAGTATCAGTTATATTTAGTATCAGTTTAACATTCACCACCAGTATGTTGCATCTACTGTTCCATGTAATTCTAACACAATAAAATTTTAATTATATTTAAAACGTGCAGTTGAGAGTAATCCCAATTACTTGGATTTTGGTGACTGCACAGTTAAGTAATTTTAGTTAAAAAAAAATTAAGGATAATTCATAACTAAGAGTTCGTTTACACGATTTACATAGGCAGTCCATTATCGTCTCTGAAACATTTTCGCGCAAATTAAGTCTTTTATTATGATCTTGTCATTATCCATTCTTCATTTCACTGTAAAATATAACACAGAGTACACCAACTCAAAACACGTACTTGATAACCCGCGTATTCGTTAACGCGTGTATCTGATACACAACTATAGGCCGTTCACGGTAAAGTGAGCACTTTTGAAGCCCTAGTTACTTTTTTTTTCAACCTATTTATATCCTTCCACCAATTGTTAATGTTAACCCTGCCACGCGAGTAATAAACACAATGTATACATTCACCATAACCAAAACCAAAAGTCTGAAGCCACAATGAAATGTATTTATTGATTATTATGTCTGATGAAACAGCTTCAAAACGTACTCACTTTACCGTGAACGGACTATACCTGATACTGTGTATCTGACAACACGCCCGCTACTAGTGACTGGCGAAGCAGTGACGCACCCATAAACTAAGGATGAGGTAGATCACTTAGATTCGATCTACAGTGCACGGATACTTAGAAAATGGATTCGGAAACGCAAGCGGACCAAACGGACGACTACGGATAAATTTTGACCATTTTACAATACGAATAAACGTACGGTCTTGCAACTTACGAAATCAAAAATACTCAGTTGTTGCAAATTACTGATATAGGTTTCATTATATTCACATTTCATATTGTATATTTTTTTAGTGTTTAACAATGCGTAAGTACTACTGCCGTGTATACCACAATGGCCACGAAAACGAATATCAACGAACCAAATACTCCATTCCCATTGGCTACACGGATCCATGGAAACAAAAGCGTTGGAAGTTGCAGAGCTTTCTTATGTGTATGCATACGTTATCCGCCTCCGCATGCGTCTCATTGTAGATCGAACACGGAGTATGTTACGTGTCCACTTCCGTGATCCGTATCCGCATGCGTCTCATTGTAGCTCGAACACGGAGTGAGTCACGTGTCCACTTCCGTGATCCGTATCCGCATGCGTCTCATTGTAGATCGAACACGGAATGAGTTACGTGTCCACTTCCGTGATCCGTATCCGCATGCGTCTCATTGTATATCGAACACAGAGTGAGTTACGAGTCCACTTCCGTGATCCGTATCCGCATGCGTCTCATTGTAGATCGAACACGGAGTGTGTTACGTGTCCACTTCCGTGATCCGTATCCGTGTCATTGTAGAACACGTCTTATTCGTCTTCTGTGCACGTACCCAACACTGACCTATCCCAATCATAAATAACTGTCAGAGTCACATGGTCAACAATGACGAACGTGTTTGTTTATATCTTCATTTTTAAATGACGAGCCCTATTATATTAATAAAGTACTTTTACCAATTCGAATTTTGTCAAACTGCATTGCAAATTGGTTAGAGTAAGTATAAAAACATCTCTAAGAACTTGTTTACAAATCATTTTTCTAACCTAAATCCAATCCATGCCGTTTGCGCTAGACGTGTTGGCCGAAAAACAGTTCAATTTTGGGACACGGAGATAGGTTGTGCGCACCCAGCGAAATCGCTCTACTTCATATTTAGTCCACTCGGAAGCTCGGGAATTACTGTATCTGATACAGAAAGTATCAGATACTCTGTATCATATGCAGTTCTGTATATGTAACAGTTTGGAACAGGTAAAGAAAATAGCTGTAACAACCCATCTCCAGTTTCAGCACCACCCCCATTCCCGCACCAACATACTTTACATCCTTGTGACGAAACAGCGATGCTTTCGCCAGAATGTCACGGAAATAACGAAGCATAACATCATCGACGTTCCAACAATTTTTGGAAGTGAAAGATAAGCGCTGAGACAGTAAATGCAGTCAGGCATAAAAAATGCACATAAAGTTCCAAGTCACGCTTCCCCAGCGCATCAATGAACCAATAGGCTGTTAGCGGTAAAATAATCACTTTTTAAATCAACAGTAGGAAAATAAATCACTGTCTGTTTCTGCGTGAATTTTCAACGGATACACTACCTGGCATGTTTTCTGCAAAGTTGGCAACAAGGTAGGGGAAATAGTCAATCTCATTGACGTCTTATTAGAAGTGTGACTGTGTGACTTTAAATTTATGGACGGTAAATTTATTGGATCTTGTTTCTGTTTGTTTTATAGCAGAAGCGTAAGAATTCATTTATTAGTAAGGTATTTATACCCTTGACGATTGCACAGGAACTTTTGACTAGCGCATGAATAGTAATGCTGTCCATTGCAATACTAAATTTACGTAATATGGTGGAAGGATATAAACTGGGGGAGAAAAGTATATGCTAAGTAGGGTTTTCAAAAATGCTCGCTTTACCGTGAACAGCCATTAGCTTGCCACAATTACCTCGCATTCCTAAAACCCAAACAGCGCACGGACAAGATTCTAAAAGAACTGAGTTACCCAACAACCCCTTTACAAATCAATCTTAATACAAAATTAAAATTTCAAACTTTTACTGTGTTACTTTACTAAACATTTCTGTCAGTTTTCACGTCCGTCTGTACCATTTTAACCGAGAGGGCTATCCGTGGACGTATAATTTTGAACTCAGATACTTTTTTAAGTTCTTTATTTTAAAGTTTTCTTCGTTGTACGACAATTTTATGATGTGACTTGTGGGATTTGGTTCTTCATTTGGAACATATGTGAAATATAGGACACGAAACTTTTTCCACACTCCTGTTTCTTATGCGCCTTAAGGTCATATTTCAGGATAATTGTTTATTTAATTATCTGAAAGATATTTATATAAGGGCCACGTAAATATAAGTAATTGTGGTCAAATTATTATAGTATTCAAAATATAGCACTGAAAAGTTGAAAATTTCGGAATTTGAGAGTCCAAGTTTCTATGTTTCTAATTAACTTTGACAAATAAATCAAATATCATGTGATCCATATCACATTCACAACTTTATAATTAAGTATCACGGATATTTAATAATCGGTACTCGGGTACTGGCACCCTGAATTTATTTTAAATGGGTATTGATAACCTAATATGGTTTTCCCTCGGACGAGTAAAATGTTTTGGCAGAAACATCAATTCCTATTTTAAAATAGATTCAGACTGTCAGTACCCGATTACCGATTATTAAATATCCTTGATACTTAATTAACATGTTGTGTATCTGATATAGATTAGATGAAATGGGTGCTATATTTTGAAAACTATAATTAGTTACACTACAAATATTTACATTTATGTGGTCCTTATATAATTCTGTTTCAGGTAATGAAATAAAAAATTATCGTGAAATATGGCCTTGAGATATAAGGAGAGTGACTACCAATGTAGCACTGAAACCGGTTGTACAACATGTTGAACTCAATAACAAGAAATACACACACTACTAAAATTGTCTGAAAATTACGACACATGTTGCATATGACAGATGAATGAATGCATACCTTTTGTAACACTGTACATATTATGCAACATTTTAATTCTTTTGGTATTTTAATGAATATATTATTAAGATTCTATTTTGAATCAAAATTTTAGTCTATTTTCAACTTGAACGCTTCGGAAAGAACATTCTCCAAAAAAAAATACCATCAAGCAAGACCATCATAATTTACTATAGGTGCATGTAATAAAATATTATAAATATCGTTTAAAATATTTTAAAAACACATTTTATGCAAATCCATTACATTTATCGCAACAAATTATTGATATAACTAATGAGCCTACTTTCCTCTAAGTGGATGAAAATAGTTCTGGAGAAGTTCTTAAAATCGTAGATTGCAAGTAGACGTTGACGTCTTTTTGGCAGAGGTAGAGGCTTTTCATGGCGAAGTGAGCACATTTGAGGTCCTAGTTACTTTTTTCATTAAGCAATTTTCTATCCTTTAGCCACTTTTTAAAAAATAAATATTGTCATGTAGGTAATAAACACAGCATGTGCCACCGTACTCGGAAGTTAACGTCTAAGGCTAAAATAAAATATACTTTTTGACTATTATTCCAAATGAGAGAGCTATCAAAAGTGCTCACTTTACCATGAATAGCCTATATCATTGTAGATGGTACCAGGAATATAACGAATACTAGTGAGACAATTACACACGTGCCTTACCAGGGATTCGAACCCAGAACCCCTTGTACCGTTAGCTGGCTATAACAAAATGCATTGCGTAAATATTATAAGGAGCACCAACTTAGGTTGTAATAAATCTAATGTATAAGTAGACAGGACTTACAACCCTGAAATATTAACAGGATAGTCATTTCGAAAATCCAGTATGTGAATTGCTTCAATCATGACAGTTTTTCATTACGGAAATGTAATTAGGAGCGCCAACTTCTGCTGTAATAAGTCCAATGTATAAGTAGACATACGACTTACATGAAATATTAACAAGGTGTCATTTCGAAAATCAAGCACGTGAATCACTTAAATGATGTAAGTTTACATGCCCTAGTGGAGCATTACTTGTGTGCAAAATTTGGTGGGGCATGGTTGACTTTGTCCCGAGATATCTCATAAAAGCCCTATTTTCTCATGTGGTGCTATATTTTATACATGGAGGTGACAAAAGTGTTATGTATTAGCACGGTCCATCTTTGTCATGGACACATACAATATATAAAGTTGGGTTGAAATTATTTGGGACATATGGTATGGTTACCTAAAATATTTGCCTGGCTGTTATGTTGAAAAATGTGACTAACCCCCTTAACTCATGTAAATTTAGGTGGAATACAAAAGTATAGCTTGTCGCCTGAATTTGGTAGGAGTCGTTTAAATGTTTCCCCATAGACGTCAAAAAACGTTTTGTTTCATGTGATGTTATCTTACAAAATAGAGGAGAAAAGAGGCTCTGTATAGACTTATTTGAAGGTTGTAATATAAACTGCGAGCATATCAAATTAAGTATAAATTTATTACATAATTTCGTAGATCTTGTGTAGTAAGCTAAAATGTTTATATTGCTGCCAGTTTGAAAATATGTGTCTGGCCTACTTAAAACATTTCCTTTTGTGTGGTTTGCTGCAGTACTACTTGGCTGCCAAATTTGATAGGAATAGGTATACTGTTTCCCGAGAAATTACATACAATCTTTATTTATTCATCTATAAAAAATTATATTTCACTAGTACTTAACATAAATAAAAACAGGGAGAAAAGGTGTGTCGGTAACCATAGTAGGAAATAGTTCTAATGCAAAATATTACTACACCGAGCGCGCACGAATCCGGTGCATTGTCCCTTGGTGTAATTTTCTTGACTTCGTAGAACTTTGTTTGCATGAGGCTGAGGAATATCCTAGAAGTAGAACTTCACCAGGGCTTCAGAAGAGTTAGAAGTAACAGCGAAAGGACCACATCAACTTAGTGTATTAAAACCTGTTCGGTCAGCTTGAGAACGAAAAATTCTTGCTGCTGAATCACTAGTATCGCTATTCATTTTCAAGATTAGCCCCCTCCAAAAAAAATCTGGGCCCCGCTTGCTTTTATATAATCGAGCCTCACCTTTTTTTTATAGGTTGCTTCCCCAACGAGAATCCAGTTTTACCCCGGGCCAGGTAGCAAGACACTCAGTATTTGTTTTCTCGCAGCTTTGTTACCAACTAACAAGGTTGTCCAGGTGTGTCTAAAGCCCCTGTCACACTATCAAATTTTCGCCTTCAAGTATATTTGACAGTAACATTTGAAGCCGAAACATGGCCATCAAGCCTTTTCTTCCAACAAATTCCATCAACTAATCTCAATGTATTTTAAACTGTCACATTGTCAAGTTTATTTACTGGGAGCATCTAATCTGAATCTTTGAGTGTCTGAGCCCGTCAGACGTCAAATAAATCTTAGGACCAGTCCAATATTCAAATTTTTTATGGAAACTGAAGCCATCCAACTTTCTCAGACAAATATGGCGGCGTTTATGACGTTTCCATGACGTCACAACTGTCCGACTTTATTTGAATAAACTTATTGGAAGCTGTTTGACCGAAAATATGACAGTGTAACAGGGGCTTAGTAAACTGCGATTCATTTGCAAAAGGAACTTTGATGTGCGGCACACACGATATTAGCTTTCCTTCAAATAAACTAGCGAATTGTTTTCTCCCCACCCCAATCATTTGAACTTGTACATAGTGCATCGGAAGGTTATGTTTGATCAGTTATGTATATTACGAGTCTAAGTGACCAATCGACTTCCTGTGGACAATAGATTCGTTAACCGTGTTATTCCTCTAGGTTAAGAATGGTTCATATTTAATACGGCAGATCATACAAAACATACTCTCGGTGATTAGATTGGATTGGAAATGTTTTATTAACGTCCCCGGTGTTAAGCCTGGAGGCTTATCAGGGGACGGCTTACAAACTAACTTATAACCTAACTTAAACTAACACCCATGCCTTACCTAGGATTCAAACCCAGAACCTATCGCACCCCAGACAGGCTACACATTGAGAGAAACGCCAACAAAATATCTGTTTCCGTAGGGACAAAAATATATTAGGTTGTCCCAACACAATATTTTGTTGAGTAAACGAAATTTGAAAAGATGAAAAATTAATTTTCTTCATCTAACAAAATACACGCTTAAATTAACATAACGTCTGTGTTGGGAGAAAAGAAATCAGATTGTCAATAAAATATCTTGTCGAATCAAATGTTCATATTTGTTTGGCCACTCATTTGATTGCCTTCGTCCGAAAATACAGTTCGAGAGTTGGTTTGAATTTCTGTGACAATTAGGTTAGGGGCCACGGTGGCTGAGTGGTTAGACTGCTCGCCTCCCACCAAGGGGAACCGGGTTCAATCCGGATTTACGTAAGTGGGAATCGTACCGGACGATGCCGCTGATTGGCGGGTTTCCTCGGGGATATCCCGTTATCCCCACCCTTGCATTCCGGATCTGTTCCATACTCACCTCACTTCGCCCTCATCGGCTCTCAAGACTTCGATGTTAATAGCCATCAAAATCTCTTCGCTCCACACAATTATGATAGTAACTGTGTTTGTTAGTTCATTTATTGGTGCCTAATAATGAATGGTATATGAAACCTTATAAAAGAAGTTGAACAGGAAACTTAAAAATTTAAATCTGTAAAACTTGAAATATTTATTGCGTACGTTATTTGAAACGCATATATTTAAAAACATCCCAAATTCATCTGTGGTTGCTAGGGCGTAGCAGTCGGGTGCAGGTGATCAATGTTCTAAACTTGCTCGGGCTTTCAGTTTTTTTAAATATTAACCGCAACTGTTTTATGTACGTAAAGGCAAACAAATCTTCAGTTCAACACCAAATCTTTGTTCGTGGTAACCAAATGAGAACAAAAAAAAATGTTTACAACAACAAAATATGTTATTGGTCTTATACAAACATATCATTTGGGTTGCGCCAGACAAACTTTGTTTGATGCAACGAAACCTTTTCCTCAGTGCACTCGCTGCCTGTGGAGGTGAAACAAGTGCCTTTTCGACTGAAGTACAGCACCCATCACAAAATTCATATGATTTAGCTTTACATGAGATTAGAAGGTAGGTAGGTAGGTTAACGTCTCGTCGACAGCGAGGTCATTACAGACGGTGCAAGTTGCGCAAGGAAGAGGGATTGGGGGAAGGAATCGGCCATCCCAGCATTCGCCTGGAGTGATTTCGAAAAACCAAAATCAGGATGGCCGGACCGGGAATCGAACCCGGGTCCGAGTCCAGTGAGTTACCACTGCGCCACCTCGCTCTACCTAAGATTACAAGTTATAGTGTGTTCGATAGACTTAATTGTCACAATATTATGCGTACACATACGACAAAAACAATTGTTCAGGAGCGATTCCAGCAAGGAGAAAAAAAAAGGGGGGGGGGGTTACAGGGTACATGACTGCCGCCCCATACATTGACATGAAACTGTCCTGTAAATATTTCAAAACCGAAATGAAATATTATTACAACTGTTAAAATTTATTAATTTAATATTGTTTCCTAGAAACGTGATAAAACAGCACCCCCATCCCTTATCACGAATCGAAAATCTAGACTTGCACATGCCCAATGGGAAAATTACACACCCCCGCCTAAAAACTGAAAGTCCAGATTCGCTCTGCACTTGATTTTAGTCATGGCCGCGCGAAGAAGCTACGAGAGTTATAGGCGGGTCACAAGAGTATCAACCCGTTACTGTGTGTCTGACACCCCTTTGTATCAGGTACTGTAAACGAGTACATTGCTAAGGTCTACTCACGTTGGGAAGTTCAACGTTTTTAGTTCAGCAACTACAATTGTGTAAAATCTTCTGATTTCTATTGTGTAAGAACACACGTAACGAATACCCTTTGTTCTTCACACGAGAGTGGAAATATAACGAAATATGTTATCATGTTTTTAATATTATGTCGTCAACTGGCTTTAGCGAAATGTTGCGTTCTTTATTTAAATGTGACATCTGGACCGAATCTAAATTGGTGAAAATTGTTAGAAATGCCATTATTGGCTTCACGATAAAGTTAGCACTTTTGAAAGCAACCTTAGAAAATAGTCACTGCCCCTACCTGCATATGTTTTAACGGGCGTACTGAGTAACATGTCCCCAGTAAAGTTGGTAACGATAGATCGGAAGTAGTTCCATAAAAAGTGTTAGGCAATTATTCATGATAACTTTATTTATTTATTTCGCTTTCTGTGTTTTAATGGATCGAAGTGTACGAATGAGCAGATTCGTTTAATATTTACTTTTCTAATAATTCAGCAGTTCCACTTGACGGACGCATGAATAAAGCAATGAGGCCCACGACAATGCAAATCTTACACAAGGCGGAAGAATACACAACGTACATACAAGTAGATCTTAAGCAGGGCTTTCAAAAGTGCTCATTTTCCCGCGAATAGCCTATGCCTGCGCTGTTTCCTTAAAGGAAAGGAGAAAAGTACATATAGTTCCTTTGGATGACGTCTATTTATTTCGCACTTAAATTCGTAAGGTTTTCCCATTGTAATAATCTTGCTTAAGAACGCTGAATGCCAAACACGGTTGTATTTTTACTGTTTGCTCTTGTAAATAATATTGAAATGCGTGGATAATAGTTACGACATAGAGTTAATACAAAAAAATTTGGCTGCTGTAATTTAATTATAATTCAAGCCAAACACGAACATTTATACATAAATAAATAGAATTTCTCTAATGACCGCCAGCTTAAAAGTGACTTCTTTGGAACACTAGCACTTTTGAAAGCCCTCTCATTTGGAATAACATTCAATAAAGATTTATTATTTTAGTCTTTGATGTTAACTTCCTAGTGTGCTGTGGAATCTACAAACTGTGTTTATTAGGCCTACATACATGGCAGTATTTAAAAAGGTTGTTAGAAGATTTAAAAAATGACTGAAATAAAAAGGTAACTAGGGTCTTAAAAAGGCTCACTTTACCGTGGACAGCATTTACTAGAAAATATCGATTGAAGCTCATCACTAGCTACACGAGAGACTGGCGAACAAATACGATACAAACCTGGCGAAGTAGCGAAGCACCGTGTATTCCCGTGTGTGATACCGAAAGTATCGAATGGTTCCTATCGGATACAACTCTGTACCTGCTACAGAAAATAGCTGTGAAGTAACCGACAGTTATCTGGGCGTGAGGGCTTCCTAGTCCTGTCTTGAGGGGTGTCCAATACAGATAAATAATATTGCTATTGTTACTGACAATGATACACTTACAGACGAAGTAGCCTAATAAATAGATACATATTGTTCATGTACATACTGCACTTAACACTGCAAAAAAAAACTTTAAATAGTCGCGGACAGGTTTTTACAGAATGTGACAGGCCTCTAATTATAAAAAATTATACAGCTATAATAGCAAAACCTTCTAAAGGCTGTTCACGATAAAGTGAGCACTTTTGAAATCAACCTTATAAAAACGTCACTGCACCTACCTGCATATGTTTTAACGGGCGTACTGAGTAACATGCCCCCAGTAAAGTTGGTAACGATGGAGGGGAAAGTAGTTCCGTATATTAATGTCGAAGAAAAAGTGTTAGGTAAACATTTGTGATAACTTAAATAATTTCTCTCGCTTTCTGAATTTTTTAATTCACCGAAGTGTAAAAATGAGCAGATTTGTACAATATTTACTTTTATAATAATTTCACAGTTTCACCTGACCGACGCATGAATAAAGTGACGAGGCCCAAGGCGATGTTAATTTTACATAAGGCGGAAGAACACACAACGTGTATACAAGTAGATCTTAAGCACGACCTTCAAAAGTTCTCATTTTACCGTGAACAGCCTATACCCACAAGCACTTTATAATATAAATTCTAATAGATAAGATACACAAAAAATCTATAGGTCTAATTAACTTTTACAAACACTGTCTCGACTTCATCATAATGCTTGTTTGTAAACATGTCCCGTATGCAAATGCCTAAGCAGTTCTTAAAAATAAATAAATTTTCAACAGCATTCAATTTCAATTCACAAAAAAAGAAATAATTGTACTGTATTTATAATGGTTCTACTAAAGAAAAAACCATGGTAAACATCATCAGTATAGGAGTTTTTATTATTTCCCGTTCTCTGCTGTGAATGACTTTGCTGCATCTCTGCGAGTTATAGGCCGTTCACGGTAAAGTGAGCACTTTTTAAGGCCCTCCCAACATGCATTAACCACTAATAAATATGTTTAATTGCACGCTCAGACATGAAGTTTTGAGAGTGGTGAATTGTATACACTGTGTGTATTAGTCACATCGCATTGTTTATATTAAATAGAGGCGAAAAAATAAAAAATGGCACGAAGGAAAATTTTAACAAGTCCTTAAAAAGTGCTCACTTTACCGTGAAAAGCCTATACGATTCCCTGCCATCTTCAGTCAATTACACTATCTGCTATGGGCTGTTCATGGTAAAGTGAGCACTTTTGGAAGTCCTCTCATTTGAAATAATACTCAATAAATATATTTTATTGTGGCATCAGCTGTTAACATTCGAGTCTGGTGAAATATATCCACTGTGCTTATTACTTACACGGCATAATTTATTTCAAAAAGTGAAGGGAGGATGTAAAATGGCTAATAGGAAAAAAGTAACTAGGGCCTCAAAAGTGCTCACTTTACCGTGAACATCCTATAGCGATATTTTTCGAACAGCCAGTACACTGCTGTCGGCTGCGCGTGCATCCCCGTTCCGTCCCTTTTCACCCATTCCGAGACTTGTCTAGGTGTAGGCTGTTCACGGCGAAATGAGCACTTTTGAAAGCACTGCTTAAGATCTACTTGGATACACGTTGTGTATTCTTCCGCCTTATGTAAAATTAACATTGCTATGGGCCTCATCACTTTATTTGTGCGTCGGTAAAATAAAACTGTGAAATTATTCAGGAAGTAAATACTGTACAAATCTGCTCATTTTTACACTTCGATGCATTAAGAAAACAGAAAGCGAAAGAAATAATTTTACGTTATCACGAATGGTAACCTAACACTTTTTATTCGACGTTAAGATATGGAACTATTTGCCATCCATCGTTGCCAACTTTACTGGGCGAATGCCACTCAGTGCGTCCGTTAAAATATATGCATGCACGGACAGTGACTTGATTTTCAGGTTCATTCCTAAAGTGCTCACTTTATCGTGAACAGCCAATAACTGCCAGTCACTGTAAAGGGGCATTTCTACTGACTCGTGTTCGACGAACATGACGTGGTGGGATGCGTGCAGGACAGCGGGTTGTGGAAAAGCCTCATTTGCTGTGCGTCGGACGTGTGCGAGGGGATCCTTCTAGAGGCGATCCTCCAGGTAAAGGCTGTTCACGGTAAAGCGAGTACTTTTGAAAGCCCTCCCATTTGGAACAATAATCAATAAGTATGCTTTACTTTGGCCTTATACGTTAACTTCCGAGTGCGGTGGAATACACACACTGGGTTTATTACTTAGATGACAATATTTATTTAAAAAGATGTCTAAAGGATAAGAAAATGGCTGAAAGGAAAAAGTAACCAGGCCGTCAAAAGTGCTCACTTTACCGTGAACAGCCTATAGCTGGGTGTGTGCATGAAAGATGCCGACCGAATAACCCTTGTTCGGAGCGGGAAGAGACGCACAGTGTAACAGCGCCTGCACAGTCTGGGTCGTTTCCAATACGGGCCGGGACTTACCACCCCCCCCCCCCCCCCCCAGTTCCACGTACAGTGGTACGCTACGTCAGCAGCATGCCATTGTTCTACGCTTCTTACGCCGCTTACTAACTCCTAAATTTTGTTTCAGATATCGCAAAACTATTTTCCCCTATTGCAGTTTTTTCCCAAACAAACGAATTCGGCGAGGAGAATCCGGAATATTGTAAGTCACTCAATTTCAACAACAACTTCATAAATTGCATGATAGAGGTCGTTAACGGTACAGTGAGCATGTTTTGAAGCTGTTTCATTAGACATAATAACCAATAAATACATTTCATTGTGGCCTCGGACTTTTGGTTTTGGGTATGGTGAATGTATACACTATGTTTATTACTCACATGGCAGGGTTTACATTTGAAAGAAAAAAGTAACTAGGGTATCAAAAGTGCTCAGTTTATCGTGAACGGCCTATAGTTAACTTAAGTCTTTAGATCCTTTCAAATGATCAAAATTTACCCCAAATCTCGTTTAAAGTTATTGAATTCTGTTTATTGAATCCTGTATGACGTTACTTGGACGTCATAATCACGGCTGTTTTGTCTTTTAAGCCATTGAATAACTCTAATTCCTCCAACGTTTTTCTTTAATAACATGTTCTATGTTTTCTTGAATAAAATTTTTCACTCCGAATCATTTCAAAAGTATAAATATATGGTGTTGTGCCATAATAGAGTATTTGATATGCATTTAAGCAATAAAGGTATTTGCATATAATAATTTTATACAAAGTAAATATATCATAATAGAAAAAAAAACTCTGTATCGATTTCGACGAGTTATTTTCGTGTAGTGCATGGTTTGTAGTGGTTTGGAAATTTTTTTGAATATATACGCGTTTTTTTAACTGAAATATTTAAAAAAAATAGTGCAAGATTTAACTTTAATATTTATTGAATACAACTGCATGTGTGAACAGATTTTCAGAACTCTGAAGTATTCTATTGCATATATTCAATTCAATAAATTGAACTGCATGTGTTTTCAATAATTTAAATTCATCTGATTGTATTTAGGAAAACACTTGATAGTGTTAAATGGCCTTACGAAAAATTCATGATTTTTTTTTTTTAAATTTTACTATACACGAACGGCTGTGGAAAAATACAGATTCCTACGCATACGTTAATTGGGCCAAAGATAATAAATATAATTGTACTTAAACACATTTGATGATATAAGTTGTCATCAGCTAGGTAATAAAGTGCAAATACTTTGAAGTTACATGCGTGTTGGTGGAAGCTTCGGAACTTTATAGATAACAGTTTGATTAAAAAATCCTTAGGCGTAAATAGTAATGCTGTATCTTATACGGATTATTTGTGTGGATGCATTTTCGCAAAACGTATAGTGAGCGTTACGAACTAACTTGACTGTATAAATTGGTGCTACATATCTGATAGAGCTTCTGAGTTGTAACTAACAACGGTAAACCACCTTATGCAACGTACATGTACATGGAACGTGTTTTAGGAGTTTTAATTCGTCGGCACTTTTTAGACAATTACGTCAAGTTTCAGTTACTAAAACAACATAAGCTACTGTACCGCCGGCACATGCTCCTAAAGGCTGTCTACGATAAAGTTAGCACTTTTGAAATCAACCTTAGAAAAATGTCACTGCTCCTGCGTGGCAAATATTTTAATGGGCTCACTGAGTGACATGCGCCCAGTAAAGTTGGTAGCGATGAAGGGAAAGTATTTCCATATCTTAACGTCGAATAAAATGTGCTAAGAAACATATGTAATAACTTATATTATTTTTTTCTTTCTGTTTTTTTTAATGCGTCAAAGTGTAAAAATAAGTATATTAGTAAAAATTTACTTTTCTAATAATTTTATGGTTTTACTTGACCGACGTATGAATAAAGTGACGAGGCCCATGGCAGTGTTAATTTTACATAAGGGGGGAAAATAGACTACGTGCATACAAGTAGATCTTAAGCAGGGCTTTCAAAAGTGCTCGTTTTATCGTGAACAGCCTATACCTCCCAATCCATGTCGACTGACTAGGAACAAGCCTGCACTGCAGTATCTGCTCAGCTGGGAGACATGCACCGTGGAAATATACTCTTTGTTCGTCCACCACGAGCAAACGGGTCGTGCGTAGACTCAACTGCAGTGGAAAAGGCCTGATCGTAAGCAGGCGGACGTCGTCTCGGGGGATCCACGAGCACGTGACGTCACCTTGTGCATGCGAACACGCGCCAGTAGATTTAGCCCGCTTAACTACCCTTCTCCAACGAGTGTATAGGCCGTTCACGGTAAAGTGAGCCCTTTTTAAGGCCCTTCCAAATGTTTAGTTCAAGCCAGTTTTTATCTTTACGCAAATTTTTTAAACATCAGCATTGTCGCGTGACTAATAAATACGGTGTATACTTTGAACACTCTCGAAAGTTAATGTCTGAGGTTGCAATAAAACATATTTTAGTGGTTAATGCCTGTTGGGAGGGCCTTAAAAAGTGATCACTTTATCGTGAACAACCTTTAGGGAAAATCGACGCGGCAGGCAGGTGATAAAAGTCGAGTCGAGATGAAGTTGGGGCGGAAGCTGATAACACGATGAGGAAGTGGAGGGGGGAGGGCGAAGAGACCTAATTGGCTGTTGGTTGCCCCATCCGGTGTGGCGGGGAAGACCCTGCTGTACACGCGCGCGCGCACGTCGCTGCTCCCACAACTTTGTTCGTATAGTCTGTTCACTGTAAAATGAGCACTTTTGTAAGCCCTGCTTAAGATATACTTGTATGCACGTTGTGTATTTTCCCGCCTTATGTAAAATTAACACTGCCATGGGAATCATCATTTTATGGGAAAATAAAATATTTTACAAATTTGTTCAATTTATACTTCGATGCATTAAATACACCGGAAAGCAAAGGAAATAATTTAAGTTATTACAAATGGTCACCTAACAAATTTTATTCGACGTTAAGATACGGAACTACTTCCCATCCGTCGTTACCAGCTTTACTGGAAACATGTCACTCAGTGCGCCCGTTGAAATATATGCAGATAGGAGCAGTGACATTTTTCTGAGGTTGATTTCAAAAGTGCTCACTTTATCGTGAACAGCCAATATCACTTGATATCTACAATTAGTAAATTGAATCAGTACAATTTACAATCACCTCAAAGAAATAAATGTAATAAAATTACTAAAATCAGTCCCAATAAACAAAGTATCAAAACTTGTTGAATAATTTTATAAATTACATGTCCATATTTAACAGTTCCAATATTTACAATGAAGTCCGTATCACAGATTCATGCAATCCCACCTTAGCTCAGTCCACATTCCACCAGTGCGGAATGTTCTAGAGATCTCCGAGCACCCCATGCCTAGTCGGTCTGCTACTCGTTGGGTTTCACGCCCTCTCGTCCATTTACACCACAAAAACCTCTTCAACCGTCGTCTCGCAATCTTCGTTGTCGTCCATCCTCTTCAGACATGTCCCTCGCCGCACCAGACTTTACCCGACAACCGCACTTCAGCCAAATGGCTACTGCAAAGACTGCCAACCCTCCAGCTGCGATGGTGTTTATAGTGCCGTCGGCAGTCGCCGAGAAACTTCTTCAAGTGCCGCGTTGCGCCGAGGGACATAGTTACCAGGATATTCTTGCTCATCCTCCCAAGTCGTGGGCTTCTCCGGAAGGGGGGATAAGTGGGTGTGACGCCAGCCAGGTCAGATACCAATCATTCCCGGCCGCCCGGCGACAGAACAGTGAAAGGGCCTCCCTGGGGTAAGGGAGGATCGAAGTGCACCTCCCCCCTTCTAAGAGCAGGGGTCCGACCATAACAGGATATCACTGTGCACGCGCCCAGTGCCGCAGTCGGCGAGTAACAAAATGAAGCGGCACTGGAATGCAACGGGGGGGGGGGGGGGGGGGGAACCAGTAGATCTCCGAGAAAAACCGCCAACCAGCGGCATCTTCCGGCACGATTCCCACATGCGAAAATCCGGGGAGCGGCCCCATTGGGAATGGTACCCGGTTCTCCTAGATGGGAGGCGAATATTCTGACCACTACACCACCGCGGCCGCGTCTTGAATTCGAGAAATGTCAAGTTCCGTTGTGGTATTCGTCTATTCGAATACGTGATTTTATTACTCCGTCCCCTCCCCCTTCATTCCGTAAGCGAACTGCCACTGTTCACATTATTATTTTAATATAACATGAGTGAAGAGGCGACCAATAACGATTCCAGGTGTGTGTGTGTGTGTGTGTGTATATATATATATATATATATATATATATATATATATATATATATATATATATATATATATACACACACACACACACACACACACACACACACACATAAAGCAATTTAATACGAAACCATATGTTCGCGACACCAAACAGTGTAATCATTTAATAATATTGAACAAATATATTGTTGCGCGCCGCAGCTGGCGGCGGGGAGGCGGTCCGGCACTGTGGGGGGTGACCCACCTCGACTCTCCCCTCCTCTTCCTGGAACGACGCGCTCGCTGTCCTGTTGGTCGCCTTCTGGAAAGCCCATGAATAACTGACAGCGGTGAGACATGCTTGCGTAACAGCCCCTCCCCCCCCACCACGGTGAAGAAGCCGACATGAGACATAAGAATATTTTGGTAAGACTTGCTGGTGTCACAGGCCCTTCTTCTTCCATCGACTGAAGAAGTCGACACCTGTAGGAGGCGCACGAACACTTTTTGGAAATAGGACGCTCGGCGCAGCGCGCTAGTTACAGAAAATTCTGGGTGACGACCTACGGCACTTTTATGCTGCCACGGTCCAGCGGCGAGCAGTCATTGTCGAAGGTCATCTAGCAGAGTGCGGGCGCGAAGATATGTACGGTGCGACGCGGACGAGGTGTTCGTGGTGTGAATGAATGAGAGGATGTGAACCGACGAGTGAAGCCTATTGTGCGCGAGGGCGCTCGTAGGACTCTAGAACATTGCGGACTTGCGGGACATGGACTGAACTGAGGTGGGACTGAATTGACATTTAATACGGATTTTATTGTAAATATTGTAACTGTCAAATATGGATGCATAATTTATAAAATAATTGAATAGGTTGATACCCTGTCTATTGGGACTGGTTTTTAAATATTTAATTTCATTGAATACTTTGCGGTAAATAAATTGTATTAACTGAAGCCATTGATTATAAACAGTATAATATCAATTTACTGTGAGATGTTGAGTTGAGAGAATTTTGTTTGTAGTTATTGTAAATAAAAATAGGAAATTATAATTAACTCCTTAATTTAATTAAGACCTCCATCCCTTAACGAACTTGGTTTAGCCCACTGAATTTAGAGAGAGAAATTTTAACACTGGTGTCAGGAATGGGTTGGAGGCATTTTATTAAAAATAGATCAAATAGTTTCAATTAATGTTACAGTAGGATATTAACGAGTAGATCAAATTTGTAAATATAATAATAGACCCAGGAATTATTTAGATATTTATTTGAGTATGCTAATGAAGAACATGTCGGCAGATATGGAAGCACTTCGGTCTATAATGGAAGGAGTAAGTAGCCAAATATGTAGTATCACGGAATCTGTAAATAGTCAAATAAGTAGTGTAAATAGTCAAATTATTATTGTGAGTGAAAATGTAAATAGTAAAAAAGAAAATGTTAGTGAATTAGTAGACAAGAAAATATAGTGTTAGCAAAGTATTTGACAAGAAAATAGAAGGTGTTAGAGACAGTGTGAACGAAAATGTAGACCTAAAAATAGAAGGTGTAAGCGAATTAGTGGACAATAAAATCGACTGTGTGGAAAATAAAATTAACAGTGTTAGGAACAGTGTGAATGAGAGGATGGATACCATGAAGGAAAGGATGGACAATGTTAGCGAAATGGTAGACATGAAGCTTGAAGTGTAAGTGGAAAAGTGGATGTTGTTGAGCAAGAAGTAAAAGAGGAGGTGAGAACCCTTCAAGACGGAATGGCAAGAATTCCTACAGCAACAGGGAAGACGACATACAGGGGCGGAAGAGAAGCCGAGATTGGTCACCATCGAGCCGACGAGTGCGGGAAGCGAAAAGAAGGTAGAGGTCGCTGCCAGGGCAGCCATCGCAGGTAAGGCGCAGTAGTCCTGCAGTGTGGGTACGCCTCTGCCAGGGGTGGGTTAAGGCGTCACAATTAAGCCCACCCCTATGATGGACAGACACCTTGGCGCGAATACCGGTACCAATTCGAGATCGTTGCCGTCAATTAATGGCTGGACTAAAGAGCAGCGGGCGTATTACCTAGTGGCTGTATTGAGGGGACCTGCTTTGGGCATATTTCAGTCGCTGCCAGAACGACATCGACTTGAATACTTTACATCGGTATCGGCTTTGGAGCTACGACTCGGCGAGCGATTCCTGCAACACGCCCACCATGCACAACTGCGAAGCCGCATCCAGCGACCAGGGGAACCACTGCAGGAGCTGTGGCAGGACATCATGAGGCTGTCACACCTGTCTCTGGAAGGATGCCCAGAAGAGGCCCAAGACGTCATCGCAGTCGGCTTCTTCGTCGATGCTATCGCTGGCATCGAAGTGCGGCAATCTGTACGGTTGGCTGCACCTCGCACCATGCAGGATGTCTTGACCCGAGCACTGGAGGTGGAGTCAGCACGGCAGAAATCAGTGCCTCGACGTCCAGTGCGGGCAGTAAGGCTAGGTGAAGAGGAAGACAGCGTCAAGAAGGTACTGAAGGACTTGCAGTCGACCATGAGGAACATCGCCTCCAGGATGCGCGATATGGAGACTCGCCACCCCTCACCCAAACAGCCGAAATGTTGGTCGTGTGGACAGCCGGGGCACCTGAGGGCCAACTGTCCCCAGAATCAGCAACAGTAGCAGTAAACATGGAGCAAGCACCAAGCAGCAGGTGAGAGTGCAACATCTTCGGGAAACTTGTAAACACTGGTCTTGAGGGGAAAAGGTCGGTGATTGGTGGAGGGAAGGCCTCAATGTATTTGCAGGTATGTTCAATGAAACAGGACTTGGATGCCATATCGGTGTAGGGTAGCCTAGATGATGTATCTTGTCATATGGTCGTTGACACAGGGGCAACTCTAACAGTGGTAAGACCGGACATTCTCGGGCCTTCCCCCCAGCGATCATCCGAAAAGAGCATGGATGACTGCTATTTAACTACAGTAACGGGTGAGACCATACCAGTCAAGGGCAATATAAGCTTGGTAACCTTGAGATAGAGCATAATATATACATAGCAGAAATATAGGACGAATGCATTTTGGGCCTTGATGTAATATGTAAGTTGAGGTGCAGTAACGATACTCGACTGGGGGTGTTACGTGTAGGTAATACTGAGTTGTTCGCGTCAAGACGATGAGATTTATCTTCGCCAATGAGTTACCCAGTAGTTTTTAATCAGTCTACTGTGCTCCCTGCTTCTAGAGAAGTTGTTATTCCAGGCAGATGCCAGGGAAAAGTTGTCAGGAGGCTGGGGATAATCTAACCAGCCCAGAAAGTTGGCATTTTACCAAAGGGTGTCATTGTAGCAAGGACTTTGATTTCTTCAAAATAGGACAGTTTACCTGTTAGGATGATTAATTTATCTGACCGTGCTATCTTGTCTTGAGGAGTGGGACACGATAGGGGTAGGCAAGCATGTCTCATAGGTACTTCCAGATGTTCCAGAAGCTTCACTGCACAAGATACTGAATGTTCCCTTCCAGATGCTCTGGGGGAACTGCAGACAAGAACAAGAGAAAATCTCAACTGGCGACAGGAGAGGGCAGTTTCAGAATTGCTACAGAGAAATAGAGGTTCTTTCTCCTGTGAGCCCAATTACCTTGGCAGGACTAATGTTGCATGCCACCACATTTAAACAGGGGATGCCAAAACCATAAAACAGCCACTAAGGCTGCTAGCCTCACATGATGTGGTTGGCGGTATTCTGAAAGAGATGAGGGATTTAGAGGTGATAGAGCCATCAATCAGTCCATGGTCTTCTCCCATTGTGCTTATTAAAATGAAAGTTGGCTCTATTATATTTTGTGTTGATTACCACCAACTTAATAATGTGACCAAGAAAGATTCTTAGCTACTCCCTAAGATAGACGACACACCGAATAGGCTAGCAGGTTCACGGTGGTTTTCTACTCTAGACGTGAAGAGTGGGTATTGGCAGTGCGAGGTGGCCATATAAGACAAGGAAAAGTCTGCCTTTTGTGTCCAAGGGAAAGGAACCTGGCATTTCTAGGTTATACCCTTTGGGCTATGCAATATCCCTGCCACCTTCGAACGACTAATGGAGAACGTTCTGCCCTTAGACATTTGTCAGGTGTACCTTGACGACATTGTGGTCACAGGAATAACATTTGAAGAGCATCTGGCTCACTTAGATTCTGTCTTTCAGAAAGTGACTGCAGTCAACCTGAAATTAGTTCCCAAGTAATGCCACCTTTTCGAAAAGAAAATTAATTTCTTGGGCCATATTGTATCGGCCCACAGGATTGAAACAGACCCTGAGAAGACCAGAGCAATAAGAGATTGGCCTATACCAAAGAATAAAACTGAAATGCGAAGTTTCCTGTGCTTAAGTGCTTACTACCATCAATTTATGCCCGGGTTCGCCAATATCGCCAAGCCTCTGCATGAATTGACTGAGGCAAAAAGAAAATTTTATTGGACCTCAGAGTGCGAAATGGCTTTCAATAGACTAAGGGAAATTCTGATATCTCCCACAGTACTCGGCTTCACGAGCAGAGTGGGTGAATTTATTCTGGATACTGATGCTAGTGATGTTAGATTCGGGGCTGTTATCTCAGATTCAGGATGGAAAAGAGAGGCAATTGGTATACTTCAGTAAGGTGCTACACAAGCCCAAGAGGAACTACTGTGTGACATGCAGGGAGCTTCTGGTAGTGGTGAAGGTGATTGCACATTTTCACCCATATCTTTATGGCTGACACTTCATCCTAAGAACTGATCGTGCTTCATTATGCTGGCTGCTAAATTTCAAGAACCCGAAGGTCAAATAGCCCGTTGGACTCAGTACCTGCAAGAAAATGACTTTAAAATACAACACAGATCTGGACGCCTTCACAGCAATGCAGATGCACTCTCCAGGAGACCATGCGAAACATTCTGTCGTCACTGTGAACACCAGTAGGAAAAGGTTGGTGTATCATAGAAAGCAAGGAAGACAAGAGTTCAAGGCTCTGTATCTGGTAATGGGTCATATACATGGGACGAAAAGGACATAATAAATGATCAGCTAAATGATCCCACCTTGTGCCCAATATTGGAGAGGAAGTAAACTGGGTGGCGACAGAGAGGGGAGGAAATATCCAGCCTAGGCATGAAAGTAGAGGCATACTGGGCACAGTGGAATTCCCTTGTGAAGAATTGTGTGCTTTACAGGAACCAAAAAAGTAATTATGGGAGACAAAGTAATTTACAATTGGTCCTACCAGAGTGCCTACACCCAGAAGTACTAAGAGAACTGCACATAACAGCAGCAGGTGGTCACTTCGGTGTAAATAAGACACTTGACAGAGTCCGAATGAGATTCTATTGGCTGCATTGTCAGGAGGATGTTGAGAAGTGGAGCTGTCTGCGTGATTCGTGTACTGTGAGGCAGGGTCCGAGGGTCAAGGAATGTGGTCCCCTCCAGAAGTACAATGTTGGGGCCCCATTCGAGAGTATGGCAGTTGACATTCTCTAACCACTACCAATAACTGAGAGGGGGAATAGGTACCTTCTGGTAGCACAATACAATTTCACGAAGTGGCCTGAGGTCACACTGTTGCCAAACCAAGAGGCTGGCACAGTAGCTTATGCTCTTGTAGAGCATGTTTTCTCCAAGTTTCGAGTGCCACTTGAGCTTCACTCTGATCAAGGACGAAATTTTGAAGCAACTATTTTCCAAGAAGAAACAATGATTTTAGAAATGAAGAAAACCCATACCACAGCATTACACCCTCAGTCGGATGGGATGATCGTGAGGCTAAATCGTACCCTGGAACAGTATCTGTCGATCTTCGTAGAAGACAATCAGAAGGATTGGGAATCCAAGGTACCCTTATTTCTCCTGGCATAATGCTCGGCGGTCCACGAGTTCACAAGGGTAATACGTTCAAGAATACTGTTTGGGAGAGGACTCCCCCTACCTGGTGACCTGCTGTTCGGGCGTCCAGTGGAAGAAGAAGTAGCCACCCCAGAATATGCCATTAAACTATGTCAGAAGTTAACCGACGTCCATGAGTTTGCCCGGAAGCACCTTAAAATTAATAGTGATAGAACGAAAAAAAGATGACCGAATAATTCCTGAGGAGACTTTTCAAGAAGGACAGCTGGTGTATTTGTACAACCCTCAAATGAAGAAGGTATACTGCCCGAAGCTACCGAAATCTAGACAAGGCCCTTACAGGATCCTGAAGCAGATAAATGATGTGGTCTGCCGGATTTGTCGACAGGGCTCTCAGGCGAAACCTAAGGTTGTCAACGTCTCGACCAACAAGCGCTGTACGAAGGTCTTGGTGTTGGAGAGTTTGTTCGGGACGAACAGACTTAAGAGGGACCACTGTTACACGCTGCAGCTGGCGCCGGGTAGGCGGTTTGGCACTGTGGGGGGGGGGGGGGGCTCTTCCTGGAACGATGCGCTCGCTGCCCTGTTAGCTCCCTGCTATGAAGCCCGTGAATTACTGACAGAGGCGAGACTTACTTGCATCACAGCCCATGCCTCACCTCGCTGAAGAAACCGACAGGAGGCGCAAGCATATTCTGGCGAGACTGGCTGGCATCACAGGACCTCCTCCTCCCCCGCTGAAGAAGCCGTCACCTGTAGGAGGCGCACGAATATTTTGGGAATTAGGATGCTCGGTGCAGCGCGCGAGTTACAGAAAATTCTGGGTGACGGCCTACGACACTTTATATGCTGCCACGGTCCAGCAGCCAGCAGTCTTTGGCGATGGTCATCTGGCCGAGTGTGGGTGCGAAGATATGTACGGTGCGACACGGACGAGGTGTTCGTGTTGTGAATGAATGAGATTTTGTGGAACCGACGAGTGAAGCCTACTGTGCGTGAGGGCGCTCGTAGGAATCTAGAACATTGCGTACTGGCGGGATATAGACTGAACTGAGGTGGGACTGAATTGACATTTAATACGGATTTTGTTGTAAATATTGGAACTGTCAAATATGGATGCATAATTTACAAAATTATTGTATGTATTGATACACTGTCTAATGGGAATAATATATTTTTTTATTTCATTGATTACTTTTTAGTAAATATAAATTGTATTAACTGGAGTCATTGTTCGTAAACAGTAAATGATATCAATTTATTGTGAGATCCTGAGTTGAGAGAATTTTGTTTGTAGTTATTGTTAATAAAATTAGAAAATTATAATTAACTCTTTATTTTATTAAGACCTCCATCCCTTAACGAATTTGGTTTAGCACACTGAATTTAGAGAGAGAAATTGTAACAATATTTTAAATTTTTATTATGTGATTAAATTGACCGTAAAACACATGGAATACTTCGAATTTTAGTACCATAGTTGCACGAAAATCCTTGGCAACTAGTTTTAATAAAAAGGTTTGTAACACATACAAAAAAACTCTTTACTGTGTGCGATTTCTATTATGATAATTGGAACAAACAGTTGTCTTTCTTTCCCTGGCGCTTCTGGGCTTCCTTGATGAAACTGTGAAAATCAAAAATTTAGCACATAAGGGGAGGTTTTGTACACTCCAAACCCCGCCCTTATTAACGGATTGCTTGTAGTAAAATAATTTTGATTGGTTGGGGAAATAAGAAAATGTCTCCCCACAGACACACACGCGGCCAATAACCGAGAAAAAAACCTGTAGAAGGGCACGTGGAATATTGAAATCTTACTTGCGCGTAAAACGCTTTTGTAGTGTTTGAGTAGAAATAGTTGTCCAATGATTTTGTGAAAAAACATATGTTTTCAAATGTTACAATAACGTAATATTTTGGTATTCACCCTACTAATGAAATATGTGATTCGTGCATAAGAGACTTTGGGAAAACAATTCACAAACCAGAGTTGTGGAAATGTCCACAAATTACATTAAACAGGGAAGATAATGACTGCATCGAGTCATAATACTATGATGTGTACAGCTCTTTTCATATATACGATGTTCGTAAACTCAGTGCTCAAAATGCAGACGTCGTTTCTTTGAACCATTTGTAACACAAAAACTCTACACACATAACACATACACACAGAAAAAGATTTCTATGTAATTTAATTGTATTCAAATTTGCGGCTTACAACGCCTGGAGAACTCGGCTGCGCGATCATGTGTTTTTTTACAAGTTACATAGGAGGTAGGCGTGACGCTACATTACTATAGTCCATTCCCCACTGGAACATACTTTCTCGGAGCCCTGCTAAATATCTACTTGCAGGCCTGTTTCGTATCCTTCCGTCAAATGTAAACAAACATTGTCATGTGACTGCCATGTAACATTTGTCAAAATCAATGTTTACATTACATTGTGTGTGTACATGATCTCGTATACTTTCTCTACACCTAAACATAAACATTGAAATGTGACTTCTACTTTTATACCTGTCAAATGTGTTGTTTACTGTTTACAGCTTTTCAAACTTAAAAGATAGCGGTGAACATGCACACAAATAAGCCTACCATAACTTTTATTCCGCTCATATTTCTATATATTGTTACTTAATGTTTATTAGCTTTATTGAAATTTATTGGGCTGGACTGAGTATTTTTCTGGGATTGTGGCAAATCACGTGATACAGCTGTGTTTCAAACACCTAGGGCACAGATATAACGTTGTGATAAATAAACAGACCTGGATGCCAATAATTAACTTCGTCGTAAAAACAGTTCACAGTTAAAACGTGTAAATAGTGCACATCAAATATTTTAAATCACGCACGCACACACACACACACAAGACCAGCGTAACAACCACCACGCAGCAGCGTCACGCCATTCCACAAGCAGCGGTTAACGAAAAACACGTAACAGTATATTTATTACTGCCGTGGAAACACAGATTTATCACAACATCGTAACTTGCCTAGGTAGGTTTAAAAAAACACAACGTCTACAAATGTGATGTAGTAATTTGAAGTATTTTTCGGCGTAAGTATAATTTATGCTTCGTTTGGCAAAAAGCAACATGCCATGTCATGGCTCGCCACATCTGCCAACTTCAGATGGTAACCACCCCGCCATCATATCTAAATATATTAAAATAAGTATTCAAACATTATAATCTCTTTTCAGTTGTAAATTACAAATTCAAAAATCATAATATTGCTGCAATTATTATGAACTATTTTGAACATGTATATTTTGTCTACTACATAACGATGCGAAACTTCCCGAGGGGGAGAGAGAAAAAGTGAGAATGGGCGACAAACCTCGCCCAGTCGATAGTTGCTTCCTCAGTCGATAAAACAAACACCGTGTCACTAGGGTCTACGCACGATATTTTGTGCTGTTATTTTTAACTATTTCAATGAAATATGTTTCCATCGGGGCTACCTAAATATTTAAATATTTCCATTGGCAACGTTTAATTTACAAATAGCATACCAAAAAAAAATAGGTTGAAACAATATTTCTCTGTGAAATATTTCTTACTAGCCGTTGTCAACACATCGCTGCTCTCGCTGTTATTAATTCATATTTAATACGAAATAAATATTTCAAGTTATAGAAGATATTAAGATAAAGTTTCATTTATTCAATAATGCAGTACTCTAACCACAGTGTTAGGTATATATTTGTGGAATACAGGTTATTGAAAAAACACGCTAACATGTTACGCCTAGAGTGATTTTTCAAAGGTTTGTTTTCAAAAGTCTCTTCCAGTCGGGAATGGACTATACATACGCAGCGTCGCGCGCCTGCTTACTATGCAACTTGTTCAAAACTAATGATCGCACAGCCTTGCTCTCCAGGCATTGTACACCACAATCTTGAACACAATTAAACTATATAAAAATACTTCTCCGGGTGTAAGTGTACAGGGATTCTGTATTACAATAGGTCTAAAGAAACTATGTCAGGAGTTTGATCAATAATTTTTGGGACATTCTGTATATTCTTCACCTGCAACATGTTCACCCTAATGGATACAGCTGTTACGCCCCTTTGGGACGTAGCAAGGATTAGGAAAAACAGAAAAGGGTACACAAACCTACGGAAAAAACACCAGACACACGATTCAGAAAAATTCCCACATATGGAGCCAAAAATTTAGCAAGAGGAATTTTTTTTATCCAATATAATACTGCTTGATGCTGTCAAACTGGGGGAAGGTAGGCACACATAATTTCTTGAAGTAGATGAGTTGACGCGCGTCAAATTTGAAGCAAGGCTTCGCAGCGATTAGCGATTGAAAGGTTCAAAATCTATTATCGGTACAGATAATGGGTTATCGCGGCAAAAGTTGAGTGTTTGCTAATATACAACATACTGTACATAATTCCGACAGTTTTCTTATTGGCAGTCATGAATGTATGAACCTATTATCCCATTTAACTGGGTCGATGGGTATTTTGATGCTCTAAAGCAAAACGTTTGTGATTAGCCTGCAAAGAACTTAGCCGAGTACAAACCATGATCAGCCAATTATGAAAGGATAAACCAGCTATAGTGTTATTGAAGATATAATGGATCAACAAAATTTCGCAGTTTTTCAGCATCCCTAATTATCGGCCATCGAGCATAGTTCGTGAATATTGCGCCTACGGAGGCCACGGTGGTGTAACGGCTAAAGATAGCGGCTTCCACCGAGGTGAACCGGGTTCGATTCCCGGCGGAAACGCTCCCCGGATTTTCGTATGTAGTAATCGTGCTGGACGATGCCGCTGGTACGCGGATTTTTCTCGGGGATCTCTCGATCCCCCCCCCCCCCCCGCCGCACCCTCATTCCTCGCTTCGCCCTCAACGACTATCAATACCTCGTTCAATACTTCTCCAGTCCACTTGCCACTAAACTGGCAAGAATAGCTGTCGTTAAATATAGCAGTATGGCGTTCTAATCATTGCAACAAAAGACTCCTTTTTTTTTCGTTCGTGATTGTAATGCTATCGGAGGACGCTCTCTCGTTTATCGAGACCAATTAAAATGTGTTTCATCTCGATGTAACTGGTAGCAGCTGTTTATGTATATAGCTGTAGGGTCACCTGTTTCTCGCGAAACAGCGCCTGCCCGCCGCTCGAACTGCGTTGCAGTGTGTTCGAAATACGTGTTTTCTTTTACGAAACTACTGAACGTGTGTCCGATGTGCTAGTCTACGAAAAGAACGCACACTTCAGACTATGGCTGTTGGTTACTTCCAAGATGTCACCCACTTTAGAAACACAATTTCGGAACACCCCAAAATAGATAACAACCGAATTATTCGTACATATACACAGAAGTAATCGAGGGGCACGCATTGAACCTTGCTACAGAGTTTCTACCAATAAAATTATAAGGTCACCGTGAAAGTCTCATTAGGTACACACAGCACGACCAGAACACTGCACGCCCGTTCAGAGCCCTGCGCGTAGAGGCGATGGCGCTCTTGTAGCGCGCGCCAGTGTAACCCTTATAGCTCCCGCACAAGTTGGCCGAAAAAGGAGAAAAATGATTCGGGCAGGCGGAACCCTTAAGGGGTTAAAGCCACTTCCTGTGGGAACCAGAGATACGACACTCTGACTATGGTTTCAAATGTTGCAACCAAGAAAGTTTTTGATCTTTGCTATACTTACGCTGACTCGACATTTGCTTTTTTCCCACAACTAATGAAATACGTACATTGGCGCCTCGAAACAATGGGATGAACCAGCTGTAGAGAAGTCGTGTATCACACTACCAACGGGGAAGAAAGTGGCTACACTGGAAAGTGATATTCGCTCTCTGCAGAACTGGGAATTTTTGTCCTTCCAGTATAACTCGTCCACATTCACGATACGGGGTCTGAACGAATGGGTTAAGAAAGTAGGGCGTGTCCTTGAAGTTAAATTCCAATCGTGTAGTTAGATTTCTTTGGTAGTTTAAATAGACTGTGCTCATTTCTAAAAATTGATTGAAAATAATTAAACAAAGATACGGAGCCGCAAACAAAGAACAAATACAGAACAAGACAAGAAACTAGGAAGCAAAAGAGTTCCCGACATTGAAAACACAATAAAAAACTTGACGCAACTGTAAAATAATGAACAGAAAATAAACACAACAGAGAGCAAGTACAATTAATACCGTTCCTGGATGCAGAGTATACTTGCAGTTAAAAATAAACAAAAAATGTTGATTTTTTTTAAAATAATATAATAACTACCACAAAATTGCCATCGTAGTTTTAAAAAATGGGACCACAAACAACAAAAGTAAATGATTAGGAAATCGGCAATGTTCAAGGAAATGTGAACAAAGAAAATGTGGTTAAGGGGGGGGGGGGGGGAATAGAGGTGCGAAAAAAAAACTTAGACTGTACTCAGTGCGCACCAATTGAAATGGTTTTT
Organism: Dryococelus australis; assembly: GCA_029891345.1. NCBI lineage: Eukaryota > Metazoa > Arthropoda > Insecta > Phasmatodea > Phasmatidae > Dryococelus > Dryococelus australis. The sequence goes on along the minus strand of CM057009.1, from coordinate 137,277,863 downwards.
CTTATTCCTATTGGTATTTGCACTAAAAAATTAAGCACTGTGTTCAGAGTCAGTGCGGCAGTTTGAGACAGCAAACGTGGTAGATACAGAGAGCCACCTGTTTTTCGCGAAAAGATTTACGTGGAGGCTAGACTTCAATATCGTGTGTGCAAACTTGCAAGATTTCCTTTGGCTATTGGTCGCTTGTCTCTGTGTGAAAAGAGTCCGTTACATGAGTAAGGCAATCAGAATTAAGTTTCTCCGATAATGATCGTCCCTGATTCGCGGGCAGAACAGATCAGTTGCGTAACAATTCAAATGATCCAATCACGAAAGTTATTCTGGACTAAAGTATTTTTGAACACAGCTTGTCCTAATATCTTTCCGGGAAAAATAGGTGCCCCTATAGATAAACCAGTGCATGATAATTACACTTTTCTAAATTCGAGAGCGCAGTGAGTACCCGCACAGTGCAGTCAACTGTAGAACGCCCTATGAAAGTATGCAAGAGCTTATCAGTCTACGGGGTCACGGTGAATGAGCGGATAGACTGCTCGCCTCCCGCCAAGGCTAACTGGAATCAATCCCCGGCCGGGTCACTCGAGGATTTTCGCAAGTGAGAAGCGTGGCGTACGATGCCGCTGGTTGGCGGGTTCTCTCGGGGGTCTTCCATTTCTCCCGCCCTTGCATTCCGGCACTGCTCCATTCTCAGCTCAATTCACCCTCATCGGCACCCAAGACCGAGTTGTTAAGAGCCGCCTAATTCTCTCACCTCAAATCTCTGAACTTGCCATACTACCTTCGAGTCCTTCACTTCTTGAGTGCAAGTGGTGATTCCGTAGTCCTGCGGCTTCGATTCCCGACGGGGACACGCCACAAAATATTCACATGTGTACAACTTAGTGGACGTTGCCTGTGGTTTCTCTCGGAAGACCGTCTCACGATGTCAGTCACACACCTCTAGGGTGCACCTTCTACACGCGTTTTTATTTGATACCAGGAAATTTAGCAAATTGTTTTCAACCTCATACACATTTGAGATTCTCTTTCTATTGGATAACATTTTTTTTTAACAGGTCCCGGACGAATTTTGACTAATGAAGAACCTCCAATGAAAATAAAGACCAAAATACGTGCTACCAGGTCTGGGGCGACATCCAATGAACAACAAAGTGGATTGGAATGAAGGGATTTGGGCAGTTCTTAACATCGAAGTCTTGAGAGCCGTTGAGGGTGAAGCGAGGTGAGTATGGAGCAGCGCCGGAACGCTGGCTACGGGCTACCCCCGCGAAAAACAGCCGACTAGAGTCATCGTCGGGCACGATTCCCACATGCGAAAATCCAGGAAACGACCCCGCTGGGTATCGAACTCGGTTCGTCTAGGTGGGAGATGAACCACCAAGAGTGGCACGAGTATACACAGAAAAACGTCTTATATTGTGGCAACAGTATTAATGTTACTACAACATTAGATTTTGCTATCTGTGAGCCGTCGGTAACTAATGTCACTGTTGATTTAATATAATGTTAAGTTATTATGTTAATGTAACATTAAAATAATAGCGTAACATTATATCTTTCTGTATTGCCAACTTTAAGGTGGTGTTTGTGTTGCGGCAAAACAAATTGTGTGTTGATTTAAATATTTGTGTTAAATATTTTCTTGTATTTTGTTAGCTTTAAAAACATTTCTATGTAAAATAAATTAAATACTATTACTTTGTCACAAATAAATATTACCAACGAAATAAAAATAGACTGGAGGGGGATCGAACCCGCGCAGTGAGTACTTAACGTTCTCTACTACACAAAACTCGGCGTCTTACAAACTACGATCTTAACCTGTCTGACAAAGTTTCGTATTGTAAGTATTGAATAAATACAACACAACGACAGACTGCAGTTCTCTTTTGTTAAGCGGAAATACTTTATGCTCTATAAATATACGCATAATTGGCAAACGTTAAATGATTTGCAATGCTTGAGAGCTGGCATAAGCTACATTTAGTTCCCATACTATGCTTTAAAATTCATACATAGGGGTTTCATTTTACGAGGTTATAGCTGTTCACAAGTATTCACCATTTTTACGCCAAGTCATTGTAAACTTATGTTGGTTGGACGTTTCTTTAATGTCGCAGTAACACAAAATATTTTGTTCTTCCTGTTAATTTCAGCGTAATACAACTTTTGGTTGCGGCAACATCACTTAGAGGCTTTGTTAACATTAACACTTCAACAGTATGTTTTCATTACAGGAATATAATATTTTTTTTAATGGTTAGCATTAAAGGCGCTTACGAAAAGTCACCCGGTTTACACGATCAGGTTAAAACTTTTACTCAGTGCGTTTGAAAAGTGATCGAGTTAACGTTAAATAGCGTTCGGAAAGTCACCCTGGTTAACTCGATCAGGTTAAAAAATTTTACTCAGTGCGTTCGAAAAGTGATCGAGTTAACGTTAACTCGCGTTCGGAAAGTCGCCCTGGTTAACTCGATCCTCGACTCAATCAACTCTGGGCTAACACTGCTCGACAGCAGGGTAAACTTGATCCAGCAGACGACACGCGTGAAATGGCGCGTAAATATGTAAACATTGCAGCAACTACAACACAAAAGTATACGAAAATAAGTTTTGAAATCTGGAAACGATCAAATATGTACAATTATAAATGTTTAACTGCTTTGGCCAGTCATTGTAGCCAGTATATTAGATTTTATACTTAACTGAGACTGAATACAAAGGTATTGTATCACCGCAATACTACTTAAAGTAATGTTTTTTTTTTACGTTGTTGGTTCATAAAATAATTTCACAAAAACTCTCCTTAGTCATCATCATCATCATCATCTAGCACAGTATTTAATAACTGCAATAAATATTCTTTGAGTTCCCGCCGTCTCAATACCAGAGTTTACTCTAAAACGTTCAAAGCAACATGGTTAACCGCTAGTGATCGTGTAAACCTGGTCACGTGACCGAGTTAACCCAGTTAACTTTACCAGGTTACTTTTCGTAAGCGTCTTAAGTAACTTTGTCACACAATTATCAGTAATACTACAGCATAAACGATTAAAGAAATGCCTCAACAGTATTCTTTTTTGCGGGAACATTAATTAAGACTTTTTTTCTGTGCGCGAAGGTTTGTTGAGTTTACGCTTGTTGCCTAATTGAATCCACGAAATTTCCGGTTCTGTAAGCATTACAATAACACTTCTTCTTTTTATAGACTATTCACTGTAAACTGAGCATTTTTTTAATGCCCTGCTTAATATCTACTATAGGTGGTTCACGGTAAAGTGAGTAATTTTCAGCGCCCTAGTTACTTTTCCCTTTCAGCCATTTTTTATGCTTTAACCACCTTTTCGAATAAATGTTCGCATGTCAGTAATAAACAGTGTGTACATTTCACCGCACTCGGAAGTTGACGTCTAAGGCTAAAATAAGATATAGGCTATTTATTAACTATTATTCCAAATAAGAGAGCTTTCAAAAATGCTCACTTTACCGTGAATGGCCTATAGTATGCACATTGAGTATTCTTCCGATGTATCACTAACATTGCACGATCACTTTTTTCGTACGCCACCCAAGTGAATCTGTGTAATTATTAGAAAAGTTATAATTTTACAAAATTTGCTGCTTTTATACTTCATGCATTAAAAAAAAAACAAAAAACAACATACATTGTTTTAGTATAAACAATTGCTTATCTAACACTTCTGATTCAACGTTAAGACATGATACTACTTCTTATCCCGTCGTTACCAACTTGACAGGGAGCATAAATGTCCGTGTGCCCGATAAAACACATGCACGTAGGAAAAGCGATATTTTACAAACGTTATCTTAAAAGTGCTAATTTAACCGTGAACAGCCTATACATACAGTTGAAGAAACTCGCTTTTTGAGAAAATATTTCATGACCAGTTGAATTTCATAACGCTCGAGCTCAGATCAAATTTCGTGATCGGGTAATTTGCAAGTAAAGTGTCTTATAGGCTGTTCACGGTAAAATGAGAATTTTCGAAAGCCCTGCTTAAGATCTACTTATGTGCACATTGTATATTCTTCCGCCTTATGTAAAATTAACATTACTGTGGGCTTTGTCACTTTATTCATGCGTCGGTCAAATGAAACTGTGAAATTATTACAAAAGAAAATATTTTGCAACTCTGCCCATTTTTGCACTTCGATGTACTAAAAAACCGAAAGTAAAAGAAATAATTTTAATTATCACAAATGGGTACCTCACACTTTTTATTCGACGTTTAGATATGGAACAAATTTCCGGTCATCATTACCAACTTTACTGTGCGCATGTCACTCGGTGTGCCCGTTAAAGTATATGCCGGCAGGAGCAGTGAATTTTTTCCTAAGGTTGATTTCAAAAGTGCTCACTTTATCGTGAACAGCCATTATTTATTTCCCCGCGAATCTTGGGCGTACGGTACCGCTGTAACCTAATTCTGATTGACCAGTCGAGTAAAAAAAAATTATTCTGGCAAATAAATGCGGCCAGCAAGCAAAATAAATCTGCTGAAATGCCTGATGCGTGGAACTCTATTACGCGGAAATTAGACGTCTGTACTCATTGTTTAAAATAGCGGGAAATCGCTAAAAAAAAATTTTTACTTGTACACATACACTTTCTTACTGTGTGAGTGAGTTTTATGAGACCGTGTGGTGTTTGACTAAGCCAATCAGAATTAGGATGCTCCAGTAGTGAACGTCTATTTTTCGTGGGCACTTTACCCCTTAACATTTATCCCGAATATTCTCGTCCACGTCTGCAGCAATCAATTGTATTGCCCAGAGAAAGTCTGTGGTCGTATAGATGATATAGGCCATTCACGGTAAAGTAAGCACTTTTGAAGCCCTAACTATTTTTTTCTTTCAACTAATTTATATCCTTCACCACTTGTTAATATAAACCCTGCCATGTAAGAAATAAACACAAGGCATATATTCATCATACCCAAAACCAAAAGTGGTTATTATGTCTGATTAAACAGCTTCAAAAAGTGCTCACTTTACCGTGAACGTCCTATAGTTTCTAGACTTGCACAGCGCTAACTTTTATTTCACCTACATGTGAGACGTGAGCGCGTCTATTCAGGATAATATGTTAAGGGTAAGTGAAGAGATTTGGGCATTTTTTTAACAACGAGGTCTTGGGAGCCGATGATGTTGAAGCGAGGTGAGTATGGAGTAGCGCCAGAACGCAAGGACGAGGGGGAACGGGTAATCACTGAGAAAACCCGCCATCCAGCGCCATCGTCCGGCACGATTCCCACGTGTGGAAATCCGGGAGAGACCCCGCCGGGAATCAAACCCGCTTCGCCCAGGTGGGAGGCGAGTAGTCTAACCGCAACACCACCCCGGCCTTAATATGTTGACGAGCAAGGGGAATCAGTTCCCTTCATCTTGGATTTATAAGTAGGTGAGTGGGGAATGGTGGACGAAAGCCGTGTTTTTACCTTAATTTTGGTCAAAAATTGTTTTACAGAGAATTTTTAGAAATTTTTGGCAGGACAAGATATACAGAATAATTTCTAACACCTCATTTCATTGCCAGATATTCACTGCCATTACTACTATCTGAGAAGTGATGAAAGATAAGAAAGGATATCTAATTTCTCATCTTCCATCAGTGCTCACAGAACAATGCAAGAAGTAGTTAAAAATTAATATTTACGTCTTGTCGTGCCAAAAATTCCGATAAACCCTCTGAAAATCGGGTAAAAATACGTTAGAGAAGGAGTAAGGCACTCAGAGAAGTATGGACCTGTAGCAAGGAACCATCTCAGCATCCGCCGGGAGTGATTTAAGAAAACCATGGAAAACCGAAATCAAGATGGCCGGATGAATAATCGAACCTGGGTCCTTCCGAAAGCGAGTTCAGTAGTTACCCACTCCGTCAGCTAGCTTGGTTTGGTTTTGTAGAAGTTTCGTAACAACCAGCATTAAAGATATTGTGTTAAGTTTCATGGAACGAGAGGACACAGCACATGCCTTTGTATGTACTTTTCTAAAGTTGGTATTCCTTCTTCACTACTGCTGCTAGTTTAACTGATGTAATCCCCGCAAGGAAAAATTACTTCTAAGCAGAAGTTATTGGTTAAAAATGAATAAACGCAATGAATCGATAACAAATTGGTAAAGCTAGAGAAGCTGTTATTTTTGGTGTATCGTGCGAAACATTTCGTTAAAACATCTGAGAGGTAACAGTAGATAGGGAAAGGGGCACTAAGCACACAGGATGCAGGAGTGGTATTTCGAATTCGTCTATCATAGGGTGGCCATATTTGTTTACATTATTTACCCCAAACCACCATGCTGGATGTGTGTGACTATGAGCTTGATCCAGCGATCTTAAACTCGAAAAATTGAGAACATTTGTAAAAACCCCAAAAAATGTAAATCGAGGAAAATATTATGTTACTGGCCCAAACCACAATATTGTCAACAGGTGAACCCAGTAACCTTGAAATGGAAAAATCAACAAATAGAATCGAAAAAAATTCTAAAAATCGTGGGGGAAAATACATTACTACGTCCGACCATCCTGTTTGATATGGGTGACCTTGGCCTTGGATACAGTGACCTTAAACTATAAAATAGAGAAAAATTCGTAAACAATCGTAAAAATCGAGAAAATACGTCATCGAAACTGACCATCATGTTGGATGTGGCTGACCTTGATCTCAGTGACCTTGAACATAAAACTGAAAGAAAAAGAAAAAAACAAAAACTCGCAGAAACAAGGAAAAAATTACATTAATAACGCTCACCACCATGTTGATGACCCTAACCTTGACACTTGTAACCTAAACTCGAAAATTGAGTAAAAACCACAAAAACTCTTAAAAAGGAAGACAAATGTATTATTGTCTCATACTTGACCCCAGTGACTTTAAAAAGTAAAATAGAGACATTTTTAAATCAAGGAATAATTAAATAACTGATGACAAAAACCATGTTGGATTTGTGTGGCCTAGAGGCTCGATTCTCACAAAGTTGGCATAGCAAAACGACTCCCTGGTAGAACGATCATCAGCCGAAAGATTAGTTTGTTCCCCTCTACCTCTTTTCCAATTAATCATTGACAAAATAGCCGAGCACATGCCAACCCCAAAGCGAATTATTGGCTTTTTGCAACACAGTCCCTCGCCCCTCTCCGTCCACCCACACCACCATCACACTCGTCTCTCTATCTCCCTCGCTATTTACTCGCCATAACTAGACACCTTCACCAACCCACCACGTGACTCTCTATGCCTCTCAATATTAAATTGTCATATTTCGACCAACTCAAAATTTACTCGCCATAGCTCGGCCCCCTCACCATCTACCCTTGCCACCAAGCCACACCCCAATTCTCGATCCCTCACTACCCTACTCCAACTCCTTACCCCTCCCTGCAGAAACCCATCACTTCCCTCTCACTCGAGCTAGTTTCCTCCAATCCACTTACTTGATATAATTCGACTGATTAGTCGGTTCCCACCACTCCCGCCAATCAGTTGCAGTTACCTCATCTCATTACTTGCTAAAGCTCGACTCCCTCTTCCTGAACTTCCGCAATGCCTTGGCCCCCATCACACTAGAATCAATTCAGCCAGCTCTATTTATTCACTATAATTCGCCATCACTATATTTCATGGGATATTTTGTCAGCTCCATCATCCCCTCACCCTTGATTGAGACTGGCTGTTAGTCATGCAACATTGTGACCTGTAATGTGGTCAAAGTTTAACTACATCATAGCTCTTTATTTAATGCAACAGATGATAGCTCGTTCCTCTCCTGACCTTTACAGTTACCATTTCTATAAGTTATATTTTATCCGATACTTCTATCACAACACGCATATTACTATCAGTCATATACGGAATTACATATAAATTTTCGCACCAAAGTATAAATCCTCTCAAATTTTAAGGAACTGCTAAACACAACGAGCTATTGTAGAGTAGATATTATGATAAAGTGTTATTTTAATGGCATGCAACTGGTGCATATCCTGACTTGGTCTTAGGTGGTACCATCGCCGACTCCAGCTGGTCTGCTTATGTTGTCGAATATACCTTTCACAAACCATTAGGATTAGGCCCTCGAAACTAGGAATGTAAAAAACCAGCTTAAGTTTACTCGGCTCGATATATCTGGGGCATTTGTATAGTTTACAAAATTTTCAAATCACTAACCATACCAGCTAAACACACGGACCATACCAACAATACCAAATAACCAAACTAGCCAACCATACCTGCCAGCCATATGGACCAACCATACCGTGCAACAACATGATCCAACCACATAAGCCAACTATACAAGCAAAAAATGCCAGCTGTCCATATGGACTAAACATACTGCCAGTTTACAAACAGTGAATACCTCCAGCCATGTGAAACAACCATGCTACCCAGACATACCAACCAATCATCCCAGACAACACATACAAACGAAACATAAGAACCATCAATACCCAACCAAATGCCAGTGGGCAAGTCCAAACATACCAACCATCCATATGAACCAACCATACCAAACATACAAACTGATTGTGCAAGTGAGCTATATGAATAATTCATACCAGCCAGCAATACAAACATATAATATCAACCATACAAACCACCCATACTAGCCAGCCATACAAACTAATTATACCAGCCAACTATAAAAACCAGCTTTACCAGCCAGCCATACAAACCAATCATCTCAGCACAACATACAAACCGATCATACCAACCCACCATATGAAGCAAACATACCAGTCGACCATACATATCAATCATACCAACCATATAAATCAATAACACCAGTCGGCCATAAGAACAAACAATACAAGCCAACAATATTAATCAAACCTACCAACCAGTCATATAAATCGTATATGCGAATCTGCAATGTCAGCCAAACAACCATAACAACCATACATGTTAACCAAATAAAATGACCATACCAGCCATCCCTACGAAATGACCATACCAGCCGACCATCTGAAACGACCATTAGACCAGCCATATGCATAAACAAAACCATTCATACTATCTGACCATACTAGACAATCATACGAACCAGACATAAGCCAACCAAACGAGCCAACAAAATCAAATACCAATTCCACCCAATCAGGCCAACAGCAAGTAAGACAGACTGGGCATACCGATGGGTAAAGCCAACCAAATTAACCATTCATATGACCCAACCATGCCTGTCAAACATATGAACCGACCACATCAACGAACCATATGAAAGAACCATACCTGCTTGCAATACAATCCGACCATTACAACCAACCATGCCATCCATCTATATGAATGGGCCTTATGAAACATCCATATGGACCCATAATTTGAGCTAACTATACTTGCCGACCACACGAACCAGCTGTACCAACCAACCATATGAGCCGACCATACAAAGATGCAATTCAAACTGGCCATACCAACCATCAATATGAACAAACCATGTCAGACAATCATATGAGCCAAATGTATGAGCAAATCACACAAGCCAACTATACCAGCTAAAAAATACGAACCAACTATGCCTGCCAACCATAACAGGAAACCACACAATCTATACATACAAAACTGTAATTCCAGCCGACCAGTCTAATGACCATCAAGATCAGCCAACCCTGCCAAACCAACTGACCAGCCATACAGACTGGCCATTACTAACTGGCAATACCAGAGTACAATACTATCTGATCAGGCCAACCAATCAGCCAGCCATACTGGTCAACAACTGACTACACCTACGACTGTCTTCGCCCCAGACTGGCTTCTGCCGAACCAACTCTGTGGTAAGACACAGCAGAGTGATAGTGCTCTGAAGCTAATGTGATGCTACGGATGTCAGGGAAATTATGTGTGTTGTCCTGCTGTGATAAACGTAGTCTTTTAAGATCTCGAATGGAATCCTCCCGCAATGCCCCTAAAGGTTCAGGCATGTGAGGAAATTTCTACCAGCACTGCGGAACTAAGTACAGAACAAATGTTGCTGTTGTCCACTGGTATTCCCAATCGGTCTTGCTGAGCTATTGGCCTGGGGAGTCACAAGAGTGTTCGGTATGGATGCTCTTATGGGTTGTTTTTATGTCTGGTTCATATGGTTGCCTGGTATGGTCAGATCGTATGGCTGGCTGGTATAGACAGTTTGTATGGTCGGCTAGTATGGACGATTCATAGGGTCAACTGGTATGAAAGATTCATATAGAAGATTTATCTAGCCAGCTGGTATGGTCGATTCGAATGGTCAGCTAGTATGGTTCGTTTGTGTGGTCGACTGCTGTGGTTGGTATATGGTTGATTGGGATGGGTGATACATATTGTCACTCAGCATTGTTGGTTAATATGCTCAGCTGCTATGGATGATGTCGCTGGCTAGTATGGCTCATCTACATGACTGGCCAGTACGACTGGTTGGTATAGTTGCCTGGTATGATCGATTAGTATGGCTGGCTGGTATGGGTGGTTCATATGTTTTGTATGGTATGTTCGTACTGCTGACTGGTATGAATGGTTCAAAAGGATCATTGATATGGCCGGTTCGTATGTTTGGCTGGTAAGATAGACCATATGAATTGTTTTTATGGTTGGTCTTAGCCATTGGTATGTCCAGTCTGTCTTGCTGGGCTGGTCTGTTGGCCTGGTTGGGTGTAATTGGTGTTTGGTATGGATGGTTCATATGTTTGGTCATATGGGTGCCTGGTATGGTTAGTTCACATGGCTGGCCAGTATGGTTGGATGTATGGCTGGCTACTATGGTTGTGTACTGTAGGTATGGTATGTTGATGTCGTTCGTCTGTTTTGATTTGACTACTGCCAATGATTCGAAAATATTGGTCAGCTATGCTTATAAAGGGCCTACATATATCCAGATGATTAAGCTACTGGTTACCTTATACATTCCAAGTTTCAAGTACTTAACCCTAATGGTTTGCAAATTGAATTGTTGTCAACAAAATCAGTCCAGATGTAGTCAAAAATGATACCACTGAAGATGAAGTACGGATGTGCACTGGTCACAGGCATGCCATTAAATGAATGCTACATCATGATCACTCTCCAATAAATAGCTGGTTTAAGCAGGTACTTAAAATTTCAGCACTTTTTCACTTTGGTGCGAAAATGTACAGCATGGTCCTGAACTACAGGTGCAAACATGGTGAGGCGAACCCTATGAAAAATGGGATAGAAAACAATATAGGTACGAAAAATGTCATACAGAAATTGTAAGGGAGGTAGCGACTCTTGAAAATCGATATTTCAAATTGTTGTACTGGAAAATAATGAATCCTAAATGAGATAAAAGAGCCATTCTGGGAATAATGTTTCCTTTGCTCAAGTTCTGAAACCTGGGAACATTGTGGCATACTATCATACCCTACATTGAGACACTAGGGGGTGGTATATTATTATCCTGCCAATGTATGTGTAACCCTCGGGTATTTTGTAAAAATGTCATAATAATACATTACTCCACGGAAACATGTTACATTGATGTAACACTCTCAGGAGAACAGTGTTCGAAACTATGGACGAAGTTTGAAAGGGTGCACTTGGTTCCCTGCCAGGTATGTAACCCATGATGCAAGAGAAGTTGTACGAACATGGCTTCATTGCTGTGTGAATGCATGTAATGGTGATGTGACAGCATGTTCGTGAAATATGGGCTCTGTGGGTAGTTGCAATTCAAAGAGGAAGACCGTAGAAGGTAACTGTACAAGAACATATTTCACAAATCATCCCTGTGTGTTTTACAGTAACTGTACAAAGTGTAGACCACCAGCATCAGTACACAAACGACAGATATGCACACTCGACTGTCTGATCAGGCAAATATGCATGGGGTGTTGAGAATTATAGTACAGGCATCAGTAAGCTGGGTGCAAAGTTCAGCTACCTTGTTGACTAGGGTCTTGTATACCAAGGTCTTGAGATGACTTCAGAAAAAGAAATTGGGTGGCATCAGGTTTGGGGAGCATGGTGGCCACCTCACTAGCCCACCTCTGACTATCCAACACGCACTAAATGGGGCAGTAAAGTTTTGACGAGCTTCCAAACTGAAGTGTGCAGAGGCTCCATCGTGCTGGTACCACCATAAATAAAATCGAAACAAGCCGCAACCTGAAAAATTTGGGGCTTCGACTTGATGAACCAAATAAAAAAGGACCCAAGGTAATAGTTTACGACATTCCAAGGAAAGAGGATAATGAAGAATTACTGACAAAGATGTGGAAACAAAATCTTGAAGACAAGGATAGAAAGAGCGAGGAATTTTTGAAGGGAGTGTCAGTCCGACTAAGTACTGGAAGAAATAAAGAAACAGTGAATGTGATGGCACAAGAAACTGTGTATATTGAATATGCGGCATGTACAATAGAGACTTTCTGGTTACACTCATATGCTACAAATGCCAACAATACGGCCATCAAAGTAAATACTGTAAAGGACAATAACAGTGTTCTACCTGTGGTCGGGAAGGACACAAGTATTCTGAAAAGGATAAATGTAAAAGCAACAAGGAAAATCCTGCCCGTGGTAATTGCTTAAAGGATTATAAAGACCATAACCACAGGGTTGATTCGGAAAAGAGTCCACATTATGAACGAACATTTACTGCGGAGCTGGAAAGGATCGATTATGACGAAGCATGAATCAGCAAAGATCTAAAATCACTATTGGGCAGATAAATCTGCAAAGATCTCCAGTGGCTACATTGTAAATAGCGATTGTGGCTAAAGAAACTGACATTGACATAATCCTAATGCAAGAACCATACATCCTACATGGGAAGATAACTGGGTTACCTAGAACAGTTTTCTCAATAAGTGACAGTCCAATGGCAGCTATATGGATTAAATCTGAAACTCTAAGTACTATGACTCTGGATACTATGTCAAACAGCCATCATGGCTGTATTCAAATTAGAATGGGACAACAGAATGTATACTTTGTCAGTTCCTACTTCCAGTACTTGGATGATCTTCGAGAACATCTGGAGAAGTGGGACGAAATTATAAGAGTACTTGGAAGGGAACGTCTTGTAATAGGATCTGAGGTGAATGCCAGGTCGAAAATGTTGCACTCGCCTATGGCAGATGAAAAAGGCTTGGCACTCGATCACTATTTATTGGCGAACAATCTCCATATCGTGAACGTACCAGGGACCCTTCCAACGTATGTGTCTCCTACTCGTGGTACTGAATCCTACTTCGATATGATGGTTACAACTAGAAAGGCAGCCAGATTGGTTATAAATTGGATTGTTACTGAAGACTCCACCAGTGATCATAGGCTAATTATTTATGAGCTGAATATGACAACAGGACAATGTGCTGAAGATAGAATTGGTCGAACAAGATTTATTCATCGAGGGGCAGGCTGGAAGAGGATCGACGATGTGCTGATGAATACACTTCATCAATATCGCGAAGAACACTTGAAAGATCCAGACCAATGTGCAAATGCAATTACAAAGCTGACCCAGAATGTATGCAAGGAAACATTGAGAATATCAGAACCTGGCATTCCAATGGTGGAATGATGAACTGGAAAGTATGAGAAAGCAGGTTTCGGGGGAAACTGAAACTGCAAAGAGATCCTCGACGAAGAGAAAAAGTGATGGACGAATACAGAGTCCAACGAAAGAACTATGCAATAATGTTGAAAGAAAAGAAAAAGACATCATGGAGAAGCTATGTAACAGAAAAAGGAAATGAAGACCAGTGGGGGCTCGTATACATGATCCTTGCAAACAAGCTCAAGCATAACCAAGTCATGATAAGCCATAAATTCCAGAACAGGACCATTATCGATCAGCAGGAGAATGCAGAAGAACTTGTAAATGCACTGCTGTCAGAGGATAGTGTGGAAGATGAATAAATTCATCAAATGAAGAGACAAAAGATGGCTGTGTTTTCAGGCACTCCTCCCACCTCTGAATTAACTATAAATGAACTGAATAAAGTTATTAAGGAGTTAAAAAACAATAAAGCTCCAGGACATGATGAATCACTGCTGAAATAATGAGGAAAGTTTATCCCCGGATTAAACTCGATCTGTTGCAGTTAGTGAAAGACTGTCTACAAAGTGGCTGTTTTCCTAACATTTGGAAACAAGGAATATTGTGAATTTTCCATAAGGGAGCCAATAAAGATCCAACATTAGCTAAGTCATGCCATCCTTTACCCTGTTGCCAATCATGGGGGAAATGTAAGAAAAACTCGTCAATATGAGATTGATAAGTTTCCTTGCAGTTACACAAGGGCTCCATGAAAAACAATATGATTTTATAAAAGGACGAGGTACAGAGAAGACAGTCATGGATGTGATTGAAAATGTGGACTTATGTATTAGGAATTTTCCTGGATATCAGTGGTGCATTCGACAATGTGTGGTAGCGAGAGGTGCTCTGGCAACTCAGAGACAAGGAATGCCCAGGAAACATTTACAGCATTATTGTCGATTACTTTAAAGAAAGGTACAACCAGTATGAAGTAAACAATGTAACAGTGAGGAAGGAACTCTATGAGGGATGTTCCCAGGGATCGGTCCTTGGAACGATCCTATGGAACATTCTGTTGGATACACTTCTTCCCTGCAGCTGCCATGAGACTGTGAGATCTTTGCATATGCAGACGATGCATTGCTCTTAATTCCAGCCAAGAGTCGCACTGAAATAGAAATCAAAGCTCATGAAATACTGAAAAACATTGAGAGCTGGGGTAGACGTGTAAGTTACAATTTTTAGTGGACATGACCAACTCAATGTTACTTAAAGGAAGCTTAAAGAGATTGCCTGTGGTCCATTTCAAGGAAAGACCACTATGTTCACAGAGCAAAGTGAAGTACCTAGGTGTGGTCTTGGATAGCAAACTTCGCTTCCAGGAACATATAAGGTATTTGATAGATAAGACAGTGAATATATTCACTAAAATGAGGGCAGTCTCAGCATCATCATGGGGACTTGGGTTCAGGACCATGATGACACTGTACAAGAGTGTATTCCGAGGACTCGCCCTTTATGGAGCTGGTGTGTGGTATAGGATAGCAAGACTGGTGCATACTCCGAGATTATTGCTAAAGACACAAAGAGCTGCATTACTATCCATAACAAAGTCTTACAAGACAACATCAACTGAAGCACTACAGGTGATCGCTGGAGCAATCCCACTGGATTTGCTTGTAGAAGAACGAGGACAGCTAAAGCAAGAAACTCAAGAAAGGTCTGCAATGAAGATCATGAAGAAAGAAGTCAGAAGAGTTACACTATCCCTCTGGCAGGAAAGGTGGGACAATTCGGAGAAGGGCAGAATCACTTATAGAATTTTGCCATACATAATGGAAAGATATAGCCAGCACTGGACTGTTACAGATCATCATCTCTCACAGTTACTTACTGGACATGGAAACTATAATGCAAAATTACATGAATTTAATTTAGTTGACTCTCCCTTCTGCCGAATCTGTCAGATAGAAGATACTGCCGAACATGTACTTAGAGAATTTCCAAGAATATAAGATATAAGAATTGAACTTTGCAGGAAGCTTGAAATTGAAGAAAATTTAATAGATCTTAGAAATATCATGGCAAATAGAAAAACTGCCAAGATAATGGAAGAGTTTGCAAGAAAGATAAGCAAACATCTGGCAGAATTCGAAGAATGGATTCGAGAAAATCCACACGAGTTCGTGAATGATCCTCTTCCATAGATAGATAGAGGTTTCCATTGCCTGATTAATGAGAAAAATATTGTTATACAAGAAGTGACACTGTAAAACCACTATAAAAACATTGTGGTGGGAGCAGTCCCACCACACAGCATATGTGTTCCCAATGCAAATAGACTAGAACTTAGAAAGGAAACCTCAGAAGGCGACTGATGAGTTGGGAGGCGTTGCCTCCCACTCGGAAAAAACCTAAAACATATTTTGAAGATCAAAGCAACGAAAAAAGGTCATGAGAAATATGAATAGCAATGACCAAGGCAAGTGAATAGGAAACGAATCAGGATGCTGAGGACTTTAGGTAATGTACAAGGAAAAAGAGTAATGGTATGACAAGATTCCAGACTAAAAGACCGGACTATGGGGGAGGGGGATCGAAAAGGAGTCCACAGGCCCCCTCTCTGCTGACAGTTCCAAAACTGATGGCTGGAATTGAGATATATATAATCTAAGTAGTAGTGGTTTAGTGCCACAATATAGGCATAATATAATCACCAATAGAATAAAATATCAAGAAATTGACCCCCAAGCCGCTAGGGGAGTCAAGGTGGAATGCAGGAAAACAGCAACACTCTCACCTTCCAGGCAACTCGGTGTAGATAGTTGTAATATTATATCAAATTGTAATCCATAAAGACTGTAATGAGAAAATAAAGTATCAAAATAAAAGGGGGGAAAAGGAACACCCCATACCCCTGTATTACCTAGAAAGGGCACAGTTGTGGGGGTTATAAGAAAATTACATGACCCGCCTAAGCCAAGTACGAAAAAAATAATGGTACCACACATGCTGGTTTGTGTGTAAATCCATGTCATCCAACATAACGGGCAGTATGTATATTTAAAACTCTCGATAAATATGGCCAGTCAAATATAGCAGGAAGAAGTATGTTCCAATGAGGTTGTTGCAGACAATGCTGGCCCAGACGTTAACAGCAAATGTCATTTGATGGCAGTGTTCAACAATTGCATGTGTGTTTACTTCGTTCCAAACTTGACTGTTTTAGAGTGTTCAGAACATCATGAGTGAAAGCAACCTCATCTGTCCACAGAATGTATTGAGGAATGCCAGGTTCGTCTACGCAATGATGCAGAATCCAGCGAGCGAAATCGACACATGGCTGAAAATCAGCTGGGGATAAGGCTTGCACCATTTCTGCACAGACAACAGCTACACCAGTGGGTGTAGCTGTTGTTTGTGCAAAACCCTCAACACACATTGGTGGCTCGCATGCTTCGTGCGAGTGATTCCACATGTGCTAATTGTTGGCGAATCGGGAAAGCATTCCAACACTTCCTCCTGAAACCTGGCTGTCCGGACATTGCGTATCACACCGGTTTCATACATGTTCGCTGTAAATGTTCCAGTCTTGTGTAACCATCTTTCCACAGATGTGAACATCCGATGACCAGGATGGTGTCTATTTGGAAAGGTCCTGTTCATACAGATGTTGTGCTGCTCGTGTTACCACTTGCAGCACCATACACAAGATGCATATACACCATTTCTGCACATGTGTACTGTCTCTCCATGTTGTGAACCACCAGTGCAATGCTATACTGCCACACATGTACTAACGATGCTAATTCACAGCTGTGCACGCAACTGTCTAAACACATAGTAAGACCTGCCTTGTTTTGTGGGTTGCATACCTGGCAGGCAACCAAGTGCACCATTACAAACTTTGTCTGTTTCCTCGCAATCTGTTCGCCTGAGAGTGTTACTTCACCATAATGTCATTTGTGCATTAACTTACTGTAAGTATGATTATGATGTCTTAAAGAAATACCTAAGGGTTACACACACAGTGGTGGGATACTAACATACCACCCTCTATTTTCTCACTCTGCAGGGATTATAGTTCTCCACAACTGTCTGCAGGTTTCAGATCTTGTTAAAGGAAACATTATGCACAGGATTACTCTTCCATCACATATATGTTTTATTATTTTTGGTTAACACCATTTGACATACAGAGTTGCAAAGGTGGCTCTATCTTCCTTACGAGTTACTGTACGACATGGCCTGGTTCGTATAGTGTTTTCTATCCCATTTTGCATAGGGAATCACCTCACTGCATTTGTACCAGTAAGTCATGACAATCCTGTATATGCATAATTACCAGCACAACCAATAAAATACATACCATGATACAAGTGTCGAATACAATATAACTTGTAAAAATTACAGCTACAAAGGTCAGGAGAGAGATGCTGTGTTGCGACTTTGGCCATATTATTTACTTGCAGAGGTCGCGATGTTGCGTGACCAAAAGCTAATCATTGGCATTGGTGAGAGGGAGAGAGATGCCGATGTAATAGCCCATTAATTAGCATTGGGGCACAAGGGTCAAACTATAGTGAGTAAATGCAGCTGGCTGAATTAACTGAAGTGTGATGGGGCCATGGCATGGTGGTAGTTGGTGAGCAGAAATCAAACTTAAGCTAGTATTCAGATGAAGTACTGCAACTGATTGGTGGTGGAGGATAACTGACTAATAGGGCGAACTATAGTGCGTTAAATGGAGTGGAGAAAATTCGCTGGAGAGAGGGGGTTGATGTCGGTGGGTAGGGTTTGGGGGTCGGGCCAATTGGGGAGGGATGGATAGTGTGTGGTGAGTTTCTGGCAAGGGTGGATGGTGAAGGAGTCCAGCCACAGAGTAAATAAATTTAGAGACGAAATGAAATGGCATGGCAGTTGCTCTGATGTCGGCATGCCCATCCTCTGGTTAGTTGTACAAAGGTCTAGAAATGGGCTTTGTGTCAGATTGGCTACAGTGTGCTTCTGAATGTTTCCTATTTGTTAAGCTTTTGGCTGGTAAGTAAGTTACAAGGCACTGATTGGCGGATATCATTCCGACATGTTGCTAGCTAGTGAAGTCATTTTGTGACATTTGTAGTTAGAGATAGCAGAATAATGAACTATTTCACCTCTGTATTCTTATTTTCTCCATGGTCCAGCTATTGCGAGATAATTGAGGGGGATGGAGAATCGATTGAAGTGATGGTGGTATGGGTTGAGGGAGTGGGGATACAATAATTTACTTTGGGAGTTGGAATATTAATCGACTATTTTGTCACTGGTCAATTGTTCGAGAGAAATCGACTATCATTCGCCTGCTTATCGTCGCACCAGATATTGGCTGTGCTCTGCCATATACTGTAGGTATATGAGAATCGAACCCTTGAGGTCACACACATCCAACATTGTGTTTGGCATCACTAATGTTATTTTTCTTCGACTTAAAAGTCTTAATGTTGATTTTAAGGTCACTAGTGCCAATGTCACAACATCCAACATGGTGGTTGGGGTTTATAATGTAAACAAACATGGCTGCTCCAGGCTGTCATGTGCACCCCATAGTTGTGACATCCATGATGGTAGACGAATCCGAAATCCGAATCCTGCATCCTGTGTGCTCAGAGCCCCTTTCCCAATCTATAATTAAATACACCATCGACACTAAGCACAAGGCTTTGAACTGACATGCAGTGTTCTCGTCACACTGCTTCTACCTATGGGACTTTCAGCGATGAAACTGTTCTTTTATTGTCAGAAAGACTGTTGAAAAGTTCAATGCAGGGTCATTGAAAAGTTTTATATGTATCTGATGCGTATATTTTGAGATACAATGCTTTGAAAAAAGGTGTTTTTAGCCCATTTGGAGCACACAGAAATGATGTTTCTAATGTGCGTGACGTCTTGAAAGTACTCAAGAGCTCTCGTTTGAAGTGTGTGTTCTTTTCGTTTAATAGTTTTTCAGAAAAACTTGAATTACTAAAACTCTGTAACGCATTTTCAACGCTAAACAGGCAGTAACCACAGATTTACAAACCTTGCTTGTTAAAAGTCAAAATTAACATAGTTTTACACATAGCTCACTAAGGTTTTCTGAACTTAACTCTGATTTATTTGTAGTGTTGCAAAAATATTTTCAACAACTAATTTCCAAAGAATTCAAACAAATTAAAAAATAAAATTATAGTGGACGCAGGAGGGATAAGAGTAGAGAGGGGAGTTTTGGGCGGCTCTTAACATCGAGGTCTTGAGAGCCGATGAGGTTGAAGCGAGGTAAGTATGAAGCAGCGCCGGAATGTAAAGGCGGGGAGGGGGTGGGAGATCCCCGACAAAACCCGCCGACCAGCGGCATCGCCCTGCACAACTCCCACCTGCGAAAGTCCGGGAGCAAACTTGCCTGGACTCGAACCCGGTTCGCTTTGGTGGGAGGCGAGCACTCTATCCGCTGCTCGAACCACGGCCCCGCCTCGAAATGAAGATGTGACAATGAAAGTCGTGCCTTTACTCTTCAAAAACAATGACAGCGAAACATCGTTTGTCCTAGACCTGAGAAGCAAACTTTTCAGCATCTGGAAAGAATATTCTTGCACATCTTATTTTCAAATTGCAACAACGCCTCTTACCTACACTCGATCGTACTGGTATGTACATTTCTTTCATTTCTGAAATGTAAACGAAAAACCAATTAGAAATTCCTATAGTTCCTTTCATTCGATTTTTATAAGAAATTTTCCACAATTGTCACGCTTTTTTTAGAGTATAATTTCACTTCACAACGAAAAAGCGTGTAAAATGTTCAAATTGCATAATATTATTTTTCAAACTTGAACGCCCATAAGGTGCCTTTTAATCTTTACCTGCTTTCCGCGTCTGGAGCCCAGAAGCAGGGAAGCGATAAGAGTCAACCAGGCACGCCCATCAAGTGTTCCTAACATCTCTACACGCAAAGGGCTGAATTGTAGTGAAGTGTATTCGTCACGTTGCATGTCACTACGGACCTTTATGTGGAGACCATGTTTTCATAGGCGGAAAGAGTGTAGCGAAGCTCAGTACAACGCTGTACGCTAGTATTGCATATAGACTACACTGTAACTTTTTTGTACGAGGAGACATGTTTGTTAAAGCAATATTTTCTTTAGCAGTACAAAAGATTTCGTGCAAAAATATACTAGGATACTAA
The DNA here is from genome assembly GCA_029891345.1 of Dryococelus australis. Taxonomy (NCBI): domain Eukaryota; kingdom Metazoa; phylum Arthropoda; class Insecta; order Phasmatodea; family Phasmatidae; genus Dryococelus; species Dryococelus australis. Next base: position 137,257,159 of record CM057009.1, on the reverse strand, counting down.
GTAGAATTACACGACATACATCCTAAGAAATTATTCGGAAATTTACCATGCCAGTGTATACGCTTAATGAGAAAGTAGGGATGGTAATGTTTTCCCTATACATTCATTGTCGTGATCCTAAATTTTCTCAGGAAACAGCCAAATGCGTAGGGAATTCCCCAGCTTTGTATAGTAGCGACGCTAAACATTCCTATATCTGCAGCTTGACGTGTGGTATTATTACTATACAGTGTTTAGGTTACAAATTTCGATTACAATTTAGGAAGTTTACCAGAGAATTATTTACAGTGCAGTTCATACATTCACAAAAGTTTATCAGCGCTGAAGTGTTTTGAAATACACTTAGTCATGGAATCTTTCCACGAAGTCTTAAGGGACACTATTGGCCTATATGGGAAAATAACGCCCTGTATACTCGACTCCACAGTCGTCTCTATATTCGAAGCTCAGCTATTTGTCCCATTGGCAGTCGCCCTATTGAGTAACTAGTTGTACCCCAGACCAGGTATATGCTATTCATGGTTACTTCAAATAGTTACGAAATGCTGCTATATTTATACTTCCAGGATAGTCCTCCGCCTTATGCAGACAAGGAGTCACTACAGCCTGCATGCCACGATAACATTTTCCGCACAAGCTCTGGCGGAAACTTCCACGAGACCTGCTACCCGAGCCTACATGCAAGTAAAGGCTCTTCACGATAAAGTGAGCACTTTTCAAATCAACCTTGGAAAAAAGTCACAGCCCATGTCTGCATATACATCAACGGGCGCACTGAGAAACATGCGCCCGGTAAAGTTGGTAACGATAGATGGAAAGTAGTTCTATATCTTAACGTCGAATAAAAGGCGTTAGGTAACAATAATTTTTATATCGGTTTCTGTTTTTTTTTTCATCCATCAGCGTGTAAAAAATAGCAGATTTATAAAATGTTTACTTTCTGATAATTTCACAGTTTCACTTGACCGACGCATGAATAAAGTGATGAGGCCCCTTATTATTACCATGGACAGCCTATAGTTATGGAGAGTTCTATGTAATAACCGAACCAACGATACTTGCTGCCGCACAAGTAAAGACGAGTACATTTTTTATGATTTTACTTCTGCGACTGTGGTTCGGGAACAATCTTCACTCACGACGTCAGCATTGGGATGCACAGAACCTGATCGTTTTGTTCTTATAACTGGAGCTTTAGTCTTATATAAACACGAATGTTTACAATAATTTAACACACTGCTGTTTTATAAACGGTAAATATTTTCGTGATTTTTCTTTTTTACTATTTATTCGTGTTTAATAATCTTACGTTCTTTCTCAAAGCAAACAAAACGACTCTAATATATATATATATATATATATATATATATATATATATATATATATATATATATATATATCACATTGACTAAAATTTGTACCATGTAGGAAACCTTCCATATAAAATTGCACACGACCAGTTACGAAAAGTCGATGAAAACGGCCAGTAGATGGCCAAATCTTCCATTGAACCATCATACAAGCGGCCATGCAAGCTTGTGTGGAATCATAAAAGGAATCTTCCATCGTGACACACAGGCTTTAGTATTAAAAAAATTACACCATAAGTACGATGCACCGCATTCGTGCTTCACTCAGTTCTATAATATTTTCCAAGAAAACTATTTCTTACTCGGCATTACCGACACATATTTTTCTCCGCTTTTATTTACATTAATTATAAATGAAATGCTGTAAAAGATCGAATAAACAAAAAATAAGATACTTTTAGGTTAACAGAAGTACAATACGCTTGTGATACATGCCATCTTTCGGAAACAACCAAGCACGTCATATTTTTTAGATTTTTCAAGATTTGGCTAAAATAGCGTGAAGGAACTGCTAATAGACTAAACTCATTTAACTTGTCCTCTAATGAAGTCAGAGAACTCTGATAATATTCATAACCACTCACGATAAGAGTTTCAATAATTTCATATTTGTTTATAGGCGCACTTGAAAATGAATGACGTGGAATGTGAATGAAGGCGATGGTTTATCGTGAGAAAAGCTGGTAGTTTGCTAGGATTCTACATACTGTACACATGTCCGAAAGTTTCCTTTCGTTATTAGCTGCCATACTATCCCATTTCATTGTGCCAATGAGAGTCCTGATACTCCAAATCAGATCTTTGTGATTGGCTGGCAAAGAACTTGATCATGCGAGCATAAACGGATAACTTAGCTGCAGTGTCATTGATGTTGCCTCGAAAATAATTTTGCGGCTCTCCACTGTTGTTTTTTAATATGATACCCTTTGCAAAAAATACATACCCTGAGAAAAAAATGTGGTTGTAAGAACCATATAGACTGTTAAAGTGGGGACAGCTATCTGATGGGTTGTAGTTACAATCTAAATATTATTAAATATATCGTACTTAATACCAAAATAACTGTTTGTTGTATTCCTCTCTGTGATAGTCTCTTCTCCTGTACATCTGGTTGCTATAGCACACCACTGTGTTCCTACTTCAAAGAAGATAGTTGGCCTACCTACAAAAGAAAAACTTACGACTAAATTTGTATTGTTGTCAAAATAATAAATAGTGTAGTAACCTAACAAAATGTCCAGTTGGTGCTGCCCTCAAACTCGATTACTGAACTGTTCAGTACTAGCAACAGATTATTCTCTTGGGTTATTACAATACTGAATGTTGTGGTAAAAATCCTTCTTTGGAGGTACTAGCTGTTTAGTTGTAGGAACAAAGTGTTCTGCTGTAGTAACCATGTACAGTAGTAGATACAATTACACATAGGAATACAACAAACAGTTCTGTTGGTATTACTTTTTATATTACCAATATTTAGATGCTACATAAAACCAATCACATGGCTGTCCCTATTCCAACAGTCGGTAGCGACCCGAACAAGTGCAGGGTTTGATAGATCGATGAGTGTAACCTTTTTCACTGTAGGGCTATCTATGTGTTGTTGATATTTTCACTCAGACTATCTTGTAATTTTGTTAAGAATGTTTCTAATTGTACGAGTGCAATAATTAAAATCATCTCAGTTTAATGTGTGTCGTCCTTATTGTGTATGCAGCAGCTAAAAGTCTATATGGTTCCTACAGCCATAATTCTGTCTTCGCATTTTAGAGAAAAGCAGATTTACTAAAGCCATCGCTTGGTAGCTTGAAAATATTCCTTCCGGTACCGTGAACTTAAATTGAATTCCTTGTGGTCGAAATCCACCATACTGTTGCCCGAGAGCGTTCACAAGAACACGTGACTGTGCGAGTGTGATCACAGCGACACCATCATCCTTTTGCAGAATATTTCCGTCCTCTAGAACGTTACTCAGACCATGACCTTGGCACGAGTCTCGCGCTACTTTTTCATGTCAACGCAGTAATTTACTTCTTCCACTCCAATTTAAAATATAATAATCGCAGCAAAAATGGAACAGTGCAAAAGGCACGGGCAGCTGTTTTTTTTTACACATAGCAAGCTAATGCCAGAAATTTCAGTACGCTAAATTATTCATAAAATGTATTTTTTTATTAATTGGTTTTTTGTTTCGCATAGCTGAACAGAATAAAAATGTGCAATGTTAACCATCGGTGAATGTGCATATTATTCGTTTACGCTTGCCTGAGGCTTCTTGAAATCTGATTGGTTGGCGTCACACGCGAAGACATGACAGTTGGCCAACTGTCTCCATCTTAAGCCCTTGTCGCGCTGTCAAATTTTTCCGTCAAACTGCTTCCAATAAGTTTGGTCAAATACAGTTGGGCAGTTATGACGTCATTGAAACGTTATATACGACGCCATTTTTACCTGAGAAAGTTCGATGGCTTCAGTATTCCATCAAAAATTTAAAGATTGGACCGTTTCTAAAATTTATTTGATGTTTGACGGTCTCAGCCAATCAGAATCGTGCACGACAAAAATGGACGTCAAGTTACTTTTTAAATAATGGACAATTGCTGGAAACGAAGCAGGTTATAAAGATAATTCATTTATGCAGAAGCTGTCTGGGCATGAATGCTATTTTAAGTGAATATTGCACATAATATTGTGAACACAGAGGCATGAAATGTCATCGTGCAGGAAATATCTCTGATAAAGAAAATTTGAATTTAGTAAAGAAGCGAAAATAAATTACGACATTCCTTAAATTTCTTCTTGTAATTGCCTGCATGGAAAACCAAAAGCAATATTTAACTAAGAAAATATTTAAAAATAATAATTCAAACAAGATTCCCCTGTAAAAAAAAAAAACTGACAGTGTGACACCTTCAAACTCATTCAAGATTAGGCCTACTTGAAAAAATTTGCTGGAAGGAAAAATTTGATGGCCGTATTTTGTCTTCAAATATTATTGTCAAATATAGTTGAAGGCAAAAATTTGATAGTGTGACACGAGCTGTACGTTTAACGCACTGTATTCAAGAAACGCCTAAAGTCTATTGTAGCCTGAGTAAGCCTTATTCTACTCAGGTTGGCCAGCTTTTAGTCTGGCAACTAAAATTTTCCGTATGCGCTCGTGTAGCATACGTACCAGATTTTTTTTTTCTTTTCTATTTTCTACTTTAAAAAAACAAAATAACTTTAATAACCATAAATAAAATATAAAATAACTACTTAACTAACGAAAATCATTCTCTGTTATTATTCTCGTAACTTAAATTTTAATTAAAAATTACCTTGTTTGGAACACTGCGCACCTAGTGGCGAAAATTTTCCCTATTACAAATCCTCCATAAGAGAACTCGTTATGCCCCTAACATGTTCCTATAGGCTGTTCACTGTAAAATAAGCACTTTTGAAAGTCCTGCTTAAGCTCTACTTGTATACACGTTGTGTATTCTTCCGCTTTATATAAAATTAACATTGCTATGGGCCTCATCACTTTATTTGTCCGTCGGCAAAATAAAACTGTGAAATTATTGAGGAAGTAAATACTGTAAAAATCTTCTCATTTTTACACTTCGATGAATTAAGAAAACAGAAAGCGAAAGAAATAATTTTACGTTATCACGAATGGTAACCTAACACATTTTATTCGACGTAAAGATATGGAACTATTTGCCATCCATGGTTACCAACTTTACTGGGCGAATGTCACTCAGTGCGTCCTTAAAATATATGCATGCAGGGGCAGTGACTTGATTTCTAAGGTTCATTCCTAAAGTGCTCACTTTATCGTGAACAACCTATAGCATGTATCCATTACTTATTGTAACGCCAGTCCAACTGCAAACAAGCCTCAAGAGGAATCCCTGGGTAAAATTTTAAACGCAACTTCACGTCTGGCCATAGGGATACACTGCGATGGAGTTCAGAGATATCGGCGGCTGTTAACATTAAGGTGTTGAGAGCCGATGAGGGTGATTGAGGTGAGTATGGAGCAGCGCCGGAATGCAAAGACGTGTGGGGGAGGGGAACGGGACATCCCCGAAAAAAACCCGCCGACCAGCGGCGTCGTCCGGTACGATTCCCACTTGCGAAAATCCGGAGTGACCCAGCCGGGGTTTGAACCCAGTTTTCCTTGAGAGGTGGGCAGTCTAACCGCTCAGCCTCCGCGGCCCCCCATTGTGATGGGCCCGCCCAAGACTGCGTTATGCATTTTCGAGTACAGTCCGTTCAGGGTTACTTCAAACATTTCTGCAGCCCTGCTAAAATTCTACTTTCAGGATATTCCTCCGCCTCGTGCAAACAAAGCTTCACTAAGTCTAGAAAATCACACAACAGGGACAGCGTATCGCCATTCGTGCGCACGCAGTGTGATATTTTGCGTAAGAACTATTTCTTACTGGACATTACTAACACACCTATTTTCTTGATTTTATTAATTAATTAAATGTAATCATTTATGTATAAAATATAAGTATGTTTCCAATTTAACGAAAAATAACGTATATTTATGTTAACATAACTATAAAACGGTTGTCATATATGACGTACAGTGTTTAGGAACAAATAAGAGTGATTTCCCAAAGGTTTGATTTAAAAATTTTGAAGAAACCGCGAATAGTTGAATTCCTCGCAAAATTGATTTGTAACAGTAAAGTATTAATATACGCGATGAAAGCCAATGGATTAACGCAAATGCCTTTTCGTACTTTTTTCCTTTCCCGTAAGCAAAGTGTGCAGGAAAACCATAAGATTGCTGTTTTTAACCATTTTCACCATTTTTTTCTTGTTGAATATATTTAATAGGACAAAAGTAATAATTGGCGGCTGTAGAAAATAGTTTTTAATATTTTCTGGAAATAAAATCACATTCCCAGGCTATTTATGTTTGTACTGAGATACGCGTATGCTATACGCCCAAACATTGATTTTACAGGCAGTACAGTAGGTACTAGGCATTCCCCTTAAGATTCATGCAACTAAAAATATAGTAAATAAATGCGTGTCACCCTTATAACGATTATTTCGCAATGAAAAATTTAACACATAGGGCCTAAATAATTTATTTTCGCTTCATAATTATTTAGTAACCACCTGCTGTCTTACTCACAATCCTTCCGTAAAAGGAAATAAGTTAAACAATTTATTAGGCGCTAAAATAATACAGTTTTTTTAGGAACTGATGGATCAATATAATAGTATCGCATATTGTTGTAATTTGCGAACTCATATTATAGAACAGTCTATGTACTTTATGTTAGACAGTTGAACGTTTAAGTTCTCCTAATTGAAAACTTAAAAAAAAAAAAAATTAATTAAAACACAATTAACATGGAAGTGCAAGACAGCCTTAAGCTTACGTTAACACAAAAAATACGTGGTTCAGAACAGTTTACTGGTTTCGTGTTGACCACGGCTCAACCAAAGCGCCACAAGTCGTAAACACAGAGTAACCAGATTAGTCATGAAAACAAACTAACCTGTTGATTAACTACTTGAATCATATACGGGTGCACTACTCGTCAAAATGCAGAAGGTCATCAACTTAGATTACAAGTAAAGTAGAATTAAATCGAAATCAATTAAGATAATTAGTTAATGCTTTCATTGTGACAGTCCTGAAATTATTCAAGTCAATTTTTTTTTTATTTATTTATTTTTAACTCTGCCGTTTCTTCCTTCCTCTGTAAACAATGGCGGTGTTTTGAACTGTCCATTGTTGAGAAACGTGGTAAATACAGGTTAACCAACGAATGCTTCTTCAAAAATGTTTGATATACATTCTGAAACTAGTTATTTTTATTTCCAACTCTCACATACACGTGCTGAGAGAGTTAAGCACAATGAATTGAAACATAGTGGAACAATTCCCAGTTACACATTCAATTTAATATTATTTTTTTAAAGTAACAATTTTGCAAAAATTATATTTTATTTGGAAGTATCACTTCATAACCACCTTACAAGAATTTTATAAACTATAATTTTTTTCTCAAGTAATGAAAATACGGGCAAAGAAGAATATTTCCGTTTGCCTCAAGAGAGCCTGAGGTCTATTTAGAGCGTGCCAAAAATAACATTATTACGCACTCAAACTGCATAACGTATTCACCTGTTCTGGCTCAGACGGAGGCGTGGTTGATGGTGGCGGAGTTATGCTCCGTGTGTTTCCGCCAAAAAAACGCGACCACAAGAATTGCAAGCCTGAACCCAGCATCGTTCGCGCCGCCACAAACGTGTACACTGCAAAGTTACGGCGCGCCCCGAAAGCAGCTCCGGAAAATCGATAACCACCCCTACTGCTTCAGCACAGACCCGCCCCTTGAGTCATTGATAATTCAATCCTCTGTTACAAAAGACGTCCCAGAGTTAATTATCGTCCATCAGAATGTCAAAAATAACTTCTTGATTGTGGCGCCGATACGGGCGCAATTTTTACACTAATTCAAATGTTTGTTCTGAATTAAGATCTGGAGCGCAGGTAGCTTTTTTTTCTTGCGCCTACGCTAATTTCCACCCTTACTAGAGGTCATTCAATGCAACATGCAGTGGACTTAATATAGGCCTACAAGCAACGGTCAACTATTCCAAAATTTAAATAAAGATACACCTACCTGCAGATGAATAGGCACTTTTTTGACAGGTGTGCTCATGATGGTCGATCTATTTCGAAGACTGTAAAGATCAATATTTGCGACAGGGAGTTTGACTTTGCAAGGAGCAAAGATACGGCGCACTCGCGACCCGGCGGTGGCGAAGCTAGCCCGTTAACGGTCGTTCGTACCGACTAACTGGACCGCCTCGGCTCGGCAGGGGCGGAAAATTCACGCGGAAGCAGCGCGCACGCACGCTCACACACGCTCGCTCGCACGCACACGACACAAGAGCGCCTCTTTTCGCACCTGCAGGCAGGCCTGTCCGTGCGACGGGTAGCGCGTAGTCCCTCAGACTGACACCGCCTGGCAGGCGGCGCTAGTGTCGCCCGCTCTTCCCCCTCCCACGTCCAGGTCACGCAGTGCACATGCGCAACTCCCCATGCTGCAGATCTCCTTGCGGCCGTGCGTGAAACGGCGCCGGTTCTGACTGTAGAGTGCGCGTGCCGTCTGCGCAGTAACCACACGTAAGCCCTTGTCACATTTTTCCATTCAACAAACTCGTTCAAATAATCTTCATTGTATTTGAAAAGTTGTCACACTGTCAAATGTTCTAATGGGAGAATATAATCAGAATTTTCTATAGTAATATTTTCGAAATGATATACTGCTTGCTGTTGCGTTTCCTTGCAGTCAACTAGAGGAAGAAATATAGTGATTTGATTTATTTGCATTTATAAAATAAATATAAATTTTATTTATCAGAGGTATTTTCTGCCGAGTGAAATTTAACACTTCTCAGTCCTTTACATCATCGTGAAATATCAACTTATAATACCATTTCATGCCCAGAGTGAAATTAATTTATCATCACCTTTATTTCGTTTACAAAAATTGTTCGCCATTTTAAAATTCCGTGATGTCGGAAATTGCCATTTTTGTTATGCAAGACTTTAACCCTCCAATTTTCTCAAAGTTTCATGGAAACTGCAGCTATCAAACTTTTCGATACAACAAACACAGCGGCGATAATGACGTTTCAGTGACGTCACAATCTTCCAACTTGATTTGATCAAACTTATTGGAAACACTTGGGCGGAAAAATTTGACAGTGTGTCGGGACTTGAACTTAATTCTAATCTTCTCAGGTTGAGAAGCTCGATGCTTTTAGTTTGGGAACTAAAATTTTTCGTCGCCAGGTAGCACTGGGTGTTGCATATTACCCGATGTTTCCGTGTAGTAAGTAAAAACGAGATAATTGCAATTCTCATAAAATAAATGTAGTTGTGAAAAAAAATATTCCAAGTTTTATCGTGTTAGACCCTACATAATAAATAAACTTTGTTATTTGCACTAGAGTGGAAATGTAACGAACTATATTCACACATTGTTAAATATTTAGTCGTAAACTGTATTTAGCAAAACAGAGGCTGAAACAATTACTTTATATAAGCGCGACCACTGGGTCAAAACACAAGCGAAATGGTTGAAAATATCATTTTTTTAATTTCCTGCGCAGTTTGCTTAAGCGAAAGGAGAAAATTACAAAGCTCCTGTTGATAACAGCTATATTTTTATGTACCTACTTAAAATTGTAATATTTTCCCACTGAATTAAGAATACTTATGAACGCCCAATGCCAAACACAGTTGCGTATTTACTGTGTGCTCTTGCAAACACCACTGGAGGGCGTGAATAACAGTTACGAAATAAAGTTAATACTAAAATTCTGGCTGCTGCAATAATATATCATAATTCGAGCCAAACACTAACTTTTAAAGGCTGATCACGATAAATTGAGCACTTTTTAAATCAACCTTAGAAAAAAGTCACTGTCTATGTCGGCATACTTTAACTTCAACAGGGGCACTGAGTGACATGCGCCCGGTAAAATTGATAACGATTGATGGAAAGCAGTTCCATATATTAACGTCGAATAAAAAGTTTTAGGTAACAATTTGTGATAACTTAAATTAGTTATTTCACTTTCTGTATTTTTTTAATGCATCAGTGAATAAAAATGAGCAGCTTTATAAAAAGTTTACTTTTCTAATAATTTAACAGTTTCACTTGATCGACGCATGAATAAAGTGATCGAGGTCCATGGCAATGTTAATTTTACATAAGACGAAATAATACACAACTTGCACGCAAGTAGATCTTAAGCAGGTCTTTCAAAAGTGCTCATTTTACCGTGAACAGCCTATGCATAAAAATATATACAATTTCTCAATTTACCGTGAGCTTAAAAGCGATATCTTTGGAATATTAGCGCTAACCTAGCTGCGGAAATTTTCTATATTCCAAACTCTCCCGTAAGAAATTTCGTTTTGTTCCTAACCTGAGTAAAATTAACTTTAAATTGGTGTATGGTTAGGCCAATGTTGGCTACATGCACATAAGACGGAAATCAGTCTACGTCATCTTTAGTCTATGCGAAAAACAAATATCACTAAAGGCTGTTCACGATAAAGTGAGCACTTTAGAAACGAACCTTAAAAAAAGTCACTGTCACAGCATGCAGAAATTCTAATGAGCGCACTAAGTGAGATTCGTCCAGTAAAGATGGCAACGATGGATGGAAAGTAGTTCAGTATCTTAACGTCGAATAAAAAGTTTTAGGTAACCATTTGGGATAACTTAAAATTATTTCTTTCGATTTATGTTTTTTTTTTCTCAATGCATCGAAGTGTAAAAATTAGTAGATTCGTAAAGTATTTACTTTGTTAATAATTTCACAGTTTCATTTGACTGTCGCATGAATAAAGTGATGAGGCCCATGGCAATGTTAATATTACATAAGGTGGAGGAATACACAACGTGTATACACGTATATCTTAAGCAGGGCTTTCAAAAGAGCTCATTTTACTGTGAACAGCCTATACTAAGCTTTAGTCTATGGTTGCAGCGGTTAGCTTGCTCGCCTCCCACCACGGCAAACCGGGTTCAATCTCCGTCTGGGTCACTCCCGGATCTTCACATGTGAGAATCGTATCGGACGATGCCGCTGGTCGGCGGGTTTTCTTGGGGATCTCCCGTTTCCCCCGCCCTACCATTGTGGCGCTGCTCCATACTCACCTCTATAACCGTTATTGGCTCTCAAAACCTCGCTGTTAGGAACCTTAATCTCTTCACTCACACTCACTTTATAGTTGGAACAATGAGTGTGGTTAACTTTTAGTTTTCGCCACTAGGAAAGCGCTAGTGTCGGATGTGTACCGAATTTTCTCTATTTTTTTACGTCAAAAAAGAAAATTGTTCCAATAATCATAAATAAACAATATATATAACTGAATAACTAAGTAAAATCTGTCCTTTTTATTTTCCACGTGGGTTAAAATTTCTAATTATAATTTACCCCCTTGGAACACTGCGCTTAGCGGCGTAAATGTAATCCATGCCAAACTCTCCCATAAACCCTTCTCACAATAGCTCGACGCGACGTGTTTATATGTCTGTTGTCAATGTCAAGTATCCCTCGGCAGACGGCCGGCTACTTCAATTTGTATCACATCGTGTCGCGTCGCGCTATTGTGAAGGGCACTGCCGGCGATACTTCGTGTCAAAACTGCCTTTCGCTTCATCGCGAACCTGAGTAAAATAAACCTTACCTGCGTCTACGGTTAAGATTTATTCTACTCAGGTTGGGAAGATCAGTGTTTTAGTTTGAATGCAATGAGTACTGGGACATGGCAATGATCATGGGTGCGTCCGGCGGCTTTTGAGCCACGGCTTTCGTAGTATTTTTAAGCGGACTTTCCACTGGTGCGTGTTCGCACGCCCAAAGGGACGTCACGTGTTCGTGGATCCCCGAGACGACGTCCGCCTGCTCACGATCAGGGCTTTTCCACTGCAGTTTAGTCTACGCACAATTTAGTCTACGCTCGACCCGCTTCCTCGCAATGGACTGCTATAGTCGGTTCACGCTGGAACAGACTTTTGAACAACACCTTAGTCGTCAGCTGCATGCATCGTTACTACAAACAGTGACTGGTGCGGGTACAGTTAGTTTGGCAGCACGGAGAGAGAATATACTTTGAATGTTTTAACGTATTTTTTTATTATCTATTAATTTAAAATTGGAGCAGGAAAGATTCCATGAAAGTTTGGTCCAGTCGTGAACGGACTATAAGATACCTGCAGCCAGGCCTCATAGATTTGAATCGTACAAATACCCCCTATTCTCTACCTCTTGAATCAGAAGTTCCTCAAGTCTCGTTTTAATGTAAACACTATTCCACCAGTTTTTTAAAACAATGTTCGCAAATGGAAGATGCGCTCGTCGCGAGCGATATGAATTACGGTTGGCTGGTTCGTTGTGACGTCACATCGCGCCGCGTACTACAGTAACGAGTATTTTCCAGTATCGACACACGTTACTTCGGATCAAGCGTGATAATGATTACTAAAACGGTATTCATAATACTGCGACGAGGCCGACGACGGCCGCAGACAAAGGTTAAATAAAGGTATACGTAACTGAGTGACAGAATGTCGGCGGCCATCGCTGATGCAGACTATGCTGCTATCTGGTGTACAAGCTGGCAAGTTCGTTTATTCGTAAACAAAATACGCATGAAAAACACATATGGGAGTAGTTAGAAATAGAGGAAGCTAGCGAACCCGGCGTCATCGCAGGGTGCCGGGGTACCACGTCCGCCATCTTGGAAGAAGTCACTCGTCAAAATTTATTTTTCCCCCTCGAAAATTTTAATTTTTCCCTCCAAAATTTCCATTTTCCCAAAAAACACGATTAAAATTTCCCTCAAAATTGGCGAAATGTCCTTCTACCGATAGCCATCTTGGATTCTAGACTTCATGCTCTAGAATTCTGGTCGCTTTCCTGGATGTGTTGCTCAATCCGGCGGACTTTTGCTCAATGTGGATGGATATAGCGGAAATTGAGCACGATTCCTCCAGATTGAGCAAACATTCCCGACGAACGTCTTGGTTTACCTACTTCATGCTCCTGTATTCTGGTCAATTTCCATCGATGGGTCTACAATGTGGGTTTTAACTCAAATTTTTGGGAAGAGAATTTCCACCTCAGCATTTCACACTCTTGATTCCGGTAGGTTGTGGTTTTCCCCAGGTGCGCAAAACCGATATTATTTTTATCCTTCCTCCCGAAAACCCACACGTTATTCTCTTGCAGTAGGTGTTGTGTGCCAATGTCCATTTGGGACGTAGCTATTTCACGCTCTTGCATTCCATTATACCGAAAGTATTCACATCACTACTGGCATCCTGGTGGTGACGAGTCTCAGTCCACTTTAGTTTTTTCAGATTCCTTCCGGGATTCATCGACCTGGCGCCGCAATGCAGTGGCGAATACCTGTATCGGCCTACACACTTACGATACAAGAAACTCAAAATCATCATTGCAAAAAAACTTGGCATCATAGCGGGATGTCGAGTCCCAAGTTCTGTCATTCCACCTTGGTTTTTACATATTCCTTTTGGGATCTTTTCACCTAACACCCTGTCGGGAACGAGTCTCATGCTCTGTCATACCAACGGGATTTTCTCATATTTGTTCTGGGATACTTTCACCTGATGTCCTGGCGGGGACGAGTCGCATGATATGTTATTCCATCTGCGCGACACGGAGCCAAGCCTGCCCACACACACTAGCCAAGAGTCACACAGCATGCACGCATCACGTATGTGCTATGTGCACTTATAAGCAGAGTTGGTTGTAATTTACGAACTGTTTGAGATACAGCAACCAAAATCATAATGTAGGCATCACCCCTGGAAACGAAATGGACTGAAGGGTTGTGTATGACCTAAGAGCACATATAAGCATAGTTGGCTGTAATTTCCGATCTGTTTGAGATACAACTACCAAAATAATAAGATAGGCATCACCCCCGACAACGAAAAGGACCGAATGGTCAAATATGACCTAAGAGCCCATATAAGCATAGTTGGCTGTAATTTCCGAACTGTTTTAGATACAAATACCAAAATCGTAACATAGGCATCACCTTCGACAATGAAAAGGAAAGAATGGTAAAGTATGCCCTAAGTGCACATATAAACATAGTTGGCTGTAATTTCCGAACTGTTTAAGATAGGCGGGTTGCAGTGTCTCATGCTCCGCCAGTATTCCTTAGTTTTCTTTTATTCCTTCCAGGATTCGTCCACCTGGCGTCCTAATACAGTTTCAAATGCCCGAATCAGCTTACACACTCACCATACAATAAACTCATCACAATTGTAACACATCCTGGTGGGGCGCCGAGTCATATGCCCGATCATTCCAACAGGGTGTTCTCATATTCCTTCCAAGCCGACACACTTGCCAGGCAATAAACACAGCATCTTCGCATAGCAGCCTGGTATCCTGGCGGAAAGCCAAGTCTGATGCTCAATCATTTCAACAGGACGTTCTTATACTTCTTCCAGTATCCTGTCACTTGATGTTCTGGTGGGGACCGATCGCTTGAATATTCCTTTCTACCAAAAGTGCGCACTTTATGCTGTCATGCCAATGATGATACTTTCACCTATCGACCTGGAGGGGACACGTCTCATGCTTTATTATTCTTTACAAGATCCTTTTACCTGGCATCCTGGCAGGGACTGATCACTTTGAAACTCCTTCCTTCTGTGCATGTGTGCCGATGTACATCTTGGATGGTGCCACGTCACTCTCTTGCATTCCGGCCTACAGATGAAGACCAGGCCATCTCGGCCAGCACAATAGAATAGCACACAGCCACCTCCTTCTGAACCAACTAAAACGAAACCATCCCATTTAGAGTGTATCCACCACTCACGATCCTATCAGTGGACATATCTGATCCAACCATCATTTTGCGATCACCTAACCGTCGTTGCGCGATCAACTAACATCGTGAGAATCTGTAAGGCAGCCTAGGGGGTCGACTGGCAGTGCATGCAAGTCGAAGGGATGGTTCCGAACACTAGCCGAGGAAGAGAGATAGAGAGAGAGGCATGAGTGGTCCAGGGTGGTAGACTACCCGAGTCACATATGTACATTTCCATTACGAGAGGAATTCAGTTTTATAGTGCAAGATATTATTTTATTCGGTATTAAAAGAAATTTATATGTATAGTTATTAGAACACATACCATTTATAGTCCTAGAACTGTACGCACATACGTAACAACATATATTCAAACCATTTATTTCGAAAGAGAGACGATACAGCTATGCGCCGAGGCAAACAGATTTAATAAGCATTTACTAACACATATATTTTATGCAAGCATCAAGCACTGTACATTATGTTAGGAGAAAAAAATACAATTGCGAAGTGTGGGAACAATAAGGGCAACACTGCTACACACCTATGCAAACATAACGTAAAGGAAAATAATTATAAGTACTTACCAACCTGCACAATAACATAGTACACAAGCATCGGGTACTGTATGCTGTATGTGTTAAACAGTACTAGACAAAAACAGGCTGTCCTATTCAGTACAACAGAACGACCTCCTTACGAACCGACTGAAACGAAATCATCAGAACATCGTGCAGCTATCACACACAACACTAGCAGCGAACAAATCTAACCCGGCTGTCGTTACGCTATTGAAGAACAACAGTAGACTCTGTATGGTAGCCCAGGCAGTCGATTGGCAGCATGCAGGTCGCGCTAAGTCAAAGGGATGTCACAGAACACTACCAGAGAGAGAGAGAAAGAGAGAGTCGAGTCAGGCTCCATGGTGGTAGGCCTGCCGAGTCAAACATACACTGTTCCATTATGCGAGGAATGACATGCCGATGCAAACCGGTATAAAAAATAGTTATAAGCACATACCAGTCACTGCAAGCACATGTTAAACATGAATTGGGAGATGTGCACTGATTTAGATGATAGCTAGACAAGACCAGACCATCCTGGGTTAGAACAACAGAACAGCAAACACCTTCCATACGAAACGAGTGAAACGAAACCAACAAATTCAGAGTACGGCCTCTTTACGAGAGGAATTCCCTTTAGTTCCCTTTATGAGAGAAATTCAGTTATATGTTGCAAGGTAAAAATGTATTACCATTTAAACACCATCTATTCATGTACTTATTTGAACACATACCATTTACATTATCAGAATCATAAAAACATATGAAACAACAGTTTTTTAAACTATTAGTCGTGCAAGAAACACCAGACTGCTACACGCTGAGGCAAACATATTTATAGAATTATAAAATCAAATAAGTTATATGTATTTACCAACAATTGTGGAATTACTGTCAAATATTTTTATATATACGCTTAGGTCATACTAGTTCCTTCGATCCTTTTCGTTGTCGGGGGTGATTTCTATGTTGTCATTTTGGTGGCTGTATCTCAAATGGGCACACTTCGCTCTGTGTCGCGCAGGTGAAATGACAGCTTATGAGACTCGTCCCCACCAGGAAATCAGGTGAAATGATCCCAGAAATAACATGAGAAAACCCTGTTGGTATGACAGAGCATGAGACTCGTCACTGACTTGGTGTTAAATGAAAGGATGCCAGAAGTAATATGTGAAAACCAAGGTGTAATGACAAGAGTTTGAGACTCGACACCCCGCCAGGACGTCAGTTTTTTTTTGCGATAATGGTGTTGTTTCTCTACTGGTGAGTGTTTAGGCCGATGCTGGTAATCGGCACCACGTTCCGACTGCAGTTCGATGGATCCCGGAAGGAATCTGAGAATAATAAGGTGGAATGAGACTCGTCCCCGCCAGGATGCCAGGAGTGATGTGAGCACATTCGGTAGGACGGAATGCAAGAGCGTGAAGTATCGATGTCCAAGATGTACATCAGCACACACACGTGGAATGCAAGTGGTTGATGTGTGCGTTTTCTGTAGGAAGGAAATAATAATATCGATTGGGAGCATCTGGGGAAACCACACACTACTGGAATACAATAGCATGAAGTGCTTAGGTGGAATTCCTCCTTCTCTCTAACAATTTACTCAAAACCCACATTGTAGAGTCATCGATGGAAATTGACCAGAATGCATGAGCGTGAAAAAGGGAAACCAAGATAGTTGTCGAGATTGATCGCTCAATCGGGAGGAATATTGTGCACTTTCAACCGGATCCATCCGCACTGAGCAAAATCCCGCTGGATTGAGCAACACCTCCGGGAAATTTCTCAGAATGTAAGAGCATGAAGTCGAGAATCGAATATGGCCGTCAGGAGAGGGAAATTTCGCCAGTTTCGAGGGAAATTTTACCCGTTTTGTGGAAAATGGGAAATTGTGGCTGCAAAAAGGGAAATTTTTGAAGGGAAAAGGGACATTTTGCTGAATGACGTCATCCAAGACGGCAGACGCGGCACCCCGGCACCCTGCCAGGACGCCAGGTTCGCTAGCGCTCTCTATGTCTAACTACTAACGGGTTTGTTTATTATCAAAAATACTTTAAACATTCCCCAAAAAACTCAGATAAAATATAATCAAAATTAATCTCATAAACACCGATACTGCCCTGAATTAATTTCTCCAATAAACGCAAAAACCTATAAACGAAAATTAAAACATAAGGTCATATGGTTTCAGTAACTAATATTATTTCTCAAGCTCACTTATCAAATTAAACTCACAATGCAAAGATGGTAGAGTCAATTTTATAAAAAAAAGTGCCTTCTTCTCGTCGCCGTCCGTCGCCGGCAAATCGAACGTCTGCATTGACTCCAACGCTCGTGTCGCTCGTCGCCGGCGACAGCGCAGCGCTCTGATTGGCTAATGCCCGTCACACCGCGTCGCTGTGTTGTGAATACCACTTAAAATAACAATTCGTTACTATTCCGCCATCACAACTGCACAATAACACTCGCAGTTTTCCAGCCATAGACTAATAATGAGTAGAGACCTGCAAAATTCGTGTTGTTATTTGGGGACATGATAAACTTGAAACACATGTACCTTTGCAGTACGTTTGTCATTGGGCCATACTATATGTGACATACCCTGGGTGACTCTGCCAATAAAGGAACACTTCACAATTGTGTAACCCAATCACGTGTAGTTCAGCCAGAGAGGGAGTGTCTTCGCATCTATGCAGCAGCCAATGGAGAAACTACGCTGGCTCTAGTGAAGTTCAGCCTGATGCCAAATAATAACGCGAATTTTGCATGTCCCTAATAATGAGATGAGGTAGTCCGATTTTCTTTCCAACATTGACTCACTCAACATCGCTGTAATGTGAATATCGAATGATCGACAGTGAGAAACGTGTATGTTTACAAATGAAACTTCAACAGCATTATCCTTTCATAAGAACGAAATATTCTGACCAGTTTTAGCACTCTAAAAAAATCCATACATAGTTTTCTGTAGGACAGAGAAAATTATGTATTTCTTTGATGCTGTTTTGTTTACAGCAACACTCTGTAGCTTTAATTCAAAGACAAGATCGCAGAAACATGCGTTTGCTGCTAATAAATGTTTTCTTTATACGTTTTTGTTTTATGTCAATAAAGCCTTTCTTAATAGCAAAGAAACTGACATTATTTTAGCTGTGTTTGTTCACAGTAAAGAAATATTACTTTGTACCAAAGGTAACGGTTTAAAGTTTTTCTGTCGTCCATTGCAGTTTTCGGTACTTAACAGATGTCCCAACGCAAACGTTCAGAAACTAATCAGAATATTCTGCAGTTAGAATATTGCAGCTGAGCAAATTTATAGTTCTCCTACAGACGTTTAATGTAATTATGAATTTCGGTGAGTCTCCCCACCACTAATCTCAATTCTTCCCAAGAGGTGGCCTTGTAATCTGGCCCATATATAACATACCTATCAAAAGCTAGTCAAACACAAAGAGGCAAAATGGTCGTGTAGTACTGGGCGTTAGGTTATTAGCTTAAAGTGTCTGGGTTCGAATCTCGAAGTCGCTCTGTTTTTTTTCGCAAATATGTGTTTCTTCTCTTTTATCTACTGTAACGACAATGCAAGGTTATCATTGTAATTACTATATACATATATATATATATATATATATATATATATATATATATATATATATATATATATATATATATATATATACATCAAACTAATATCATTTTTGTGGCAAGGCTACTTTGCAGTGGTTCATATTTAAAGACATTTTTCCTCGCAGCTACAAATGATGTGTCGCAGCAAAGAAAGCGTTTTTACAGTGATATATTAAAGTTACATTAAAACTAGTTTGGAGGTTTTCACGTTCTTTATGGTGCAGAAAAACAGTCCACTGTAGGAACACAGAGTGTAGAGACTGCGCAACACACTAGCGAACTCTATCTCCTATTCCCTCTACGGTTCTATCATTGGAATAACATTTATGTACTTTTACAAAAAGTGCTTTCGGAAACTAGTTGCCCAAAATGTTTTTTTGCCATTACAAGTTAAAGCTTGTAAATTTTACCAGTATTAGTATTACTGCAAGAAATTTTCTGTAGTTCTACAAATCCAGTTTTTGCGCGAATACAAATGTAACAGGTTTACAAACAAATTTTTTGTAAAAGAACTAGCATTTGTATTGTTACAGGAAAATTTCATTTTTGTTCACAATTTTTTTTCTGTGCGGATTTTCGTACGTGGAAATTGTGCCGGACAATGCCGCTGGTCGGCGGGTTTTCTCGGGGTTCTCCCGTTTCTCCACCCTTGCGTTCCGGCACTGCTCCATGCTCACCTCTCTTCACCCTCATCGACTCTGAGGTCCTCACTGTTACGAGCCGCCTATAACTCTCACCTACACTCCACTCCAACATTAGACTGCGTTTTTGCCAGTAGCATATCGAAAACAAAGTGGATAACATCTGAGAATAGAAAACCGTTTATGTAGTTAAGTGCTTTGAACTGAAGCTACGCTTTCTCTGACCTCGTTTTAATCCAACTACAATGAACTCATGAAATATTTTTCGCGAATGTCGGGGGCCGCGGTGGCTGAGCGGTTAGCCTGCTCGCCTCCCACCTTGGCGAACCAGGCTCACTCCCCGGCCGGGTCACTTCGGATTTTCGCAAGTGAGAATCGTGCAGGACGATGCCGCTTGTCGGTGGGCTTTCTCTTGTATCTCCCGTTTCTCATGCCCTTGCATTACGGTGATGCTCTATTTTCACCTCATTGCGCCCTCATCGGCTCTCAAGACCTCGTTAAGAGCTGCCCAAATCTCTCAACAACTTTTCGCGAATGTCGGGTGTCCCTTACTATTAGAGAAACACAATTTCCGCAAAGAAATATTTCATGTACTGTTGTCTTCCATAACGTTTTAGCCAAGAACCACTTTAGTTGTTGGGTGATTTACGTTTTACGTGTCATAGGTACAGCGGTGAAACAAAAGTTCCAGCTTAGAAAGGAGCAGTAATTTAGACGCCCCGTTAAACATTTCTGCTTACCTTATAGATTTTATTTGGAGGGTTCAATACCTAAATATTACGTGGTTAAAATATAGCGCAATAACTCTAATTTATAAGTAGAGTCTATCCGATTTTCGAGAAATGAATTCCGCTGAAGATAAATTTCAATGCCCTACTTGTACATATGTTGTTTTCCTTACGTTATTGCCCGCGTGCCTTCATCAAAGACAGCGCGGAGTTTGACTGGGCCAATGAGAATTAAGTTACTCCGTTAAAACTGAACGTCTATGATTACCGGGTAGGCAGCTAGGATGCACAGCAGTTCAAACTATCCAATGGCGAGAGTGTATCACTACACTTAACTTAGATCCACTCTCACTTGATAGGAATTCTTTCCGCGAAAATCGAGTAGCTCTATCTATTAGTGAAGAAGTTAACTAGTAATCAGAAATAAGTTTTCACTTGTATTTGTTGCAAAAAAATCAAAGTGAAGTGAAACAATGGTAGGCCTACATGCCAATACTTTGTCAAGATAGTCGCTACTCACACACTCATGACAGAACTCTAATTTTCAAGGCAGCTAGTAAGCGCGATGTTGATATAGGCTATTCACGGTAAAGTGAGCACTTTTGAAAGCCCTCTTATTTGGAATAATAGTCAATAAATAAATTTTATTTTAGCCTTAGACGGTAAGTCCCGAGTGCGGGGGAAATTTACACACTGTGTTTATTACTTACAAGGCAATATTTATTTAAAAAGATCTGTTACGGACAAAAAATAGCTGAAAGGGAAAAATAACTAGGGCCTGAAACGTGCTCACTTTGCCGTAAACAAGCCATACGTGTGATCAAATGGTTCATCTTTACATGACTCATGGCATAACGTATAAAATTCTGCTGTATGTACATTATAAATTGCACGTCAATTTACTATTCGTATTAAGCTGGTTCCACAATACAGTGATGCGTTGCGATGAGCTGTAGCCAATCAGGATGAAGCAGAAGTGCGTCTGCAACGAGTACGTCGCGCGGAAATTCTGGCTTTGCTATTGTCGGCGACATCCAACGACGGAGAGGAAGGTAAACAAGTGTGTTCGTGTGCGTGAAGAGTAAAAATTATTATTTCTTTACATTTTGAGAAGACACGCGCATATACGTCTACGTCACAGGGTGGATGAATACGCAGTGGAGAAACGGGGCTTGGCGAATCTTTTGATGTAGGTTGCTCATTCTCGAATTGGCTTTGTGATGCTCTGGCAACGGGTGGCATTGCTTTTCATTTAATTTCATTTGTCATAAACGTTAAGCGAAACGCAGTTAGGCAAAGTGGAACGAGGCGAAACGCAATCAGGCGAAACGAGGTATGGGGAAATGCAGTTAAGTAAAAGCAGGTTTCAGATTTCCCCCCCCCCCCCCCTTTTTGTAACCACATAGCTGTACTATGTGTCCACGCTTTAAATCGTCTATTAACTACATCAATATAATTATCCTTCGTCTTACACGTCTCTCATACTTTGAGTATGCTGCTACACAGTTTTCATCGTACATCATATTCGTGCTGCGTTTTCAATCTTCTACCCACTTAAAACATATTATTGTAACATTAACAGTGTCATTATTTTTCGCGTGTTCTTCTTTACATTTGTGATGTATAAGCTGTTCACGGTAAAGTGAGCATTTCTGAAATCAACTTTTGAAAAATGGCACTGTCCCTACCCGCACATGTTTTAACGGGCACGCTGAATGACATGCGCCCAGTTAAGTTGGTAATGATGGAGGGTAAGTTGTTCCTTATCTTAACGTTGAAATAAACATTTGTATGTACTGAAACGAATTATTTTGCGTTCTGTCTTTTTAATGCATGAAAGTGTAACAACAAGAGCTTATGTGAGATATTTACCTTTTTAAAAATTTCATAGTGTCAGTTGTCCGACGCGCGAATAAAGTGATAAGGCCCACAGCAATATCAATTTTACGCATGGCAGAATAAAAAGACAGCAGCACCATCACAGACGGCGTCCGTCACCGGCAGATCGTCGCGTCGCACAATTGTTGAACAGTCAGTATAGTTCGTCGCCGCGTCGCGTCAGCACAGATGGCTTCGGCCCACATTGCATCGGCACACATCGCATCGGCGCACATCGCATCTGTACACATAGAATCAGCATACATCGCATCGGCCCACATCGCATCGACACACATTGCATTTGCATACATCGCATCGGTACACATCGCATCAGCACATGTCGCACCAGTACACATCGCATCGGCACACATCGCATCGCAACACGTCGCATCGGTACACATCGCATCGGCACACATCGCATCGGTACACGTCGCATCTGCACACATCGCATCATCACATGTCGCACCGGCACACATCACATCGGCACACATCGCATCACTACATGTCGCACCGGCATACGTCGCATCAGCACATGTCGCACCAGTACACATCACATCGGCACATATAGCATCGCAACACGTCGCATCGGTGCACATCGCATCGGCACACATCGCATCGGTACACGTCGCATCGGTACCCATCGCATCAGCACATGTCGCGCCAGTACACATCGCATCGGCACATATCGCATCGCAACACGTCGCATCGATACACGTCACATTGACACACATCGCATCGGCGCACATCTCATCGGTACACATAGAATTAGCACACATCGCATCGGCCCACATCGCATCGGCACTCATCGCATCGACATACATTGCATTTGCATACATCGCATCGACACACGTCGCATTAGCACACATCGCGTCGCAACGTATCGCTGTACTATTGAGGAGCCAGATATAGGTGGTGTGGCACCCTTTCAAAAATTTAAATGAGGGACAGTGTAGGTACATCCAGCCTCCTCCTGTTGTTACAACACTGCTTAGGTTCCTGCCAACGATTCATAGACGTACTGTACACTCTAAATCTGAATCAGTGAGAATTTCACTGTTTAAATCAGTTAAGAGCACCTGACTATTCAACAGTCACTTCCGTCAACTTAACTGACAAATTAGTAAAAAATGCCAGTTTTCCTCCACTTATTGATTTTGTGACATTTCCTACTGATTTATCCACCATTCCACTCGCAGTTTTTTTCAGTGATTAGGTTATTGGCTGATGGATCAGTTAACGTGTATCAAATTGCAGTTAAACAACGTGTATTAAATGAAACAACAATGCATAAACTAATGAAACCAATAAAAATACTTCCTAAAATGTGAGTTGGAGCTTTCATAATTTTTTACTAGGCAACATGAATATTGAGTTTTGCATTCCTTCTTTACATATTTCATGCCATTTTCGCGTAATAACGGTAGCGCTCGATTTGAAGGTTTAAACTGCATTAAATGTGATGAAGTGAGTGCATTCATAAATAATAATTGTTTTAACAATCTTGATGTTACCAATCAAACTAAAAACGAAGGGAAAGGGCAAACTATTTAAAGCTACATATTTCCGATAAAAATGCGAGAGCTGATTCAGAAGTCATGGCAACTATGGTCTATCTCCCGAAAATGATCCAACACAGGAAATGTACTATGTTCTGTGTTCTTTTCCGGATATCCCTGCATTCATACCTCATGTGGTGTCAGCTTTACAACGTTCTTGTCGTACACTTTCACCTGTTCGAATTATTTTTGGAAGATGGACACTAGTTGACATGACTTCTGAATCAGCCCT
This sequence comes from Dryococelus australis, assembly GCA_029891345.1. Lineage (NCBI taxonomy): Eukaryota > Metazoa > Arthropoda > Insecta > Phasmatodea > Phasmatidae > Dryococelus > Dryococelus australis. The sequence continues at coordinate 137,233,165 of CM057009.1, read as the reverse complement.
TGTATATTATGTGTAATTTTCCCCTAGTAAGAACAGTTGTCTTGATAGCCCGATTGACAACCCTGCCTTCATAGCTCAGGAGTAGGGTGGCCGACTTGTAGTCGGAGGGTCGCGGGTTCGCGCCACGGTGCCTCCGACGTGGCAGATGCTCAGCTCGATTGTCGCACTGGGAATTCGTCAACAAGTCGGTCTCACTAGTGCTTCATCAACGTCAAAAATGTCACAACAACGTCAAATGAAGGTTAAAAAAAAATGGTTAGAGTCGTGGACTGGAAATTAAAAAAGAAAAAAATTGACAAGGCAACGGTCTAAAAGCAGGGCGATGCGGGTTCAAGTCGTAGACACTGCGAGCTTTTTATATATATATATTTTTTTTTTCAAATTACACTAAAATGTTTAATATAAACTGAGACTATGGGAAATATGTTTGTTTCTCGTAATGATTTGGCTAAATTCAATCGAAACAATATTTAATTCGCCACATGCAGTTGGCAGTCACTTGTACGCTACAATCAGTGAAATTGTATATCTGAAACAACCAGTGGTTTTTCCACTAATTCTAAGTTGAATCATATTCACTATAATAAGTAGTTGAATTTCAATGCGAATCAGGGGTTTCCCACAAATTTAGAGAGTAATGCCGACTGGCTAGTCAAATAAAATATACTTTATTCCAAAGACACGTGGTCAATATCCCAAAGAAAACAGTTGCGCTCGTACGATATTGAAATATAGCATGCGCAGAAATTTTTTCTTGAAAATCATGTACCTCTACTTATCACTCCACATCTCTAAAAACACTTTATTCGTTGTAGCACATTATTTATTCCCGCAAAAAATCGTTAAATATGAAGCACTGCAAAGTAAGTTTGCAGCAAACAAAAATTTTGGTTTCGTCTATATATTAATAGCAATGATAATCCTGCATTGCGGTTACAATAATTCAGGACTAGCCATATGTCATAAATTCTGTTCCTGTATTTTGAAGGTAAACTCATTGTTATTTGTTAATGAAGCATGTAGAAAGTTTTGTTATGTACTAAAACTGTAATTAATGAATGAAAAGATTTAATATCACCTAACCCTTTTCTTTGGTATACAGCATTTCTTTATTGCAAACAAAATAATCTTAAGGACATTTATTTCTTTTCTATAAAGAAAATGAATATTGCTATAAAACAAACATTTATAAAGATAAATTTTATAATTACAAACTTGCGTTCCTTAAACCTTCCCATTGAATAAACGAAAGATTTTGTTAGTTCACAAAAAACATCGTCAGTGCTATTCTTTTCTATAAAGGAAGCTTTGAACGTACCTTTAACAAGGGTATAGGACTTATTTTTATGAACACTAATACTGTAGACGTACAGGCTGGCTGTGATTTCGTGAGTCTATATACAAACGTATTTCAATTACACAGTAATATACAAGTTTCAGGTACGAAAATTTTCTGCTGCCTATGCACCAATACAACAATTATTTCTATCTGAACCTTGGATTCGTCCTTCTTCATATAGGCTATTCACGATAAAATGAGCACTTTTAAAAGCCCTTTCATTTGGAATAATAGTCAAAAATATTTTATATTTTAGCCTTAGATGTTAACTTCTCAGTGTGGTGGAATATGCACGCCCTGTTTATTACTTAGATGGCAATATTTATTTAAAAAGGTGGTTAAAGAATTAAAAAATGGCTGAAAGAAAAAAGTTACTAGCTCTCAAAAGGACTCACTTTACCGTGAACAGCGTATACTTAAGAAGGTAGGGAATTCTAATCACTGAATCCTATAACAAAATTACGTACACTCCATAACCACTGTTGGTCTACAACTCCCTGTGCAGTAAACGAGAAAATTTAGACTTGTGACTTCAGTTGCAATTTTTCAGGTAACAAAAATCTCACGGAATGCCTCATTGAATTTCTTCAAAATAATAAATGAACGAATTATGTGGAGATAAAATTGCTTTGCTTTGTTTCACTGAAGTTCCTTGTTCTGTTGTCAGACGTGTTTGTGTTTATCAAGAAAGACGCAAATAGGTAATTCGTTCTTTTTTTTTTTTTTTTTTTTTTTTTTTCCCCGCCTTCCTGAAGCAATAGTGGCAACTTTCCAATATTACGATGTATGCGTAAGTACAGAACCTGCGGCAAAATGTACGACATTTTCCATACATGTATAGCATTGAGTGTTGGGTGCCGTGTTATCGGTGCTTTCACAAAGTTACCCGCCCACATGGTAACAGTACCACTTGCGCGAGTGTGAGAACCGAATTGAATGAAGAGATTTGGGCGGCACTTAAGAGGGCACGGGACATACATTAATGCTATTGAGGTTTATTGCATTTTACAAATTTTATGGAAGACAATAGAGAAAACAAAGAAAGGGCAATCATACAGAATAGCTTTTACTAACTACGAGAGCAAATATTTTACCTGAGTAACGTTATTCTGCCGAGATATTTCTGACACCGTCAATTTTTGTGTGTTTTCGTGGCGCAAGATACTATGTGAAATTGATACAGTAATACTGCTAAATACTTGGTCTTTAAGTCGGCAAAACCTATTATCTAGGATTGCCATTTTTACGTTTTTCTATGTTGGTTTTCAAAAACCAGTAAATATCAATTTACGTATTTGGTGTTAATTTATGTCCCACGCCCCCTTAACAGCGAGTCCTTGAGAGCCGATGAGTGTGACTGAGGTATGACGCGGCGCAGGAATGAAAGCGTGAGGGAAACGGGATATCCCCGAGAAAACCCGCCGACCAGCGGCATCGACCTGCACGATTCCCACATACGAAAATCCGGTTACCCGGCCGGGGATTGGACCCGTTTTGCCTTGGTGGAGGCGAGTGGGCTAACCGCTCAGCTATCACGGACCCCGTGTGAATGGAATTGAGGACATTTTAACTGAGTGTTATTTTTTTTAAAGAAATCAATTAAACCCTTAACTTACATATTAATTTTATGTGCAAGGTTAGGCATAGTAGGATATTTTTGCTGTTTTTCATTATAAACATTGCAATGTGACCAATAAACACAGTGTATACATTTCACCACCGTCAAAATTTGATGCCTGAGTCTGCAATAAGATATATTTATTAGAGGTTAATGACTTTAGGAAGGGCCTTAAAAAGTGCTCACTTTATCGTGAACAGCCTATACTTGGAGGATCGCCTCTAGGCGGACTAACAGCAATGTCAATTTCAAAATGTATTGCTTACACTTTGCTCTACCAGCATTCACATTTTGGTTAACATTGGTTTAATGGTTCCGATATATGGCATATCATCCTGAATAGTGCAATGACCGCCATTTTGAAAGTAAGTGCCCGGCGTGGTTGAAAAATACAAAAGTCAGATGTCCTTACTAAGTTCTATATATGTTCCAAGGTTGGTGAAATTCACACACACGCACAGACACACACCCACAGGCGCACACAGCCACACAGACAGGAAAGTGATCTCTAGGCGTTTTTTTTTTTTTTTTGCTTCGGAAAGTAGACTTGTTGGTAATGCCTAATAGGAAAAGTCACCACGAAAAATATCATGTAAAGGCTGTTCACGATAAATTGAGCACTTTTGAAATCAACCTTAGAAAAAAGCCACTGCCCCTGAACGCATATGTTTTTTAATAATGGGCACGCTGAGTGACATTTGCCCAGTAAAGTTGGTGACGATGGATGAAAAATAGTGCCATATCTTAAAGTCAAATAAAAAGTTTTAGGTAACTATTTGTGATAACTTAAATTACGTCTTTCACTTTCTGTTCTTTTTTAATCCATAGAAGTGTAAAAATGAGCAGATCAGTAAAATATTTACGTTTCTAGTAATTTCACAGTTTCGCTTGACCGACGTATGAATAAAGTGATGAGGTCCATGACAATGTTAATTTTACATAAGGCTGAAGAAAACACAACATGCAAGCAAGTAGAACTAAAACACGGCTTTCAAAAATGCCCAGTGTACTGTGAACAGCCTGTAACTGAGTGTGCACGAATGTAGTGCGTTGTCCTTTTGGTGTGGTTTTCTAGCTCTGTTTGCAAGAAACAGCGGAAAAGCCTGAATTTAGAAATTTAGCAGGGCTTAAAAAAATTATGCAAGTCCCGTGAATGAAGTATAACCTTAAAAGAGACCTCGTAGAGGTTTCAGGCACGGTTTTTGTAAACATTTCAAGGCAGGCCGGCACCTGGTGGCTTTTTTTCCCCCGGGATAACCCTGAGAAAAAGTAGAGCGTGGCGCGAAGGTCGCAGAGAAACTACACGACGTAACTCGCGTCTAGCGTAAACTTAGACATACCGAACCCAGTCGCTGGCGAAAGTCGTTGGCCGCATAGGCTTTATCGTTGAGGAAAACCATCTATTCACTTTACACATTCGGTCACGCAATCATTCCCGAGTTCAAACGTTTCAATCGCGTAATGTTTTGGGCTTACGTTGCGCTTGTTTTCAGCGTTTTTCTCGCAGCCTGTTATAGTACATTCACGGTGACGTCCAACTTTTTTGAAGGCCTGTTAAAGTTCTACTTTCAGGATATTCCTCCGCCTCATGCAATTAAAGCTTAACCAAGTAGAGGAAATTACACCAAAGGGACAACGCACTGCATTCGTGCTCCCTTAGTTCAATAATATTTTACATGAGCTCTATATATTGCTATGCACTACCAACACACATAATTTCTCGGTGTTTTCGTTCGTATTGATTATAAATTAAACATTATAATTTGTAAATAAAATATCAGTAAATTCTCAGTTAAATGAAAAATAAGATCGTTTTATGTCGACAGAAGAATAGAACGCTTGTGATACATGACTAGAGACCCGAGCATTTTGCGGGTTCATTTCTAGACCAGTTGGAATTCACTCACATGTACGTTCACGTTACGTTTGTAATTGGCCGACGTGTTTTTTGACACCCCCTGGAGAAAAATAAGCCAATGACAAACATGCAGGAAATTGTGCACCCAACCACCGCCGTTTACTACCACAATAATCAACCAACAAACAGTTGATATCTGCATGAGGGTATTTTAACTGTGGAGTCTAGCCTACAGGTCATTGAACTCGCGAATTTCTCGGGTCTCTACAGATAAAAAACAAATGACTCCGTCTGGGGTGTCTACAGAACTGTAAATTCTGGCATGGTAACAAAGAGAACGCGTATTTTGCAAGTCTCTATGTCACATTGTTTCAAATTATTGCATCGTTGGCACAGACTGTTTCTCTGCGACGGAACAGCTGAACTACTCGTACCAATAAAAGTGTGCTTCCGGGTGAGTGAAGAGCGAAAAGAGTTGGGCGGCCCCGAACAGCGAGGTCTTGAGAACCGATGAGGGTGAAGCGAGGTGAGTATGGAACAGCGCCGGACTGCATTGGTGGCGGAAACAGGAGATCCCCGAGACAACTCGCAGACCAGCGGCATCTTCCGGCACGATTCCCACATGCCAAAATCCGGAGTGAACCCCGCCGGAAAGCGAGCTTGGGTCGCCGAGATGGAAAGTGAGCTGTCTAACCACTACAGGGGCCTCGGTTGCTGAGCGGTTAGACTGCTCGCCTTCCACCAAGGAGAACCGGGTTCAATCCCCGGCCGGGTCACTCCCAGATTTTTGTAAGTGGGAATCATATCGTACTATGCCGCTAGTCGGAGGGTTTTCTCGGAGATCTCCTGTTTCTCCCATCCTTGCATTCCGGGACTGCTCCATACTCAGCTCGCTTCACCCTCATCGGCTCTCAAGACCTCGCTGTTCAGAGCTGCCCAAATCTCTCAACTCAACTGTAACCACTACACCACTATGGCCCCTATGCATCTAGAAAATATGTGAAATACAAAAGATAACACCAACCTCTCCTTCCCAATTTTTTCCACTGTCACTACCTACTTCGGGGAAGGAATGAAAGGTCTCGGCTGCATATGGTCCATGTAGCTGCGACCGTATCTTCGTGCCACGGTGTTAAAACTTTCCACGTAGTTTGAGACTCATTCCAGGGTTTGTGTGTGCCATGTTTGTGCAGGAGTATGTAGACCCGCTCGCCTAGATGGCTGAGGGTTGGTTCACATTCGAAAAAAAAAAAAAAAAAAAAAAGGACGGAGCATGAAAAGGCTTCATGTCAGGTTGTATTTGAAAAGAAGTCTGATACACTTTCGCAATTAAAGGCTGTTCATGATAAAGTGAGCACTTTTGAAATCAGCCTTAGAAAAGAGCCACTAGTACAGTGTCACACATTTTAACTGGCACACTGAGTGACATGCGTACAGTAAAGTTGGTAACGATGGATGGGAAATAGTTCCGTACCTTAACGTCGAATGAAAAGTGTTAGGTAACCATTTCTGATAACTTAAATAATTTCTTTCCCCGTCTGCTTTTTTTTTTATTGAATCGATGAGTAAAAATGAGCAAATTTGTAAAATATTTACTTTTCTAATAATTTCACAGTTTCCCTTGACCGACGCATGAATAAAGTTATGACGCCCATGACAAGGCGGAAGAATACACAACGAACATGCAAGTAGACCTTAAGCAAGGCTTTCAAAGTGCTCATTTTACCGTGAACAGCCTTTAGCTGGTTTCAACTACTGCGCGTCTTAGGTGCTCACCCGCGAATCGCAGACTTTCATTAACTGAGTAACTTAATTCTCACTGGCTCAGTCAACACCACACTGTCTTCGACGAAGGCCCGCTGCCAATAACGGAGTAAAACTGCAGGTCTGCAAGTAGGATTTTGAAATCTTGCTTTCATTGAATTATTTTCGCGAAAATCAGGTAGTCCTAAGCATAGGGCATAACAGTAGAACATTCACACGATCAGAAACCATGTGCGAAATTGATTCGCAATTCTTATATCATTTTTAGATAAAGAAATTTTGGGACGAGTCTGACGTCAGTTATTAGTATTGGTAGATAATGGATCTTCATAACCGATTATGACATTGTTATGATTCTCAGTCAGTGGGCTTAACCAGGTTCTTTAGGGGATGGAGGTCTTAACTAAACAAAAGAGTTAATGATTTTCTAATTTATTTACAAACGCTACAAACAAGCATACTAATAACAAAGGGCTATCTCTTGCTCTTTACAATTAATCAATTTAATCACTACAATTTAAAACTACCTTTTAAAAAAATTATAGCAATGAAATAACTGAAATCAGTACCAATATAGAGTGTATCAAGACCTACTGAGTTATTTTATAAATTATATATCCATATTTGAGAGTTACAATATTTACATTAAAATCCGTATCTCATGTTTAGGCAGTCTCGCCTTAGCTCCGTCCAGATTCCACCAGTCCGGAATGTTCTAGAGTGAGTGAGTGAAGTGATTTGAGCGACTCTTAACAGCGAGGTCTTGATAGCCTAGGAATGTTCTAGGGTTCAGTGAACGCCCACATGCACAGTAGCCCTCTACACGACGGGTACAACGCACTCTAGTCCGCTCATACCACAAACACCTCGTTGCCACCGTCTCACACCCCCCGCCGTCGTCCATCCTATTCACCGATCTACCTCGCTGCACCAGACTTTGCCAGATTATCACACTTCAGCCAGATGACTACCACAATGACTGCTGCCCCTCCAGCTGTGGTAGTATTTATAGAGTCGTATGCCATAGCCCACAAATTTCTCCCAATGCCACTTTGCGCCAAAGGGCGTAGTTACCAGAATATTCTTGCTCATCCTAAGACGTCGACTTCTCCGGCAGGATGGAGGAGGGTCAGCTGTCAATTATTCCCGGCCACCGGACGACCGAATAGGGAGCGTAAGCGGCCGAAGGGAGGGGGGATCGAGTTCCCCCCCCCCCCTGTTCGTAGAGCAAGAACAGCGCATAACCAGGTAGCACGGAGTCCGCGTCCAGTGCGGGAGTCGGCGGGCAATAATATTATGTTGAAAATAGACATTGAAAAAAATATTTACCAGTGGTTCTTTTTTTGTCTATGCTTTTGCGATCGTACACATGTGGTTCACATTTTAAAAAATTCTGCTCGTAGATGGTACTTGTTTATTTATATAAGTTTATATCTTGCAACATTCATTCGTTTCTGTAGCATAACTGTTACTTCATTTTAATTGAAAAACTCCGTCGAAAATTTTATACTCTGCTCTGATTGGCGGGGCCACGGTGGGCTGAGCGGTTAGTATGCTTGCCTCTCACCAGGCGAACCGGGATCCATCCCCGTCCCTGGTCACTCCCGGATTATCGCATGTGGGAATCGTGCCGGGCGATACCGCTGGTCGGCGGATTTTCTCGGGGATCTCCAGTTCCCCCCGCCCCTTCATTCCAGCGCTGCTCCATACTTCAGTCACCCTCATCGGCTCTCAAGACCGCGCCCGGATGGGGGATTGATTGAACCTGGTTCGCCTTGGTGGGAGGCGAGCAGTGTGGTCGCTCAGCCATCGCGGTCTCATAATAACTGTGGAATCAATGTTAATATGTTATAATAACTGCGGAATCAATGGTAATATGTGTTATATTTTTATAGGATAACAACTTAAAACCAAAACCAATTAAGGTGACATTTCTTAAGTAATACTGGTACTTTAAGAAATCTTCTTTTGTTGAATGATTTCTTTTTATAATACCTGGCACTTTGGAACCCATGGAAAGGGTTTCAGTAGATCCATGGGATAAGAAAGAACCAATTAAAAAATATTTAGTGTCTCAGCAGCTACCAACAGAATTGCCCAGGGAAAGGCAATGCATTTATCGGTGCTACCTTCTGGAACTGTACTGCACCGACCATGATTTCGCCTGCCCTACAACATTTCAATCATGAACGAGTATACTCGTGATAATACGTTAAGGGTATAATACTTTGAGATCTGCACACATTTAACTTAGTGGCATCCAAGAGAAGCTAGAACTGGGACACCTATACTGACCACTGCAGGAATACCGGTTATGTTAACATTTGTGTTCCTATTTGCCACTGTCCTACTGCTGTACATGACACTGGACATGATCACCTAGAGACAGGTGGTCTCATTACATGGAAATTTCCACCCGTGTGCCCCAGCGAACTCGCTTCGCTACTTTTTTATTACTGCGTGTTTCGTACTTATTTGATATCGCCGGAATACTATTTCAAAACATTTATTTCCAACCTCTGCCGTTTCACGTATCTAATTAGTCTCGAGTGCTCCAGCATCTCATTCCTCCACAGACATTCGAACTGAATGGACGTGTCTTGCTGCTGCTCCTCCAACACCTCAGTCGCTTGCCAGACGGCAAACGGGAACGAACTCCTACGCCCCTCACCCCCCTCCACAGTACCATAATTAAAAATTGTTATTACACAACACATACCCCTTCCCCAACACATCACACCTTAGTACACCACCAGACGTTTGAGGGTGAACATCAATGCTGCCGCTCTCCAAAAATAAAAATAATAAAGGATCCTTATCAGACTCTTGCACCAAACTCAACACACACACATACATACATATATATACACCCATTCCCCAACACCTCACTGCTCATCGCCTGCCTGACGTCCGAGGGTGAACATCGCTATCCAAAAATAATAGAACACTTTTACATATAGATATTTTCCCCAAAAAATTTAAAAAAATTCCAAATTTTCCAAAAACGGATTAATCCTTAATCCGATCAATCAAATTTGCAATTTAATCGGATTAGGATTAGCCAATTATCCGGACTAACCATTAATTCGCAAAATCTATTTTTAGATCTGCTCCATCAACATGTCATTCGCTAAGTGAATTAGAACGAACACGCCCCTTATATCTACGTTAAATAATGAAGACGTCTCCTTGCGTTGAATTTGTGGACAATGGTGTTATATCAGTGAACGAAAACGTGGAAAGTTTCACGGACATTAAATGATGCAGTATGAACGTGAGCAGACCGATGCGGCGCGGAGCCAGTGACCCTGGCCTTCACGAGCAGACTGTCAGCTGTGAGGGAAGTTCGGCTCCGTCCCGCCAGTAGCGCTGGTGTAGCGCGGCTTGCACCGCAGGCGCAAGTTTGAACATGAAAGGGTGCGCTGCTGGCACAAATTTCTCAGAAATGACTTTCCGATCTAGAACCTCCTATGGTAAATTTAATTGTGATTTGTTTATTTTGAAATGTTCCAGTTATGCCGCGCTAGAGGTGGGGATACGCTCCTAGGAATTGTTAGTATATACCTCTAGAAGCTTTATCTCGGGACAAGATGATTGCTGGAGTCTGGCGATGAGATAAGTATTGAACAATTAGGTTACGATGAAAAGGGTAGAAAATGTCCGCTTGTTGATTCTGGTTTTGGCGGAAGAATTTTCCACAGTTAAAATGACATTCCTCATATTAGAATATTGGTTCTCTTCAGGCTGTTTGTAAAAACTTAAAAGTAATCATTTTCAGCCTTGCTAAAATGTTGAGTAAAATAAAAATGCGGAAAGAAACCAAAGATACTTTGGGTTAAAGTAAGTAAATTAATGCTGTAAATGAATCAAGGATGCTACGTGGTTCTAAAAATGTTTCTTGCAGCATTAACTTTCAAAGAGCAATTGAGAGTAGAGGTTTTCATAAATATCAGTGTAATGTAAACCAGACAAAATATTCAGGGGTTGAACGAATGCATATTTTTCCAGATAGTCATTTGGTTGCAAAACAAAATTTTGAATATCACACTAATTCAGACGAGAATTTTCCAGAACGTCCGTGTGGACAAAACTTATTTTTTTTGTAATGATTTTCTAGTCAGAAAATAGGGGAAATTTTAAGATCTAAGTCAGGCTGTTTAAAAATGTTACCAGCCTATTTCATACCAGTCTTAATACATGGTGTAGCTGCAAGGTAAGTAAAATTATAAAGCAAGTTTACAGAATTGGGTCTTTGGTATGATCAAGTTTTTATTGTGTCCTCGTGATGTTTAGAGGACGTAAGATTTCTTATTTAGGTTTAAAATGTATAACAACAGTATTATAGTTGTAGAATGCATTTAAGTGTTTACCAGTTGTTTGGTAGTTTGCTATATTGCTGTATTATTATGTCCGGTAGTGTAATATTTGGAAAGTTCAAATTACATTCACATTTCAAAGAGCTCATGCATATGTTTTTGTGTAACTGAGCCAGTATTATTGTTGCAAAAAGGGCTGTTTCTCTGCTATACGTTGTTTAACGTTGATTTTGACTGATGTGGCTGACGTTGTGTTGCCCTACAGCGTAGGGCATAAAAAGGGCCACAACCTGTATCGTACAAATTTCATTATTGGCTAGTCATCAGACCATGGGGTGCTGGATTTATTTCTCGCCTGTCAAACGTATTCTATCTAGTGAGATTATAATTTTTTATGACTTTAACCTCTTAGCGTTCACATTAATCTTTCGTTTCAGGTGTTGCAACAGAATAAATATTTGGTGTGAGTAGTACTTATGAATTTCTTATAGCAAATGACAGTTTGGAACCAATGAAAGGATTCAAGTAGATCCACGGCATAAGGAGCAACCAATTATAAATTAGTTGGCGTGAAAGCAATAGTTAATAGCATTTCCCAGAAAAAGGCGATGAATATAGGGCCTTATTGGTGATAGCTTCTGAACTTGCATACCAGCGACTTTGAAACATTCCATACATGAGCGAGTATACTCGGGATAATATGTTAAGTGGTTAAAACTAAAATAGTACTGCTCCTTGTCTGTTGTTCTTATAATATCCTAAAAAAAACCAGCGGAACAATGAAGCCACAGAATAAACAATAATGCAGAGGTGATACAGCCTCATATTTTGCGAACCAGTCGCACACGCCACCAAAATGGCGTCACCAGCCAACAACATGTCGGAAACCCGTTCGCCAATCAGCGCCTGGTGACGTATTTGCCACCGACAGAGCAACCGGCAGGTGACGTTCCACAGCCCGAGGTAATCGACCGAAAACCAAGACAGTACCCAGGCCCTCGCACAACCAATCAGAGGATGCGTACGCCCACATCAAATGAACCTCGACGTTATATCGTTTCTGGATATTTGTCTTCTATGTGCTAAAGCTATGTCCGCACGAATTTCGTTTTCAGGGGAAAAAATAAACTAGTAATGTAGCGTTGCTGGAGCTACGCTAGAGCATACTTCTCAAAGTGTTAACATTGCTTCCCCATCTTTAAATTCCGCGGTTGCACACATGGAGGGTATAGGCTATTCACGGTAAAGAGAGCACTTTTGAATCCTCAGTTACTTTTAACGATCAGCCATTTGTTTTCCTTGAAACGCCTTTTATACAAAATATTACGATGTAAGAAATAAACATAGTGGGTATATTCCACGTCACTAAGAACACAACGTCTAAGGCTAAAATAAAATGTATTTATTTAGGACTACTATTATTCCAAATGATAGGCCTTTCAAAAAAGCTCACGTTACCAAGAATAGCCTATAGAGCCCGTAATAGTAGAGGGAGTGGCGGGTTACTGGCCCACTTGAAGAATGACATGTGGATGGAGAAGATAATCGATTGTACGATTAATCGATAGAACGATATATCGAATAATCCATTAGTTGCTAATCGACTAGCCGATTAATTGCTGGTTAAATAATCAAAATAACTAATTTAATTAACCAATTAATTAATGAATTTTTTAATTATATTTATTTTTATTGTTGGATATGTAAAATTCATTGTTGTTGAAAGGGTTAGGGGTGATATTGGCGGAGCAGCATCGATGTGTCCTCTGTGACGGGTTACAGTCGACTGAACAGAGGAGTGGGTTGTAATTGCTTATATAGGATTTGATGTTGGTGTAAGAGTGGTATAAGTAGCATTTTTATTTGTGGATGGAGTAAGAGCCGATTGCAGGTTTCTGGCCCACTAGGCGAGTGAGGTGTCGATGGAGGGAGAGCCAGCAGTGGGTTCCTGGCCCACTAGGTGAGTGATGTGTGTTTGGAACGAGAGCCAGTGGCTGGTTCCTGGATCACTTAGCTGGGAAAAGTCTTATATGCAGTCCCATAATATTAACCTGGGGAAATTTCTGGACCACTTAGCTCGTGAGGTGTGGATGGAGCGAGACCCAGTGTTTCACTTCTGGCCCACTAGGCGAGTGAGGAGCAGATTATCGATTGTTCTATTAATCGATTATGAGGAAGGGCACACGTGTCACTTCTGGACCACTACAATTTACATTCAATTAGCCAACTGAAATTAGTACAAAACATTAAGAAAATTACTTTAATCGTTGGGATACCACATGCAGCATTAAATATAATTAATTTAGACACAAGATATTAAAAATTACTTTAATCATGCGATAACCACGAGGCAAATTCATTAAAACGACTTACCCCGAACACTACGGAATGGAATATAAATTTTTTATCAATACCATAACGAAATTCCTTAACAATATTTCAAATACCCGAATAAATGACACGGAACAAAGTTAATCACACCAAACAAATTCGACATGTTCAAAATATGCAAAATTGTTAACGATTAGATAAAACACACCAAATCCTACAACAGTACATTTAAATATGAACACACAATAAATATATTTTACACTCACCCAGGAACAAAATAATCATAGCACACCAAATTACTCACTTATCACCCACAAAGCCAGGTGTAATAAATTCAGAAATGAATTTAAAAAAAATACAATTTACTATCAAAATCAAAACTAGAAGCCCAGACAAGCTAAAAATCGCCCTCTAATTTAATGACCTCCCACACTGATCCACGCAGCCCAAATCTCCAGGTGTCATAAAAATTTCCCCTGACAAAAACCTCCTCCAACTCTGACATACACAAAGTCACATGTAGTTCATCGTCATTGGCTCTGAAAAAACACAAGGAACATAAACATAAATGATCACCCAAACGTCTGTTTTTAAAAACACGTAAGTATAATAATTTCAATAATGCATCTTTTGTTAGCTCATACGACCATCACAATCGTTCACCTATTGCGAAAGCCTATTGCGAAAACCCGATGCCCATACTTCGTTATATCACACGTTTATGTGCAGTAGCGCTGCTCTTACAAAAGTATATGCTGGCGGATCATCTCTGTCGATCCAACGATCTCCTAATGCGAAAGCCTATCGCATGCACTTCCCATAAATTAATAATAATAAAAAGGTTTTAATTAAATAAAAACCTAATAATAATCCGAACATGCCACACTTTTTATTTTAACGAATTGAGAATTGTATTAGGTAGGAAATGTTCAATGCCTTGTATATCCCAACATCCCAACTAGGCAGGCCGGTTAGAACTATCGACTCCCATGAGAAAGTATTTTCTCTGCCCGCCTTGTCTCCTCATCCACGTGAACGTCACGGTCAAAGAAAAATGGCGCAACCTCTCACGCCGGGCTACCAAGAAGGCAGTGTATTATTATGCCCCCCCCCGCCCGAGCAGCATGGAAACAACGCAGGACATCTTCACATAGACCCAGCACGGACTTTCGCCTCTGTGTTTGGCATCCTCCTTTCCAGCGTGCCCGGCTAAGTTTCCCCACAGAGTTCTATTATGCATTCCTCCATCACCCTTGATCAACTAACTCCACGATGTGCCAAGCGATACGAATGCAGTCGCCCATGGTACTTGTCTCTTCTCACACCCTTCGCGAGCTGCCATTCATCTAACCACCAATGTAGAACATCTCTCACCACACCTCCTCTGACGTGTGTTGGACATAGTTAGAAGAGAAATACTCCAAATTCTCATGCCCCAGGATGCTCGAAACCACATATATTTACAGTTTCACCCCATCTCCTGCAACGTGTTGTTTGCAACATCTTAGCCCAATGTGTAACAACTTACACCTTGCTCAAACAGAACAGAACACTCTTGAAACCATAAAAAGTTTTTACCGATACTCCCCAAAAACCTAGAAGATGCTGTTGGCAAGGACAAACTCAAGAGAGCGATATATTATTGAACTAACTGCTTCGGATGGCGAACAAAGTATAAACAATCACCAAGCAGACAACCTTACCTGAACTGTCATCTACATTGTCACCAACACTAAATAGCGCATTATCTTTCCCACAACTGTACTCTTGTCCCAGCCCTGTCCACCAGTACAGAGAAACCATTTCCAAAACAATGCTCCAAAAAAATCTCTCTATCTCATTTCCTCAATATATATTTCTATACCATAGCTCCAACATGTACGATCTGGAAAAAATGATATGCCTGAAACCTGTGCATACTACATTATAGTTTTAAAAAAATTAACATAAAAGTTGATGTAATAAGTCACATGTATTATTATTATTATTATCATCATATATTTACAAAGGAAATTAAATGATTTCATGCTGGGTTTATTTACAATCATTAACCTGAGAAAAACGAAATTAACAACGCAAATATTTTCACTCCTTACGAACCGGAAAATCGAATTTCATAATAAATTAAATGTAATAGATTACCACACAAACAATATGAATGATTGCACAATGAATTGTACATACATTCCCCATCCAGAGGTTTGTTAAATGAATAACACATCAAATATTATTTTCAATATTTTTATTTAGTATAAAAACAATTTAAAAAATATTGTATTTCAATCTTTTAAGATATTGATTCTTCACCCATGAGTCGCGTGCTTTTGAGAAACCTCTCCATCGAACTAACGACTATCTTTTTTCCTTTTAATGATTTTATCAATCAAATATTCATTTGTAGAACTATTTGCAATTTTTGGTCGTAAAAAACACCATCAAAGGTTTCAACATAATGCACTCTGGGAAATGAATTTCTCACTGAAATAATTTTTAATATTTCATAAGACCAATAAACAATAAATATTTTCTCAAAGATTGCTATCTGCGATGAGATACACATAAATTCACCAACTTTGAACTTCGGTTTTCTTTTGCCGATTACTTTAAAATTATTATACACAGTTTTCATCAATCTATTATCCATAACGTTTTCAGACCCCATCTTGATAGTTCTATATCTGGAATGATACAATTTACCTATTTCAGGCAAAATGTCAACCCAATTATGGGTGCCTTTTGGTGTGAAATACTTGTATAATAATTGCTTTTTCCATTTATTAAATCGTTCCACAACACTGGATTTAAGCTCCGAATACATTGCATGGTGATTAATACCATATTCAGTCATTAGTTTCCAGAACAGTTTACAAAAAAATTTCACATCCTCTGTCGGTATGGAGCGAATTTGGCTGTCTCTCTTTCAAAACGATCTTCATTGCATTGGTGACCTGTTTCCCAGTTTTGTTTTTCAAAGATATGCCCCAACCATATTTCGAATAAACATCTATTATGGTTAAAAAAAAATATTTTTATCCCTTATTGTATTTGGAAAGCACATTTCGCACTGATTGGCTTGAAAAAGATCATTTAAGCCTTAAGTAATAAATGGTCTTCTAGGATACTTTATTCTTGCAGAGGCATTAAGCTCTTGAGAAATCTTACTGAACTTCATTGGTAATATAACCACCTTCAGTCAATTCTTCAATAATAGAAACAATTTCATTTGTATGTGAATTACTACCAGACTATCGAAGCAATGAGAAGTTTTTATCTATCGCCCAATTCATTAGGCTTATTCCAATATACAAGAGATAATCGGTTGTCAATTTCATCTTTATATATTCCACTTCCAAAAATATTGCTCAATAAATGTAGTTTTGGATGATTTTCAACATTTTCATTTGTGCAGTATATTTCCCTGCATTGGAGTAAGATGGAGAATGGCAAAAAAGTCTAATCGAACTCATTACATACAATAGCATCCCAAACATTTATATAGACAAACAATCATTTCCATTCAACAGTGGTGAAGAAACGTTCATTAAGCGACATTACCTAAAAATGTACAATTCCGATTACATGGGAATCCAAATACATTAACTAGTGTGATATGTAGTAATGTCGATATAGATTTCATGGAATACAATTCAATTGCAAATATGTTAGATTGTTAAAGGAGAGTATAGCAAATCAATTACACAAATTGTCAAAACAGGTTAGTATATTGTCAGTTAATGTATGTCATATAAATGTTAATATTGTAGGTGGCTCATACTTGAATGGAAAACCGACAAAAATACATGGATTAATGTGCTTGGTGGCTCAAGGTTACAAAATAATTGAAAAACAAAATACATTGATATATCTTCCAGTAATTGTTAATCACATGATGAATTAGTTGTTATAATTGTCCACCAAAATGGTTAACTGATTAATTTTAGAAATGGAGAAATTACCATTCGATTACAAAAAAAGCTGTATAAACACATCCATTCTGTGTTTATTACAATCAAAATGGGTATTGTGTATAATAGTATATATGCTCCTAAAGTAGGCACTTCATTTAAAAACTATGTTTCTAAAAACATATTTCTAATAAAGTAGCTAAAAAAGACATAAACAGAAGCAAAAAAACTCATTTCAAACAAGATAGCCGTAAAGTTAACGCAGGGCAACAAATTGTTTTTAAAGGAATTAGGATATACATTTAATATAAATGGAAGACATACTTAATGTTGAAGAACAAATAAGTTATGATGACAAAATCACCAATATGGAAAAACATTTATATGAACCATTCCGAGCAGGACTGTGTGCATTTCCATAGGAAATAAGGATTGCTATACAAAATCTCGATATTTTCACATTACCATCGAAATCAAGTTTATGGTTTAGAGAAACTATTAAAAAGACAGCTGATGCAATAATTTTAGTAACTACAGGAATTGTGAGAAACATAATACTTCATTTAATTGATAGAATTGCAAATCTGCTCAATGGTGTTGAAATCGATCAAACACGAGATGTTGGAATTACTTCCACGATAAAGAACTATCTCTTGGGAACTGTAAATGATCTTTATACATGGTTAATGGCTGGATCGAGCAATGCTAATAATTTTACACTACATATAAACCCAGGTTGAAAATACAACGTAGTTATACTGTTAAATATGGTTTTGTGTTTTGCTGAGGACTATAAACATGTTATATTAAATGCTAAACAAGAATTATTTATTCTATTTGGTAACATGCATTTGAATACTATATACAACACTGCTAATAACAAGGAAGGTGTAATATTTGAATTAAATAGTGTCGAATGGTGAATGCCACATATTTAAATTAATGCTAGTGATCATGTAAAGTTTTGAAAATATATCGAAAAAAGGGAAGAATTGAGATACTGCTTTCAGGTCATGGGCTTTGGAGACATTTCCAGCTCTACCGACATCACAAATATAGTATGGAATGTGAAATCAAGTTTTCTATCTGAGAAATCATGATATGTTATTTGTTTTCAAACAAATCGACAAAACAGTTTAAAAGCTGCTAGATCAGTATTCGATAACTGTGATATGAAAAATATGAAACTATATCTAAACAGTCAAGCTTATCCCTATACCGATTTAAATGTGAACTTTGGAAATGGGGAATTCCTTATTTAGTACGATATGTACTCAAAGTTCCAGGAAAAGTATTATAACAAAATCAGCTCAGCGATCCTAGAACCTGAATAATTTAAAACCAGAGGAACATTATTTGTATTTGATGTAAGCAAGCAAGATTACACAATTAGAAATAGTGTAATTGATTCAAAATTGAAATTATCTCAAATACACCAATTCCAACAAATACACAAGCTTATCCATTGATAATTCATGACAGAGTGGCTTGTTACAAATTAAGAGATAAGCTGGTGAAGATAATGACTTGAGTCAGTACACGATGAACCATGGCTAAGATGAGATGTTGTGCAATTTGCAAGGATTTCAATCCCCAGAAAATTTTATAATTAAAGAATTGGCTATTACTGACACAGAAGAACACACAATGGTATTCAGCTTCAAACCACCATTCCACTGGAAATATCTAAGTTCAAGTATAAGAAAAATAGATGGGTTTCCAAACACCACCACAGTTTAATCCGGGAAAGTGGGTTAATGGAGTATGAGAATATTGAAGATATTTGCAACCAATACTTTAATAGTTGTGACATATATGTAGGTGGAGTCGACCAAAAACATATTTTGCAAAGTGTGTGGATTGGGAAAGTAACAGATATTCAAAAAGAATACAATTGTCTATCATTCAAATAATTAAGTAAAACATATGGATCTAATTCAAAATTCTTCTCTGCAGAGGAAAGCTCTAAATTAATGCTAAAATTGGCATTGATGTCTGACTGGGGTAAAACAGATTATGATGATTATTTCCATGAGTCACCAGTGGATATTATATGAATGATATGGTATTATCTGGGATGAGTGGAATTTAGAATACAAAAGTACTTGGTTGTGCAAACCAATAATTTGTAAAGATGGATAAAGCTGAGAAAAAGGTAGTGTGCTATGCATACAGAAATCAAAGTTTAAATTGAATATTACCAAGTTAATTGCACGTTGCAGTAAACCTTACAGAAAATATTTTGGAAAGTAACAGTTTAGCTATTTTTTGTAAACAAGTCCTTTTTTTCCACTCAACTGCTATTTGATTTTCTGGAAATTCAAATGTGAAATTGAAAACAAATATCCAATGCACATTAGAAGCTGAAAAATTGTGATGAATTAATATCTTGTCCACATCTGACAAAATGTCTGGATACAATTATATTATCGAATAAATGTATTCGCTCTTTTACCAGAATGTATAATACTACTACTGCAAGACAATCAAACAGATGGAAATACTACCATTATTGTTAAAGGGAAGAAATGATGTAAATGTGTGTTTTTTGTAAATATCTAATTTTGTCAAGATGTACTTTGTACCAAAATAAATGGTTTGAAATGATTTTTTTTTGTTTTACTGACTTTGCAAATGCATGAATTGTGATATTTTCAAATTCTGACTATGCAATATTAGTTACATACATTAAGCAATAAATGTTTGAAAGCAATTTAATTGTTAAACGTGCATTTCAAACGAATAATGTACTCCAATTGCTTCATAGAATTTATCATTCCTCGAATTACATACAACTGACTATAAAAGGCTTGCATCTTTCAGTTCCATTCCAGACTTGGAAGAGTACAGAAGCAATGATGGCTTTGCTGTGTCACTTTTGTGGTAAAAAATTTACAGCTCTACACAGCTTGTGTGGTCACAAAAGAACAACATGTGGAATTAGCAATTCAAGCAAACATTTTCAGTGTGATTTCTGCCAGAAACAGTTTTCTCAGATTGATGCCTTAAATAGACATTGTAAAACTTGCAACACTGCATCACAATATGCTCCACAATTAGTTCCACAGAGTGTGCCAGTAGCCCCACATAGCACCACTCTAGCACCACATGGCACCACACTAGCATCCCATGACACCACACTAGCACCACATGTCACCACACTAGCACCACATGGTACCACACTAGCACCACATGGCACCACATTTCACCACAGGGCACCACACTAGCACCACATAGCACCACATAGCACCACCTGTTCCACAACTTGCTCCACCTGCTCCACACCTTGCTCCTCAGTTAGCTCCTCACACAGCTCGTCACATAGCACCTCACACACCACCTAATACTGCACAACCTGAACCATCACTACAGTCTGCTCCACATGGTACACAATCAGTTCAACAGACTATACCACATTTAAAATTTCCTCCTAAACCCACTGTATTTCCTCTAAAATGTCGCAACATTTATACAGGATTGGCAAGTAAATCGCTTACAGCTTTGCCCCACCTCAATTATGAAAAACTAAGCACAACTTTTGCAGGCAGACTAACAAACACTAGGATACATAACAATCAAACAGATACTGATATAGACTTTGAATGATTTTTCTCAAGGTGTAGGAAGCCTCTGCTAGATTAAACAATGGCATTGCCCCGGCAATATCGCTTAGTGTAAATATATCCTGTAAATATCTGAAATCCATTACAGCGGAGGAATCCACTACAGAAAATTTCTACTTTCAAATTCAAGCTCACCCCATTCTACATTCCACAGATATTAGTGACCTTTATAACTCTACCATATTACCTTACTTAACATCCAGACTAGAAGAATTTAGTGCTCGTGGAAGTAGGTGAAATTCACAACTAATAACAAAAATGGATGTGCATATCTCCCTTACCAACCATTCACCACTGGCCGGTAGTAATCCAAATTAGTGTCTATAAGAAGATATGTAATCCAGCACTGGTACCTCACATCGCCCTCATCGGCTCTCAATATCTCTCAAGCCGTAAAATTCTCTCACTCGTTCTGACTACATTGGGGTTGTCATAATAAATTCAGTTAAGCCACCTTCAACAAGTGAATCAAGCTTCCATCTGCCTCAAGAATGTGTGAATCTTCTAATCTAACGGTCAGCGAATCACCGATTCTCTGTGGATAAAACAATTTCACATATTTGAGAGAATAACGAGTTCGGCTCCCTGGAACATTAACTATAATGTTAACACCAGCATTGTATCCAGATATGAACTTCACTATGTCAAAGTGTATTGCATAAATGAATAAAAGAATATTGCTTGAATATGTGAATAAATATTCTAAGAAGAAATGTGTTTTTTCTATATATAAATAAATGTCATGTTTGTTTTAAAAAAATTAAATATAACAAATTGTATTTCAAACTGAAAGTTTGTTTCATTTAACACCAAACATACCGTCTAATTTAAAGAAATGAGTGAAACATTGTTTACATAAAATATATTACTTTATCAATCTATGGTCATAACTTTACACATTATTTGTGTGACTAAGATGTATTTAATCATGTGTGTAAATTTACATATTTATCTTGAAAAACTCATAACAAAAAATTTCTTGGTATGTATTCCATGATCAAAATACGTTATTTTCATTCACTAAGTCTAATGACTATTATACTGTCTTGTTCGACCAAACAATACTGTTTTACTGTGAAATCAGTTTAGGTAATTATAACTTATAAAAAAATTTGTTAATATTTAACACATTAAATACTTGTGTAAACGGAGAGTCTTTCCCATAGCCATGACAAAGTGTTTTTTCTTTTTATGAATCATGATGGAACACACGCGTAGAAAGTCTCCTTTGTAGAGCCAGGTAGATAGATGATGCAGGTGGCGAGACCCAAGAGTGACAAAAAGTGCTCGCATGACGGTGGCAAAGGAGTTTTGTCGAGACGTGAATGTATGGCTTTGAGAGGGAGGGATTTTCGCTGTGAAAAGGCTGTCAGAACTGTGTGAAATGAGTCGTGGGAGATCAGCGGACTCATGGAAGGAGACAATGTGTGAAAGAGGCCAGTCGATGTGAACAGCGGGGTGAGGGAAGCATTGTCCAGCTAACCAGCGACATTTATACCTGCGCTCGTAAATTTTTTTCCGCTTCTCGACACAGTCTGCTCCCCACTGCGCCAACAAGATGCCTGCTGAGAAGAGAGTGGGAATCCTTGTGCAGGGCTAACAGCGACAGTCATGTTTCCGTCCTTCCCCTTCATGTAGACTTGGCCTAACAAAATGGTATGCCTTTTTTGGTCTGGATGTTACAATACAAACCATTATACAGAAATGTGTGTGGAGGATACGCGTATTTCTGCTGAGAGGGTTTCTATGAGGAAGGGATGAGTCCTGATTCCTGTGTTTTACCTGGGAGTTTGAAAATTGGTATATATAGAGGTTTAACCTTTACACGCCTCCAGTGTTTGACTTTAGTGTTCATGGAATGTAAAACTTTTATTAAAATGTCGCAATTTTACCAAGAATATTTCGTGGGCTTGTCTACCCGAGCTCTTGAGGAAGAGCTTCTGGAGTATGTTTGGTTGAGTCTTGATGCTGTTCCGCTAACTCAATTGGCGTCTCCAGAGCCATTGGCATCTCCAATGCCGCCTCCGGTGAGAGCAATGATGCTGTCTCCAGCAAGAACAATGACGCTGTGTCCAGCAAGAGTGATGATGCTGCCTCCAGCGCCCCCTCTGAGGATGGACTTGGCTCCTCCAGCACCATTACCTGCAATGATGATCCCAGTGACACCAACGCTATCTCCGAGGACGTACTTGGAAATTCCAGAGCCATCTCCCGTGATGACGGTCCCGGTGCCCCCAGTACCACCTTCGAGGATAGACATGATGCCTCAAATGCCATCTCCTGCGATGGCGATCCTGGTGCCCCCAGCACCACCTCTGAGGATGGACTTGGCATCTCCAGAACCATATCCTGCATTGATGATACCGGCGCCCCCAGCACCGTCTCCAAGGATGGACTTGGCGCCTCCAGCACCATATCCTGCGATGACGATCCCGGTGCCCCCAACACAGCTTCCAAGGACAGACTTGGCACCTCCAGCACCATCTCCTGCGATGAAAATCCCGGTGCCTCTACTGTTGCCTCCAGGGACAGATTTGGTGCCTCCAGCGCCATCTCCTGCTATGATGATACCAGTGACTCCACCACCGTCTCTGAGGACGAACTTGGCGCCTCCAGCACCATCTCCTGCGATGACAATCCTGGCACCCCCAGCACCTTCAACACATCTCACGACCTTAGCTCACAGTTCAAGAAATGATAAAGTTCTTGATTTGTGGCTTCCGAAATCCAAACATGAATATATCGAGAAGAAGAGCAAATGTTGCATGCTATTAGATTTGGGCTGTAGAAACTTACCTATTCCTAAAACATTGTTATTTTCTGAGCATGCTGAATATTTGAACTTTTTCAATGATGCACAATCACTACCTCCAATAGCCTTCACAGCATCTCCACCAATAATCTGTTACAGCTGTGTCACTCCTCCTCCCATTTGAAATCCTTCTCCTCCTGGTATACCTTTTCCTGTTTTTCGTCCTCCCGTCCTGAAAAGATGGTGTTTATCTTTAAATCCAAAGTTCAAAAACAATTGGAAGGTTTTTTTTCTAGAGAAGAATTGCATATTTTCTTTTTCTTTAAAATAGAGTTTGAATATTTGTGAAAGAGAATGATTGCAATGATTTTAATTTTTGTTAATATGTTTGAAAACAAGTGAGAAGATACGAGAAGTGATTTAAGTAAATATAAGATTGTTTTATTGTTGTATAAAGTCTTTTGTTCTAACAGTTTGTGATGTAAATGTATTTGTAAAAAGTTGTGAATTTTGATTGAAGGATTTTTACAATTATTTAATTAATTTTTAATGGTGAAGGAAATTGTGTGACTTGTTAATTAGTAGTTTGATATACTTCTGTCACATTTTTAAATGTTTTTTTTTCCAGTTTGAGTAGTTTGTGGATGAGATGATATATTCTTACACGATGTGAACACCAAAAGTATGAAAATGGAAATCGTCGAGAAATGAATTAATGAACTCTGAAAAGTAATGGAATGAGGAAGGATCTCGAGAAAATCTTGTGAATGATCTCAGAAAGGAAAGTAATGAAGGGGGAGTTTGAAAGGTTAACTGAACTTGAAAAACACACACACACAATGGTGAGACATGATATGGTTGTCCGAAGGGAGTATGGTTTGGAACAACTCCAGGTAAACAGACTCTTGCCCCACTGAGCAAAATGAATGAGTGATTAGCTGGTAACAAACAAAAATATTAATTGTAAAAAGTTTCCAAGAAAGACCAACTTATGATTTTTTTTACTTTAACATTCAAAAGAAAAAAATTCTATGGCTGATGACTGCTGTGAAGAGATATTCTTCTTCTTCAAATATATGCTTAAATAGATGGTATACACCGAGTCTGTATGTATTACAACAAAATGCTGTAACATACTTTTTACACCTTATTAAACACAAATATTTTTTAATTGTAATTGTTTCTAAACAAAACTTTTAGAGAAGTCTCTGAAACAGTTTTTTATGGTGTAAACTAACGCCAATGTTATAACATGAAATGGGAGAATCTTGAGAAATCCTATGAAAAATATGTTAATTATCTGGTAAGGGGGCAAACGGCAACACCGAACACTCTGGCTGTTGGAAACATAAGTTTACAGTACTTAAAATATTTACTGGATAACAAAGACATCTACATATTTTTGTAATACCTTTATAGATTTGTTAATGGAAAGTGGCATAATATTTATTTAACATGCCTATGTTATACAAAATGAAATCCATTTTGATATATTTATCTTGTGTGGAAGTGATATTCGTTACTATACTTCTCACAGTGAAATTTTTAGAATGCAGGTTTTACAATTACGAGTTTGAATTGTGAAATTTGGTTTGAAATGTATGTGATTCCATATAATTTTTAGTAAGGAAAACTAAATAAATTCCCTTTACATTTAACTTGGGTTGTGGCGTTTGTAAGTTAATCGCTGAGGTAGGTTTGTATCTACAGGCAAGGAGCAAACTCGCCATACTGTCTCCCCCCAGCTGTCTTGAGGCATGAAATATTGGAGCGGTTCCTTTGACATTGCCGGGAGACCACGTCGGAGGAGTGACGTGCATGGTGTAAAGGCCGAGTCTTGCATTCTGCTTCGTTTCGGGAGAGGTTAGTTCTATCCGAGCAGGCGAGCTGCCTGGTTAATGCAAGGTATTGAAGAGTGATCACTTTTCTTTCAGTTTTCTCTCATGTGTTCGGATAATTGTTAGGTTTTAATTAATTGAAACATTTTTATTATTATTAATTTACAGGCAATGCATGCGATAGGCTTTCACAATAGGCGAACAATTGTTTTGGTCGTATGCATAACAAAAGATGCATTAGTGAAATTATTATACTTACGTGTTTTAAAAAAACAGATGTCTGGATGTTCATTTATGTTTACGCTCCTTGATGTGTGTTTTTATAGACAATGAGGATGACCTACATATGACTTTGTGTATGTGTATGTCAGTGTTGGAGGGGATTTTTGTCAGGGGGAAATTTTTATGGCACCTGGAGATTTGGGCTGCGTGGATCAGTGTGGGAGATCATTAAATTAGAGGGCGATATTTAGCTTGTCTCGGCTTCTAGTTGTAATTTTGATTGTAAATTGTGTTTTTTTATTGATTTGTGAATTTATTATACCTGGCTTTATGGATGATAAGTGAGTAATTTAGTGTGCTATGATTATTTCGTTTCTGGGTGGGTGTAAAATAACTTTTTCGTGTGTTCATTTTTAAATAGTTTGTTGTAGGATTTTGAGTGTTTAATCTAATCGTTAACAATTTTTCGTATTTTGATGGTGTCCAATTAGGTTAGGTGTTTATTTTGGTTTCGTGTCATTTATTCGGGTATTGAAATATTGTTAAGGAATTTTGTTATGGTATTAATATAAATTTTGTATTCCGTTCTGTCCTGTTCGGGGTAAGTCATTTTAATGAATTGGTCTTGTGGTTATCGCATGATTAAAGTAATTTTTAATATCTTGTGTCTAAATTAATTCGATTTAATGTTGCGTGTGTTAATCCCATGATTAAAGTACTTTTCTTAATGATTTGTACTTATTTCAGTTGGCTAATTGAACGTAAATTGTAGTGGTCCAGAAGTGACACGTGTGCCCTTGCTCATAACCGATTAATCGAACAATCAATTATCTGCTCCTCACTCGCCTAGTGGGCCAGAAGTGACTCACATGGTCTCTCTCCATCCACACCTCACTTGCTCAGTGGGCCAGAAATTTCCCCAGGTTAATCTTATGGGACTACATATAAGACTTTTCCCAGCTAAGTGATCCTGGAACCAGCCACTGGCTCTCATTCCATCCACGCCTCACTCACCTAGTAGGCCAGGAACCCGCAGCTGGCTCTTGATCCATCCACAATTTAAAATGTTACTTGAAGCACTCTTACACCAACATCAACTCCTATACAAGCAATTACAACCCAATCCTCTGTTTACTCGACTCCAGCAAGTCACAGAGGACACATCGATGCTGCTCCGCCAATATCATCCCTACCCCTTTCAACAACAATGAAATTCAAAGAACTTTCATATCCAACAATAAAAAAAAATTAATTAAAGAATTCTTTAATTATTTTGAATAATTACACTAATTAATTTGATTATTCAATCAGCAATTAATCGAACTGCTGGAATGATATCGTCTAGAATACTCCACACTGGTGTCGGCTTTGGAGCTTCGATTCGGCGACCGGTACTTGCAGCACGCCTACCATGCCTAATTCCGAAGCTCCATCCAGCGACCCGGCGAACCACTGCAGGAGAGCTGTGGCAGGACATTGTGAGACTGACACACCTGTCTCTGGAGGGGTGCTCCGAGGAGGCACGAGACGTCATCGCAGTTGACTTTTTCGTAGATGCTATTACCAATGTGGATGTGTAGCTAGCTGTATGCCTGGCATCATCACACAGCATACAGGATGCCCTGGCCCGAGCATTGGAAGTAGAATCAGCAAAGCACGAGCCGATGTTCCGATATGCAGTACAGGCAGCTATCCCGTGCAATGACGAAGATGGAGATAGCATCCTGAACGTCTTGAGAAAGTTGGAGACCACAATGAAGGACATTGCTGCCAGAGTATGTATTAGGAAACCCATTTTTTATCCATGTAAGCGTCGGGAATGTTGGGTATGTAGAGAGTGAAGACAATTGAGTACCCACTGCCCACAAAGGAACAGCAGGACCCGGGAGCCAGACGTGAGTACGACTGACAGCTGGTTGAGAAGACTGGAGACGGTGGTAGCGGACTTTTGAACTTCGTAGATGCGGCGACACCAGTCCCTCGTCGATCGAGGCGCCGAGAATACTGGAACTGTGGACAGGAGGGGTACTTACGAGCCTGCTGTCCAGAGGTCCTAACCGAGACTAGTCATCTAGGAACCGGCCAAGGGACAGCTGCACGAACAAATGGAACTGACAGCCGCAGTAATAATCATCCAAATCACGGGCCCATCGAAACAACTGGTAACATCCTATCTGAGGAAATGAAGAAGGATCGCCGTATGGTGGTAAGAAGGACAAGGATATTACAGTCGAACCATGTAAGAAGTCACCTAGCAGTTAATGCAGGCGAGGAAGTGAGAGAAGTCCAGTTTTGAAATGGAGCTGCACATATGCATCTTTAGAAGAAGGAAGACGGCCAGGGGGCAGGGTATGAACATATCGCAATGTCCAGTGGCATCAAGAAGAACGCTCGATGTTGTACAAGAGCTGCAGATAATGCATTCAAGGAAGTACGACTAGTGTGGCGGTATGAAAAAAATGCCTTCAGGGGAATACATCTCAATGCCAAGAATCTTGGGAAGGCCTGTACAGGATATTGTTGCTGATAAATTATTTGATCTACAGGATTTGCCGACAGGGCTCTCGGGCGAAGCCTAAGGTTGTCCACATCGACCGACTGGCGCTGTACGAAGGTCCTGATGATGTAGAGTCTGTTCGGGACGAACAGACTTAAGGAAGGGACAGTGTTACGCGCTGCGGCTGTCCAGCGCCGTAATCGGAGACACACCTCGCCCTCCCCTCTTCCTGGAAAGATGCGCTCGCGGCCTCCTCCTCTCCCTTCTGGGAATCCCGTGAATGCCGACAGTGGCGCGACTTGCTGGTGTCACAGACCTCTTCTCGCCTTCTAGAGTTTCTAATACGTTTAGCGACGACGCAAGAATGTTCTAGTGCGATTGGCTGGCCCCTCAGCCCTCCGCGACGCATCACGCGAGTTGGGGATGATTCTAGGTGACGGCCTAAGACAATATATATACTGTCGCATCCCAGCGGCTAGCAGTCTTTGACGGAGGCCGTCTGGCGAGTGTGCACGAGCGAAAGGAAGTGTGCACGACGAGAGGATATTGCGGGACGACGACGGGCGTAGTTTTCTTGAAGGACTCTAGAACATTGCGACTGGCGGGACATGGACTGAACTGAGGTGGGACTGAATGGCAGTGTAATACTGATTTTATTGTAAATATTCGAACTGTCAAATATGGACGCATACATTTTGAAATAATTTAATAGGTTGATACACTCTCTATTGGTATTGATCTTTAATTATTTATTTGCATTGATTTTTGTCGTAATATGATATTTTATTAATGGGTGTTAATTTTGAACAGTAAATGATTTCAATTTATTGTGAGAATTTGAGTTTAGAGAATTTTGCTGTAGTTATTGTAAATAAAATAAGGAAATTATAATTAATTATTTCATTTGATTAAGACCTCCATTCCCTTAACGAACTTGGTATAGCGCATTTAATTTCTAGAGAGAGAAATTGTAACAATACATATTTAAATGCAGTTCAAATAACAATACTCGTGGCGGCCTACTGATATGGAAGACAGTCCCGCCTAGCACTTACGAAGGGTTACACTTACCACTGCGTAAGCTATGGTGATTCGTTCAATGACCCCACCGATCTGCATCCTGCCGCGCCTTGCCGCTTACCGCTCCCCTAACAATGCTTCTCATGGAATTATTGCGGATCGATGTGCTTAAATCAACTTTGACTTCTGCACGGACCTTCGTAAGTTTAAGAACAGGGGGTGATGAACAGAGTTAAAATAAAATCTGGAGATGAGTGGTGGCGAAGTTAAAATATCTGGAATGAAATTTGGAAGAAATTAATACAAAACCAACACCTTATATTTACACTCGCACACACGCTGGCATCCTTCCTTCATGCCGTCCCCTGGTTTACGTTAGCGATCCAAACACCGCAGGCCGCACCTGTCTGCTCGCTCTGACACACGAACCTGCCCTCCTTGGCTTCGCTGCCCAGCGTGCGTCCCCAACACTATGGGACTTTCAGCCGTGACACTATCGTTTCATTGGTGGAATGTCTGTAGGAAGGTTCAGTGCAGGGACCTTGAGTAGTTTTGTTAGCGCTGAAACGTATATTTTGAAATACAGCACTTTGGAAAAGCACTTTTAAGCCATTTTGTAGTACTCTGAAATGGTGTTTCTAATGTGCGCGAGTCTTGAAAGCCCTCAACAGCCCTCGTCCGATGTGCGCATTCTTTTCGCTGATCGGCACATTGAACGCACGTTTAATAGTTTCGAAGAAAAACGAGTGTTTAAAACAAACCGCAACGCATTTCAAGTGCCGGGTAGACGGTAGACTTAATCCTTCAAGGCCTACTTTAATTTACGGTTTCAGGTGTTGCGAACAAATAATTTTATGATGTGTGTTGTACTTAATTCGACACAACACTTGTTTCGTTCTCACCGCCAATGAGCTGTAGGCTACATGTTCGCCTGCAGTTATATGAACCAATAAGGGTTTAATGACTTAGACCAGTAGGAAAGTTTGCGAATTATTTATCCACAGGTAAAACCATTGGCCATTGAGCTTCGTAGTGTGCAGCACAGAACAAAAATTACCTATCCTTACGTAATGTACTCAACTGTGTACACTAGGTCTGAATGGGTTAAGATGGCCGTCTAGCAAGACCGCAAAACGGTGTGTAGAGCTAGAGTAGAAAACATTTGATTAAAAAACCGTCCAACGTATCTGAGTGAGGTCTGGTTACGAATAGCATTTAAGAAACGGCACGTGTCTGTACACGTTTTCCAGTTCCTCCATTTCTCTCTAAAGTATGTTTTTGAAATAGTGAAAATGGCTCAAACGGGTGTTTTCACTGTAGTTTTTAGGCATGAACATTCCGGTACGAAACATTAAAAAAGGAATAGGGACGTGCATCAAACGATTATTTTAATTATTACGTCATAAAATGGCAGGGTCTCCTTTGATATTCTCATAGAGGCGCGTTATCGAAAGCAAGCCAGTTCAGTGCTTTGTGCGTAGAGGCGATGGCACAGTTGATGCGCATGTCTCGGTCGCCCTTAGCGCTCCCACGCTTTTAGGCCTCAGACGTTCTAAATTCCTTCAACCAGTAGCGCTCGTGATGACTAGAAACTCATCCCGATACACAGCAGAAGCGATCACGTCCCCAGCAAAGCCCTGGCGTAGTCGGGATCTCCGAGTCGTGGCAAAAAACGCCCTCAAAAAATACCGCTGTGGTTTTTTTGCTCACAACTCTGGTATCTTCTTGCGAATCACAGACGCCAAGTACCGGAGCAGGCTAGATCTGATTGTCCCAGTCATACACCACACTGTCTTCTGGCCAAGACACGCGGCCAGGAAGTAGAGAGTCTGTAATTTTGCATTATAATTAGAGGTAGAGGCCCGAGAAATTCGCGAGTTCAGTGACCTGTAGGCTAGACATCACAGTCTTACATAGATACGTTCATACAGGTATAATCTATTTATTGGTTGATTGTTGTGGCAGTAAAGGTCGGTGGTTGGGCGCACAGTTTCTTGCATGTTCGTTATTGGCTATTTATCACCAGGTGGTGTCCAAAAAAATCCACCAATTTCAAACGTAACATGAACGTAGGCTACATGTGTGTGAATTCCATCTTGTCTAGAAATGAACCCGCGAAATTCTCGGGTCTCTAATTATAATTTAAAACCAAGGTGGGCTGCATACGTGTATACAAAATGTTCCAATAAAAGTGTGCAGAAATGAAACTAGGTATATGGGCGGCACCACGGAACGTTTTGAAACCTTGCACGTGTGATCCGCGAGGCCAACTAAAGGCGATATTGGCGTAAACATATGAGCGACCAATGGTTAGCGACCTGCAGAATTCGTGTTATTTTTTGGATTCAAGCTAAAAATTCCCAGTACTCCATTGGCTGCTACCTAGATGCTACGTCACACACTTTTCTGGTTGAACTGCACGTAATTGCGGTACATGATTGTGAAGTGTTAATTTATTGGTGCAGAGTCACCCTGGGGTGTGTCAAATAGAGAAGGATCGAATGACAAACGTATTGCAAAGGAAAAGGGTTTTTAATTTATTATGTCCTCAAATTATAACGCGAACTATGCAGGGCTCTGCCCATGGCGTGTGTGTGTTTGTGGTTCTCCTATCATCCACAAGGGGTCTCTGCCCTACATGCATTGCCACACTAGTGCATGTATCAACGACAGACGCAACACGCGTGGAATATTTGAACGGCTGCGGCAGAATCTCGTACGCCGTTGTCACGTTTGCGTTAAAGATTGATAACCGTCACTTTGGCAACGCTGGTGAGTTACGAACTGATACATTAACACCAGTCCTGTGCGGTACTACCTGATAATAGTGTACACACGCAATGTCAGTCATTCTACATATTTTATGTGCAATATACAAATACTACTACTATAATACTAGGTCATGTAGAGTTGAGTTGAGAGATATGAACGGCTCTTAACAACCGGGAGTTGCGAGCCGATGAGGGTGGAGTGAGGTGAGAATGGAGCAGCTCCGGAATACAAGGGCGGGGGAAACGGGAGATCTCCGAGAAAACCCGGCAACCAGTGGCATTGTCCGGCACGATTCCCACTTGCGGAAACCCGGAAGTGACCCGGCCGGTGATTGAACACGGTTCGCCTTGGCGGGAGACGAGCAGGCTAACCGCTCAGCCACTGCGGCTCCCAAGGTCATCTAAAGGTTTAGAGTAAAACTACTTCGAAATTCATAACTCCTGCTGATGGAATAAGTATGTCTGCTGTTTGCTTATTTTGATTTTTATAACGGATTGTTAACTACAGTGTCGCAGAATGGAGTTCAACTACGCGAAAATTGTAAAATAACAATGTAATTTGTAAGCGAATCAACATATCACGGTTGTAAATGAGCTTATATGACGGTAAAATAACTATGAGAAGTATAGAAATTGTACATTTACAATAACAGTGAAAATGTGAATTTATTTTCGCGTTTGTGTAAAAAGACACGTACATGGTGTTGAAATTACAATAATTGTGATGTCCTTGTACACTTATCGTTGAAAATAATTTTTCATCATTCTATGTTTTACTAGCAGTAGGTACAGAGTACTTGTTGTTTTACTAAATTTTAGGACAAATTGACTTGGAAGCAAAGTGAAAAAAAAAATTCACATATATACGTAGGTGTAAAAATACGCTTACTTCGGCGGAGACAATGCTACCACATACATTTGTGTTAAATTACACTATTTTTGTTAACGGTGTTTATGTGTATAACCGTTAGTTCATTGCTGTAACCGGAAGTGTCCGTTTTTTACGAGCCGCAGTTTACCAAACACAATCATTAAACGTAATGGCTGGCCTTTTGTTTTGTTTTTTTTTTACGAGAGAGCTCGTTTAGCAACACTGCCGCCCGTCAATTAGAGCCAATTTAAAGCGACGCAAAGTAAACGAAACGAGCGTGGACATCCTACTGCATCGGAAACTGACATTGTATTATAGCAGCATGAATCACCCACTCTTTAACACACACTAAAGAAATTAAGCGTCAATTCATTGCACTATAACTCACTAACTCTTTAAAACATTATACAAAACTGTAATTTTTGGCTTCGCAAAGAATCGATTTTTGGTTTGGAACTGTACTTTTATCAGTTTAACGCTTTCTTGTATATCGGCACCAATAAAAATGTGTTTATTTTTTAAGTAATTAGCAGTAGCTGTTTATGTGGCTACGTAATATAGGCCAAGTTCGATTTCAGTAGCGCTCGTGGTGCCGTAGTAACCATACTACAGACACATAATCTGTAGGAAATTGAAGACGACCAGTTTAATACTTGCTACGTATTTCCCGAAGAGTGGGTGTGAGTGAAGAGATTTGGGTGGCTTTTAACAGCGAGGTCTTGAGAGCCGATGAGGGTGATCGAGGTGAGACTGGCGCAGCACCGGAATGAAAGGGCGCGGGAAACGGGAGATACCCGAGAAAACCCGCCAACCAGCGGCATCGTCCGGCATGATTCCCACATGAGAAAATCCTGGAGTAACTTAGCCGGGGATCGAACCCGGTTCGCCATGGTGGGAGGCTAGCGGTCTAACCGCTCTGCCACCGTATTTCCCGAAGACCCGAATGAACGTGTTTATAGTGAGTGAAAATATTTGGGGGGCTCTTAACATCGAGTTCTTGAAAGCCGATGAGAGTAATATGAGGTGAGTAAGTGAGTATGGAGCAGCGCCGGAATGCAAGTGCGGGGGAAACGGGAGATCCCCGAGAAAACCCGCCGACCAGAGGCATTGTCTGACACGATTCCCACATGCAAAAATCCAGGAGCGACCCTGCCGGGAATCAAACCCGGTTCGCTTAGGTGTGAGGCGAGTAGTGTGAAACCTACACCACCACGGTCCCTGCTTGTTGTACAGGTGGGAACTACCTTCATTATCGTCTTTATCACCAATCTTTTTTTAAGCAGCAAATTTCCTTTTCTTGAGTTGTAGCGTCATTGGCGGTATTCGACTTCGCATATAGTGCTGCTTGCTCGATGATGATATCGGCATTAACCATTTGTAGGGCCACCGATTTTTCGTGAAAAAATTTCAAGACAAGTTAAGTTCCAAAACACTTTAGTTCAGAACCAATTTCGTGATTGGACCACTTGAATTGTTACGCGATCGGCACACTCATGTAATATACTGTATTCACACAAAGACATGCGGCCAATAGCCAAAGATAGGCTGCAAGTAGAAACCTTCCAAATTCGTCTTATTATTTAAGCACAGACTGAACTCCAAATCACTATACGTTTGACCACCTTCAGCCATTAGCCAAAAATATAATACAAGTCCAGCGGTGGAGTGGTCAATCTCTTTTAAGGAGATCAAGCAGATACGTGACGTTGATTACAGTGCATTGGCCAATGAAACCAGAAATGTGGTCACTTGTTTATAGGGCAATTGAGTCTATCGTGTCACCGGAAAATAATGAGAATTTGGACCGTCTCTAGCTACAAGTGTCCAAATAGGACATTGAAATCTAGCCTCCACGTAAATCTTTTCGCAAAAAAATAGGTGGCCCTATACCTTCATATCAAAGAGGTGTCGGAAATTCCCTAAATCCGATTAGCCTCAAGTAAGACTCTCGCAAGTACATATCACTTATGCCTCACTATGTACAGCACCGGTCATAATTATCTTAGGTTTCCAACGTGTCCAAGTGAACTGAACTGGTTAACACATGCGAAAATCACGTTATTATTTGGTATCAGGTTGAACTTCGCAGTACTGTATGTATTCGAGCCGGCGTCGTTTTTCCATTGGCTGCTGCATAGATGTCAAGTCACGCCCTTTCATACAGAAATGCACATGACTGGGGCACGCAATTGTGAAGTGTTCATTTATTGGCCCAGAGTTACTTAGGGCGTGTCAAATAATGTATGGCCCAATGAAAAACGTACTGCATATGTAAGCGTGTTTAAAGTTGTACGTGTCCTTAAATAATAACGCGAATTTCGCAAGTCTCTACGCATAGCAAATTTGCCCCACTATGGCACCAAGAACAAAATTTTCGTGGCTGCAGTTTTATTGTTTCGTTAATGCTTAACAGTATTGTTACAATTTCTCTCTCTAGAAAATAAGTGGGTATACCAAGTTCATTAAGGGATGGAAGTCTTAATCAAATAAAAGAATTAATTATAATTTCCTTATTTTATTTACAATAACTACAGCAAAAACCATGAACTCAAAATCTCACAATAAATTGATATCACTTACTGTTCACAACTAATGACTCCAATTTAATACAATTTATAATTGCCACAAAGAAATCGATAAAATAAAATAATTAATGATCAGTCCCAATAGACAGTGTATCAACCTATTCAGATCTTCTGTAAAAATATGTGTCCAAATTGACAGTTCAAATATTTACAATAAAATCCGTATTACACTTCCATTCAGTCCCACCTCAGTTCATTCCATGTCCCGACAGTCGCAATGTTCTAGAGTCCTCCAAGCGCCCTCACCCACAGTAGGCTTCACTCGTCGGTTTCACACCCTCTCGTCCATTTGCACCACGAACACCTCGCTCGCCGTCGTCCCACAATCTCCAGTCGTCGTCCACAATTTACTTCGCTCGCGCACACTCGCCAGGAGGCGTCCGTCAAAGACTGCCGCCCACTGGGTTGCGGCAGTAGTGTCTTAGGCCGCCACCTAGATCTTCCCCAACTCGCGCGATGCGTCACGGAGGACCGAGGTGCCAGCCATTCTCACCAGAACATTCTTGCGTCGTCGCCAGACCCGTCGAAACCTCCAGCAGGAGAGAGGGGCCGTGACGCAAGCAAGGCGCGAAGCAGCACGGCGGTCCAATGTCCATTATTCACGGGTTTCCCAGAAAGGGAGGGTCAAGAGACAACAAGCGTGTTAGCCAGGGGAAGGGGAGGGATGAGGTGTATCCACCATCACAGCGCCGGGAAGCAGCGCGTAACAGTATCTTTAATTAAAAAAAACAGCACAGAAAATTAAATTTTCGTGAATAAAAATAATAGCCTTTTCATAACGACTCAAATACACAATATAGATTCCATTACCTGTTACTAGAGTACTGCAAAATTCGCGTCATCATTTGGGAACAAGTTAGACTTTAAACACGTGTATGTTTGCACATGTTTGTCATTAGTCCACAATATACCTGACACGGCCTGGTTATCTTCGCTCCAATGATTAAACCCTTCATGTTTGTGTGTAAAAATCATGTACAGTTCAGTCAAAAGCAAAATGGCTGCTGGGTGGTTATATTATTGAAGTCTACCGTGTACGCTTATTTTTCGCGAAAAATCACTAACTCTACCTATAGGTAGGGGCACCTGTTTTCCGCGAAAATATTTCAGGACTAGCTGTGTTCCAAAACACTTTAGTTCAGAGCCACTTTGGTGATTGGATGATATTAACTGTCACTCGCTTTAGCTGTATGAGCACGAATCACGTACGTGTAGTGCTGGAGTAACTTAATTTTTATTGGCCCAGTCATGTAGGAAAATGTCTACCGCCAAGACTTGAAACCAATAGCCAAAGTAGAACATCAAATATGCACATAGGTTATTGAAGCCTAGGGTGACTTTAAATCTTTTCGCGAAAGACAGATGGCCTTACCTATAGGGCAGCGGGCGTTCCTTCAGTGGTGAATAACACAATTCTAGCTTGTCTTCAATGTAGAGACCCCAGAATTTTGCGGGTTCATTTATAGACAAATTGGAATCCACACACATGTACGTTCATGTTACGTTTGTAATTGGTCGACGAATTTTTTGACACCTCCTAGATATAAATAAGCCAATAACAATCATGCAAGAAATTGTGCGCTCAATCACCGCCTTTTACTACCACAATAAACAACCACTAAATAGTTGATAACTTTAGGAGAGTATATAAGACTGTGCAGGATAGCCTACAGATCACTGAAGTCGCGAATTTCTCGGGTCTCTAGCCATTGATCCACACGGTGTTTGACACCTCGTGGAGAACGCTAGCCCAATCGTCGCCCACCTCTGTGACAGCAGACAGCCAATGTGCAGTTAATATCGCCACATTTGTACACAATACTGTAGAGTCTAGCAGGCAGGTCATTGAACTAGCGAATGTTTCATATATCTACATATGACGTGTTTGGCAGAAAAGCAGTTCAATGTTGGGGCACGGAGATATGTTATGCGCAGCCAGCAAGATAGATCTACCTCGTCATTAGTCCATGCTTACAACAATCCATGGTTCATCTATCCTTCTGTAATGCAAAATTGCAACGTGACAACATAACATCGTGATCTTTCTTTAGTTGGAGGTATATTTTGGTTGGAAATACATTTTCAAGAGAAAAACATTCTTGGGAAATAATTTTTTTACGCGATAAGAGTTTATACTGGATTATTGTTTATATTTTAAATTCCTGAATTTACCATCAAAGATAAATAATAACATATTCGCCGCCTTGCATTTTATTTGACAGTGCGTATTCGCGTCCACTGAATGTCGTGAGAATGCGGTGGCCCATTTGTCCATCTGTAGAAAGTTAATGTTTCGGAAATATATGTCGGATTTACGGAGATAAAAAAAGTTGCTCTGCGGTTGATTGAAGGTCACGTGACCGCCTGACGCACGGGCGACTGACGGATGCGACAGATGGTTGAGAGTCCAGCTTAAAGTGTCATAATTAGAGACCTGCAAAATTTGCGTTATTATTTGGGGACATGATAAAAGAAACACATGTACCTTTGCAATGCGTTTGTCATTGGACCATACGTTATATGAAACACCCTGGGTGACTCTGCACCAATAATTGAACGCTTTCCAATTGTGTGCCCCAATCACGTGTAGTTCAGTCAGAAGGGGAGTGTGTTCACATCTATGCAGCTGCCGATGGGGAAACTACGCTGGCTCTAGTGCATACAGTACTGTGAAGTTCAGCCTAATGACAAATAATAACGCGAATTTTGCATGTCCCTAATCATAAGAGAGCACGAAAGAAGGCCACGCACGGCTTGTATGTAACGCGAAGTCGTCGTCATTCAGGCCTGACTAGTGCCGGGAGGAAGGAAGCCAGACTTGCACGAGTCCAACAACTTGAGTGGAAGCGTGCGTCTTCTCGAAGAGCGGATGTGAGGAATAGAGAAGGCGAAACACGTGGCAAGAGAGAGAGAGAGAGAGAGAGAGAGAGAGAGAGAGAGAGAGAGAGAGAGAGAGAGAGAGAGAGAGAAGCCGAAGAGAAAATGCATGCGCCCGCTCATTTGCATGTGAACGACACCTGCCCCAGAAGGCAGATGTTTGAAGGCAGATGTCCTGCCGACATTCTCTTCCGAGAGTCAATGGCGCAGATGGAATAATGCGTGCCAATTACTCCACTCCAGACAACAAATGCATGTAGTTATGTTAAAGAGAACCAGAGCGCACACAACCGTTCTTTTGTTTTGAGCGTGTCTCACGTACGTGGTAATAAGATACTGGGGGGGGGGGGGGGGTTGCAAACGACAAGCAGATGTATTTTAAACTTTAAAGACGAATGTCAAACCTTCGTTTAAATATTTCTTGATAGAGAGCTCCGCAAATATTCCTCTTCATAAAGTAAACTTTATTGTTTATAACTAGCGCACTGAGTGGGCCTACTTGAAAAAAAAAAATACAGAAGTGAAAAAGCAGCTTGTACAGCGATTTCGAGCCGCACACGCCACCAAAACGGCGTCACTGGCCAACAACACGTTGGAATGTCACTGACCAATAAGCGCGCGCTAATCCTCTTACCAGCCGACAGCCCAACTGTTGGTTGTTATAAGCTCTTTACGGTTAATAGAGCACTTTTGAAATCAACATTTGAAAAATGTCACTGCCTGTACCTGCACGTATTTTAACGGGCACGCTGGCTGACATGCGCATAGTTAAGTTGGTAACGACGGTAGGGGAAAGTAGTTCCATGACTTGATGCTAAATCGAAATTGTTAAGTAAATATTTTTGTGTACTGAAATAATTTCTTTTGCTTTCTGTTTTTATGAATGCACATAATTGTAAGAATTAGCAACTTGGCAAAATATTTAATTTTGTAAAGAGTTTCACAGTTTCACTTGGCTGACGCATGAATAAACTGGCAGGGCAATGCTAGTTTTTTATATGGTGGAATGATACACAATGTGCATACAAGTACACGCTAAATTCGAATCAGTGGTTTTCCACTGATGCGAATTTAACTACTCAAATCAGTGAAAAATGCTCCACTTAGAATCAGTGGAAAACCACTCATTACTACAGTGAAAAAATTTCACCGGTTGAAAAATTTTTTACTGATTGAATAAGTGACGGCCGACTACAGTGGTGAATTGAATATTGTTTTTTCTGAATGTAGCGCAATAACTGCGTGGAATAAACATATTTACGACAGTTTACTATTTATATTGAGCAATTTACCGTAATTTAAATAAGTAAAGTAACTTTCGGAGGTGGCTGGAATTGAACTCACAAACCTTTCGACTCTAGACCATTGCCGTGCCATCTGCGCTACCACGCCAAGTTAAATAATGGAAGTAAAATATATGTCTTATAGTTTCGCCACGAAATAGTGAAAATTCAAAATTGTATGCTCTTACGTTTCGTTTTTGGTTTAACTGGTACCGTTAGGATTGTTGAAACGAATAAATAGTATATATGAGTGCCATCTCTTTACCACATTATAAGCAGTTTAAAACTTCAAACAGAGTGCTGTGACGGTTACATGGAAACAAAATGGAAAACGTGAAACCGGAATGAAACCCTGTGGGTTCCTATTACCTCATAAAATGGCGTTTTGGAAGACGAAACACATTTTAGAATGTATTCCGTATTGGTTTTGTTACTTTATTCATTGTTATTTCTCTTGATACACGTTATTTAACGGCAATTTTTAAAAGTTGTTTGACAGCCATTTTTACACGTTGTTTTAACTGACCCATAAGTCAATCAATAAGTGAAGGAAATCAGGAATTTTTTCACTGATTCATCAGTTAAATTCACTGAAGAGACTGTTGAATCCGTCAAATATGTTTGACTGATTGAAATAGTGAAATTCTCACTGATTCAAATTTAGAGTGTAGATTTTAAACATTGCTTTCGAAAGTGCTCAGTTTATCGTGAACAGCCTATGTGTACTCCAATTTAAAACCAAACTACATAGCACGGTATTCGTGCCTTGAACTCTTGCAGGTTCGTCGCCCAGGATGTTTCTAACGACACGTCCAGCTGGAAAAGAAACACAAAACTGCGTGTCTGGCAAGTCTAGCTTTTCCTGTAACTAGGGGCACCTGTTTTCCGCGAAAAGATTTCAGTACAAGTTGTATTCTACAACAATTATGTTCAAAACCACTCTCGTAGTTGGTTCATTTATATTGTTATAGGTCATTCAGGGTAAAGTGGGCACTTTTTGAAGCTGTTTCATCAGACATAATAACCAATGAATGCATTTCATTGCGACCTCGGACATTTGGTTTTGGGTATGGTGAATGCATACACTGTGTTTATTACTCGCATGACAGTGTTTACATTAACAAGTGGTGGAAGGACGTAAATAGGTTGAAAGAAAAAATAACTAGGGCTTCAAAAGTGCTCACTTCACCGTGAACGGCCTATACGCTTCTTATAAACCCGCGAATCACGAACGGTCAGTATTGGAGAAAATTAAATCTGATTGGCACACCCTTTTAACAGACGTTCTTCATACATAACAAGAGGCCAATCAATAGCTTAAGGAAGACTGCAAGTGTGCACATAGGATATTGAAGTCTGGCCTCCGCGTAAAGAATTTCGCAAAAACAGGTGGCAAACCTATCATTTGAGACCTGCAAAATCCGCGTTATTATTTGGGGACATGAAAAACTTGAAACACATGTACATTTGTCATTGGACCATACGTTATGTGACACACTCTGGGTGACTCTACACCAATAAATGAACGCTTCACAAGTGTGTGTCCCAATCACGTGTAGTTCAGTCAGAGAGGGAGTGTCTTCACATCTAAGCAGCAGCCAATGGCGAAACTTCGCCGGCTCTAGTGCATACAGTACTGTGAAGTTCAGCCTGATGCCAAATAATAACGCGAATTTTGCATGTCCCTACCTATAAGTAATTCGCAAAATTTCGGGATCCATACATTGGTTCTGTTCCGTGTATGTGTGTGTGTTTGCATTGTTCCCCGTCTTGTTTGCCATGCTGCGAATCAAAAGGCGTTTAATTTTTGGAGTAACCTATTTATGATTGGCCTAGGGACCGCTGTG
Source organism: Dryococelus australis (assembly GCA_029891345.1). Taxonomy (NCBI): domain Eukaryota; kingdom Metazoa; phylum Arthropoda; class Insecta; order Phasmatodea; family Phasmatidae; genus Dryococelus; species Dryococelus australis. The sequence goes on along the minus strand of CM057009.1, from coordinate 137,191,848 downwards.
GTTGAGCGGTTAGTCTGCTCGCCTCCCATCAGGTGAACCTGGTTCAATCCCGGCCGTATCACGCCCAGATTTTCGCAAGTGGGAATCTCGCCGGACGATGCCGCTGGTAGGAGGGTTTTCTCGGGATCATCCGTTTCCCCCGCCTTTGCATTTTGGCGCTGCTCCATTCTCACCTCATTTCACCCTCATCGGCTCTCAAAACATCGTTGTTTAGAGCTGTACAAATCTCTCAAATCAATTTATTGACCTAGACAAGTAAGAAAATGTCTACCTACTGCACGCTGCCAATAACAAAACAAAAAATTTAAAAATCTTTCTGAGTGCAAGCAGAATGTTGACACCTAGCTTGCATGTAGATATTTTCACAGAAATCATGTGTCCTTAGTATTGGCAGCGATACTTTACGAACCACTGCAAAGATCTTTAAATTCGTTTATAGGCTGCATTATACCTTGGTATGTCAACTGCCAACGCTCGAATCACAGAAAGTCACTCCCAAAGTTGCCTGATTCTGAGCAGCGCTGTAAGATGGCAACGTTTTCTCATACAGAAATCAGCCAATGAGGGACAAGCATATAGTCATGCATAGAGACTTGAAGAATTCGCGGATTCATTTTGAGACAAGCTAGAATTCAAAACACCTGCGTTTATATAAATTCAGCCGTTGGTCCACACGGTGTTTGACACCTGGAAAACGCTGGCCCAATCGTCGCCTTCCACCGTAACAGCAGACAACCAATGCGTACTTAATATCGGAATATTGTATATAATACTATAGAGTCTAGTTTGCAGGTCATTGAGCTGGCGAATCTTTCAGGTCTCTTATTCATGCAGCATTGAAACGATAAGTCTAGAGAACCGGATATTTCGCGGATTCAGTTGGCAACAAGCTAGACTGCACCGCCCTTTGTGTACTCGAGCTTCAGAAAGTTATTCATTGGCTAATTCTTCTGTTTTAGCGCAGACCAGGTAGCACGGGATTCGGTGCTCTTTTACTTGCAGATCAGTTATTCGTTTAAATTCGTCCAGGGCGTGGCTCGGAAACTGCGAGCCAAATTAAAAATAAAGTCAAATATACACGTGTTTAAAGCCTAGCTTGTCCTGAAACGAATCCACAAAATTTTCGGGTATTTATTAATTTATATATATATTTATTTCGTCTTGCTTTCTGTGGGTACAGTTAAGCCATAATATGCCACTGAACCCATCGTACACATACATGCATTCTATATATAAGTAATAATTAAATTAAAACGAAAATTACACAAATCAATATAAGCCTATATAGTTGTCATGACTAACTGGTGATGTGATGTACACTACGTTAATATAACACTCCATAATACTAATCAAACTATACGTATTCCAAAATTTGCATTTGATTAATTGACTGGAATGACTGCGCAATATTAAGTATGGTATGGTAGTATTCACAAATCGAGATATCAAGAACATGTCACCCTAAAGGCAAAATAGTAATAAGAATAATAACAAATATATATGTATTAAAGTAACTACATAACATACACAGTAAGACAAATTGATATATCACATTATCGTGTCAAGTTGAAAAATACTAGATTACATAAAATAGTATTAGCACTAGTAATCCCTCGAGTTGATACAAAATTACGTTTACAAGCTCTATTAGACATAGATATACATATATAAATATACATAAGGATAAGAACACATGAGTGAAATAAGCTGGCAGTTTTACAGACAAAACGGTATAAAATGCAAATTTTAACGTTAAATTGTATCATTAGCTCATATCCTGTTTCGTGAATAGATGGTTTTTAACTTGCGTTGTGTGTGTCAGCCCGCGAATCACAGACGTCCAGTACCAGAGTATCGTAATTCTGATTGGCCCAGTGAAACGCCACACTATTTTTTTGACAATGTCACGCAGCTAATAACCAAAATATGTTTATGTTATAAAATAGTTTATATGCTATTTGCATTCAACGAGCGTAAACATTAATTTGGGGCACTCACTACAACTTCTCGCGTTAATGTTGTCTGTTTAAATACATGGTGGCCTAAGACAACAGCAGTCTTATTATTTTAACTAACCAGGAACTATGAATGCAACAATAGAGGCGGACGACTGGATTGTCCGCCAGCCATACAGGTGGTAGAGACCCGAGAATTTCGGAGGATTAATTTCTAGACAAGTTGGAATTCACACACATGTACGTTCATGTTACGTTTATTATTGTTCGACGTGTTGTTTGACACCTCCTGGAAGTAAATGAGCCAATAACAAACATGCAATAAATTGTGCGCCCAACGACCGCCTTTTACTACCACAACAATCAACTTATAAACAGTCGATATATGTATGAGAGTACATACGACTGTGAAGTCTATCCTACAGGCCACTGAACTCACGAATATATCGGGTCTCTATACATAAATTATATACATAATAATTATTTTTTAATTGTTGTTACTGTGTTCCGATCATGCTTCTGGCACGAGAATAATAATACTAACAAAATCAAATCTGCATGCGTGAGAGTATCATACTGAATTCTACCCCCCCCCCCCCTGCATGTATCTATTCAAAAATCAAGTATTCCTTGGTATTCGAAACCGGGCAATACTCAAACATGTCGAAACATTTTAAAAATAAAGTTTTTTTTTTTTTTTTTTTTTTTTACTGATGCTAAGAAATTATGCTGATTTATCGCTGGAAAAGTTGACAGTTTGCTAGGAATGAACGTAGCGAACACACGTCCGATAGTTTCCCCTCTTAATAATTGCCGTCATTCACCTATGAAACTACTATGAACTGTTCACAGTTGACTGAGAACTTTTGAAATCAACCTTTGAAAAATTTCATTGCCTTCTACCTGCATGTATCGTGACGGGCACACTGACTGTTATGCGCCCAGTAAAGTTGGCAACGTCTTCGCATTGAAATAAAAATGTTAAGAAAACATTTGTGAATACTTGATTTATTAAAATATTTCGAACATATGCCATTGCTTCACTATGTCGTCACAGATAACCCAATCTGAGACCCGAAACAAACACACACAACAAAAACGAGCGGAGATTAGCTGTAGTCAAAACATGGAAACAAAACGTACCTAACGGCTGTTCACGATAAAGTGAGCCCTTTTGAAATCAACCTTAGAAGAAACTCACTGCGCCTGCCTGCATATATTTTAACGGGCGCACTGAGTGAGATGAGTTCAGTAAAGTTGGTCACGGTGGAGGGGAAAGTAGTTCCATATGTTAACGTCGAACAAAAGATGTTAGATAACCATTTGCGATAACTTAAATTATTCCTCTCGCTTACTATATTTTGCAATGCATTGAAGTGTAAAAATGAGCGGATGTATACAATATTTACTTGTCTAATAATTTCACTGTTTCACTTGACCGACGCATGGATAAAGCGATGAGACCCATGGAAATGTTAATTTTACATAAAGCGGAAGAACACACAACGTGTATACAAGTAGATCTTAAGCAGGGCTTTCAAAAGTGCTCATTTTTACCGTGAACAGCCTATATAATAAATCCCACAATGAATTTTGTCAGCTATACAACCAAATGGAACCATTAAAGCAATATAACACAATTATTCATCAAACGAAAAAAAACTTCATTTGTGTTGTCGTTGGTTTTTTGTTGTGCCTAATTCGTTCCATAATTTTGTTATTGTTTTCTATTTTGTTATTTTTCTGAAAAAGTTACTTGTTGTATTTATTAAATATATAATTTATATGTTTTGAATACATCTACTCTCAGTTCGTTTTTGTGATTGTTTTGTATCCCAGACCTGATTTTCTGTGACGACATAGTGAAGCAATGCCATATATTCAAAATATTTCACTTAATCATTCACCTCCGTTCCAAGAATCTTTCAAACTCATTTGTAAATGTTGAAAAGATTTCTGTTGCTTTCTGTTTTCTTAATGCGTGCAAGCATGGGAATTTGCATATTTATAAAATATTTATTCTGCTAATAATTACACAGCTTCATTTGTGTGATACGTGAACCAGGCGATAAGGCTCGTGACAATGTTAATTTTACATATGGTGGAATACCCAATTTGCATTACAAGTACGTCGTAAGCAGGTCTTTCAAAAGTGCTCGGTTTACCGTGAACAATATATGTACAATTTCATCTGGCTAATGAGGGTGTTTAATACTGTAAGTCAGAACGTTTCTGATTGGCCTACAAAGAACTTAGCCGAGTCAAAATATCTATCATCCAATCATAAATGGATAAAGTAGCAAGAGTGCTAACGAAAATACGTTTGCTGAAAAAAATTTTGCGATATTCCAAAGTGTTTAAGTATGACGCCTTTTTTTAAACTGAAGTTTTGCTCACTATTTCATGGCTAGGTAAGGAGGTAGCTTTATAGTGCGTCTCGCTCTTAGATTGCAGTGGGTAGCAAATTAAAAAATGTTATATTTATACACTACTATAGAATTTGACCGTTTTGGTTGCGTATTTTTGTACGTATGAACTTATCCTGTCAACACAGCATAACTTCTTGGCCGGTGATAATCGCTAGCCATCTGAAAACAGCGTACGTCATGCACTCTTTACTGCAATCTAAAGGCTGGGCTACAATTGCTATAAGCACATCACTAACACAACGCAGTGATATACATAAGAGTTAAACTGCTTGTTTTCAGTTAGAGTGGCTACAATGACGCATAGCGATAAACACACTTAAGCACAGTTATAGTAACAAGGCGAGTTCAATTTGCTTTCTTTCCTTGTTACTATCGCTATGCGTCAATATTCAGCCAATCAGAAGCCTTGACCCTTATACTACGTTATCAAATGAAAAACATATTTACGAATCAAGAAAGTGTGTATTTTGACTCAATTCCTCGGGCAGATATTTTCCTTTTGTTTATTTCTGGACAATCGCAACCACGGAAGTTTTGTAACTTTTTAGGTAACGTTAAGAGTAAAAATTGAATTAAAAATAGTTTATCATTTTTAAAACGTCTCAGATCACTCGAAAAGATTAATTTTTGACAAAAAAAATACTACCAACTATACAGAACGTAATTTCTTCGGTACAAATGTAGCAACATAAACAAACTAATTTTATTATCGTTTTATAAATTGTACCTAGGCCCTTGCAAGTCGGCTACTGGTGCGGAGTCGGTCAGGGCGTGTCTAATAAATTCTGATCTAATTGCAAATGTGACTTCAGTGTACACACGGTTGAAATCTATCTTGTCCTGAAATGAAGTCGCTTATTTGTCCTATCCCCAGGTATATGTCAATTGTAGCCCGGCCTCAAGAGTGAGACGGACTATAGGAGTGGACGTGCTACGAAGAACTTCCGGAACTGGAACACATGGAATATTCCACTGCGTCTCCCTTATTTATTTATGTTTTTAAATGGTTGTTAGAATATGGGATGTTTTTTTTAAGAATGCGGCATGGTTGCGGGGTGGGGGGAGTCTCCTAGAGTTGGGTGATGTCTAAAGCACTCACTTTTGAGGGCTTGGAGGGGAGTTTTAAAAGCTTCCCCTGGGACTTTTATTAAGGTCGGCTCAGGGGTTTGGGGAATTGTGTCGGCGAACAAAAAAAAAAGGATCTCTCACATTTCCACCCCGGGAGGAAGGAAGGTCATTAGGCATGCTGGTACAAAAGGAAAAAGAAAGAAGAGAAAGAGGAAATATAAAAATTCCGCCCCCTCTCTTCTAGCATTTCTCTTCCCAGTAATAAACAGCATGGTTCGCACCTATCTGTCTCCTGTAACATTGTCTATTAATGCATGTGACCATTTTTAATTATTTCCTGTCGAAAGGGTTTTTGCGGTGCCTATGCCGGTTCATCCCTTCCCCTTCTTAGTTATAGGTTAACTATAGGTACACTCAGGGAGTCAGTCATGACTCGATTTGATTTTTTTTTCTAACAACCCTCTATCTAAATGTTAAGTGGAAGCTCGGAGGGTAGGGCGGGAGCTTATTGCGTCTCAGGGCTAACTCCTTACTACAAGGATAGGAAATCATGCAAGGAGGCATGCATCGCGGCAGAGAGGGATTGGGCAGCCATGGCCGGCAATTGGGGCCATGACTACCTCCCTAAGTGTACCTATAGTTAAACTATAACTAAGAAGAGGCTGGGAAAAACCCAGTCGACAGTATAGAATTCAAAATGATTGTCCGTATTAAGTAGAAATTCTGCGGTAGAAAGAAGGTTGGATATCATTCTTTATTATTAGTAGAGATGGAAATACTAGTAGAGAAATGGCACTGTTGTTTTCAGGGAATGGCGCTGGTTTAACCAGAGTAATGGTTGCACAACACTCTGGTGGCACTATTGTGGCTCTTCCCTCCGATCTCCAGTAAACCTGAAAATTATAGAAAAAGGGAGTGAGCAGCCAGTAAGTGTCAGCGGGGCCAACACTTACGGGTTTTTGGTAGAATGTTACAAGCGTGTGTAAATAAAGGAAAACTTAAGGTGAATCAGTGGCCGCCATATTGGATTTTCATTATTTTTGTCATAAATTCCATTTAAGGACATTTCATGAAATTTTTCGCACGATATGACATAAATAATAGCTCCTTAAGATTAATCAACATATTAAATTTCTATGTAATTTATTATTTGTTCACTAGTGATTGAAGGCAAGAAATGAATAATATTGCCTTGCTTTCAGTTACAGAAAAGGACCTGGTAACAATGGTCTAGCAATACATGTTTTAGAACATGTGCGATGTAATGCCCTACGCTTTGTCCAAGGCCAAAATAAAATGCAAAATCTGTGATGCAATTTACGACGAAAAACGGAGTATATTTCCACCCATAATGCTGCGAGTGCATGGAGCTTCTCTTCCTGATGTAGAGTGATGGGGGGGGGGGGTGACGATTCCAATCGCGGCCATGGCTACACAATCCCTTTTTGCCGCGATGTATGCTCCCGTCCCTAACTTGGACGTACATCTAACAATTTAGGGTGGGTCAGGAAAAAACGAGGAAACACAGAGAGATACAGTGTGGCACACAGTAAAAAAATTCTGTGTTTGTTACAAACAATTCTTTGGAAACTAGTTGTCAAATATTTTCTCGTAACTCTACAGATATAGTAGTGTATATTTACAACAACATTATTGGGGCCGAGGTGGCTGAGCGGTTAGACTGCTCGCACCCCTCCCCCCACCAAGGCCAACCGGGTTAGATATATCCGGCGGGCTCGCTTGCGGATTTTCGCAGCTACTCTATACTTCGTAAGACAGGTTTAGCTTCCAGTTAAAGGTGCGAAGAAGTAGCGCAAGGGACGTATGATCGAATACCTGTGCCGGCAGGGTGCAGCATTTGTTTCCTTCGTGAAATATTTTATATTTACATGCCTTTTATTTAGTCATCACATTTGTTTTCTATGCAGATATCACTTTTTACTAATGCAAGTTGAAATCTATTTCTGGTCAAGGTGTAGCTAATATTTAGGTGGAGATAGGCTACAATATTATTTAAATATATGGATTTAAATTTGAAATGTATTTGTAATATTACAAATGTACGTGTAGATGTTACAAGAAAACTTGTTGTAGGTCTAGTTCTATATACAGTAATATTATATTGGCAACTGGTTTCCATGGATTTTTCTTGTAAAAGTACAAAACAGTTTTTACAGCTCACTGAGAAAAGGTTTTGTTGAATCATACAAAGTTTATTTGGCTCAAACAAATAAGTTGTTTTATATGGGCAATTTAATACTATGTTGTTGAAAGCTGATTACTTTGTTGCTCTTATATGTATGCCCAAAACAAAGATTTGGTTCGTACAACTATAGTTTTGTTTATCTCTGCGTGCATTAAACAGATTCGGTTGATATATATTCTGGAAGCTCGACCGAGATCTGAACCTAGTTCACCTGCGTTCGAGCACTAACTTTTAGCAACCTTAGATAAAGTGGCTGCTGACAAAACCGGGATGTTTTCAAATTATATACATTTCTAATACAAAACAACGTGCGCCAATGAATAATCTGAGTTTTACAGCTTTACTTTTTAGTTTCCTATTGAACTTGTTTTACTAGGATATTTATAACATTATTGGAGATGGTGGTTTATCGCGGGAAATGTTGACTGTTTGTTAGAATTCAACATATTTTACTCAAGTTCAACAGTTTTCCTTCCGTATTGGTTGTCATGCAAGTGTGAAGATACCAGCCGTTATCCTGGACCAATGAGGATGCTGATAGGTATTTTTTCGTTCTACATTCGAATCAGTGGAAAGCCACTGATTCGCAGTGAAAATGGCTCCACTTAGAATCAGTGGGAAAAAACTCTGATTGTTTCATTGGAAAAATTAAGCTGATTGGATTTCTGATGTGATGAAAACCACTGATTCGAATTTAGGGTGTTGGCAGAACGTTCGTGATTGGTCTGCAGACATCTTAGTAGAGTCAAAGCCTTGTTCATCCAATCATGAAAGAATACACTTGTTAGAGTGTTATAGAAGCTATGTTGGTTCAACAAATTTTCGCGATTTCCCACCATCTCTAACCATTATTAAGAATCAATAAATTCACTAACAAAAAATGTAACCTATTAATTGTCACAAAAAAAATGCAAACAAACTCTCGAGCTGTATTTTCGACAGTCAAATGAATGGTCAAATAAATATATAAAGTCGATTCAACAAAATATATTGTTGACAGTCAAATGTCTTTGACCCACCTAAGATGTTTTGTTTACTCGAGCACGTATTTTGTTAGGCGAACAAAATTAATTTAGGTGCTTTTCGAGTTTTGTCTACGCGAAAAAATATTTCGTTGGGAAAACTTAGTATAGTGTATTAGTGAATTCTTCAAACAATTTTAATGAAAACTTTGATAAATACCCCATGCATGGCGTGATTAGTTGTTTCCTAAATACGCCATATATCACAAGTTTTTCACCCTCTTTTTAATTGAAGTGAACTTTTGCTCATGTTTTATAATAAAATTATAATATTTCATTTATAACCAATATGATTAAAAACAGGTAGAAAATAAGTGTGCTGGTAATGCCTCGTAAGAAATAGTTCTTATGCAAAATATTATTACGCTGAGTCGGCAAGAATGCGATGTGCTGTCCTTCCAGCGTGATTATCTAAAATCGGCCAATCTTTGTTTGCATGAGGCAGAGGAATATGCTGTAATTAAGACTTTAGCAGGGCTTATGAAAAGTTAGAAGTAACGGTGAATGGACTATATATATTTTGTCCAATAAAAACCAATTTTTTGTTGGCTAGTGGCACCATATTGTGTGTGTATCTGCGCGTGCGGATGCACTGTAAAAATAAATGCAAATTTACACAAACAACTTTTTGGTAATTTTAAACTTTGTATGTGGGGCCCTACAGTATGTGTAATTTTACACAAATGAGTACCAGAACACTTTGGTGAAAATACATGAAAGTATAGCTTAATAAACATAGTGTTTTGTAGGTGATAATTGGCACGTTTTGAAGTATGTGTAAAAACACACTCACTCCCTGTATTAAAACTTTAATTTGTGTATTATTAAATGCTACATGGTCGTTGTGTAAACGGTCATTATCAGTGTTATTGTACATATTTCATCGTATGTTACAATGACCGCGCGTGTGTGTGTATGTGTGTAAAGTTGCAGTAATTATGGAGTATCTTTGAGCGTATATTTATGCGTACAAATTTTCGGTTATGTTGCATTTTTTGTATAATTTTCTAAATCGAATACGGTATTTGTAATTCTACACAAATGTTCCTAGGAGTTCAAATATGACTATAATTATTTGTTTAAAACATGTCATCTATCGGTAGTACATCGAACGCCATTTGTGTGTAGTAAAGGAATAGTTGATTCCCACTAATGGGATTTGCGGACTTTTGCATATCACTACGTATTCTATATCTCAAGTCAACTGTTATCCACATCTTGGAGATAAGTTTTTCTATATAACTCTGTTAACCTACCAAGTTACAAAACGGAGTGCAATAGCGTGAAAACTGTTAAAAAATACACATACAAAGTACTTGAATAAACATGACCCAGTTGTAGAAGAACATACACCGACGGTATGATTGCTTAGTAAAACCGAAAAAAATCTACAGAAATTGTGTAATTACAATTACAGTAAATCCACTATTTTACTTATTTGTAAGTGAAAAAAGAGACATACACAGTGGTGTGTGAGTGAAGCGATTTGGGCGGCTCTTAACATCGAGTTCTTGAGAGCCGATGAGGGTAGATGAAGCGGTGCCGGAATGAAAAGGGAGGGGAAATGGGAGATCCCCGAGAAAACCCACCGACAAGCGGCATCGTCCGGCACGATTCCCATATGCGACCCCGCGAGGAATCAAACCCGGTTCGCTTAGTTGGGTAGCGGGTAGTGGCGGCCCTTCATACACAGTTATGAAATTACAAATATGATGTCTGTGTAATTTTACTTGCCGTGGAGAAGAAATACAGGAATGTTGCAGTTTATTTTCTGCTACACAGCAATTGCTAGAGACCTGGAAAATTCGCGAGTTCAATGATCTGCAGGATAGATTATACAGTCTTATGTACAAACATGCCGATATCAACTGTGCATTGGGTGTCTGCTGTCACAGTGGAAGGCGACGATTGGGCCATCGTTCTCCAAGAGGTGTCAAACACAGCATGGACCAATGACTAAAGTTATTAAAACACATATGTTTTGACTTATAGCTTGTCCCAAAATGAATTTGCGAATTATTCAGGTCTCTAGTAATTGTAAAATTAGTTGTACAAAGTACAAATTATTTTTGCTTACTCACAGGATAAATTTACTTGGACGTAGAGTAAAAAACATTGACATGTGTAAATAAAGGCTGTCCATGATAAAGTGAGCACTTTAGAAATGAGCCTTAGAAATAAGTCACTACCCCTGCATGCATATATTTTAATGAGCGCACTGAGTGACATTCACCCAGTAAAGTTGGTAACGATCAATGGAAAGTAGTTACATATCTTAACGTCAAATAAAAAGTGTTAGGTAACCATTTGTGATAACTTAAAATTTATTCTTTCGATTTATGATTTTTTTTTCATGCATAGAAGTAAAAATGATCAGATTTGTAAAGTATTAACTTTCTTAATAATATCACAGTTTCATTTGGCCGACGCATGAGGCCAATGACAATGTTAATTTTACATAAGGCGGAAAAATACACAGCGTATACAAGTAGATCTTAAGCAAGGCTTTCAAAAGTGCTCATTTTACCGTGAACAGCCTATATCAAAATATACCGACGTCAGTGGAGACACTGCAGCCACGTAAATTTAGTGTAAAACTACACAATGTTTATTTACAGTGTGGGGTTGACGGTACTGCTCCGCCTCTGTATTGTTGAGTGGTCTGTGCGGCGTGGTCGCTAACCGCTGTTACGACCATGCGGCGGACAGGAAGCTAGAAGCGGCGGCTTTTTACGGGCGCTGCATTACAACTGGGCTGGGTCACTGAACCGCGCTATCTTCGCCTGGCATCTGCCTCGGCTGTTCCCTTCATTCTTCCTCAACCGAGTATGCAGGCGGGAGTATTCTCTACTCCACTCTTTAAAACAATCCTCCATACCTGTAGCTGTTGTGGCCAACCCTGAAGCTTCGTGCACTCGCAGCGCTATGGGCGGAAATAGACTCTACTACAGACTACGGCTGCAGAGATATGCTAACTGCGAGATAGAACAGCTTTAATTTAGACACATGTCCCAGAGGACATATGCGGTTATAGGATAATTGCTATTATAGGTCACGTAGACTAGTTTCATTAATCTGTTCTTTCATCCACATGTCCTTACCGTCTTACAACGGTCTTGTAAAAACCAATAAGAACCAGCCCTGCTGACACTTACTGGCAGCTCACTTTTACTCCTTTAATTTTCAGGTTCACAGAAGAGATTGGGGGAAGAGGCCCAATAGCGCCACATCCCTCATCAGAGAGGCGCCCAAACACCTCTCTGGTTACTGCCGGCACCAAGTTAATGAATTAATAAAGACCCCGCCCCTCTCCACTAGTCTTTCCAACTATTAATTAAGAGCATGTTTTCCAAACACTCTCTCCTGTAGCATTCTATTTAATTAAATTTAATGCGTGCGACAATTTTGAATTTTCTTCTCTGTCGCAAGGGTTTTTACGTCTCCCTTGCTCTTCTTAGTTGACTATAGGCGATTCACGGTAAAGTGAGCACTTTTAAAGCCCTGCTGAATGTTTATTTTCATCAGATTTATATCTTCCTGTCATTTTTTATTATAGACATTGCCATGGGACTAATAACCACAGTTCATACATTTCACCACTCCCAAAAGTTAATGGCTGGAGCTGCAATTAAATATATTTATTAGGCGTTAATGATGTAGAAAGGGCCTTAAAAAGTGCTCACTTTACCGTGAACAGCCTATAGATCTAAGTACTCTCAGGGAGGTAGACATGGCCCCAATTGCAGGTCATGGCTTCCTAATCCCTCTTTGCCGCGATGCACGTCTCCTTGCATGATTTACTTTCTTGTAGGCGTAACGGGTTAGTCCTCAGACGCAAATAAATCCCGCCCTACCTTCGGGCCTTCATTTCACATAACACTTAGATTAAGGTAGAGTAGAAAAAAAAATTGCTGTTGTGCCCACTCGAGGCACCGAGTGATAAGGGCGGCAACGACCAGAGAAACCCATCGCCCCGGCGCACCTAAAAAGCAAGCTTCTGAAATGGCGTGCAGTGATCCCGTTGTGTCGCTGCAAATACCGGATTTTAAGCGGAAACCCTACCGTCTCATAAGGGGAAAGTCTTCGGCGAAAGTTGGGTGCCGCGGTGGCGTAGCGGTCAGACTACTCGCCTCCCACCCAGGCGTATCGGGTTCGATTTCCAGCGGGGTTCGCTCCCTAATTTTCGCGCGTGGGAATCATGCAGGACGATGTCACCGGGAATCTCCCATTTCTGCCGCCCTTGTGTTTCGGCGCTGCTGCATGCTCACCTCGCTTCACCCTCATTGGCTCTCAAAACCTCGCTGTTAGGAGCCGTCCAAATCTCTTCACTTTAGCAAAGTTCAGTACACCACGTCCCTATACGCTGTTCACGATAAAGTGAGTTCTTTAGAAATCAACCTTAGAAATATGTCACTACTCCTGCCTGCATATATTTTACCATTCGCACTGAGTGACATGTGCCCGGTAAAGTTGGCAACGATGGATGGAAAGTAGTTCCATATTTTAACGTCACATAAAATGTTTTAGGTAGCTGTTTGTGATAACTCAAAATATTTCTTACGCTCTCTATTTTTTATAACGCCTTTTTGTGTAATAATTAACATATTTATGGAATGTTTACTTTTCTAATAATTTCACACTTTCATTTGACCGACACATGAATAAAGTGATGAGGCCCATAGCAATGTTAAGTTTATATAATGCGGAAGAACACACAGCGTGCACACATGTAGATGTTAAGCAGGGCTTTCAAAAGTGCTCATTTTACTGTGAACTGCCAATATACTAGTTTTGAGTGTCTCTGATCAGTAGGTTTTGCTGCAAGGCCGTTTGAAAAGGCAATATGTAGCTATGTTTGGAGATCTCAGAAATAGTGTTTGTAATGTGCGTGTTGTCTACGTATTGCGCGAGAGAGTGAAGAGATTTGGGCGGATCTTAACAGCGATGCCTTGAGAGACGATGAGGGTGATTGAAGTGAATTTTGGAGCAGCGCTGGAATGAAGGGGCAGGGGAAACGGGAGATCCCCGAGAAAACCCGCCGACCAACGGCATCGTCCGGCACGATTCCCACTTGCGAAAATTCGGTGACCCGGCCGGGGATTGAGCCCGGTTCGCCTTGGTGGGAGGTGAGCGTGCTAATCGCTCAGCCACCGTGGCCCCCACGTATTACGTCTCAAGTGTATTTTTTTTCGTGTATCAGCACGTTTAACCATTTAAGCCCCCATGCCCATGATCGAGTGTATGATGCATACGAGTAAAGACCTGCGAAATTCGCGTTATCTCTCGGCGACAGGATAAAATTCACTCCCTTGTACATAAGTGAGCACAGCCAGCGGTTTTATTGGCCGCTAACCCTTAAGTGGAGTCACCTGTTCGACTTCGTTAAAGATGATTGGCCACTCCGCTGCTGACGTTATGTTATTGGCTCAAGTTTGCTGCGAGGCGTGACAGACATACTGGCGGTCTATGGCAGAAGTCAGTCAAATGCACTGCAACCTGGAGCTCAATCTGCCGCTAAATTATAACTAGAGACGCCCCGAGAAATTCGCGAGTTCAATGTCCTATAGGCAAGACTTCACAGTCTTATACACTCACATACATATATCAACTGTTTATTGGTTGATTGTTGCGGTAGATGCAACATAAACGTAGCTACATGTGTGTGAATTCCAATTTGTCTAGAAATGAACCCCCGAAATTTTTGGGTCTCTAGTTTTTGGCTCAAATACGTCCAGGGCTTGACTAACAAATTGTGATAGAATTTAAAAGCAAATTATATGTAGATGTATTTGAAGTATAGCTTTTCCTCAAATGAATTCGCGAAATTTCCGAGTCTCTATTGGTTTTCAGATTTTATGGCAAAAAGTCGTATTCCGATATTACATGATACCAGCTGCGGTGTTTGGTCTTGTAAAGGCTTGTTCAATTCTTAGCCGGTATGCCAGCCGCTGTATGAGGCGCCCTGGAATATTTCTATTAATCTGGAGTCACGATAGCCCGACGAACACGACACGACAGACAAAAATGACATCATAGCTCGACGGAATTTCGTATTAAATTATATTCAGTGTTCACAATAACCACTGAAAAAAAAATTCTGCTAAACTTCCTAAACTGAAATATAAGTTTTTAACCTTTATATCGCATGGAAATAATACAACCTGTCAGACTGCACATACAGGAATGTTGAGTGTCGTTAGTATACAATGTTGGGGACTTCCCTACGCATTTGACTGTTCCGTGAGCGAATGTAGGAATGATACCATGTATATATGGGGAAATAGTTTACCACTCGCACGTTCTCACTATTCTTATACATTGATATGACAATTCTACGAATAGTTTCTTAGAGTGCGAAATATCCCCAACAAGTATGTTAGTTGGCTGTTAGAGAACTCTAAAACGGCAAGTTATCTTTATAATATCCAACATTTACTTTTTAAAACTGGCAATAAAATATATATATATATATTGCTTTTGACAATATTTGAAGTTATACGAGAGATAAAAAGTATTTAGGAAAACCCGGAACGTTATTTTGGCGGCAGGATAGTTTATTATTTACTACAGTAGCGAAATACACACGAAATTTGGTTTTCTAATGTCATGTTTAAATTTTTTGCGCGCCCCGACTGGTTCGACACAATAGAAAGTAGAAATAGAATCTACTTTAGTCGGACTATCGGGGATGCGATTTTGTTGGACTGACGTCACAGTGACCTTGCTTTTCATTGGCTGCTACTCAGATTTCGTTGTGTCGGGGTTGTCGTGTCTGGTTCTTCGGGGTATTGTGAATCCAACTTTACACGACAGCAGTTCGCGTACTAACATTTAACACACTCAGTGGATGCGCAGCGTGTGGTTCGTAGTAACTATGAACCCTACTCGTAGAACTTCTACCAGTCAGTAACTTGCTTAGACCTATTCAAAAACTAGCTAGCACAACTTGATACTTGGTATTGCATTATTAAAGTTGGCCATTCCATCAATTCCATGCTTACTGGAGGAGTTTCATTCATTTATTTGGAAAATTATAGTGTGAAGTCAAGGGGGTACGAGAGTATTTTGTTTTTTAATTATGACGAAAATTTTCAGCAGTTTTCATAACATAGCTTTTATCTAAACGTAGCAAATTATGATCGGCATTTAACATTCTATGAAAAGAACTTATCCGACGGAGTTTCGAACTCACGCCCTAAAGTAAGATTCCAACCACGCCACTTTCTCTCTGCCCCATGAGTTTACAAACAGAGATTTCGTGTTTAAATAAGTTAAGTAATCATATTGGCAGTAAAACCACTCGTGCAATATTTTCATTGCGTGGGTAATATCTTAAGAATCTAATTCGGTTCTTAGCAGTAATTAAAAGTTCTCAGCATCAAAAGTATTCGTCTTTGTCGAATTATAAATCCATTTGAAAAAGTTTCGAACTCACAGACGTATAATCACAATGGAGGTACAGACTGAAAGATAATACAGAGGTGAAATAGCCGCTTATTCCGCGAACTCCAGTCGCGCACGCCACCAAGATGGCGCCACTAGCCCCCAACATATCGGAATGCCGTTCGCCAATCAGCGCCTGGTAATGTTCTTGCCAGTCGACCCCATAACTAATAGGTAGAGACCTGAGGAATTCGCGGATTCATTTTTAGACAAGATAGAATTCAAAGTACATGTGTTTATATGAGTTTATCCAATGGTCCACGCGGTGTTTCACATCTGCAGAACGCTGGACCAATAGTCGCCTCCCACTGTGATAGCAGACAACCAATGTGCAGTTGATATAGGCATATTTGTACACAAGACTGTAGAGTCTAGCGTTTTCGCAAAAAATAATTCCACGAAAGCTAGATTTCAAAACCCTAGTTGCACACCTTCTGTTTTCTTTCCAGTATTGGCCACGTGTCTTCGTCGGAAGACAGTGTGGTGTTGACTGTGCCAATGCGAATTAAGTTACTCCGGTAATGAACGTCAGTGATCGCGCCTATGACGCTCAGCAGTTGAAGCCATCCAATCGCGAACGCGGATCTGCGGTAAAGTGATTTCAAACACAACTTGACATGGATTCTTTCCGCGAAAATCAAGTGGCTCTGCCAACGCGGTAGCCAATCAGTAGGGATAGGAAAATTTCGCGAGTTCAGTGACCTGTAGGCTAGACTCCACAGTTCTGTGCACACTTGAGCCTTAGATGTTTGTACATTGGCTGCTGCCCCACAAAGTAGCCAGTGTTACCCCACACCTGGCAGTATGGCACTCTCTACTTGTTTCCCTGAAATGTAGCTATCCCAACCAATCAGACACAATAGCTCGTTCTCAGATCCTCGCACGACTAACCAGCCAACTAGACGATGGGTGCGTCCACATCGAAGGAACCAACACGACATTTTGTATCTGTACATTTGTTTACTTTGTGATGGATGCGCATTTTCTGGTTTCTTCATCAGTTCGTTTCAAGTAGTAGCCACGAGGGGCACCCCACACACTGAAACTGCAATGTGATTGTCAAGGTATATGCTATTCACGGCAAAGTGAGCACTTTTTATGGCCCCTCCAAACAGTCATTAACTACCTATAAATATATTTTATTGCAGCCTCGGTTATTAACTTTTTAGATGGGTGAAATGCATATACTGTGTTTATAAGTCACGTGGCCATGTTTATATTAAATAGTGGCAGAAAGACAGAAATTGGTTGAAGGGAAAATTTTAGCAGTGCCTTAAAAAGTGCTCACTCTATCGTAAACAGCCTATACGAAAGATGGCATGGAATATGTCACAAAAAATAGGTAGGGACACCTGTTTTTCGAGAAAAGATTTCAGGACTAGTTGTGTTCTAAAACACTTTTGTTCAGAACAACTTTCGTGATTGGATCATTTGAATTGTTACGCGACTTTTCTGTCTGCCCGCCAATCACGGACGGTCAGTATCGGAGAAACTTAATTCTGATTGGCTCACTCGTGTAACAACTGTCTTCAAGCAAAGAAAAACGGCCAATAGTCAAATGATGTGTGCAAATTTTTCACATAGCATAGTGAAGTCTAGCTTGCAAATAAATCTTTTCACGAAAAAATGGTGGTCCTAAAGTAGGGATATATCCTATTTCCAAACCTGTTGTGAAATCAAACCGTACAAGGCGACAAATCATTAGTAGAGACCCGGATATTTCGCGAATTCATTTTAAGCCCGTTCAGTCCTTGTGTCCACGATCGTGGACATGTTGTATATGAAGGGCGTTTATATCCAGTACTGTACACAGCGAGGAATCAGTACCCAATGTCTTTAGAGTCTTCTAACGGGTAATGTGATTTGTGAAAGTTACCAAGTTTCTCGTTTATGAATGGATGGTGGTAACGTCTATAATAACGCAGCACTTTGTTCGCTGGTTGTAAAATGGACAGCAGGCACAAGTACAGGAAACACCAAAATATAACTCGGTTGCAACACTTCAGCTCACAAATTAAAGCGTGACCGAACGTGTTAAGATCAGCTATAATTCAAACACATGTACATTTGACTTTCTTTTCAATTGGATCGCAGATTGTTATCCACAACCTGGACGTATTTCAGCCAATAACTAATGAGTAAAGACTAGAAGAATTCGCAGATTCGTTTTGGGACAAGCTAGAATTCAAAATACGTATTTTTATATAATTTTAGCCATTGGTCCACACGGGGTTTAACACCTCCTGGAAACGCTGACTCACTCGTCGCCTTCCACTGTAACAGCAGACAACCAATGTGCAGTTAATATCGGCATATTTGCACATAAGACTGTAGGGTCTAGCCTGCAGGTCACTGAACTCGCGAATTTTTCAGGTCTCTACTAATGAGTAAAAAAAAAACGCGATCGAATCCCATGCTAGCTGGTTTGGTGTAAAACTCGAGCATTAACCGAAGAACAACTTTCTGAAGCTTGAGTACACAAATGATTGTGGAGTCTAGATTATTGCCAAATGTAGAGACAGCCTGCATGTTTTGGACCACTTAATTAGAATGACATGAGGATGGAGCGGATAATAGATTGTTCGATTAAACGATATATCGAATATTCGATTAGTTGCTAATATACTAGCCGATTAGTAGGTGATTAATTAATAAAATTAATCGGTGTAATTCTTAAATAAAATAAATATATCGATTTTTTTAAATTATTTTATTGGTGTTGAAAGGGTTAATTCTCATAAAGGTGATATTGGCGGAGCAGTAGCGATGTGTCCTCTGTAACTTGCTTAAGTCGACTGACCAGAGGAGTGTGTTGTAATTGTTTTCATAGGAGTTGATGTTGGTGTAAGAGTGGTATAAGTAACATTTATATTTTTTATTTATGGATGGAGCGAGAGCATGTGTGTATGTTTTGGACCACTAGGCGAGTGAGGAGTGGATGGAGCGAGAGTATGCATGCATGTTTTGGACCACTACATAATAATTATGGTCTACTCATTTTATTTAAACATTCGAATCGACCAGATATTAACCATAATCACTCCTCGAATAGCATAAAAGGAACGAGTTATCCCACTTTAATAATGTGATTACTACATGCAACATTAAATCGAATTAATACAAATGCAAGATATTAAAAAATACTTTAATTGAGCGATTACCAAACATGTCACCAATTCTTTAAAACAACTTAAGCACATTACACGACACACAACAGAATGGAACACAGAGTTTATATTAGTATTGTAACGAAATTTGAAAAAACATTTAACAATATTTCAAACACCCAAATAAATGATACAAAACAAGGGTTATCCACACGCATATTAAATCACACCAAAAGTGTAATACTATTTTCAGCAAAGTGGTACCCAGTCGGTCGTAAGCGGAAATAGCGAGGCTTAATTCCAAAGGGATGAAATTTCAGCCAAGTCCCCTTTTGCTGCCTTACATTCCAACCAAACATGGCGGTGAGAGTAGCTCAATGCAACACCGCCCTTCTCATATCCATCTTGCGAAACCCAGTGATCCATATTTTTATGCCAGGTCGAATAAAGTTCATGTTCTGCAACCACTCTGTAAATAATTATCTACTCCGCCACCTGTAAAGCGGTCACATAAAGCACCGACACATCAACCATTGCATCTCAAGCCCGCCCACAGCGACGCACGGCAGCGCAGCGCTCTTCCACCTGTGCAATCCAGGTTCAGGTTGCCACACCTTCAGCGCCATGTGTGCCAGAATGCAGAGTTGCCACATCACAGTGAATACCTATCACATGGCCAGCAGTTCTGGGTCCTTGTAGCCTGGCTAGCGATATCTGTACACTTTGCCTCTAAGTAGAACATCAGAGTCATCAGTGCCCCTTATTTCCCAATCAGAATTTGGCATTTTCAACGGACATTGGTGACAGTTTTCGCTGGTTTAAGAATACATTCCAGCTTACACTGCGTACCGTCTTTCTGACCCACTCCACTCCCACTCCCATTGCTTCCACATGCTGACTTTTCGAAATAAGGATGCCAGGGTTGCAATGATGAGCGTTTGTTGGGAAACATGCTCAGCGGTGGCGCACCTAGAATTGGAATACGGAAAACAGCTCACGCTACTCCCCTTTCATCATGTCAGCCGAATGTTATTAGCACTGCTACACCATGCATACTTGTCACTATTAAGGGCACACAATATTATGCATCAGTAGACACAGGGTGTTAATATAGCTGTGTGGCCAGCACCATTTTATCAGATCAGCCCCTTTCTCCTCTCATGGCTAATAAAACACTAGTGGCGGACACATGAATTTTACCCCCTCCTAAGTTTAAAACTACTATCAACTTAAGTATCCACTGTCATACTTATCCACAGAAATGTTTAATTCTTGACAACCTCCAGGAAGATATAATTTTGGGTGTGGATTTTCTTAAGAAATACGACGCCATCCCTATTCTAAAGTACAATACTCTCTTTGTCCATACCCATGATGAGAATAAATTCACCGAAATTCCAATTGTGTCCGATAGTGCAGACATACCCAACTACCCGTCCATTACTCAGTGTTGTAATGCTTTCGAGGCCTTTGAAATTCAACCCACTTAGGGTGCTTTGGTTAACGATAACATTTCTCTTGTCCAGAAATGAGCGATTCAATATATTTCAGACCATTATAATGACCGTTTCGCTAATTCTATACCAAAGATTACAGAGGCATGGGACTTTGAAATTAAGCTGGACTTAGACACGGACAAACCCCTTGCTACTCGTCCCTACCAAATCAGTCCCATGGTGCATGGTGACTTTTTAAGTCAGATAAAGGACATGGTTAGTGCTGGCATTATACAAGAAACTGATTCCCCATATTCTGCCCCTAGTATTGTCATTTCCAAAAAGAGTGGCTGCCTTTGATTTTTTACCGATTTTTTTAAAGCTCAATCAACATCTTACTAAGGTGCAATATCCACTACCTTGTTCTGAGGATATTTTTAATGCTTTGCAACATTCCCCTTTCGTCACTAGCCTTGACTTATTTTCTGGGTTCTATAGCACCCCCGTTTGAGTTCAGCATAATCACAAATTGGCTTTTATTATAGATGGGGGGATTATTTGAGTATTGAAGAATGTCATTGGGCCTCAGCACCAGCCCTCAATATTTTCAAATGTTTATCAACAAACTTTTAGGCCCCCTCAGATGGAAAGCAGTGATCCCCTACATTGACAATATTTCTATATTTGGTAGTACCTTTGAGAAACATATCGCCAATATTCATAAGGTCTTCGAAAGATTGTGCCAGTTCAATGTTAAGGTCAATACCCAAAAGTGTTCATTCGCCCAACAAACAATTAAGGTTTTAGGGCACATCATCATGCCCCAAGGCATGTGTGCAGACCCCGATAAGATAACTGCAATAGAAAATATGCCCCCTACTAATATTAAACAACTTTGCACCTTTCTGGGGATGACTTCTTACTTGCGAAGATATATTCTACATTATGCATTCCTTGCACAACCATTGATTGATCTGACCAAGCACACTACCCCTTTTAGATGGGAAAAATAGCACCAAAATTAC
Organism: Dryococelus australis; assembly: GCA_029891345.1. Taxonomy (NCBI): domain Eukaryota; kingdom Metazoa; phylum Arthropoda; class Insecta; order Phasmatodea; family Phasmatidae; genus Dryococelus; species Dryococelus australis. The sequence continues at coordinate 137,170,157 of CM057009.1, read as the reverse complement.
TTTTTAGATTTGAAACGAGTCATTCTTCAGGCACCATTACTGCAAAAGTTTAACGAGGGCCATGAGATCATTCTAGTATCTGATGCCAGCAACACTGCAGTAGGAGGGGCACTCATCCAACTTGACACTCACTCTAAACAGACAAATATTGTAGAGTTCGCATCTAAGAAATTTTCTTACCAAGAGGGGTGATGGAGCACGAACGAGAGAGGAGAGAGAGAGGGGGGGGGGGGGAGAGAGAGAGAGAGAGAGAGAGCTATCAGCAATTAAATATTTATGTGCACATTTTCGTCGGTATTTCTATGGATGCAAATTTACAATTAGACCGACCATGCCAGTCTAAGGTACCTGCGTTCCATGGAGGACCATAATGCACTCATCCAAAATATGACGATTGCCTTGAGCAAATTTGATTTTCAATTTAATATTGTTAAGGGAAAATTAAGCACATTTCCCGATGCACTCAGCTGCATCCCCACAGCCCCATGGGTCGCTACACAAACCATCAATGTTCACAATACCCCCTACATCGTCAAAGACAACAGATGACATGTACTTCACATTTCAAGGCATTTGCTGAAGCCATTTTTCAAAACCCTAACAAGGAATCTGAAATTAGTGCTATTGTGGTGAAGTATATTCGGCGACACTGAGACAATGTCAAACACCATTTTATTTCAGTGTACAACCCAAGTGAGAGAGACAGAATCGCCACTGCTGTAACTAAGGAGGACATTTTTTCCATCAATTTGATAATCAAAATTATAACTACCCCTTACCAAGTGAACGTTCAAGTCATTCGACAATGGCATGCTGCTACACTCGCCACAACATGCGTTGACCCGGTCTTCAAAGGTACTATACTTGTCATCCATTTAAAGATATCATCCATTTACTCCCTGTTTATATGCTTGCCCAAAAGTATATTCAGATCGACGACAAGTCAGTATTCCATTTATGTACTGTCACTGTTCCTACTTCTCCCTTCAGGTGAATACGATAACATCCCTCATATTCGTAAACTGTAACAAGCATTTATACACCCTGAACAAGTCGATACGAAATATCGTAGGTTGAGTCATCGCTATGGTATCGCCAACAATGGCAAACTATTTTTAAAGGTCCATTCACCCCAGGGGTCATCCAAGTTAATGCTTGTCCCTCAATTGTATGTCCCCGAAGTCATCCAGTCCCATCACAATGCCATATTTGATGGAGGTCATTTTGGTGTGCTCAAAATGTTGTGGAAAATTAAACAATATTACTTTTGGGACTAAATGGTTGCTGATGTTAAAGGTATGTTCAATCCTACCCAGAATGCCAAAAGATGAAAGCAATCGCCTCCCAAACCATGGGCCATCAAACCCCAATCCCTCCACAGCTGCTTTTTAAAACTTGGGCTTTAGATGCCAAAGGGACTTTACCTGCCACCACCCGTCACAATAAGTATATTTTAGAAATGATGGAATACACCACCTGTTATATCTGTGCTAAACCAGTTCAATATATTGATGTGACCACTTGTGCCAAATTCATAAAGGAAGTTGTCTTGCAATTTGGTTGCCCGGAACAGATACTCAGAGAACGTGGGACCAGTTTTCAAAACAAACTAATTAGGAACCTTCTCAAGTCCCTTGAGATCAGAAAGCTCACTACCACTGCATACAACCCCCGCTGGAAGGTTTGGTCGAAAACAATAATTATTCCATTAGGGAACAACTCACGCCTGTGCAAGTGCGGACCAATTAAACAGGGATTTTTATGTCCCGTTCATTCAGTTCAACCACAATACCAGTATTAATAGTTCGGCTAAGTTTGCGCCCTTCTATTTGCTTTATGAGGCTGGAGCCGCCTTCCCTGCCCAGGTAGTCGGCACTAAGTTTTCCGAGCAGGGGCATAATTGGTGCGAGAAACTTTTAGCTACTCGTGAAACATCCAGAAACAATTTAATTCAAGTCTCAGAGCATTCAAAAATCCCAATTTGATAAAATGCACAGGAAAAACACCTTATGTGGTAACAACTATGTCTGGGTGTGTAATGGTGAGGGACGTTATGCCCCATCCCATCACTTTCATGGCCCACATTGTATCACAGATGTGTTGGGCGTATCCACTGTTTGCGTACAGACAAACAAAACTGATGTCCCAAAGTTTGAGACCATCTGTACGCAGCGGCATACCAAGTTCGCACACATCCGTTAATGTTTTGTATTAATGTCGCTCTGTATTTTGTATCTTTCTGTGTCAGTGTCTAATATTTATGTAAAATGTGTTACTGATTCTCTTATTCCGTTGTACATCACGTGCTAACCTGTGTGTGCTAAGCTGTCTGTGTCCTGACATCATGGCAAGGGACACACAGCATGGGGCATGCTGACCAAGTCTCACATCAGTATGCGTGATGCAGCGAGTAGCATCCACAGTGTGCCTCCTATATCTCGTCCCTGCCTCTCTGCAAGCCATCGTCCTACTGCTCCACGGCCAGCACACAGTAGAGGGGATACCAGGCTCATCAACTACACTCCTCACTTATTGCCACGACATACCGAGCGGCAATGCTCTTCTCACAGCCGGCCAATGTTGACTGTGCTTCCTGTGGGTGGAGCCACCTTCCACTGGCCTCTGCCATTGCTGGGGCAACGGGTGGTGTGGGCCGCATCACTTCCAAGAGAGGAGCATTATCTCCGCCCACATATGGCCGTAGCAACCTTGTGTTTTTGTATTCGTGTTTCAGCAGCTGGGCTCTCCATGCAACCCACCTTTTGTACTCACATTGTGTTGTATTACATCACTGTGAGACTTAATGTAGTGTACGATGCAAGCATTCTGCTGGTACACAAAATCTAGCTATAGTTTCCATCCCTGCCTGACATGCTGGATAAATTCCTCCACATTGCCTGTGCTGATCACAACATGACGATGTGTACAATTGGCAAACTTTTGTACAACTACATGCAGGGGATCGAAGCGTACTGAGAGATTATCACACCACAATCATTACCCTTTTCCATTCAAAGCATGGCATCCAAGTCATAGGAGACATGGGGAGTTGGTGCTGTAATTTCCTGACAAATAAGCACCTCGATGCTCTCCTCCAAAATGACTTGAGCCTTGACCAGCAAATACGAGAATGCACAACCAATGTTAACAGTACACACGAGGCACTGAACGCATCTTTTAGTATTGTTAATGATATTATGCACAAGGTTGAAACTAAAATCAATTCCTATCTAAAGTTATCAATGACATTTCCAATGTAATTAAGTCCCAACAAACTGCACTTAGCATGGCTCGCTAATTATAAACTCAAGTCCACTTGCTTGTGTCGAGTGTCTTACACATTATCAACAACTTAATCATCGAACAATCCATCGAATCATTCATCCACTCATGCAAACTTCACAAACTGCCTCTCGCAGCAGTGAACAGAACTCAACTTACTCACAATCTCACTGCATTGCAACAAAATAAACCTTATGCTCAGTATCACCACTAAGGAACTATTTAAATACTATTCTCTCAAATTCACCGAGTGTTCATTTTCAGAGCAGCAGTTAGTAATTAAATTGCAAGTGCCCCTAATTGACATACATTCTCTACAGCATATTTATAACTTCAAGTCTGTCCCGTATCACTTCAACAAATTTTCCTGCATGCTTCAACTGCCATCCCCCCTCATCACAATCGACCACAAGTCAGAAACTCTTAAGGCGATTTCACCCTCCACTCACCCCTCCCATGGTGTATTCATCCCTACCGATTTTCTCGTTGGTGACAATACCAAATGTATGATTGCTGCCATTCTGTTGACTGATGTCAGTTCCCTGTTCAATGTACCTTTGCACATCTGCCGTCCCTTTTACAGTCACCTATATTTTCCCCCACAAGTTTGTTTTAACCAATTTTCCTCCCAATACCATGGTCATTTGTACGAACTCGTTGCTCGACACTATCATCCCCACCCACCCCTTAGGAGCTGTAGAGCTCCATGTCCTGTGTTTTTGCCAGGTCACAACACCCATCGGCATCATTATTCATGCCGCACATCTGTGTGATGTGTGGGCTCCTGTCATCGCTATCCATCAGACAGTCATTTCGGTACACTGGCTCTCCGAGCAGTCATTTCATTCACCTTCCCCAACTATCCCTACTGGAGGGATTAATTTCTACAACATATCAGCTGCTCTGAATATAGACTGGCATGTCAATCGTACCGCATTTCCCATCTTGCAAGATGTTGTTTCCAACCCTACAAGTGGCATATTCACATCCCCTAGGCTATTTTTCCCTCATCGACCCTGCTCATTTTGTTTACTTCACCCTCGCCTCACTGCTTTGCCTGCTATGCATTGTAAATACTTTTTACAATAAATTGATGAAAATATATACCCTCCTTACGAACCTTATTCCGCCCCACTGAGTTGCTTTACACATCTCAGTAAACACCCGCCAGAATACTCCACTGTGTCGCCGTGTGTATTTTTATTACCTGCTGCCGGCCTTATGAATTATCTTCACTGCTGTCATCATACTAATTTTATTGCAAGCAAGTATGTTTTACTTCCCCTTTTGCATGATGCCCCATCTGTCTTATACAACATTTTTTTAACTATACTTTCATGTAATTGCAACTTAGACCTACAGGTCTGGACTTCTTGTCAATTTTTATGAGTCATTTAGCAAGCATTATGGCAGACTCACTTACCTTGACTATGTGTTTTTTATGCCACGATTATGCAATTCAATTATTTCTTGTTGTATTCTAACATAGTTTCACATCCCACCTTGTGTGTGTACTATTTCTATTTTTCTATTAAACGATTTTCAGGTGGATTTCCCATGAGGCCTAACGAGCCTCCACAATGTCAACAGAGTAATTAAGAGATATTCCATTTTATAGAGGGTTCGCATCTAGCCTAAATTTTTACACATTTCTATATCATCGACAGGGCCAGTTCTCCCCAATTGTCCCTGCTTTATTAAGATATGTTCAGTAAATTCACTCCCATCAGTACATGGTTTTGTGTGTGTTAGATATTTGCTTGCATTTGCCCTTATATGAGTATTATATTGCCCTGTTGATTTTGGTATAATTCAGGTCATTTTGAAGTTAAGATGTTATGCCTCCTGGCATTATAGATAATCTAATTGTAAACGAACTTTGGCCTTTAATTTGGACTGTCGCATCGCTTCAGTTTATCTATCTTTGCACACAATTTGTGTCAACAACTATAGAGGTATGTATTTTTTTTTGCATTTCACACTGATATTACCCTTTTACAGGGCAGCCAGTATATTATAAATGTTTTGGTAAGGATTGGGGTAACCCCTATTGATTTATATATGATTTCTTACCTTAAAAAGACATAGCATATTATTCCTCACTTAGGGTTGATATCAAGTTCATGTACCAGTGACCAAAGCTCTCGACTTGCTTATATTTGAATTTGAAAGAGTCAGTTAGTATGCCTCCTGGCATTATAGGTGATATTGCAGTAATTAAGCTTAGGCCAACACTTTTGACTCTTATGAGACCTCAACTACATGTATATATGCACCAGATGCATTAATGTGACCATATATATATATATATATGAGTTATTGCAGTTCAAACTGCTTTTACATTTTGCCAAGGATTTCTGTATGTGTACTATATTTTGTGGTACAAAATGAGGTGGAACTATGATTTTATTACTTGCATCATTCAATAAGGAAAATGAGTAGAGTATTGCCTTTACATAGGGCTCATATCAATTTGTTATCAGTGACCAAGGGTCTCTAATTATGTATATATAATTGAGCATTCAGATAGCATGCCTCCTAGAGTTATGTGTGTTCACAAGTACTTTTCCTTAGGCCTATGGTTTTTATTACTATTTGTTTAAGTATACCTCACAGCTTCAGTAATTATAATATTAATTTAATTGTCAATGCTTCAGCAGTTTTGTACAAAATTAGCATTCAGATTTTGCACTTTTATTCCTGCTCTGGGAGCAGTAGCAATTTTATATAGACCTTTTAATTAAAGGGCGATTTATTTTAGAAGTCTTGAGTATCTACTCCTAATGGACAGTTAGGTTCAATTGTTTTTACTCCCTATTCAGAGGGAGTCCTACGTTGTTCTTTACAGTGTTTGTCACTTAGGCCTAGGATTAAGGGTATATCATTAGAATAGGTTTCATTCATTTAGCTGCCTCATGGCTTTCCCAGTAAACCGAAAACAACAAGAAAAAAAAAGCCAAACCAGAGTGATATTATCATCGATTAGTGTTGCTAGTGTGACCTCAATTCTTTCTGCCTTGTGTGCAGAGTTACTTTGGGTGACCTTACCTTATTAATATCCAAAACGACATAGGTTCTGTCTTTGGTATAGTGTTTTCTTTCTAGTCCATAAGTTAAGTTTAAGGATTATTCCATCCTTTTATTACCCCTTCCCCATATTTACAGATTTTTATGTTCTTTTGTAGGTGTGATGTTCAAGGAACTTGATTATGAAAACTACCATTGACCTGTAAGATGTTTGTAACTATGTTCTACTGTAAATCTTAAGTTTGCTACTTTCTCTATAAAAAGTATTTTCAACTTCTTTACATAATAACTTGTATATCTTTGTTTTCTTGTTAATTTCGCTGTACGGCATTATATTGTGTGTCACGCCTAAGTGCATATATTATTTCAATGCACTCGTTCTTGTATACTGCCCTAACTCTTTCTCTCAAACGCCAACTCATACGTGTGAAAGACATCTACAATTCTTACTGTATTACGAACTTTCCTCAAAGACAGTGGCACATCAAGACAGTGCTTTCACAGTTCCATGTGTATAAACAGACATTTTTGCACTCCTGCATGAGTGCCAATTTCAGTGAAGTAACGTTGACAATGAGAGAACTATACCTTCAGTGCTATATGCAGGGCTACCACCTACAGAATATAAACTTTCTCACAATGACATTTGTACCTATCATTTTTCAGTTTTGTATTTTTATATGTTTTCTGTTATATCTCCCGTATTTGCTAGTTTATAAGAGATGTATGTTTTTAACAAACACAAAAATAGTTAGGTTCTATCAACCACCCGTAGATGTTAGTTCCAAATACCACTGAATGTATATATTTACTGACTGTTTAATTCTCAAGTATGTGCAACTCCTTATGTATATTTATGTGTACTTATCTGAACCATGTAGATATAATTATCCCAAGATTCTTGTGTGTTTTACATAGCACTTACTGTACATGAGTGCGACAAGCACACCACACATTACACTGTGTTGTCGACAATTGTGTGTGCGTCTGCTGCAGCCAAATGCTCAAACTTAAAGTACCTTGCGTACATCCTTCGCAATGCCTACCTACGATCTTGTTATCTTTTCTCTTACACATTAAATATATTCTTGCTGCACTACCACAGGCAATTCATGGCACATTATATTGTAATTTTAAATTGTCGCTTCAGCCAGATGGCCATGACTTTCATCTTGTTTCATTTTATGGATAATATTTCTGGCATGTTGTCAAGTTTTCACTAAAGGCGTGACTATTCTTACTTGCTGCTCACCCGTGGCCACCGCCTAACCATTGGGGGATTTTTTTAAAAATTATTAAATGTGGCCATGGACACTTACCCCCTCCTCCCTTATAAGTCACTTACAACATGTTCACACTTTGTAATTTTAACATGGCTAGCCAATTTTCTTGTATCGCTGTCATGCATTTTAAGACTACCCCACCTTGGATTTTGTCCCATTTAACATCTTTATAACTTAACTTCTATATCCTGTGCATTTTAAACTTGTATATCACTACAATTTTTATCTTAGTTTTTCGATGGTGGCTCCTACTTGTAATTGCTCCCTCGATAACAAGCTTAAGTCCTCTGGGTATGACACCCTGTGTGACGTTCGCCACCTCCTTGAGCTCCTAGGACTCACCACCGCTGATGTACCCCAGGATACTTGTGGCTCTATCACTCACACCCTATGCCATCTTCTACAACCTTGGTGTCTTCCAAAGCCAGGAACGCTATATTTTCGAGGGGGGGGGGATAGTGTAGCGATAAACTAGAATCGCTACACCGCCTAAGGTCGTGCGGAATATAGCTGGTGGCCGAGTGCAGTGGTTTCGCAAACGTGCCCAACTTGGCCCACATATAAAAGGGTGCTGCCCCCACCCCCAGATGGCACCATGTATTGAGGTGAGATAGTTGTGATTGAGATTGCAGGCTGAAGACGAAGGAAGCAGACGACCCTAGGCCACAGAGGATTTCTGAGGCCAGCCAGTACTACGAGATTGGGTGAGCATAAATATGTTTGCCATTCTGGTACCGAGTCATCGTCCCTTTCCCATTTGTAATACTTACGGCAAGTTTAGGGCATAGCTGTGTATATTGTGAATCCTGTTAAACTATTGTTTCATTATAAATTGATAAGTACTTGCAATCTGCTTGTTATGTAATTTAATTGTATCCCTATTGTTGTTTTAACATAAATGTATTGTGCTCAATTACTTAGCATTTGTTATAGTAAAGATATATATTTTATAATTGGTCCTTCTCATTTAGCCACCATCGCAAGCACCCCCCTGTAAAGACCTTACCACCCTTGCAGTATCTAGTGTTTGTTGTTGGAGCAAGTACAGAGAGTTTGGATACCAGAGTAATTAAGAGACTGGAGAAAGGGAAGTGTTACAGTGGGCATTTATGTTTATGTTCTTTGACTATAAATAGGATATATAAGTCAATGTATTAGTAAAACCATTTAGTAATATGTCAATTATGTTCATATTGAGTGGAAATTTGTTGCAATTGCAGTCAGTATATTTTCCATCTTTGGAGTTAGATGAAGAATGGCAAATTTGTCTAATCGAATTTGTTGCTTACAATAGCATACCAACCATCTATATAGACAAACATTTACATTCAACAATGTTCATTAAAGCGACATTACCTGAAAATATACAATTCCGATTACGTGGAAATTCAAATATGTTAACTAATGTGATATATAGTAATGTCGATATCGATTTCATGGAACACAATTCAATTGCAAATATGTTAATTTAAGAAAGGGAGAGCATATCCAGCTAATCAATTACACAAATTGTCAAAACAGGTTAATATATTGTTGGTTAATGCATATCTTATAAATGTTAATATATTTTAGGCAGATCATATTTGAATGGAAAACTGACAAATACCATACATGATTTCATGTGTTGGTGGCTCCAGGTTACAAAATAATTGAAAACAGAGTACACTGATATATCTTCCAGTAATTGTTAATCGTATTGATAAATTAGTTGTTACAATTGTCTATCAAGATTGTAAACTGATTAATTTTAGAAACAAAGAAATTACTGTTCGAATACATTTAAAAAATGTATATAAACATGTCCATTCTGTATTTATTACAATCGAAATGGGCATTGTGCATAATAGTCATATTTTTCGTTAAGTAGGTGCTTCATTTAAAAACAATGTTTTTAAAAAATGTATTTTGAAGAAAGTAGCTATAAAAAGATGTAAATAGAATCATAAAATGATTATTTCAAACCAGATACCTGTAAAGTTAACACAGGGCAACAAATTGTTTTTAAAGGAATTAGGATATATTGTTAATATAAATGGAAGACATACTTAATGTTGAAGAACCAATAAGTTAATATGATGCAATCACCAAAATGGAAATTCATTTATGTGAACCATTCCGAGCAGGACTGTATATGTTTCTATCGGAAATAAGGATTGCTATTCAAAATCATGATATTTACACATTACCATCGAAATATAGTTTAAGGTTTAGAGGAACTATTAACAAGACAGCTGGTGCAACTAATCCAGCAACTACGGGAATAGTGAGAAACAGATTACTTCATTTAATCGATAGAATTCCATATCTGCTCAATGGTGATGAAAATGACCAATCATGGGAAGTTGGAATTACTTCCACGATAAAGCAATATCTCTCGGAAACTGTAAACAATGTTTATAGAGGGCTTATGGTTGGGTGAAGAAATGTTAATAATTTTACATTACAAATAAACCCAGGTAGAAAATACGAAGTTGTTATACCATTAAGTACCTGGATTTGCTGAGTTCTATAAACAGGTAATATTAAATGCTAAACAAGAATTAGTTATTCTATTCAGTAACATGCATTTGAATCCTATATACAACATGGTTAATAATGACGAAGGTGTACCATTTGAATTAAACAGTGTCGAATGGCTAATGTCACATATTGAAATTAACACTCATGAACATGTAAAGTTTTTAAAATTTATCGAAAAGGAAATAATATAGATATTGCATTCAGATCTTGGGCTTTGGAGACATTTACAGCTCTACCAACATCACGAAAATAGTATGGAATGAGAAATCAAGTTTTTCATCTGAGAAACCACGATATGTTGTTATTTGTTTTCAAACAAATCAACAAAACAATGTAAAAGCTCATAGATCAGTATTCGATAATTGTGATATGAAAAATATCAAACTGTATCTAAACAGTCAAGCTTATCCCTACACCAATTTAAATTGCGAACTTTGGAAATGGGGAATTCCTTATTTGCTACAATATGTAAGCAAAGTTCCAAGAAATGTATTATAACAAAGTCAGCTCACCAATCCTAGAACCTGAATCATTTAAAACCAGAGGAGCATTATTTGTGTTTGATGTAAGCAAACACAACAAGATTACAAATAATGTTAATGATTCATGAATAGAAATTATTGCAAATACACAAGCTTACACACTGATAATTCATGATAGATTGGTGAGTTACAAAGTAAGAGATAAGGTGGTTAAGATTATGAATTGATTCAGTAGACAATGAAACATAGTATTAACAATATGTTTTGCAATGTGCAAGGATTTTAATCCCCAGAAAATTTAAAATTAAATATGTGGCTGTTACTGACATGGAGGAACACACAATGCTATTCAGCTTCAAACCACAGTTCCACTGGAAATATCTAACTCCTAAATACCAGAAAACAACTAGATGGGTAACCAAACACCACCATGGTTTAACCTGGGAAAGTGGGTAAATGGATTAAGAGAATATTGAAGAGATTTGCAATCAATACTTAAATAATTGTGAAATATATATAGGTGAAGTTGAGCAAAAACACATTTTGCAAAGTGTGTGGAATGGTAGAGTAACAGATTTTCAAAAAGAATACAATTGTCCCTTGCTGAAACAATTATGTAAAACATACAGATCGAATTCAAAATTCTTCTCTGCAGAGGAAATCTCTAAATTTATGCTAACATGGGCAATGATATCTGACCAGGGTGAAACAGACTATAATGATTCTCCCCCTGAGTCACCAGTGGATATTATATGTGTGATATGGAATTATCTGGGATGAAAGAACAAATGAGTGGCAATTGGTATATAAAAGTACTTGGTTTGCACAAGCCAATACTTTGTAAAGATGAATCAAGACAAGAACGAGGTAATGTCCTCATGCACACAGAAATCAAAGTGTAAATTGAATATTACCAAGTTAATTGCATGTTGGAGTAAACCTTTTAGAAAATGTTTTAAAAAGTAACAGTTTTAGGTTTTTTTTTTTACTCAACTGCTATTTACATCTATGGGAAATCTTGTTTGTTTCATTTCAAAAATATCCAATGTACATTAGAGGTCAAAAAATTGTACTGATTTAATATTTTCTCCAGATCAGACAAAATGTTCTATGTCAGAGTACATTTCTAACATCGAAAAAATGTATTCACACTTTTACCAGAATGTATAATACTGCAAGACAATCAAACAGATGGAAATACTACAGATATTGTCAAAGGGAAGAAATTATGCAAATGTGTGTTTTTGTAAACATCTAATGTTTTCAATATGTACTTTGTAGCGAAATAAATGGTTTGAAATAACTTTTTTGTTTTACTGACTTTACAAATGCATTAATTTTAATATTCCCATATTCTCACTATGTAATGTTAGTTATGCACATTTAGCAATAAAGGTTTAAAAGCAATTTAATACTTAAATGTACATTTCAAACGAATAATGTACTCCAATTGCTTCCTACAATTGTCTAAAGCTGACTATAAAAGATTGGAACCTTTTAGTTACACTCTAGACTTGGAAGAGTACAGAAGCAAAGATGGTTTTGTTGTGTAGCTTCTGCGGGAATACTTTTACAGATTTGTGGAACTTACGGCGATATGAACAAACAACCTGTGGAATGAAAAATTCAAGAATACTGTTTCAGTGTCATTTCTGCCAGAGAAAATTTACCTGGAGCTATATATAATTTGATGAGACATTATACAACTTGCAACACTTGCTTTCCTCCTCCTCCATCTCCCCTCCTCCCTCTTCCCTCCTTCCTCTCCTCATCCCTCTTTTCCTCTCTCCCCTAATACTTCCCCTCCTCCTCCCCCTCCTTCTCCCCCTCCTCACTATCATCATCCACAATTGGCTCCTCAATTGACTCAGCAGTCAGCACCAGTTGAAATTACCTGCTCTACCCACTGTATTTCATTCAAAACAGCAATACCTTAATTCAGCATTGGGAAGTAAATCGCTTTCTGGTTTGCCTCAGCTCAATTATGAAAAACTAAGCACAACTTTTGCAGGCAGACTGACTTACGCTAGGATATGTAACGTCTAAACAGATACTGATGTAGACTTTCGAAGATTTTTGTCAAGGTGTAGGAAGCCTCTGCTAGATTTAACTACATCATCACCTCGGCCAATAACTCTTAGTGTAAATATATCCTGTAAGTATTTGAAATCCATCACAGTGGAGGAATTCTCTACAGAAACTTTCTACTTTCAAACTCAAGCTCTCCCCTTTCTATATTCCACAGATATTGATAACCATTATAATTCTACCATAGTGCCATACTTAACAGCCAGACTTGACGAATTTAGTGCTCATGTAAGTGGCTGGACTTTACAACTAATATAAAGAATGGATGTGCATATCTCCCAATACTGACTGTTCACCACTGGTCGGAAGTAAACCAAGTTATTACCTATAAGAATATATGTAAACCAGTGCTATTACATTACTCGCTTCATCCTCATTAGCTCTCAAGACCTCGGTTTCGAGATTCGGCAAATTCTCTTCACTTGCTCAAATGCACAGATAAAAACTATATTTTCTGCAACACTACACTCTGTTTCATAACAAATTCAGCTCAGCCACCTTGAACAATTGAACCAAGTTTCCATCTGCTTCAAGCATGTGTGAGTCATCTAATATGAGAGTAATTGAACTAACTATTCATCTAGAATAAAACCATTTCATGTAATTTGAGAGCATAACGGATCCGTCTCCCTGCAACATATCGTCAGCCTCGTCCCCAGATATGAACTTCACTACATCAATTCAAAATGTATTAGTTACATGAATAAAGAAGAGTTCTTGTTTACGTAAATAAATATTTTAGAAGAAATGTTATTATTTGTATATATAAATAAATATTATGTTTATTTGAAAAATGGAATATAATAAATTGTATTTCAAACTGAAACTTTGCTTCATTTAACACCAAACAGACTACACAATTTAAAGAAATGATTGAATAATTGTTTATATAAAAAAATTACTTCATCAATCTATGGCCATAACTTATACAAAATGTTTGTGTGAGGAGTATGCATTTAATCGTGCGTGTAACCTTTTTTACATATTTATCTTGAACAAGCATATCAACCTTACAAAAACAATTTACTTGGTGTGTATTCCGTGATCAAAATACATAATTTTCATTCACTCAGTCAAATGACTGACATAATATTTTGTTCGATCATATCAGAAACCATTACTGATATGAATGATATTCACGCAAATGGCTTTCACAGTGAAATCGTTAATATTTAACACACTAAAGACTTGTATAAACGAAGAATAGTCTCCAGTGCAAGAGAGTCTTTCCTGTAGCGGGCTAAACCATGACAAGGTTTTTTTTCTTTTTACGAAACATTGTGGGAACACACTCATAGAAAGTCTCTTGTGTAGAGCCATCTAGATGATTTGGATGGCGAGACCAATGAGCGACGAGCGGTGCTCGCATGGCGATCGCGAGGCAGGTGTGTTGAGACATGAATGCATGGCTTTGAGAAGGATATATGTTAGCGGTGAAGCAAGGCTGTCGAAACTGTTTGAAACGAGTCGTGGGAGAACAACAGACTCATGGAAGGAGACAGTGTGAGAAAGAGGCGAGTCGATGATGAACAGCGGGGTGAGGGAAGCATTGTCCAGCTAACCAACGACATTTCAGGCTGAAAGGCAAGATTGTAAATTTTGTCCGCTTCCCTGCACAGTCCGCTCCATGCTGCGCCGACATGGTTCCCATTGAGGAGGGTGTAGGCATCCTTGTGCAGGGCTAAAGATGGCAGACACTGAACACAAGTCACGTTCCCGCCCTTCCCCTTCACGTGGACCAGGCCTAAAAAATGGCATGCCTTTCTTGCTCTGGATGTTACAATACAAGCCAATATATGGAAATGTGTGTGTGTATGTCGGTGGAGGGGATGTGTATTTCTGTGAAGAGGGTTCTGTGGGGAGGGGATGAGTCTCACTTCTTGCATGTTTACCTGGGAGTTTGAAAATGTATATATATAGGGGCTTAACCTTTTCACCCCTCCAGTGTTTGACTTCAGTGTTCACTGAAGGATCAACTTTTTTTTTAATGTCGGTATTCTACGAAGAGTATTTCGCAGGAATATGTCTACTCAAGCCCTTGAAAGCAAACTTATGAAGTATAACTGGTCGGTCATTGATGCTACTCATCTAACTCCATTGAGGGAGCTAAAGTTGGCGTCAGCGATGATGCTGCTGGCATTTCCAATGCCGCCACCAGCACCTTCGAATACGGTTTGGCGCCTCCAGCGACACCGGTGCCACCAGCGCTTCCCAGGTTGAACTTGGCACTTCAGGCTCCATCTCCTGCAACACCGGCGCTTTCAGCATCTCCAGCAATGACTATCTTGGAGCCTTCAATGCCATCTCCTGCAAAACCGGTGCTACCAGCGCCCCCAGCAATGACGATACCGGCACACCAACACCTCCAGCAATGGCGATTCCGGTGCTTCCAGCGTCTCCAGCGATTACGATCCCAGCGCCTCCAGCGCTGTCTCCGAGAATGGACTTGGTTCCACCAGTGGCTTCAACACATCTAGCGACCTTAGCTCACAGTTCAAGGTATGATGAAGTTCTTGATTTGCGGATTCTGAAATTCGAACACTAATATATTGAGAATAAGAGCAAATGTTGCGAGCCATTAGATTTGAGCTGTAGAAACTCATCTCTTCCTAAACCATCATTATTTTCTGAGCTTGCTGAATATTAGAAATTTTTCAATGATGCGCAATCACCACCTTCACCAGCCTTCACAGCATCTCTGTCGATAATCTGTTACAGCCCTGTCATTCCTCCTCCCATTCGAAACCCTTCTCCTCCTGGTATACCTTTGCCTATTTTTCATCCTCCCGTCCTGAAAAGACAGAATTTATCTTTAAATCCAAAGTTTCAAAACAATTGAAAGGTTTTTTTCTAGAGAAGACTTACCTATTTTCTTTTTTCTTTAAAGAAGCATTTGAAAGTTTGTGAAGTTGTAAATATTTTTGATAGTTTGTGAAAAGTAGTTTAAATGTTTGTAAACATTTGTGTTTTTAGTTTTAAGAATTATTTTTTGAACAAATTAAATTTTAATGGTGAAGGAAATAGTATGACTTGTTAATTAGTAGTTCGATTTCCTTTTGTCACAGTTTAAATATAGTTTTTTAAGTTTGCGTAATATGTGGGTGAGTTGTAATATTTTTTACACAAACAAGTATGGAAATGGATGAAATATAAAAATGACTTAACTCTGAAAGTAATGGAATAAGGGAGACACTCCAGAAACTCTTGTGAATGAAGGGCGAGTTTGAAAGGCTAGCTGAACTTAAAAAAAACACAATGGTGAGACAGGGTACGGTTGTCGGAAGGGAAAGTGGGTTTGGAACAACTCCAGACAAATGGACTCTTGCCCGCAGAGCAAGGTTAAATAATGACGAGCTCCACATCACTATCTGACAACGACTTTGTGTTATAACAAACCAAAATATTGATTTTAACAAGTTTCCAAGGCAATTCAAACTTATAAATAACTAGATAAAAAAACTTATGAGTTTTACTTTAACATACAATAGAGAAAATTACTATGGATGTGAAGAGATATTTTTCCTCAAATATATGCTGAAATGGATGGTATACACAAAGTCTGTATATTGCAACGAAATGCTGAAATATACCTTTTACACATAATTAAAACAAAAAATTTAAAAAATGAAACTGTTTCTAAACAAAACTTTGAGAGAAGTCTCTGAAACAGTTTTACGGTGTAAACTAACGTTAATGTTATAACGTGAAATTGAAAGTGTTGTGGAAATGATAGCATCTTGAGAAATCCTATGATAAATATGTTTATTATCCGGTAAGGGGGTAAACCGCAATACCGAACACGCTGGCTGTTGGAAACATATTTTCAATACCAATTTACAGTACTTAAAATATTTACTATATATAACAAAGACGTCTACATATTTTTGTAATACCTTTATATACTTGTTAATTGTGAATCACGTAATATTTAGTAAACATATCTATGTATTACAAAATGAAAACCATTTTGATGTATTTGTTCTGTGCTGAACTAATATTCGTTACTACAATTCTCGGAGTGAAATTTTAGAATGTAGGTTTTACAAATACGGGTTTGGATTGTGTAATTTGGTTAGAAATGTAACATTATCAGAACATCAGTTAAGTTCGTAGCTTTTTAATTAACAACTTGTAGGTTACACTTCATTAAATATGTTAACGGAGTGTTGAGGCCCGTTTTCCTATTCCAGAAAAATAATATAAAATGATTTTTGTGTGATTTGTGTATTAACGTTGAATGTTTTGGGGAATATTGTAAAATATAAATTCCTTTTGTATTTAACTCGGGCTGTGACGTTTGAAAGTTATTCGGTGTGGCAGGCTTGTCTCGACAGGCGAGGAGCAAACTCGCCCTATCGACTCCTCCAGCTGTCTTGAGACCTGAAATATTAAATCGACTCCTTTAACATTGCCGACAGCACTGTCGGAGGGGTGACTCTCGCATTCTGCTTGGTCCTTTGAGAGTTTAGTACAAGAGAATAGCCGAACTGGCTGCAAGGCCTGGAGCATTGAAACCAATTAATATACAACACACTAATTTTTTCTCTTGCGTGTTCAGATAATTATTAGGTTTTTATTTAATTGAAAAAAAAATTATTATTAATAATTAACATTCGACGGGGCTTTTCGCAGTAGGCTTTCGCAGTAGGCGAGTGTTGTGACGATTGTATGAGCTAGCGAAAGATCGTTTGTTAAATGATTATACTTACGGTTTTTAAAAAACAGACGTTTGGGTGATCATTCATTTTTGTAAGGCGTTCCTTGATGCATGTTTTGAGAGCCGATGAGGGTGAACTACGTGTGTCAGTGTGACTTCGTGTGTGTGCATGTTTGTATTGGAGGGGATATTTGTTAGGGGACGTGGAGTAATGATGAGTTATAATATTGATTTTAAATCGTGTGTTTTTATTGATTTGTGGAGTGTGAATTTACTATATCTGGCTTCATGGGCGAAAAGTGAGTTATAATTTTGAATGAGTGAAATTCATTTGGTGTGATTTAATGTACGTGTGGTTAACCCGTGTTTCGTATCATTTAATTAGGTGATTGAAATGTTGTTAAATGTTCTTCATGTTTCGTTACGATATTGATATAAACTATGTGTTCCATTCTGTTGTGTGTGGTGTAATGTGCTTAAGTTGTTTTAAAGAATTGGTGACGTGTTTGGTAATCGCACGATTAAAGTATTTTTTAATATATTGGGTTTATATTAATTCGATTTAATGTTGCATGTAGTAATCACATTATTAAAGTGGGATAACTCGTTCCTTTTATGCTATTCGAGGAGTGATTATGGTTAATATCTGGTCGATTCGAATGTTTAAATAAAATTAGTAGACCGTCATTATGTAGTGGTCCAAAACATACATGCATGCTCTCACTCCATCCACACCTCACTCGCCTAGTGGTCCAAAGCATACATGCATGCTCTTGCTCCATCCACACCTCACTCGCCTATTGGTCCAAAACATACAAGCATGCTCTCACTCCATCCACTCCTCACTCGCCTAGTGGTCCAAAATATACACGCATGCACTCCACTATCCACAAATAAAAAATAAAAATGTTACTTATACCACTCTTACACCAACATTAAATCCTATATAAACAATTACAACACACTCCTCTGGTCAATCGACTCCAGCAAGTAACAGAGGACACATCGATACAGCTCTGCCAATATCAATCTTATGACAATTAACTTTTTCAACACTTATAAAATAATATAAAATTTGATATAAAATTTTTATGCTTATAAATTTGATTAATTAATCAGCTACTAATTTGCTAGTCGATTAGTAACTGATCGAATATTCGATATATCGATATTTCGTTTAATCGAACAATCTATTATCCGATCCATCCTCGTGTCATTCTAATGAAGTGGTCCAAAACATACATGCTGTCTAAACTCAAATGAATCCGCGAAATTTCCTGGTCTCTGATGATTAGGGACTGGCAAATTTCGCGAATTCATTCTAAGACAAGCTGGATTTTAAACACATGTTCATTTCTATTATGTTTGCAATTGTGTTACAGATGATTAGACAGTCTATGTAAACTGTGAGCCAATCAATTACCTATAAGTAGGGACCTGAAGAACTCACAGATTCATTTTGGATAAGGTAGAATTCAAACCAAGTGTGTTTATATGAACTTAGTCATTGGTCCACAAGGTGTTTGACACCTCCTGGAGAACGCTGGCCCAATCGTCGCCTTACACGACAGCAGACAACCAATGTGCAGTTAATATCAGCATTTTTGTACATATGACAGTAGAGTCTAGCCCACAGGTCATAGAACTCGCGAATTTTTCAGGTCTCTACATATAAGCAGGAACAGAAAAATGTCGTGAATTCATTTCAGGACAAGCTAGAAGTACAGCATGTGTACACGGAAGTCACCTTTGTAATTAGATCTCAGTAAATTACTTAGACACGCCCTGGGCGACACTGAGCCAATAGCGGACTTACTGTGAAACAAGTAGCTAGTGCCATACTGCCAGGTGTGGAGTAACACTGGCTACTCTCTGGGTCAGCAGCCAAAGAACAAACACTGGAGGCTCTAGTGTATTCAGGACTGTGGCGTCTAGCCTACAGGTCATTGCACTCGTGAAATTTTACTATATCCCTACCTATAGGTAGGGATAGGAAAATTTCGCGAGTTGAATGACCTGTATGCTCTCTCCACAATCGATTGTATAGTCGAACCTCAGATGTTTGTTTATTGGCTGTTGCCCCAGTGTTACTCCAGATTTGACAGTACGGGATTCGCTTCTTGTTCCTTTGCAAGTCAGCTATTGGCGTGTATTCGTCCAGTGCGTGTCTAATAAACTCTGATCCAATTGCAAACTTGACTTCAGTGTAGACGCGTTTGAAATCTATCTTGTCCTGAAAGGAAGTCGCGAATTTTTCCTATCCCTACCTATAAGGAAACAAGCACGGAATCCTGTGCCACCTGGTCTGAGGCAATACTGGCTACACACTGCAGGGGCACCAACCAATGAACACTATTACGATTACAACACAAGAAGCGAGGCCGGGCAAGACTGGATTGCGGCCAATGGTTGTTATTCAAAAAATACTCGCAAACAACGCGGACGGTGTCGCAACGGCGGAAAGTTAAAAAAACTGCAGATATTCGGAGAATGATTGGGTCTGGCTGACGCAGTCCAGGCTACAAGGAAGAGCCAATGGGATGAGTGGATATCGGCGAAGGTGGGCATGAACGAGTGAGTGAAGAAATTTGGACGGCTCTTAACATCGAGGTATTGAGAGCCGATGAGGAAGATTGAGGTTAGTATGGAGCAGAGTTGGAATGAAAGGGCTGGGGAAACGGGAGATCCCCGAGAAAACCCGCCGACCAACAGCATTGTCGGCACGATTCCACATGTAAAAATCCGGAGTGACCCGGCCGGGGATTGAACCCGGATCGCATTGGTGGGAGGCGAGCAGGCTAACCGTTCAGCCACCGTGGCGCCTGGGCATGAACGAGAAGTGTGGACACGGCAGCCAAAAGGCCGGAGCGTTAGTCAGCGTCGGTCTTCCTTGAACAGCGATCACCGAGCGGCGATTGGGGGTAAGTATCTTCACTCTAGGGCGAGAGAACAAGTCCGGAGCCTCTTAACCTTGTCCTCCCTTACTAAATTGTCCATAACCCTACCTTGACCCTAACCCCTCTGACCACATCACATTGTATATATTGTAAATTAGTCTCAGTAAACATCCTCTAGAACTGTTAATTGATGATGATCTAATAGTCCCTAGACTCCTCTTCCTGCTAGACTCCTCTTCCTGATCTGCCCTATTTGAACCTATTGAATTATACCCCACTTATGAGGTATATAAAAGCACGAAGCTGAGGCTCAAATATACATACGACAATGGAGTATATCTTATAGACAGGACGTTAAACACGCAACACTTTCCTGTCCATACTATTAATAAAATCTCTTCGCAGTATATTTACACTTTCTGAATCTAACCTTTAAAAAATCACCCCTCGTATCTAAAACGTGTTTGGTTTTTTCGTAAATATGTCATGTATCACACGCGATTTGTAATTACCTTAAAATTAAAGTAATTTTTTTTTGTTACACTAAACTCTAACTTATATATATATATTTCAATAATTATCTGTGATTAGGGCCACCTGTTTTTGCAAAAATATTTCGCGACTAGCTGTACTCCAAAACACGTTAGTTCACAACTAATATCACGGTTGGATGGTTTTAACCCGCACGCGGTTTTTCCGCGAAAAATCACTATAACATTCATTTCTAGGGACCTGCAAAATTCGCGTTATTTTTTGGCATAAGGATGAACTTCACAGTTCTGTATATACTCGAGCCGGCGTCGTTTCTTCATTCTATGCTGCGTAGCTGTGAAGCCACACCCTTTCTGACTGAAATGCACGTGAATGCGGCACAGGATGGTGAAGTGTTCATTTATAGGCGCAGAGAACCCAGGGAGTGTCAAATAAAGTACGGTCGAATGACAAACGTAATGCAAAGGTATACACGTGTTTAAGGTTGAACGTGTCCTCAAATAGCAACGCGAATTTTGCAGGTCTCTAATAATGTCTCATTATAATTTTCAGACATACTAGGCGTCATAGAAGTATATGACAGCTTTATGTGTGACATTGGACCTCCGGTTATCCGACACGCCTTGTAGGACTCTGCACCAGTAGTAAACATGTAGCATTATGGTGGCTTCATTCCGTTTGGCCGAGTCGAACAGGAAATTGTGGCAGAGGCCAGTGAGAAAATGAGAAATGAGAGCTGCTTCAGTAGGATGTCTACTGATTAGCTATTGCGTACTGCGAGATTTACTTTATTGGCTGGGCTGCCTGCTGGCAAGTAGGATACCAGGCGCTATTTGGCGAACGATGTTCCGAGATGTTGTTGGCTAGTGACGCCATTTTGCTGGTGTGGGTGCAGCTGGAGTTAGCGTAATAAGCGGCTATTTCACACATGTTTCTTAGGTATTCAGTGACAAGTATATATTTTCGCAGTACCTTCACACTTTTTAAATCAAACCATTGAAAAATTGCCTCCTGTACGACGTGTTTAATTGTTTTCTAAATATGACATGTACTAGTAACGTTTTCCACTTTTGTTAACATATTTATTGACCTGAATAAGTCTTTAAATTTACGACCATAATGGGTATTAATCATAGGCGTTCCTAGACATTTTAATTAAGGGGCCCAGCTGAATTTCAAGTAATGTTTCCTGAAATTTTATATATACATATACAGATATAATATATATGTATACATGTATATATACACACACATATATATACACACATACACATATCTGTTCTGCGGTTTTAAATGCATAGTACTTAAATCTGTAAAAGTAAATTCAAATGTCTGAATCACAGTTACAAATGACAATCAAATTACATTTTTTATTGTTCATTATTCATTTCTACACCTATCGCCAGGTGGTTTTAATGAACGGAAGCATACAGTCGTTCTGATCATAAAATAATTTAAACAATCCTGCAAACACATTTACTTACATTGAAGTATAATACTTCTTAATTATATACAAGTAAATACAAACGTCTGAATTACAGGCAGAAACAAGATTAAAATGTTTCAATTTCTATTTAATTCCTCATTAACTTGGTTAATCGATCTCTGGTGCAAATTATTTTTCAATGAACAGAAGCACAAAGTCATTCAAAATAAATAATAGTTTAACAATCCTGAAAAAGTGTTGTTTTTACAAGGAAATATATACATCTTAATTCTATACATACTAGTGAAACTCAAAGATATGAGTCGTAGACACAAACTACACTCAAATGTCACAATGTCTTTGAATCCCTCAATAAATTGCCGAAAGTTGATTTTGATGAATGAACACAGTGTCATTTCGACCATATAATAATTTTAACAATCCTGCAAAACACATTTATTTACATGGAAGTGTAAACTACTTTATATACAAATAAACATAAATGTCTGAGTTACAGACATCAATGACGTTAAAATGGTACAATTTTTTTTTTTAATTCCTTAATAACTTGGTGCACATCTACCTCTACAGCAAGTTGCTTTTTAATTAATGGAAGCATAAGATCATTTAGTCGTCCTTGGCTCATTCTCGACCTAAGTTTGCTATTCACATTAATCAATTTTGAAAACGTTCGTTCACATAATGCACTAGTCACAAGAATGACACAAAATTCTGTAGCAGCCTTCTTGTACTGTGTAAATACACTTCCCAAACAGTTTTGCTTTAACCACTTTATCCATTCGTTTCAGCCTTGTTTAGAGAGAGTTTTGTTTGTGTCACATGCTTTCAGTAGTCTTATTTCAAATTCCAATTCATCTCGAGAAAGATCAAAATTCTTTGACAAAATCGCAATTTCTTCTTTGGTTATGTCCATTTTAAACATATTTCCTGCCACTGTAACAATCGCAGTGGTTTCTTGGCTAAACCGTTCATCAATGCTCTGAACCAAAGAATCCAGGATGGGGTAAAATACTTTTGTACGAATTTAATCTTTCTTCGTTTGTGGAAAATGTTCATTTTGCCAGTTTTCATCCAAATGCAGCAATACCTTTCTGCGTTTTGGGAAAGGAACTTCAAATTAATTTTCTTCACAATTTTCGAGGACAGCATCGTATGTTTCGTTGAAATATTTATCATCAGATCGCATGGCTTGTAATGATGATCTCAAATAGCGTACTTCCCCCATAGCAGTCAAAATATATAACTTGGGATCTTTAAGTAACTTGCTGACTTTAACGATCAATTTCATGCAATTCCATGAAATTGTAAAGCAACTGAACTGTTCCAAAGAAGTCAAACATTAAACCATTTACCGATCTTGCTAAACATGAACCAACCAGTACTAAATTTAAGCAGTGTGTATAACAATTAACATACATAATTTTAGTATTTATGCCTTTGTATAGGGACTGAACACCACTAATCTGACCTGAAGTCGCTGAAGCGCCATCAAAACATAGAGCTAGCACAGACTTCCAGCTCAGATTCAGTTTTTCCATCACAGTGTTCAGTGTACTGAAAATGGTTTGTGTATCTGTGTGACAGGTAATCGCTGAAGACCCACAAATGTTTTCAATGGCTCTTGCTGTAAGCAGTGTTAGCCAGGGCTGGCAAGCGACGCTCGAGCACCTGGGACGGTGCGACTACGACAAGCCAGCCCAGCTGTTATTAAAGCACTCCCCAGGCGAGGAAGGTCGTGAGGCTAGGCAGAGTAGTATATAAGGTTGGAGCGACGGCGGCTCGCGGCCATCTTGCTCCCGAGGGACCGACGAGGCACCAGCGAGGAGGACCACCAGGTCGTGGTCCCAGCTTCGATGTCCAGCACTGCCACTGTCGAGGAGGTCTCACTTGACGACGCCGACACGACAGCCGAAGGGTAAATATAATCCCAGTAGGGCGCCAGAGGTTGTGCAGTGTTGAGGTCCTCGTCCTAAATATTAAGACTCTCCGAGTTATGAGCACTTATTCCATAAATCATTGTTACAGGTTGGTAGAACCTACTAAAGTATTTTGCTATTAGTTGAGTAAAGTAATTGATTAATGTAAAGTAAAGACGAGTGCTTTTGTGTGATATTTTATGTAGAGCTCTGAGTCACTAAAATATAATATATTGTATATGAGTGCTCTATCATCTAGTTACCGACATCCCCTTTCCTTGCGTGGCCTGATTCATCCTCAGGACAAGTCACAGAACTCTGTTTTGGTTGTCATCATAATATATGATAACAACAGCCATTTGCTCATGGTGACCACAATCACTTGTTTCATCTACCATTAGCGATATCTTTTTTTTCCGTGAGTGTTTTGCAAACTGACTGTAAAAGAACGTTATGTAGTAATTTGATTAAATCATTTTGTATTTTGTTGCTTAAATATGTACTGTTCTTTGGTCCTACGTCCAAGTGCTGCTTCATAACAGGATCACACTTCTTGAGAAAATATGTTATTTACAAAAAAAGTCCTTTTTCTGAACTGTCAAATCTTTCATCGTGTCCTCTAAATGGTCTTCCTCCTTTAGCAAGCAAAATTGTTACTTCTATCAGTCGTTTCATAATCTCCTTATTGTTCATGCGTTTCTTTTCACTGTCTTTTAATGCATTTATCTTCTGAACATCAATCAAAACATCAACAGGTGTAGCGAATGAGAAATATTTCCAAGATGAAACACTTTCGATGTGACATTTAGATTTCTCGTGAAGTCTGAAACACTCATTTGCAATTTGTATCCTTCCAGTTTCTGAAGCCTTTCTTTAGGAACGCAGTAGCAGCATGACCTTTAGATGACGCATCAATAGCAACAAATGCACGGCAGCAGAAACAAAATGCTGCATCCTTGGGTTTACTGTATTCCAGCCAAGTATAATTCTCAAACCATGTTTGCTGAAAACTTCTCAGCCGATTACCGAATTTGGTGTGGGGATAATTTTGCTGACGGGGCTAACAAGGCCCAATAGCCAGTCTTTTTTGTCGTTCCAGTCGTTGAGATGGGAGAGGCAAGGCTGGGTAATCGTATTCTGTGCAGTTGTTTCCGTCGTAATAAGGTGGTATCGATTGCATTCTACACGAACTGGCAACACTACAGCATGCATCACTCGATAACTGTTCTACTTTATTATCGGATTCATTGAACTCAGCAGCCAAGTTCACAGGATCAGTGTCAGAATCATTTACTGTATTTTCGTGGGATGAGTTTGCGCTGTTTGATGGACCATCACACACAGGCTTACGAATGAGCAGAAAAAATCCTAAGAATCTGTCATGAGTAAAATTATTATACATTAGACATTCCAGCATGAAAGAGATTTTTTAATTTTAATTTATTTTAAATGCACTCCACAAAACCCAATGTTTAGCCCTAATACGGCCGAGAGTGTATAGATAGTCAATAAAAGTGAATTAAATGATTATACACCTAAAACATGTTTAATTCATACATGGCTCACTTACTTTAAATTAGTTTAGTGATTTAGGTTAGTGCTTATATTATAGCCCATTCACGGTCACTTCACACCTTTCTGAAGCCCTGCTAAAGACCTACTTTTGGAAAAAAATCACTAGGGCGCATATGCTTCCTTCCGCCAGATGTAAACAAAACCATTGCCATTTGACTTCCATATGGCAAATGCAAAATACCTACTTTGTTTACATCCATCAGCTGTCCAATAATGACGGTATCTCGCTGGAAATTTATGAAAGGTAAATATTCAGAATTATTTATAACAGTAATGTAGGTTTGTAATAAAAAATAGTCGAGATTGAGTTAAATAATCACACAGTGAATTTTATTTAGTACAACTTCTCATTCTGCTTGCATTTGTGATTTTGATATTTACTTTTCATAGAAATATAGATAATAATTTTACTCCTGCGTGCAATAAACAAGCTAATTAAATGGGCAACTTTTATCATTTTATGAATAAATATGTATTCTACGTATTTTTTTTGTACGAAGTACTATACTCAGCCAGTGGGAACGGAAATTCGTGTGTTCTTACAATGAAAAATTAAAGTGTTTATTATTTAAGATTCGTTGTTTAGGCTTAATGCATATTCTAGGCAAACTTTTTAATTTTATTTATTAAAACGACATTTTAAGTATCGTCTTCGCTATATTTCTTTAAGTGCATCATGGTGAAATTTATTTAAATGGACTGTTGGATGGGAGTAGTACCTAACGAAGCATCTCGTCTTTAAACTGTCGCTTTTATACGTGAAACCATATTTTTTTTACAATAATTAATGTTTTCAACTGCCAACCTGTCTATACCACGCATTAATTATTCACAGTGTCGAAATTTTCCTCAGCAAACAGTCTAACCATTCAAAAAGATAGTAGCCACGTCGAGAAATTTCACTCTAAATATCCTGTGTTATGCATTGTTGAATGGGATATTACTTGTTTTATATAAGACAATGTATAAGTAATAACTATATGTACGGACACTTTTATGCGTTAACAAAACTCTCAAAATGTACAATTTGTAAGAATAATATAAATTTCATCATACATTATTAAGGGCACCGCACGTGTTTGCAAACATATTTGCATTCGTCACGTTGCCTGCCTGAACACACGGGAGGGAGGGCTAGAGAGTTGTGGTGGGGGGCGGTCGATAAAACCCGACCGTTGCCGGGGGAGTGAAATCTCGAAATGATAGCTTAGAATATCTTTTTGGGCACATTTTGCTCACGATCGTTTCAAACTGCTTTTCCCGATTGGTAAGAGTGGTGTCGAGATCGGCTTCGGGACCTGCTGACAACCTGAGAAACTTACAGTCGAGCCCCAGATTACGCATTAAAATATGCACAGACGTTGAAAAAACGCGTGTTACAATAGCAGTCGTTTGTTTCAATTTTTACATTATTATGCTGAGAAAACCGTTATCTGGACCTACTCACTTGAAGACAATCGACTTGTAAAATCGGAGCACTGCCGACATCTACGCCACATCGTATACATTCACTTCTCCTCGGCTAAACAAAACGTTGATATTTGCGACCAGGTTTATTATTATTGCCTCTTGCTGGTGTTGGTGACTGTATCTTGCGTCTTAAACTTTTATAATATTGCGAAGAAACACAACACAAAAAACGATGCAGCACACGAACACGAGTAGAAACTTCAGCACACGAATCCAAGTAGAAACTTCACTACTGAAATGAATTAAAACATATTTACGATTAAAATCTGAAGTAAACAATACTAGTTTATTAACAAAAACACAATAAATTACGAATCAAATAATCTGAAAAGGCAATTGCAGACGGCAAGCTTTTCCTCTGATCACACGTGCAACAAACAAACGTTTCGGCTCGCAGGACACTGAAAACATAACCAAGCATAAACATGTAAATGGACTGATGTTTGCAATTTTTTTTTTCGCTTCGGAGGCAGGCACTGAAAAGTAAAAAATTCTCATAGGCAACAACCAAATGTAATTCCACAGAAATCACCTAAAATTGCAAATACATTATAGCAGCCATTTTCTGCACAAAAAAGGTTACCAACATAAAACAAAACTATTATTGTACGTACATACTATTTCTTCTTCTCCATAGTTAACATTGTACCTCTCCTCCCCCCCTTTTCCAGTCTTAAATCACGTTTGCTATGATATACATACTATAATTGAAAGACAAAATGCGTGTTAATGTTTCATTTAACCATAATAACTAATAATTGAGAATATTTATGTATGAACAAAAATTTTGTCGTTTACATATTATTTATGAACCAAACAACCATGCTAATATATATGGTGATTTTTAAAGTTTCGATTCAAAAAGTCTGATGTAACCATGAAGGACTATAGTTTGGTGGTTAGTTTAGCTTATGTGAGTTTCAAACCCTAAGAAAATGTAATGGTTAAATAAGGTTTCATTTACATGATTTTAGTATTCGAGTAAAGAACACAAACTGCACCGTTGTCATTTGAGTGACTGTGTCGCTAAAAATAACGATTTTTAAATATATTTTAGGGATTAGTATCACACAAAAGGCAAACATCTCTAAATCTGTCATCACACAGCGTGATAATTACACTGTAAAGTGAACTTGATTTCCTTGATTTTACATTTTTTCTTAGTATCTGGACACTACAAAGTTTTAATTTTATCTACCTTGAAAAGTTCTAACTTACCGTTCCATAATCACTGAAGCAAGCAATTAACACCACCAAACAAACACCTATTCATATTTTCGAGGCTGCTGAAACGATAAACACAGCCCAAAAAACTCCGGCTTTTCCACTTCACTGATTACAAAAATGCAAAAACTCACAAATGATAGGGTGGATGGGTTTTACCCTGTGGGGGGAAGTCCCAGCTCCCACTTCAGGTTTTTCTAACCGGAGGGGTGAAAAGGGAATAGACGAAAGAGCAGCAATTTTATCCTCCTGCTTTCTGGCTACACTTCGCACACCCTTGTTCGAATGTTACGTACACTTGTTTCTGACACCGATCTCCATAGCGAAGTTGGTTGCGCACCGACTTGTGGAGCGAGAGCTTCTGGGTTCGAGTCACTGGGTAGGCTTATTTGTCGATTTGCTTTCATCACATTAAGTCACAAATAATTAAGGTTATCAAACTCTAATGACTTTGCTGTCGAATCACGTTAAACCTACGAAATAAATAACATGTTTATGAGGTTAACAAATGTCTGAGCGAAATTGCCATTGATTTAATGGCTACATTAGGGGGATGGGTGGCCACGGCCACCTGGTCCACCCTTTAGGCATGCCTATGGTGGGAGGCAATCCAGAAAATCCGACGATAGCAAAATCGTGGGATACAGTTTGGCATTGTAGCTCCGAATCTATCGTCTACATTCTAAATTCAATTACACCACTCCATTGCCAAAGGATCAAAGAATATGTTAGTGAGGACTGCGAAGCATCGCGCCTCATAACTTCTGTGTAGTATAACTTTTGACTAGAAGAAGTTACGACACTCGTTTAAGTTTAAATCGACAGCTCTCGTCAATAAAAATCGATTGCGTGTATAAAATTATTTGTGTAGCGTATTTATGGTGAAATTGTGTGAGTTTAATGTAAACGATTAAGAAAAGTTAACACAAGTTCGACCTATACTCGTCAAAAAGCCAAGTCTAAATACAGAAATCGTTTACGGTTGGAAAGAGCATCTCAAAAGCAATCCAGTGACACCCATAAAATCTCATTTTATGGAGTGAAGCGGTGTCGGTAACGTAAAATAACACCAAGGCGTCCAAGCGCGTCAACGTGCACGTATTCATGCAAAACAAACGGACGTGTCCCCAACGCAGCCAAACCCAATTTTTTTGGTTATATCGAAGATTTACTTATGGTTTATATATAAATAAAATATATTTACTTTATGAGTAATATGAGTAAACAGAGAGAATTCAAGTGTGTTTGTTCATGTCAGCGCCTAGTGACAAAGAATTTTCATACAATATATTGTTTAACTTAGTGTATACAAATGCGTTGAGTTGTTACTGTAGTTTAATTTTCTATAGCAAACGTAGTTAAGCCGTGTTTGTATGAGGTGCTGGGATATACTGAAAGTAGAACTTATGGAGGATTTACAAAATTAGGAAATAACCATGAATGGACTTTGTACGAGTGCGGTTTAAGCCGAATGAACTTGCGGAGTTCACTTTCCTATAATATTAGACCGAGGGATGTGTCGCAGCGGTTAAACATTGGACTCGCATTCGGGCGGGCCGGGTTCGATTTCCGTTCAAGCCATCCTGAATTCAGTTTTTCCAGGTTTCCTAATATCCCTCCAGGTGAATAATGCGGGGCTGGTTCCTCTAATAACATGTAAGTAGTTTGAAATGGGTGTTTCTGGTCCACATGTTTACAATGCTGCGACCGTAGAGACCTAGTACTACTGACAACGGCCACGATAGCTTATAACCTGGAGCCGTATCATTGGAAGTAGCTGACTTTGAGTTAAAATACATGGGAAAATTGGAAATAGTTTAAATATAAAATAAGAGCTGTAATTAGTTCTAGACACCACAGGAAACCTCTCAGAAAATGAAACCGTGCTGTAGAAACATCAGTTGTCAGAGAATTTTGGTTTGTGAAACATTTTGTTAACTGTCACAAATGGTCATATACATAACTGAAAGTGGCATAAAGTGGTATTTTAATACAAATGACCTTAACTAAGCATAACCTAACATAAAATAAAAAAGGAGAATCGATAGCACTCTCATTTCCTGACTTTTCGGAATTAACTACGCTTCATAAATACCACGACTGGCAAAAATTCAGTTAACACGTTAAAGTCATTAAAATAATGTATATGTGCGTGCTGCCGTAGTGACTGGTTTGTTGCCTTGTAATTGAGTTGTTCCGCTCCGTTCCTCTGTTAATTTACACCGAGCAACGCCAGGTTATTCTCGCCAGCTTTAAGCGGAGTTTCCTGAGTCCGGCACAGAAATGCAGCGGCCATCGCGAAAAGGAAGCATTTTCTTTTAATCGTGTAAAGGAAATGTGCGTTAAGGCGTTGCATAGAAAAATATTCACTATCTATACCTGTGGCAAATAGTGCTCAACTCGTAGGACAGTAAATTAAATGCAGTGAATTTCAAGAATACACACATTCACACACACACACACACACATACATATATATATATAAATTAGCCAGTTCAATCATGAAATGATCTGGCCTCTTAGAGATAGGAATTCAGGTAGAATTTCAATAGACTTCTCCAGGTAAAACGGTCTTGGGCGATTCTCTGTCAGTTAACACCAGCAACCCTGCGTATGTCTTTGTCCCAACTGTCTGGTGGTCTTCCTCTTGGTCTCCGATGATTTTTTGAACTCCATTCCAACACTGTTTTTGTCCATCTTTCATCTTTCGTCCGAGCAACATGGCCGGCCCATTGCCACTTCAAGGTGGTTGTCTTCTCGAAAATGTCTTTGACTTTAGTAACTGATCTGATATTTGTTGCTTTTTTTCTTGTCTTTTCTAGTAAAACCCAGCATTGACCTTTCCATAGCACTTTGGGCTGTTCTAAATTTTCGATTTGTAAATTCATTGAGTGTCCAGTTCTCACATCCGTAAGTCAGCATTGGAAGAATGCACTGGTCGTAGATTTATGGGCATATTTGATATGAGAACAATGTCATGTTTTCCAAATGCTTGCCATCCCAGCTTAATGCGATGGAAAATGTCTGGTCTTACTTCTCCTTCCATATTTACAAGCTGGCCTAGATAAATGTACTCACTGATGTTTTCTTAAGAAATACCTATTATTTATTTTTATATCCCCCGCTGTGTCCCATTTATTGGACATTACTTTGGTTTTTGAAAGATTAATGCTAAGGTCAAATGCTTTACACTCACAGGCAAGATCAGAAACCAAGGTTTGGAGTACCTCAATGTCGTTGGCCAAGAGCGCAATGTCGTCTGCGAATCTCAGGTTATTAAATCGTCTGCCATTGATTATAATTCCTTTCACTGCCCATTCTAATTTTGACATCGCCATCTCCAACACAGCTGAAAATGACTTCGGAGAGACGGGGTCACCTTGCTTAACACCTCTTTCAATGCGGAAGTCTGTAGTTGGCTCACTGACACTGACTAAGGCTGAGGAGGTGTCATAGATGTAATGGAGCATTCTGATATAGGCAATGTCTACACCCTGCTCAGTTAAGGCTTGCAGGACAGCCTTGTGAGTTACGGAATCGAATGCCTTTTAGAAATCCACAAAAGATACACAAAGAGACATCTGATATTCGTTTGTTCGGCTAATTTTATATATATATATATGTGTGTGTGTGTGTGTGTGTGTGTGTACAGGTGTGCGCGCGTGTGTGTTATGTGTGCGTGTGTTCATTACGAAGATTTTGTATTGCAAAATTCCGGAACAGTAATGTTCGTTATTTCTGGAAAGAGTCCAAGCATAACTTCCTCACTTGCAGGAAATAGAGCAATTTACAAAGAATAAAAAAAAAAGTCACGTACCTCAACCTCTCGGCATTATAGCGAGAATAATTTTTTCTACATTTTTCATTATTGAATACAACGAATATACGAACGTATTGTAACATGTCTTTAAATATAATTTAATATTTTCTCGAAAATTTTGTTTACTTAGGTATTCTTAATCTTTAATTTGAAAATTCTAGCTGGAATAATTTATCATTTTTCATGTTTATATTTCAATGTTTTTAAGGTTAATTCTTTTAAATCGTTTGTATTATGAGATATTTATTTTTCACTATTTAGTCTTTGCCAAGTAAGCAGTAAAAATACAATTTAAATTTTCTTCAAATAACATCATGAGTAATGTTTTGATGTGATCTTTGAATGAATAGGGCAATGTGTTGATGTTGAACAATGTTTTGGTACTAGTGTGAAACAATGCATTTTCTGGTATGCATATTTTTCAAACGCGGAATTTAGTGTGAGCAGTTTTTAAGATGCACGAATCCCCATTCCTGGACTTCTTTTTTTCACTCCCATATTCATCATAAGCGACAAAAAGAAACCGTTATGAGGAACGATGATAAATATCTAAAACTCTTTAAAGACTATATTCTGCTGCGTAATATTCGTTCCAATGGGCAGCAACCATCCAACACAAACACCGCAGCTAACTGCCCTGAAATAGATGATGCTCTCCGCTCATTTTCTGCTTTTCAGGGGTCCGCGGTGGCTGAGCAGCTAGCCTGCTCGCCTCCCACCAAGCTGAGCTCGGTTCAATACCCAGCCGCGTCACTCCCGGATTTGCGGAAGTGGGAACCGTGCCGGACGATGCCACTGATCAGCGGGTTTTCTCGGGGATCTTCCGTTTCCTCTGCCCTTGCATTCCGGTGCTGCTCCACACTCCCCTAATTCACCCTCTTCGGCGGTCTGTGGCGCGGGAGGTCTTGGAATCGAATCATAGGTAAGGCATGGGTGTTAGTTTAAGTTAGGTCATAAGTACGTAGAGACCCAAAAATTTCGCGGGTACATTTCTAGAAAAGTTGGAATTCACACACATGTACGTTCATGTTACGTTTGTAATTGGTAGACATATTTTTTTGACACCTTCTGGAGATAATTAAAGCCAATAACAAACATGCAAGAAATTGTGCTCCCAACCACCGCCTTCTACTACCACAACAATCAACCAATAAATAGTTGATATCTGTATGAGAATATATAAGACTGTGAAGTCTAGTCTGCAGGTCATTGAACTCGCGAATTTTCCTGGTCTCTAGTCAATAGTTAGTTTGTACGCCGTCCCATAGTAAACATTCTGGCGTACACTGGAGGACGTCAATAAGCCCTTTCCAATACAAAATTCCCTCATCGGCTCTTAAGACATTGCTGTTAAAGGCACCCGAATCTCCTCATTTTCGCTCACTCGCACTTTAAAGTAAATAATTTGCGTGCATTGACGAAGAATTTGAACAGGAAAACCAGCATGAAACAAAATTTGTCTCTAGTTTAAAATATCGTGCAGCCAATAAAACTCCTTGACCATAATATGAGCGATAGAGCATTATAACCTGATCAACAGCGCCTGCTAGATTAAATATTCTTATACACAATCGTTAGACACCCGGTAATTTCGCGAATTCATTCGAGGGCAAGCTAGACTTCAAACACATCTACATTTTATTTGCTTTTCTATTGGATCGCAGTTTGTTAGCCACACCCTGGACGTATTTGAGCCAATAAGTCAGTAACAGTACCTGATTGATTCAAAAATCATTTCAGTAAATTTAACTGAAGAATTAGTGAAAAAATGCCAATTTTTCTTCACTTATTGATTTAGTGACATTTCTCACTGATTCAACAACCTTTAATTTTTCTAATTATCAGTGGTTAGTTTTTTGACTAAAGGGTCAGGTAAACAACATGTAATACATGAAATAACATCTCAGAAACTAGTAATAATACCAATAAAAATACTTTATTAAATGTGATTTTGGTCTTTTATAATACCACTTTATGAGGTCGCATGATCATTCAATATTTCATTCCGTTTCTACATCTTTCATATTCGTATTCACATAATTATCATAGCGCTCGGTTTGAATATTAAATCTGCATTAACTGCAGTGAAGTTAGTTACCAATTAAACTAAAAATGGAAATGAATATGATACAATTATAAGCCTTGTATTTTTTATAAAATAATAATAAATATATTTTCCGTCTTGTAGCAAACATTGTCTTCGTAGCTCGGTAGATAAGGTTAATGTCTTAAAGTGGGATGGCGATTTTTTATATATTTTTAATTACGTTAAATTGCTTAATATAAACAGTGACTATATAGGCAGTACGCTTATTTCTACGGACGTGCAAAATTCGCGTTATTATTTGGTATCATGCTGAACTTAACAGTACTGTGCACTAGAGTCGGCGTCGTTTCTCCATTGGCTCCTGCATATATGTGAAGGCTCTCCCTCTCTGACTGAACTACACGTGATTAGGGCACACAATTTGAAGTGTTCCTTTAATTGGTGCAGAGTCGCCCAGGGTGTGTCACATGAAGTATGGTCCAATAACAAACGTATTGGAAAGGTATATGCGTTTCAAGTTTAACATGTCCCCAAATAATAATGCGAATTTTGCAGGTCTCTACTTATTTCTCGTAATTGTTTGTTAAATTCAATAAAAACCGTATTTAATTCGCCGTACGCAGTTGGCTGTCACTTATTCAATCAGTAATATTGTCTCACTGAATCAACCAGTGGTTTTCCAGCGATTACAAGTGGAACCTTTTTGACTGATTCAAGAAGTTGAATATCACTGAATCAGTGGTGACATCTGATATTCGCGACAAGAGTGCCATGCCTGCTGAAATCTTAATGCTCTACTTGCACGCACTAATTTTATTTTATAACAGGCCGCACGTCTTCGTCAGAAGACCGTGTATTATGGAGAGGGATAGGAAAGATCGCGACTTCATTTCAGGACAAGCTAGAATTCAAACGCGTGTACACTGAAGTCACCTTTGCAATTAGATCAGAGTTTATTAGACGCACCCTGGACGACTCCGCTCCAATAGCCGACTTGCAAAGACACAAGAAGCGAATTCCGTACTGTAAAAAGTTGGGTAACACTGGGGCAACAACCAATGAACAAACATCTGAGGTCCGACTATAAAAAGGATTGTAGATTCTAGCATACAGTTCATTGAACTCGTGAAATTTTCCTATCCCTGAGTATGGGAGTAGGCTGGCTAATCCTAATTAGGTTATTCCACAGGGCAGTTTATAAAGGAGGGATTGGGGGTCTCAAACCCTACCCTTACTCGCTCAGAGACTCATTTCATATTCATAATTTCATCAAGAAAGTCCTGATGTGCAAAAAAAAAAACAGTTATTTGTTCGAATTGCATTTTAAGCATAATGGGATAAAATCAGGTGCCTTTCATTCCACCCACCTCAAATACATGGGCGATCCTGCTGTGCAGATTAGTTATCGACATTTGAGTGAATTTGCAGTAAAAATAACCGCACCTGGAGAAACAATGCAGACTACATTTTCGGATTTTTTGACGTAGATGTAAAGTTAGTCATGATTATTAATAAAATACTCTGTGAGCTATTTTATCCATTTGTGTTTCTTAAAGATTGTTCATTAAAAGGTGACATTTTAAATGTAAGTGCTTGTTTCGAAAGTTTTATTGAAAGAAAATTTATTTGAAAATCTAAATTTTTCGTTTATAAAAAAATGTATTCAACTACAGTCAGTTTTATCAAACAAGATAAATGCCTGATACGTTATCTTTAAAATTTAATTTTTTGTGACTTCTGAAAAACGTTTCCAAATTAAGGATTTTCTTTGTTATTGTTTTCAAAGCCCTCGATTTACGAAGCTTCTCCTACTGACCTGGACTACTCCGGCACTGAACATCTGTGATTCGCGGGCTGCCATTAAAGACGCTAAGCAGTAAATACCACCCAATCGGAAAAGCGAATCCGAGGAAAAATTCTTTGTAATATAAGTAGATGGGAAACCTCTTCGCAAAATATCGCATGTCATTCACTATATAGACAGTAAAAGCCATTAACTATTCGAAACCCACTTTAATTTACAATTTTAGGTGCTGCGAACAAAGAAATTTATGATGCGTGCTGTACTTAGTCGACACAATCTTTGCTTAGCTGCCACAGCCAATGGGCTGTAGACTAAATGTTCGGCTACAGTTATATGAACCAATTATGTCATATACCAGTACGTCGGTTTGTGAATCATTTACCCACAGGTGAGGTCGTTGGTAGAGTCACCAGTCTTTTCGCGAATATATTTCCGCGGAAGCTAGACTTCAATATCCGATGTGCAACTTGCATCCTTACATTTGCTATTGGTAGGGACAGGTGTTTTTCCTCAAAAATATTTATGGCCATAGTAGACTTCAGTATCCTACGTCCACAATCACAATTTCCCTTGGTAACAGTAGTAGGGGCGTGCCTATCCTAGATCAAAGGATATGCCGCCATTTTTGATTGACCTAATTAATTTGTCATCAAAGGGTTAGTGAAATTGTTTCAAATGGATAGTCAAAAAGGGTTAGTAAAATGGTTAATTGAAAAAGGGTTAAATTTATTGAAAGGGTTGCTTTTTAATAGGATCAATTTTTTTTTGTTATTATTATTTTTTCTTGATTTGGTTGTTGTGTGTAGTAATTTCTTTCTTTCCTTTTGTGGGAGCTCTGGTACACCCTCACCCTGTGAACTCCTGCACACAACTGAGGTGCGGCGTGTTGGGGACAGGGTATGTGTGTGTCTATATATATATATATATATATATATATATATATATATATATATATATATATATATATATATATACACACACACACACACACTTCAGTATAGGTTCCGCATTAAATCTGTGCATTGTTTACGGAACATTTTTCTTAATGGTCGTACATCAACATCCAAGGACGATGGGATTCAGTTAAACATGCCTTAGATTAGCGAAGTTCCATATTTACCATGTGCAAAAGTATTTAGCAGTCACTGTATATCAAAGATTACTAAAACACATGTCCGTTGTGTGTTACAGAATGACGAAAGGAAATATGGATCTTGGTCTGAAATTGAGATGGCAATGTCTCTTCCATAGTATAGAAATGGGGACAAGGGTTTTAATGAATGCTGTCAACAATACAACATTCTAAAGCCAACATTAAAAAGGTACTTAGATAGGAAGAATGTTGTAGCTAACGAATCTGTAAAAGCCATACGCCGTACCACCACCCTTTCACCCGAGGTGAGCAACAACACGTTGATCATATTTTAAGATTAGAAGAGCTTCTGTTGGGGGTAACAATCACTGATGTCAGGAAGTTAGCATTCAAAATTGCAGAGCATAATGAAATACCTCACAGCTTCAACAGATTGACAGAAATGGCAGGGAATAAATGGTTTTATGCCTTTAAAGTCCATCATAAGGAATTAGTGCTACGTGAGTCCGAGTCCACTTCCATGGCACGTGGAAAGGGGTTCAACAAAAAGAATATGTTAGCATTTTTTGATATCCTGGAAAAAGTTATAAATTAAAACAAATTTGATGCTACTCGTGTGTTCAATGTGGATGAGAAAGTGTTGGCTTGGAAAGGAAAGCATCAGGTGGGAGCTATTGCAAGTGGGGAAAGAGGTGTCCATACTACAATATACAATAGTGTGTTGTACTAGTGCATCTGGGATGTATGTTCCACCTATGATAATCTTTAAACGCATGAGAATGGGGCATGAGCTGCAGGTTGGTGCCCCTCCTGGAGGTATTGTTGACTTATCGGAAACAGGGTACATTAACAGTGATCTTTTTGTAAAATAGTACAAAATTTTATTGCTGTCATCAAACCAAAACATTGACGTCAAGATTCTCTTAATTTTAGATGGTCATTCGACACATTCGAAGAATGTAGAAGCTTTGGAACTTGCAAGAGCCAATGGCGTCCTAATGTTGCAGTTTCCTGCCCACACAACTCGACGGCTACAATCTATGGACAGGCCATTCTTCAAGCCATTAGAAATTTATTACACCCAGGCAGTTTAAAAATGGCTTCGAACAAATCCTGGTTTGTGTGATACCCTGTATCAGGTTACCAATCTTGTAGCAGAGGCCTATGAAAGGGCAGCAATTATTCAGAATGCCAATGACGGATTTCGTGCTTGTGGATTATGGCCAGTAGATCGTAATATTTCAAACGATTCCGACTTTTAAGCTGCTACAGATTTGGAAGAAAATGAATGCCACTCCGATAAAAATAAGATGGATACACCTTCTTGTAAGCCTACAGAAAACATCAGCTATCCAACAGGTAAAATAATTAGCCTTAATGATAGTCCTACTCAGCAGGAGATGATATCGAAGTTGAATGTTTCTATTGAAGCTATTTCTCCGATTCCAACATGCCCCAAACATGTATCCACACCAGCAATATGGGAGCTCAATGTGCTGTTGTACTGACAAGCAGTACTTACAAACGTGATTTGATGCCTGAAAAAGATAGAAGAAGGAAGACGACCAGCAAAGTATATAATAAATCTAAAAAAAAAGGGAAGGGACATTCTGCATGTGCAAACAAGTGTTTAAGAACAACTGTAGACAACAATGCACCTTCTACTTCGTTCGCACCCAATGTAACCATATAACTTGTGTAAGACGATTGGTTTGGTTCAGTATGTGAGGAAAATGTCGTAGCAAATATGATACAATGTTTACTATTAACGACTTGATTCGTCATACAAGTATGTGAATGTATAAAAGTGAATTATTAAAAAATAAGGAACGTATTACAAATTTTTTTTCTAGCATTTGGTAATAACAATACGGGAGTTGAAAATGCAACAAAGTTTTGTTGACTGAACACAGAAATGGGGTTTACACGATAAACTCACTGTCTCATGAAAATGTACATTTTATTCTTGATAAATAAAAAAAATAGTTCACACTATAGTTTACGAAGACTGTGAATGAGATCTGAACACCAGAGTATATAGTATCGCTTAACAAGAATCGCAGCTATCACACTCCGAAGTCTGGTGTATATGAAGGAGCTATTGAAGGATACATCTGTCTAGTTCAAGCTTCTATGAGCAATTGAAGATGGTGGCAACTAGATACAGGAGTGCAGATGACTCCTGACCTCCCCCACCCCTCGCCAGAGCACGTTACTCTGTCTTTGAGGTTACTCATCCCTCTGCCCTCGTTTGTCAAATTTTTCGCCACTGAGTCATTATGGCGACTACTGGCTAGATACGACCTCATTGCTCCCGACCTCCCTGCACCCCCACCTCCCACCTCTTTCCAGAGTGATGTGGCATGAG
Source organism: Dryococelus australis (assembly GCA_029891345.1). Lineage (NCBI taxonomy): Eukaryota > Metazoa > Arthropoda > Insecta > Phasmatodea > Phasmatidae > Dryococelus > Dryococelus australis. The sequence continues at coordinate 137,130,665 of CM057009.1, read as the reverse complement.
GTCAAGAACCCAGACCATTCCTCCCACCTCTCCAAGAAGAGTTCATTTTGTCATTTCCAAAGCTCCAGGACACACAACCTAGTATTGATCCAAAATTGCTAGAACCTGTTTTAGTGGCAAACGCCCCCTCCAGCCACACCAACCAAGAACTGTCCCTTACAACACTATACTTCGCAAAACCTGCCCTCCTTAATGTCAGAAAGTGTTTTTTCAGTTGACTGCCCCCTGTCCACGGAGGGCGCTTTCGATTCAAGGACATGCGCTACCCCCTCCCCTTACATCACACAAGTGGCGTGTTTTTCGTATATCTTGTGAATTGGCCGGTCCCCCTCCCTTCACCTTGAGAGCGCTGCCTCGGCTATGAATGGAGGTTTGCTTCAAGGTCGAAGCGATGGTTTCCCTAGGGAGACAGCAGCAGATTTTGAACTTACCTTTGCTATTTCCTCTCCTCCCTACAAACTGTTGCTTTGACTTGTAGACTGAAGTTTCCTCCTATTTTTCGAGGCACAAGAGGTTGCCATATTCTCAGCTAAATAAAATTTTGCTACCAAACTCCCACCAATATAACTTTATTTTCCTCATCAATAAGCATTATGTTCGAAATGTCTTTACCATGCAATAAATTCAATTAAAAAATATGAACAGATTTCCAGCAAACTTTACTCTCGTTTCCAGTAAACATTATTCCCATATTTCTAACAACTTTTAACTAATAAATGATTAATTTTCATACCAACACAGTTAAAAGATATATTATTTTGTAAGTAATGACAAACACGCATCTTTCCACTTACACAAGTTAAACTTAGAACACCATTATTAGATGTAGGCAAATACTCAAGTTTAACTTTATTTTTCAAACATTTAAAATGTATGTTAGTCAAACTTGTTCGATAAGTCTTATACTTTCAATCTGTTTTTCTAAAAATATTTTAAGTATAGTTTTTCCCTTTTTGAGTTTATACCATAAAACGTGTATATAAATTTACAAAGTCTTATACCTAGAAAATAAATATGGATTTGGTATTACTGAAATAATACTTATCCAGCTTGAAATAACTGCTATTGGAACAGAAATCTGTTAAATTTCATGATATTTCAACTGGTTTTCCTAACAGACCAAATTTAACATAGATTTATAGGAAATTGTGCAATTTTGAATCCATTTACTACATAAGGAAGGATAAATTAAATATATTAAGAAGTTATTAATTATGTTTTCTGATTTATGTAATGTATGGCTGCGTTTTTAACCACCAGACATCATTGTGTTGATTGTGCAGTAGTTGTAATCTTGTTGATGTGAAGGGAAAAATTTTTTTTTTATTAGTTGGTTGAACTTTCCCAGTTGTAGGGCAGCAGGGAAACATTATGGTGTGATGCCAAGGTTTCTTTCTACCTGGTCCCTGAAAAGGTTTTTGTCTGAATAGACTCTCGATTTTGTTAAATTCCGAAGAGTTCTTGGTCAACAACAAAGTTTTCTCAAGATATCTAAGTATATTCCTTCCTTCATTTCAAAAATTCATTGAGACATGTTCATTTCTCTGCAGCATTTTTGAGGTATTTACTCAGCTCTGAAAAAATGGTTTGTTTTATTACATTTTAATTTCAATGTTAGTTTTTCAATGTATACTATTTTTTCTCCTTCATCAACTTCTAAAATTATTTTCATCTCTCCAGGCTTTCAATTCAAACCAACACTGATACTCACCAACTCTCATTCATCTCAAGAACAATTTTTTCTCCATTTAAATACAAGTACTCAGGACATATCCAATTATACACAAAGTAATGGCATGGGAAATCTTTCAAACTAATAAATAACAAATCCCAATATTCAAGTTTAATATTAATAAAATATTATTCAAAAATTCTTTTCTTTACAAAAAATTCATAAAACATAGCTTACTTAACATTCCTAAAACAATTTCTTTACATATTCACATCAAATATGGTAGTATTGAAAAACTTACAAGCTTTAAAAATATTGCTAACCATGTTACATCACAAATAATATATAATTAATTACAAACATTTTATTAACATGTTAGGACTGTTACCCATTCTGGCTTTTTTTTAACCTAAATACCATCTCCTGTCATAAAACTGTAAAAAAATCATCACAACAGAGTATGTTACAACTGAAAATCATGAAATATATATTTATTATTATGTGTGTAAGCCATTCTGGCTTTATTTTAACCAAAACCAAGTCTTTAGAATCGTAAAACGATTTATCAAATTGAATGATGGGTCTTTGAAATCGTAAAACAAGTTTTTAAAATCGTTAAACTTTTTATCAAATTAAATGATGGGTCTTTGAAATAGTACAAGTCTTTAGAATCATAAAATTTTTTTATCAAATTGAATGATGGGTCTTTGATATTGTAAAACAGGTATTTAGAATAGTAAAACTTTTTATCAAATTGAAATATGGGTCATTGATATTGTAAATAAGGTCTTAAAAATCAAAACTGTTCATCAAATTGAATGACGTGTCTTTAAACTCTTTACAACTTTATACTTACAATCATTAAAACTGTAAAAACTTCTCAGCCTATTACCAGTAAAAAATAATTAAATTTATAAAAATATAACACAATGTATCATCTGAAATCTATGTCACCATATCACATACTTACAATTGTAAAACTGAAAAAAAAAATTATATTCAAACATGTTGCACTAGAAAGCATCACTGCAATTTTGATTTTTTTCCCATTAAAATTTGCGTTTAGAGTTAAGAGATATGCTGAATTTTCGTTTCTTTACTGGAACAACAGGCTTTTGCGGTGATGATATTGGTGATGATATAGGAGTATAAATAATTTCCTATGGTGAAGGTATAAAATGAGGAGGGGGTTTGGAAATTAATTTATGCTGCAGTGATTCAAGTGAAAACAATAATTCAGGAGATGGTAAACTTAACTCGGGTGAAATCACATAATTGAAATTTAAAAACCCATACTTAACAGTATAACAACTTCAATTTTCCACCTGGGTTTATTTGTAATGAGTAATCACTAGTATTACTACACCCAGCCATAAGCCCTGTATAAAATATATTGTTTGCAGTTCCTGAGAGATAGTTCTTTATCGTGGTAGTAATTCCAACAACTCATGTTTGATCGATTTCCACTCCATTTAGCAGATGTGTAATTCTGTCGATTAAATTAAGTATTCCATTTATTAATATTTTTGTAGTTGCTGGATTACATGCATTGGCTGTCTTTAAAATTGTTCCTCTAAAGCTTAAACTTGATTTCGATGGTAACATGTAATATCGTGATTTTGTCTTGGAATCCTTATTTCCGATGGAAACGTGTACAGACAAGTATGTCTTACATTTCTGTTAACAGTATATCCTAATTCTTTTAAATACAATTTGTGGCCTTGTGTTAACTTCACAGGTAACTTATTTGAAGTGAGTATTTTATCTTGATGTTTACTTTTTTTTCTACTTCCTTTCTTCGAAATACCTTCTTTAATACCACATTTCTTAAATGAACCGGTTACTTTACATGCGAATTTACTATTATACACAATACCAATTATGATTATAATATATAACAGAATGCATGTGTTAATATACCTTTTTTTAAATGTAAACAAATGGTTATTTCTTCGTTTCTAAAATTAATAAATTTACTGTCTTGATCGACATTTGTAACAATTATTTCATCTACACGAGTCACTATTACTGGATGATATATCAATGTATTAGGTTTTTCAATTATTTTATATCCTGAAGCTACAGAATACGTGAATTCATGTAATGTATTTGTTGGTTTTCCATTCAAACACGAACCACCTACAATATTAACATTTATACGACATACATTTACCAACAATATATTAATCTGTTTTGATGATTTATGAAATCGATTAGTTGGATTAACTATCCATTCATAACCCAACATATTTGCGTTTTAATTGTCTTCTGAGAAATCGATATTGATGATACTATACATTGCACTAGTTAACGTATTTGGATTTCTGTGTAATCTGTAATGTACATCTTCAGGTAATGCCACTTTAATGAATGTTTCAAGGTCATCCAACTCATAAGATCCTGCCAGTATCACAATCTTGTATGTTTTTCACCAATATTTATCTTAAATACTTGGTTATACTTATCAATGTTTGCTATGCTGTTGTAACGAATTATATTAGAAATATTTGCCATTCTCCATCTAACTCCAATGCAGGGAAATATACTGCATACAATTGCAACGAATTTTCCCTTAATATCACTGTAATTGGCATATTTCTAATATGTTTTGCTATGACAATTAGTTTTATACTTTATTTAAAACCAAAAAACGTAAACATAAATGTCCACAATTGATTGTATTTTGTATTTCTCAGTTTTGTAACTATACCTTAAATGCGTGTTTTTTTTAATTATTACGTATTTCAATTGGAGGACATAAATAGCCGAAACTGCCATAATACAATGATTGATATGTGTTTTTAATTATTGCAACACAATGCATCCCTTCATTTTGTTTCGAATCTAAATTAATAATCATACATTCATGAAAATTTGGTTTCTTTCATAAATTGTCTCACATTTACACACCTCGGAGATAGGGATAATACAGTTTTTTTACAAATACACTAAAATCTTTGTTTGTCAATCTATGTTTTGGAAGACTATTAAGGATTTTCTACGTTTATTTCCACGTTTGCATTTTTTTCTTTGTTTAACTTTATAGGGTTTCAAATTCATTCCTTTTGCTGAAACCCCTCTGAGAATTGATCTAAGAGCTGTTAATGCTGGAAATAGGAACATAATTATTCATCCTTTCTTTGTTTATCATTTGGTTTTACATTTAAGCCCATTCCTCTCATCACCTTCGTACACATAACTTTAGCAACAACCCAAGCTTCAAGCTTTCACCTGTAGATGTAGATGGATACTTCCATATATTTGTTGCTTTAACAGTAGAATTGTATTCGCTACATGTCTTTCTTTCAAATCGTTCATTCATTCATAAACTATATCATGCTTTTACACGCATTATCCAAAGAGTTTATGCCCTGATCGCTCTGTGCCAAATGTTTTGCAAGTTTAGTACCTGGTCCACAATAATTTTATTTCGGTAAATGCAATTCAAATAGTAATTTATTGATCAATGTATTAAATACGCAGTGTATTTTTTTGATATGTTTAGTATGAGGCATTGTTTTCAACTGAATGTGAACCTTTATATAGACCTAAATTTATAGTTTTGTGTTAGTATGTCACATTATACTGTGTAATTGTGTATAAATGAAGGTTATAAAACAAAATGTACATATGAAAGAAAATGTTACTGAACAGAAACATTGTATTCTTTTACCATCAAATATACATTGTATAATAAGCGGTGCTTCTTCATGTGGAAAAACTTGTGTTATTTTGTTGCTGTTGGAGTATCCGAATGGAAATTTGAAAATGTATATTTGTTCTCTAAAACAAAACAAGAGAAATATCAACGATTAGCGAACATTTTGTAGTTAATAGAAGGAATGCGATATTTCCCTTTTACAAATATAGAATATATAGTCCCTCCAAATGAAGCATTGTCCAATTCCGTATTTTTTTGACGATATTTGGTGTTAACTGCTGGGGGAAATACACCAATATTTCAGTTTTGGTTGACATTCAAACATTGGTCTTTTTTTTATCCATTTACACGATAATGCAAATATGGTAATTGTGTTTAAAATGGATAATATGAATCTGCAACATATTTACAATGATCATATTTTAGGCGATATGATATTTTCAAAGTTTAAAGTTATGTGTTTTACAGCTGGAAAGAAAAAAATATGGTTTTTTGGTTACTATACTAACATTCCTCTATATAAAGGCAGATTTAGGTCTAGTCTTGATAGTTTTTTACTTACAGGCGAATAATAATGAGTATTTAAAAGTTTGGACATAACCGTATAAAATACAATAATTACAACAGCTGTTTAACAAGAAATCGCAATGGAAACTGTTATTTGAATGGACATATATTACATAATATAGGTATGGCCGTGAAATATAGCAATGCAGAAAATAAATGTTATGCGGAAAACTGAAACACTAATACATTTAACACATTTAAATCACAATCATACAATATTCAAGAAAAATTAATAAAATTAGTTTATTTGAGTGATAATGTTTATAAAAACACGAGTGTAATTGCAAACATTTGAAGCAATATTAGCACTGATTTGCAAGGTATTGAATTTAGAATAGAAGAACGTTTAAATGGATTTAGTAAGAATTTTAATGGTATGACTAGAAATGCAAGAAAATTTAAGAGTTGTAATTAATGAAATGGTAAACGATAATACTACAAAAACATGAAACACGAATGGAACAAATAATGCAATATATAAGAGATTAATTTAATAATAAAAATTTTGGTTTAGCTATGCAAATAGATTTGAGAAAACAAAATAATGATTTGGAAACACGAATAAATTATTTTATTAATGATTTGAAAGCTAAAACTATAACAAAATTAGTTGTTGTTTTAAGTAAAATAGATAAGATTGAAAAAGCACAATGTATGCGACCTACTACATCAGTTATAAAAACAGCGGCTTAATTCATGTATAAATAGATTGAATTCAATGTAATATAATCAAACCTGCCTGCCTCTGCTTCAGAATTATTTAAAGTCGTATCTGCTTTGAAAGAGAAATATTTACTAGCCAAACAAGCTCGTATGAAACAGGATGTTTTAAACTAAGAAATATATAAATCTGTTAGGAGTAAAATGGATACATTGCATTGCATTTTGGAAATTAAAACTGAATGCGAACGTTAAACAAAGAATAACAGAAAGCAACCCCTTTCTCATTTAAAACGACGTTAGTTAGCCATAAAACATTATTCGTCTAAGGGCGATACGGCCTTTGGTGTTTATCGTCAAGACATCGTCTGGTTCCTGGGAGATACAGTAATAATATTTCTGCCTGAGAATAACATTAAAATAGGTGATTATGTAAATGATGTGAGTCAAGAATTGTTTGAATTATTGTTATAAAACTTTCCAAATGGATATTCCGATACTGATTTGCAGAAATTTAAAGAACCTATTAGTCGAATGAATGCTAATATGTGTTCAGGAGATGTAAACCTCCCGAAAATACATTTAATATATGATACTGTTGAAAGTGGAATATATAAAGTTGAAGTTTTTGATTGTTTTTCTTCTGTATATTGGAACAATCCTAATGAATTGGTCGATAGATTAAAACTTCTCATCGCCTCGAGAGAGTCTGGAAATAATTCACATACAAACAAAATGGTTTATATTATTGAAGGGTTGAAGGATGAAGGTTATATTACCAACGACGTTTAGTAAGATTGCTCAAGAGCTTTACACCCCTGCAAGGATAATATATCCTACAAGAAGAGTTGTAACTCATGGTTCAAATTATTTTTTTCAAGCCAATTTGTGTGAAATGACATTGCTTTCAAAATACAGTAAGGAATACAAGAATATTTTAACCATAATAGATATTTAATCGAAATATGGTTGGGGCATACCTTTGAAAAACAAAACTGGGAAACAGGTTACAGATGCACTGAAGATCGTTTTGAAAGACAGAAAGCCAAATTCGCTCCAAACTGACAGAAGAACTGAATTTCTTTCTCCATCATTCTTGAAACTAATGACTGAATGTGGTATTAATCACTATGCAATGTATTCGGAACTTAAAGCCAGTGTTGTAGAATTTTACAAAAAAATCGATTAAGCAGTTAATATATAACCATTTCACAATGAGCGGGACTTACAAATGAGTTGACGTTTAGCCTGAAATAGTTCAATTTTATCATTCCAGATATTATAGAACTATCAAGATGGCTCCCAAAGAAGTTATGGATAATAGTTTAATGAAAACTATTTATAATCACGTTAAAGTCATCGACGAAAGAAAACCAAAGTTCAAAGTTGGGGAATTTACACGTATCTCAAAGAAGAAAGGAATCTTTGAGAAAAATTGGCCTATAATTGGCCTTTTGATATTTAAAATTATTTCAATTGGACAAATACATCCCAGAGTGTATTACCCAGAAACATATCACAGAGAACAAATACAAGGAGGATTTTACGAACATGGACTGTGAAAAGTAAATTCTCCAAATGAATATTTGGTTGATAAAATCATTAAAAGGAAGAAAAATATGTCGTTGGTTCGATGGAAAGGATTCTCAAAAGCGCACTACTCCTGGGTTAAGAATCAAGATATTAAAAGCTTGTAATACAATCTTTGTAAACATTTTTGATGCTAAATAAATGGTATTAAATTATATATTATAAGTTCTTATTTATTAATAAAGCTGTAGACAAATGATGAATTTAATATTTATTCTGCAATCAATCCCTTGTTTATTGTGTTACCATTTCATTGGATTAACACTGGAGCGATAATCCAGTGTTATATTAATCATTATAATCGTTTTAATTATACATTTATTTAAAATATTCCTAACTCATTTCTTTCTTAACTTAGATATAATAAAAAAAGTATTTGTGGGGAACTGTTAAGTTTTCCATAAGCGTTGCCTATTACAAAGTAAGGGGATATTAATCCTGCGTTAACATTTGGATTCAAGCCTGTAAAGAGAGAGGATAGAAGAGCGAGAGAGATAGGGCTAAACCTGGGTTGATGTTTATTGTCTTTCTAACACTACTTTCATCTAATTTCTCTAAAACATCCGGAATGTGTTTGGATATCCTAGATGTAAGCTTGGTTTCCGGTGTTACAAAAGCTATTATTTTTATTTCCTTCGTAGCATTAAATTAGTCAATAATAGTAATACCAATGGAAGAAATTACTTTTTTGAAAATTTTCACTAAAGATTTATAAAAAGTTTTCACTTCGCTATGAGGGAGTTGATAGGTTTAGATAGAAGAATTAAAAAACATCCTTTTTATCATGACAGGTAAAGTTATTCGGAAACAATGAATTGCATTTCCGTAAATTCAGTTACATATATACTGCTAATATTTTCAGTCTAGGTAGTAATCTAAAGAGTATAATTTTTTCATCAAGAGATGTTAAATATTTATTCGATGGACGTAAAAGAACAGACACTTAAGACCCGACATGCGAGAATTTTCTAAAACAATGCTTGCCACAAAGCTTTTAAGACTCTTGACCAGCTCTCTGTGTGGCGATTCATGGTAAGGGGCTGGTGGGGGAATAAGTCACAGAACAGGAGAGTCCACAATTCATGGTTAAAGCATAGTTTTGCAAAAAAAAATAAAAGTTTTGGAAGAGTCCAAGTTGGTGTCTTGAGGGGTGTCTGCCAGTTGGAGAGTCCCTGAAGTTGTTGTTGGAGGGGGTCAGGGTGTTTGGTCTTGTAGAGGTTTTGCAGACAGCGTTGTTGGATCGATAGCGGGCTGTGTGACCTTGGAAAGAGCTTCCCTCCGAAAAACGAACTGTGTTAGAGGGGTGGGATGGAAGGTCTGGGTTCTTGACATCAGGGCATGCCACTCTGGAGAGGGGGGGAGGGGGTGCAGGAAGGTCGGGAGCGATGTGGCCTTATCCAACCAGTCGTCGCCTTTTTGACTCAGTGACGAAAAATTTTACAGTCGAGGGCAGAGGGATGAGTAACATCAAGGACAGAGTAGCATTCTTTGGCGAGGGGTGGAAGAGGTCAGGGGCCATCTGCACCCCTGTATCCAGTCGCCGCCATCTTCAGTTGCTCATAGAAGCTTGGACTATATAGATGTATACCTCAATAGCTCCTTCATATACAGGGGCTTCAGAGTGCGATAGCTGCGTTTCTCGTTAAGCAATATTATTTTCTTTAGGGTTCAGATCCCATTCACAATCTTTGTAAACTACTGTGAGATTTTTTAAAATAATTTATCAGGAATGAAATATGCATTTTCCTGTGATAGTGTGTTTATTGTGTAAACCCCATTTCTGTGTTCAATCGACAAAACTTTGTTTCATTTGCAACTCCTTTTTTTTTAAATTACAAAATGCCATGAATTTCACAGACTTGACTGAAAAAATTTGTAGTAATCCGTTATTTTTAGATAATTCACTTTTATACATTCACGTGTTTGTAAGACGAATCAAGTCGTTAATATTAGATTGATAGGGAAACAGATTCTCTCAGCCGTAAATTTAAACTCATTTGCCTTTAAGGCGTCGGCCACACTTTATATATATATAAGCAGGCACACGTCATACGATCCACTCATTCGTCGACTGACCTCCGAGGTGGACGGGTGTATTTTCGGGGAGCTCCTGGTGCCACTTCACTATGTGTTTTTTATACTGTGTCTATTTAAAATTCAACTAGTATAATTTATTTAAGAGTATATGCATCGTAAACATAATTTTTATCCATTTGTCACATAAATCGTATTCACATCTATTTCCGAGTAGCTATAACCTTAGTCGCTTGTCAGTCTCTGAACACGCTCCACGTGTATGTTGTCAGGCTCTCTAGGTCAAATAGACTCAGTGCTTCACTGAGCTTGCAGCCGAACAAAAGTATTTTGGGAGAAGTGCAATGTTATTATGTAAGTTAATCAATTAATTTCTTTTTACACGTGGATTACATTTCTAAAGTTCCTCCTAACCAGTCTCACAGGCAGATGGACGTGTAAGTTATGTGCGAGAGAGCGTCAAGTTGTGTTACATATATTTTGTAGTTGTGTTCGTTTAATTTATAGGGACATTTTGATGTAGATTGTTAATTCCATACTGCACACTCACATAGTTGTGTTCGTTTGTTATACTTCACTCTCGTGTAAATTATATTGCTAGCATACAGCTCGGGGTAGACTAATTCTGTTCTTCATGATTAATTGATTTTCATTACATAATGTTTTCATACTAGACACTTATGTATTTGCACTTGTTATTCACGTAGTTGTGATCCTTTGAAATTTGCGATTCGATGCATGTAATTTATTCGTATGTGGAACACTCTGAAATTCTCTAACATTTAATTGCATTCCTGATAATACTATATTTAAAAGTCGTCTACATATTTACACTTATGCTACTCTTGCACAAATCTCGGCATATATATATATATATATACACACACACACACACACACACACACACACACATAGCCACACCGTCCCCAACACGCCGCACTTCATCCGTGTACCGAAGCTCACAGGGTGTGGACGTACGAGAGCGCCCACATAAGGAAAGAAAAAAGAACTATACACAACAAAATCAAGAAAAATATTTAAAAAAATTGATCCGATTAAAAACTTACCCTCTTTTGATAAACTGTTTCAATAAATTTAACCCTTTTTGATTAACCCTTTTTAATTAACGCTCTTTGATTAACCCTTTCAATAAAATTAATTAACCATTTGATACCAAATTAGTTAGGTAAATCGAAAAAGGCGGCATCCCCTTTGATCTAGGATCGGCATGCCCCTACAACTGGTAACTTATTGGCCGTGTGTCTACGTAAGAACGAGAAGACATGTCCCTATTTGACAGAGTCAATCGCAATAAAGTACTCTGATAGTTAACGTCCGTGATCCGCGACGGATACTTGAGCCACGTGACATTTAAAATCATTCAACCAAGAAAACGCATATCTACAAAAGTGTTTTGGAGTACAACTGGTCTTGAAATCTTTCGGGAAAAACGCCTGTCCCTAGCTATTGGCCACTTGTCTTTGTTCGACGACTGTCTGTAATGCGAGTGACGTAACCAGATTTAAGTTCCTTCGTTACTGAACGTCCGTGATTCGCAGACAGACGTATAAGACGTGTAACAATTCAAATGATCCAACAACGAAAGTAATTCTAGACTAAAGGTGTTCGGAACACAACTTCACCTGAAATCTTTTCGCGAAAAACAGGTGTCGTTAATCATTGCTACAGACCTGAAAAATTCGCGAGTTCAATGACCTGCAGGCTATACTCTACAGTCTTATGTAAAAATATGTCGATATTAACAGCACATTGATTGTCTGCTGTCACAGTGGAAGGCGACGATTTGTCCAGCGTTCTGCAGGTGGTGTGAAACACCATGTGGACCAATGGCTAAAGTTATATAACGACAAGTGTTTTGAATTCTACCTTGTCTTAAAATGAATCCGCTTATTCTTCAGGTCTCTACCAATGAATAGCTTTCTGTTGTTCGAGTACACAAAGAATTGTGGAATCTAGCTTGTTGTTAAATGAATCCGCGGAATTTCCGGGTCTTGAGCTATAATATCAAGTATTATTGTTAGGTGACCAGGCCAACAAGTGTTTCGTCAGTAGGGGAAGGAAATCTTCGTCAAATAAACATTTCGATGTAAACTCGTCACAGGAAGTGAGCGTTCAACATTTTACAGGCCATTGGGACGTCCAACCTCTCTCAGGGTCGTTCAGAGAGCGATCTGTTTGTTTCGCTTTGTGGTTTTCTAAACGCTCTCCGCTCACACACAAGCGCTCGTCCATGTTTTTTTGTTTCCCGAGATGCGTTGAACACGCCACAGCTGCGCACAGCGCGAAGAATTTCTCCACATCGTGCCACGGTTTCTCACTTCACTGTTCACCCCCGTCCGTCCTTGAGATAAGCTACCGCCACCGAGCCACATAATATAGTCCTCTCATCAGTGCTTCCAAGTTTTCTGAAGTCGTGTAGAAAGTGCAAATTTCAGCCTATTCTTCCGCTTAATGCAAAAAGAAGTTTAACCAAGTCTAGAAAATTACACAAATAATGTCAACGCACCTAATTTAATTGTGATCACTCAGTTCAGTAATATTTTACTTGAGAAGTATTTCTTACTCGGTATTACGAACACAACTATTTTCTCTCTGTTTTTATTCATATTAATTGCAATTAGAATATTATTATTTATAAATCTTAATAATAATATAAATGCGAAAATTTGTATGTTTGTTACTCAATCACGTCATAATGACTCGTACGTATTTGAATGAAATTTGGTACAGGGACAGGTTATATCCTGGATTAGCACAAAGGGTACTTTCAATCCCGGAAAAACGAACAGTTTCTTAGGGAATATATAACCTATGCCACCAACCATTTGAATAGGCAATGTTTGATGGTCTGTTATATATATACACACACACACACACACACACACATATATATATATATATATATATATATATATATATATATATATATATATATATATATATATATATATATATATATATATATATATATATATATATATAGCACGCGGGTTGAGTCACGGATAACAGCTAGTAAAAATATAAGTGTCAGTTAAATTTACCCAAAAAATAAGAAAGTTTCACATTAACCTAAGTAAAAAACACATCATAAATTACATATTTAGGAAAGAAACAAAACACGTCATACATGGGATGATTGTATCAAAGGTTTCATTCAAATTGTGTGAAGTTACTGCGAACAGATTATACTCATTCCACTTTTAAGGTTTTTGTAAAATTTGCTTCGATTTATTTGTAGTGTTACAATAATATATTTGGTAAAGGCTGTTCACGATAAGATAAGCACTTTAGAAATGAGCCTTAAAAAAAAGTTACGGCCCCTGCATGCATATATTTTAATGAGAGCACTTAGTGACATTCGCCCAGTAAAGTTGGTGACGATGGATGGAAAGTAGTTCCATATCTTAACGTCTAATAAAAAGAGTTAGGTAACCATTTTTGATAACTTAAAATTAATTCGTTTACTTTCTGTTTTTTAATGCCTCGAAGCGTAAAAATTAGCAGATTTGTGAAGTATTTACTTTCATAATAATTTCACAGTTTCATTCTACCAATGAATTAATAAAGTTAGGAGGTACATTGCAATGTTGATTTTCCATTAGGCGGATGAATATACAACGTGTTTACAAACAGAACTTCAGCAGGCTTTCAAAAGTGCTCATTTTACCGTGGACAGCCTATAACAAGATTCCGAAGAACTCCCTGCAGAGACACAAGATTTTTTACACTAGAACACTCGAGGCGATAATCTTAGTTCATTAACTGCTGTTTGGTTGTGAATGCGCCGCAGTTGTGTAGTGGTTAGAATACACCCCTCTCACCTAGGCGGGGTTGCTCACGGATTTTCACACGTGGGAATCGTGCCGGACGATGCCGCTGTCGGCCAGAACACATCATATGCATCGCAGTTTGGAAGCAGATAAATATGTTTATAGGCTGTTCACGGTAAAGTGGGCACTTTTTAAGGCCCTCCCAGCAGGCATTAACGACTTATAAATATATCTTATTGCAGCCTCAGGCTTTATTCTTTGAATGCGGATAAATTTATTCACTGTGTTTATTGGTCACATTGCAATGTTTATATTAAAAAGCTGCAGGAAGGTGGAAATTGGATGAAAGGAAAAATTCTAGAAGGGCCTTAAAAAGCGCTCACTTTACCGTGAACAGCCTATATATGTGAGTGCGCATATATATCCGCATCGTACGTATCAGGTGTCGGTAATGCCGATGAAGGTTCTGGCAAGAGACGTCAAACACAATTCGTCCGGAACGTGTGATGCGTCACGATGAATCATCCGAATTTGCCGACTAGTGTGCGCATGTCGTTTCGAACCAGGCCAGCATTTCCCCGTCAGTGTCGATTTGAGGTCAGAACGGCGAACATGGACCCTTCTCGGTAAATTGAAATCGTGCAAGAGTACGAAAAATTGTATAACGTGCAGCTATCGCAATATAGCAATCGACAACGCAGGGACAACATTTGGGAAGAGATAGGATGTAAAATGAATGAGTCCGATAAGTACAGGCACGGGAGGGTCAACCTGACTCCGCTACAAGAACAGCAATACATAGTAATGATCTGCAAACATCTGAAAAATGTAATGATCGAATGTACAAAATAATTAGTATGATAGAATGTATATAATAAGAAATAAATTAAATTTCTGTATACATAGTAATGTGTGTTTATTTTCTTTTATATTCCCTTCTGCTTCTCTGAAAGACTTATAAATTCAGCGGTGTAAACAATAGATTGAGAGGTCTGTTTTATATGTGATAATTTGCAGGAGGCGGGTTATGGTTTTTTTTTTTTTTTAACGTATTTTCTGTCACCGTTTCCACAGCTTACACAAAGTGCCAAGGTCTACTTCATTTACAAATACTTTTGTGAGTTGTCAAGCTTTTGCATTACCGCTAAATTATTCCGTAACCATTTACACGTCTGTGCAAATGTTGCAATTGTGTGTATACTTGCAGAAGTATTTCAGTTCGCTTTATAAATTATATTTTGCCACACCAACAATCCTAATCTTGTAAATGTACAAATATTTGTATGATTACAAGCTTACTGTGCGAATACAAAGATTTAGCCAGTGTCATTACAAACACAGCTGTTGTAAGTTAACACAACAGCAAATTTGCAGGAAAGTACTGTACTTTTACTAATGTTTGTAAACGTACAGAAATATAGTTGTAGAAACTACAGAAAATTGTTACAGTGTGGACAATACATGTTATATTGTTTAATAAACTTACACATGACCATATACCTGTAACCATTTACACATATCAGAAAATATAGCTGTAAATGCAGGAATTAATGCATTTAGATTAAATATAATTGCAATATGTCCAAAATGCCTTAATGTCTTTAAAAACCTCAAACTGGCCCTATTGTTTTACATATGTCCGTGTTTTCCAGCTCGCACTTTAGCTCGTTGCCAGTTAACTGATCCTCTATCTGAGTTGAAGTATTGTTTGATGTAGTCTCTTACTTGTAAAGCATTATGGCTAAAATTACCACCAATTTCTCTCAAACTTTGCAACCCTTGCATGTCATAAAGTGACATTTGACACTCGGCTCTCATGACCTCGATGTTAAGAGCCGTCCAAATCTCGTCATTCACTCACTCTTTGTGATTTATCTCCCGCAGGACAAGCAATGAAGACCGTTGGAATGTCGCGCAGATGAAATTGAGTGTTTCCAATTTTGTCGCGTGACCGTGGCATTTCAAAAATTTTGCATTAAACTGCGCACTCTTCATCTGACGTCTGACATTTCTCAGCGGCTGCACTGCGGCAAAATTCCTAACGCTGACTCAACTAGCGCGCTGCCTGCTTCGCTCCAGAGATTTTTTTATAGCGGCGGATGAGACTGCCTGCAGCTGCTATCGCAAATGACGGCAAGTGGAAATTCTCTAGCACACGATAGAATTTTCAATGCGCACATGAGTACTAACCACAGCCAGGGGCACAAGAATTTTGCGAAAAGATTCAACGTATGGCGCGGGTGCTGTAAGGGCTACATTGTCACGCGAATCAATTGCGCGATCGCCACTAAGCGCAAAGCTTTTTGAAACGGCGTTCAATATTCTCATAGTGCTGCCTATACCTATAAGTAGAGAGCAAAATTCGCGTTATTATTTAAGGACATGTTAAACTTATAAACATTTAGCTTAGCAATATTCCTGTCATTGGACAATCATTTAGAGACCTGAAAAATTCACAGATTCATTTTGGGACAAGCTAGAATTCAAACTACGTGTGTTTATATAACTTTAGCCATTGGTACACACGGTGGTTGACACATCCTGGAGGATGGTGTCCAATCGTCGCCTTCCACTGTGACAGCAGCCAACCAATGTGAAGTTAATATCGGTATATTTGTACATAAGACTGTAGAGTCTAGTCTGCAGGTCACTGAACTCACGAATTTTTCAGGTCTCTACTAATGAACAGTCGAGCAGTCGAACAGACGGCCGCCGGCAGTAGAGAAGTCGCAATTCGGCGAGCTTGATCTTCGACTGCCGACTGCCGGACTGCAAGTTGCTGATAGCCAATCAGAACACGCCATTCTTCCAGCGTTATGTGCCACTATTTTATTCCAGAAAGAAAAAATAAATTTATAAAAATACTGCAAAAATAACCTTACAATAAGTACTCCGTAAAATATTAGTTGCTAGTAGTAGAATTATATACATTCACGGCCTTCGACATCTGTCACTGGATCGCGGAGCTGTTCAAGCCATGTTTACCTCAAAATGTCCCGTTATTCCCTCAAAATCGACAAAATTTCCCTAAAAATTTCCCTTTTCCCTAAAAATTTCGTTTTTTTTCCTAAAAAATTCCCATTTTACCCAGAGCAGGAGACAAGGATCCGTGACTCCGAGCCAGGAGAGCAGGACTCAGGACCCATGACCTTCGACATTTGACCCCAAAAATCCATAATATAAAAAAAAACTTCCAAAAAAATAAAAATAAATTCTAAAAATCCCAAAAATTTTATTACTAACTAATTATTAAAAAATTATCTTAAAAATATTTTTAAAAATATAAAAATAATTAATATTTATTTAAACAATATTTTTAGATTCAAGTCTCCGGACAATTTTTTCCTAAAAATTTCCCTTTTTCCCAAAAAATATTACTTTTTCTTTAAAAAATTTCCCTTTTCCCATTACAATTTCCCTTTTTTCTCTTAAAATTTCACCTTTTTAAAAAATCCAAAAAATTGCAAAAAATTCATAATAGTCAACGAGCATTTTATGTTACTGGCTATTACCACCATATTGGATGCAGGTGACCTTGACCTTGAACCCATGACATTGAATACATTTGAAAATGTAAACTCGAGGAAAAACACATAAAAGTCAGCAAGCATATTACGTTACTGTCTACTGCCATTATCATGGTCCAACATTAGTATTCTTGTATTTTTTAAAAATATATTTTTATAAAATCTATTTTCTTTATCGTCAATGCGTTAAAAAAAAAAACCATAACCCGCCTCTTGCAAATTATCACATATATTTGATCTAAAACAGACTCTCTCAATCGATTGTTTACACCGCTGAATTAATGTCTTTCAGAGAAGCAGAAGGGAATATAAAAGAAAATAAACACACATTACTATGTATACAGAAATTTAATTTATTTCTTATTATATACATTCTATCATACTAATTATTTTGTACATTCGATCATTACATTTCTCAGATGTTTGCAGATTATGTATATGTATTGTTGTTCTTGTAGTGGAGTCAGGCTGACCCTCCTGTGCCTGGGGGGTTATTCTAAGTCTCTCCTTCCGACGAAAAACGATATATTCTTTACAACTATCGGCTCATACCACCGTTCGGTATTCTAAGCTTAAAACGAAGGTCGAGTGACGTCACGAGTGGAGTTGGAACTTGTCAACTGCTCACGAGCAGTTGGCAGGCTAGAATTTCGTATGCAAACGAATATGGCGGGCGTCGGTATTAAATGTGGTCGTGTATTTCAGTGATACGGAAATACACATCGTGTAATATAAAGTCAGTGCAGCACGTGCTTGTGTTGTATGGAGTTATAATTATTCCTACACATATATTTGCGATACGAATAAGCATGCAAAGATTGGTTATAACTATTACAAACGTGCATCACACATTGTGCACAACATGATACAGACAATTTTATGTTTGGGACGTTATTACAATCGCGTAAATTTACAAATACTGATTTGTAAATATATATTCAATAAATTACTGTTACCTTAACGTAAATAAACATTTATTCATCCCTGAAACAACATGTGTTCGGTGGTCTAGTGATAAAGTTGTGTGCTTCGTAACGCAATACCTCTATGGTACGAAATCGAAACTCCTGTCCTGTTTAGTTTTTACTTTGTTTAAATATGTGAAATACAGTTATATGATGATATGCGGTAACATTTTTTTTTTTTAAAGCAAGCTTATAAGCTGTGTACGTACATTGGTATTTTGACCCCTAATAGCACACAGTTTGGAATGTTTTGGGGCTGGCTCTGTTATAGTCTATTTCAAGTAAGTGGGGTAAATTCTGACAGTTATAGAAAAGTAGCACGGCCACAATTTATCCTTTCACCATAACTGTTTTGTCAGTGAAGAAAAAGACGTTTGTAAATAAATGTTTGAGTCCAATGTATACTTGCATTCTCCTCTCTCCTCGTGTTTCCTGTCGTGATCGGCACTGAAAGACAAACGTTATCAACTTCCGCCCAGTAATTAATGTAGGATATTATAACCAGGTTGGCATCCCAAATGAATTAATTTTTGTAATTAGCAAGTTATATATATTGGGGTTCTGTTTATTTTATTTCGGGGAAAAAGAAAACAGTGTAGCTTGTGGGGGGGCCCTTAGTTTCACGTATTTCGTGAGACAGCATTATTTTGCTGTGGTTACAAATGTGCGGCATTTTGTTTTGCATATTTTTTCGACGGAGCAGTGGAAAATTTTCCTCGTATGGAAATAATATTCAAAATATTTAACTTCGAAAATTTTAACTTTAATGAAAAACAAAACGCGATTCATATTCATCGCTGTTCGTATTCGTATATATGCAGCAATACACCCACACACTTGACTGAAGTTAACTTTCACTCGTTGGATTTACGATATAGACGAATAAACAAATACTATCCACTCACTACAAACATATGGAAAGTACGGCTTTTTCAGGCAGCTTGCATCTCAGTAATTATATTAATGGTTTACAAATACGTTTACAAAACACGCAAACTTACTGTTTGTAAAATTCGCAATCTCTTGAACGCGTGTTTTTCTATGACCCTACAGTACACTTCGGTGGACACCAAGGTTAGGAATATTAATATAATCCATTTGAGATGTCTACATTCCTTTGTTATTCAGGGCAGTTTTACGCGAAATCTATAATTAACATCTTCTGGCATTCCTCCACTTAGCCTTGGCCAAATATTTTCTTTTCCACATACACAAATAGTTTGCTTAACACCCGGACCTCGTCTGTCACACGTAAACATCTATATCTCCCGAAAAGGGAAAAAATGCTTTTCAAGAAGGCCACCAACCACAGTTTCTCAAACTCCTCACGAAATCAACGAAAACTTTACACTATTATTTTCTTATAAAAACACATATTTTTAATCATATAATATTGTTTACGAGATGAAAAACTATAAAGCTTACTATTCGTGCCTTTAAGTAATATTTTTTATAAGGTTTGTGAAACTTTAAAACAAGCAACTCTAGTAATATTTTGTTGGTACGTTGTAGACCATGCGCAGAGACTCAAATGCTCGTCTAGCTAGGAGTGGGGAAATTCGATAAGCCAAAGATGCCCGATTGCGCCCCAGTGCTAAACGACTGATAACTCTGAATCCCGTTTTGGATCCGAAGAATATTTTGGTCGGCTGCGAGACAGTAGGTTCATGACGGTGTGAGCAGTTACCGAAGAAACTTAGAATAAGCACCCTGGTCACAGTGGGTATTACGGGAGGCAACTTCCAGAGCATTCAGTGTGCACAAGTCCTTCCTAAAGATCTCCAGAACCACAACACCACCCCAGTCAAACATTTACCACTTCAGTCACACACACACACACACACACACATACACACACACACACACACATATATATATATATATATATATATATATATATAAGTCCAGACTGTGCACACTAACAGGCCATTAAGAACATACAGCCAACACAATAATGTTATGGCCATTACGCTTTAATTGGCTGCAGTTGAATGCAGTCAATAGAAGGAGATACGCTCCTTCCAATCGCGATGGGTGGATTGCTACCAACCTCACCTGTCAACAGCCTATGCCTGGTTTGCCGACATGAGCCGACTTGATGGGGTTGAGGCCTATCCAAGCACTACTAACTGGCTTAGTGAACAGGTCCTCTTCGTAGCGGACCAGACCAGTGCCTCTTCATTAGTGAGCATCAACCATTCCAAACTACCACCAACCCCCCCCCCCCCAGCCGACGCAAAGCGCCCAGTAGCCGCAGATACCGAAATTGGTCGGTGGTAGCCTTCCAGGCAAACACACACCTCCAGGACGACTCCACCAAGTATAGGGTATCAACCAATGCCACCCACAGTCCGACCCACGATCAGCACGGCCAAAGGCCGGTGCTTCACACTGATCCCCTGGGACCCCACGGCTTAGCTCTGCAAACTAAGTTATCACTAAGGAGAAGACCAACTCCTCCAGGACGTCAATAATTCTGGCACAGGCCTCCGCCAGGTAGATGGCCGAGCGAGGGCAGATAATGGATAGTAGACAAATAGTCTCATCGGACATAGCCCATAGCCTTCGACTCCGCAATGATCAAACCTACTTTTTCAGGTTCGAGTAATACCCGCCTATTTGCATAACGATCAAAATTGTGAGTCCGTCTACAAGTGCGTTGGGATTCCATGGTAACATGTAGCTGGTGTTCTCGGTGTCTTCTGCCTTCTTCGCACACTTGTAGAAGGAAACTCGTTGGTGAAATCTATGGGAATATAGAGGGAATCGTCATCGTCTTCACTGTCAACACAGTCACCATAGTCATTATTATCAATGCTGTCTCCACTATTGTCTTCAGTTCCTACTTCATCATAAATACCAAGTTTACTTTTCTTTGTAGGAGTTCCATGGTCAGCATCAGATATTTAGAGCCAACGACCATATATTTTGAAGTTCGTCGACTACATGCGAACGTCTTGCAAGTGCACTTTCTGCAGAAACCTACTGCCCTGCACTGATTCCATCATTAGCATTAACTGTCTCGTCATAATCTTCTGCGGAAACAGTACACATTGATGTAGCTGGAAGTATTGACATCACTTGTGGCTCCCAGTAGACGAACCCTTGCAGATCTCGATGTGTTCCTTCATTGTATTACCTTGCATAAACTGCATCTGGTCATTGTCGTAATGCTTCTTCGCGCGAAAAGGTCTCTTCATACAGGCCATTCTCTCATGCCGCCGAGCATGGCAGCTTTTGCTGAAGATCTTTTCACAGAAGCGACACAGATTACGACATAGTGATTCAGGCAACGACTCGGATGGGCCTGTTAGAGATGTAAGTGCTGGAGATAAAGAGGCAGGGAATGCCAGCATTGGTTTTATAGGTACCTCAACCGAAGAGGTCGTTGGAGATGCTACTGTAGGCAACTAACCCAAAGAAGTGGATTGTGCTATCTTCACTATGCGTGAAGAAGTTGATTGCACTCTTGGTACCACTCCCGAGGACGTTGATAGTGTGCTGTAGTTACAATCAGCTCTGGAATGTCCGAAGACATTGCAAATACAGAATACGACTTAGATGCGAAGTTGCAGAAGCTAGTTGAGACGATTTATTTTTCATGGCAGCTGCTGTCAAACTAAGCCTCTCAGCTAAACTCCCTACTGCTGGTAATATACCAGTATGCAAGCCCTATGACGTCATATTGACTTTGAACCTATTGTATTACACCATTAACCCATTCAGTCACTGTGTCCACGATCTTGGACAGGTGGAACTTTATGGAAATTTATGGATAGTGTTGTACACAGCAAGGAATCAGTGCCCAACACCTCGAGAGTCTTCTCGATGGGTAATCTGATTTGTGAAAAATACCACACCTCTCATTTATGATTGGCTGATAGTACCGCTTTGAGCAAGCAGAATGTTGTTCACTGGTTGCAAAACATAAACTAAGAAAAAGTACAGTGCACATCAAAATATTACACAGTTGTAACACTTCAGTTCACAAATTGATGCTTGACCGTAAGGGTTAATACATTCTTCGGACACCAATCAGCCAATCACTGAGTTGCCACGAGATTGCAGCTGAACAATAGCATGTAGACATTATATGTGGGAGTCAGTCTCTGACTCCTACTGATTGACTCCTGCCAGACCGACCCCTCACAAGACTAACCCCTAAAGACCCCTAAATGACCACTGATGAACCCTAAATGACCCCTGATGACCACTTAATGACCCATAAATGACCCCTTTACCACCACCTTTACCTCTACATTGAGCCCTAAATGACCACGAATGACCCCTAATGACCCATTGACCCATTCACCCATGATCAATTCACCCATTGACTCTTAGTACAACTTGGACTTCGTACTAAACAATGCTGCACCACAGCACCCACCACCACGAATCCCAATTGGTCGTGGTGCAAAAAAGACTCTTTGTACAGACACACTCTGATGCCAATGATAGTTTTGACCATAGGTGAAAACTCGATCTCACAATGGGCACTGACGTCAGTCAGTTAGCGATGATGCATGTCACAACTCCATAATTGTCGAGGTGAAAGGCAGTTCTTCGTATTCACAACTCATCTTAGTGGTGTGGGAGCACTCTGATAAAACCCAAATACTTATTCGTCCCAGAAGAACACACGCAGGTACTACTATATATAAGATGGCATAACGCAAAATGGCCTGATTCCCGGGCTGGTAGAGAGAATTCCTGCTTCCCGGTGTTTGTGCTATGCGAATCCCGATTGCTGCAACTGGCTGTCCTGATAACCACTCGTATGTGATGGAGTGCTCAGGCAGTCCGTCGAATTAATACCTGTTCATATCGTAACAGTACTGAATTAAGCTTGCATATGAACGCCCAATGCCTATCACAGTTGTATTTTTACTGCTTGTTCTCAAACACAATTGGAGGGCGTGAATAATACTTACGGAATTAAGTTAATATTTGGAATTTTTGCTGGGCAAGCATATATCACAATTCGAGTCAAACACGAACTTTTACACTAATATAAATATCTCTCTCCATTTACCGTCAGCTTAAAAGCCACTACTTTGGAACACCAGTGCATATTGAGGCAAAAATTTTCCCTTTACCAAACGCTCCCATAATAAGTCTCGTTTTGTTCCTAACCTACGTAGGAATTAAACTTACTCGAAATTATAAGATGGTTCTAAAGATCAATGTTACCAAAATATATTATTTTTTTTTCAAATCCTATATGGAAGGGAGCAGGTGTACACTCATAATTCTGAAAAGGGGGGGGGGGGGGGTAGTATTTGGTGGCTCAAGCTCTTCCTAAAGTAATGTCAAATTTTAAATTTAATTCAAGAGCATTCAGCCATGTAACGTATTTTATCAATACCGTGTCAAGCCAATATTACTCAAGAGGAGAATGAATTTTAAACTATGAGTGTTGCAAGAGTGCCAATTGACTAATGCCCATCACAAGATACCGTGAAACGTCTAGCTAGTCTGAATACTGATTGTGAATTTTTTATAATAGTAAATAAGTAATTTCAATTTTGATACAAACCCCATAGACTCGACTTTAAACCGTAGGTTGTAAATAAAATAAAATTGTGATGCTTATACAAGCATGTGGGGGAGCAAACACTAGACAAATAATTTTTTTTTTTTTTTTTTTTTTTCAAAATAATTTACTACACTTTTTTTTACTGATAATCCCTACCTATTACATTATTTTCGTCGAAAGACGCTTAAAGCAGATGTGAATATAGCTTTTTCTAGTAACCTGATTTTTATATCATATGTATGACTTGATTAAGTTATACATACGTAGGGCCACCCGGTTTTCGCGAAATGGTTTCCTATAAAGTTGTATTTCAACACAATTACGTTCAGATCCACTTTCGCGATTGGATGGTTTCAACTGGTGCGCGTCTTAGATGCCTGCCTGCGAATCACAAACGTTCAGTACCGGAGTAACTTAATTTTCATTAGCTCAGGCAATCACCACTCTATCTTCGACGGAGAAGGCGCAGCCAATAACGGAAGGAAAACTGTAGGAGTGCAAGTAAGATATTTAAATATAGCTGCCAAGGATTTTTTTTTTTCGGAAAAATCGAGTAGGAACTACTTATACGGAAAACTGAATGTGAATTAAAATATGTTGGAGTGATGTAAATTTTTATTGTAACAAAGCCCCTCCTAGTTTCTAATCATGGGAGCGTCCATGGAGGGTAGTGAGACATTCAGAAGGTATACTGTATTCGCGGCTACTTTGCACTTTTGAATCAAACCTTGGTGTAAAACACCTTGTGTATGATGTGCGTGTTTGCTTCCTAAATGTGTCAGGTAGCAGAAGCGTTTTATACTAGTGTTTACAAAAAATACCTTATTTTTTGTTTAAATTAAACTTTAATTTCATTTATAACTAGGGACATGCAAAATTCGCGTTATTATTAGGCACCAGACTGAACGTCACAGTACTGTTTGCACTAGAGCCAACGTCGTTGCTCCATTGGCTGCTGCATAAATGTGAATTCACTCACTTTCCGAATGAACTGCACGTGATTGGACCACCCGATTGTGACGTGTTTATTTATTGGCGCAGGTTTACCCAGACTATGTCACATTATGTATGGGCCAAGAACAAATGTATTGCAAAGGTACACGTGTTTGAAGTTTAACGTGTCCCCATACAATAACGCGAATTTTGCAGGTCTCTATTTATAACTAATATGAAGGGCCACCTGTTTTTCGCGGAAATATTTCAGAACAAGTCGTGCTTCAAAACACTTTAGTTCAGAACAACTCCCGTGATTGGATCATTTAAATAGTTGCTTTTCTCATCTCTCTGTCCGCGAATCATGGACGGTCAGTGATCGGAGAAACTTAATTCTGAATGGCTCACTCATGTAACAGATTCTCTTCACATAAAAACAAGCGGCCAGTAGCCAGAGGAAGGCTGCAAGTGTGCACACGATGTTTGAATCTAACCTCCGTGTAAATCGTTTCGCGAGAAACAGGTGGTTCTACTTATATGAATAAAGACGGAGAGAAAATAGGCGCGTTTGTAATGCCCAGTAAGAAAAAGTTCTTACGCAAAATATTATTGCACTGAGTGCGCACTGTTGTGGTGCGTTGGCCCTCTAGAGTAATTTTCTAAGCTTTATTTTCATGAGGCGGAGGAATATCCTGGAAGTAGAACTTAAGCAGGGCTTCATAACAGTTGGAAGTAAAGGCTGTTCAAGGTGAAGTGAGCTCTTTTGAAATCGGCCTTTGAAAAATGTCCCTGCCTCTACCTGCGTGGGGTCACGGTGGCCGAGCGGTTAGCATGCTCGCCTCCCACGAAGGCGATCCGGGTTCAATCTCCGGCCGGGTCACTCCGGATTTTCGCCGTTAGTCGGCGGGTCTTCTCGGGGATCTTATGTTTTCCCCGCCCTTTCATTCCGGTGCTGCTCTGTACTCAATATCAATCACCCTCAACGGCTCTCAAGAACTCAATGTTAAGAGCCGTCCAAATCTCTTCACTCACTCACCCTAAAGGCTGTTCACGATAAAGTGAGCACTTTTGAAATCAACCTTGGAAAAAAGTCACTATCCCTACCTGCATATATTTTAACGGGCGAGATGAGTGACATGAGTCCAGTAAAATTGATAACGATGAATTGAAAGTAGTTCCATATCTTAACGTCGAATAAAAAGTGTCAGGTAACAATTTGTGATAACTTAAATTATTTATTTCACATTCTGTTGTGTAAAAATGACCAGATTTCCAAAACATTTTCTTTTGTAAAATTTCACAGTTTCACTTGACCGACGCATGAATAAAATGACGAGCCAATGACAATGGAAATTTTGCATAAGGCGGAAGATTACACATTGTTTATACACGTAGATCTTAAGCAGGGCTTTCAAAAGTGCTCATTTTACCGTAAACAGTCTATACCTGCGTATATTTTAAACGGCAGACTGACTGGCACTCGCCCTGTTAAGTTGGTAACCACGGAGGGAAAGTAGTTCTACGTGTTAGCATTTCATTAAAAGTGTTAGGTGAACATTTGTGAACACTGCAATAATTTTTTTTTACCTTACCATTAACTAGGGTTACTTTGAACATGCAGGGGTCACTTTGAACGACTCACAATATGTGTTTCGGTACCTGTTGACAAAGTAACAGCGAATGGGAGCAGAGCATTTAAAATTTGCATTTCATCTGGCGACGCTGTATTTGCTGATACTTCACCAAACAATGAAATAGCTTATATTTTGAGTGTTAAAAGTCATCCCACCATATTCAAAGTAACTCCAGTTTATAGCATGATTTTTTTTTAGTGCACGTAATTGTTAGAATTGGAAAATTGGTAAAATATTTAGTTTTCTAATAATCGCACAGTTTCACTCACCGACGCTTGAATAAAGTGATCAGGTACACGGCCATGTTAATTGGGCTAATGTTGCAAGAATACACAATGTGCATACAAGTAGATCTTAAGGTTGAAGTAAAGCAACGATTACGAAGCACTTCGCCCGACTATACAACGTGAAGAACTCATAAAAAAGTAGTACAGACACCTGGAAATTTGTCAGAAAAGTGCGATTTAAGCTGTATATGAAGAAGGAATGTTTATATTTTGCAACATTATAAAGTATTTTATTAAAGTATAATTTTTAAATGCAAAATAAAAATCGATTATAATAGTTTGTATTTTTAACAAAATTTTAGAATATTTCCATTCTGGATGTTTCGAAAAGAAGAATTTGCAAGAAAATTTTCGTAATGGAATTTCGTCATAATGTTTACTATGATTGCGTGTAAGAAAATTGTAATAATAATGTAGGAAATTATTTTTATAATATTTTTATGTGCATCCATTTGTCACAAACATTTGTGGCTGAAACTGAAGTAAATAAAGTAAATTATAAATTTGATATTATACATTATTACAATGATTTTATTACATATGTTCACAGTAAATATTAAGACGATCTTTCTTGAAGATTTCCTTGTAAATTCTGCTTTCCAATGTATCCGAAACGGAAATGCGTTAAATTTTTTTTTAATATGCTGACTCTACCGATCGATCAATTATTTAAAAAATAAAAAGTATATTTCAGTAAAATAGTTCATAATTTTGCAAAGTATATACATTCTGCTTTCATACACAGCCTAAATCACAGTTTTCTGAACATTTTTATGGCGTCTGTACTAATTTTTTAACAAGTTCTTCACATTGTATAGTCAGTTGCAGTGCTCCATAGGCAGTTACTTTACTTCAACCTTAAGGGGGCCGCCTACTAGGCGCTAGAAAAGTGTTACAGTGTGTTGGGAAGTCCGTTTTTTTTTTAACGAAACTATTCTACGTGCACCTAATTTACTAATTTACGAAAAGAAAACAAACTTCAGGCGATGACGGAATGTCGCTTTCAAGACACTACACACGTTTGAACCGCTATTTCCAAAACCCTCCAACATAGCTAAAAACAGTATTTCCAGACTGCCGTATGACAAAACGTGCTGACTGGATCTAGGTGAAACTCAGATACAATCCTGCATTAAACCTTGCGCCAGACTTTCCATTAGTAAAATAATATGGTCACCGCTTAAAGTCCCAAGAAAAAAAAACTGTTCAACAAAAAGCTTGCGTGCTAGCTTAGTGCTTCGCGCATAGTGGCGATGCGGCACTTGATGCGAGTGCCAGTGTCGCCTTTAGCGTTCGCTCGCACCTGTGCGATGTCGCATCAGGTAGGCGACCGCCTTAAGTAGGGCATTCAAACGTGCTCGGTTCACCGTGAACAGCCTATAACTATGTGTGGAGTGTAGCGACAGTTCGGCGGATCACCTGGCACTACCTGGGCTGGTGTTATCGGCGACGGAAGGGCGACAGTCCCGCCTTTTCGTCACGGCGCAGCGCGACGGCGGAACGAGCAGGGAGCGGAACGTGTGCGGGCCATACGCGTCGTGTGGTGTTGCGGAACGCCGCGGTGCGGTGCATCGCTACGTGAGCGCCGGCCAGCGGCTGCGTGTGCGTGTTTTAGTACTCACACCTGTAGGCTATCCACGGTAAAATGAGCATTTTTGAAAGCCCTGCTTAAGGTCTGCTTGTTATGCACTTTGTGTATTCTTCCGCCTCATGTAAAATTATCATTGCAATGGGCCTCGTAATTTTATTCATGCCTCGGTCGAGAAAATATGCAAAATTATTAGAAAATTAAATAATTTACGAATTTGCTCATTTTTTGACTTCGATGTATTAAGAAAACAGAATGCGAAAGAAATAATTCAAGTTATCACAAATGGTTACATAACACTTTTTATCCGACGTTAAGAGATGGAACTACTTTCCATCCATCGTTATCAACTATACGGGGCGAATGTCATTCAGTGCCTCCGGTAAAATATATGCCAGTCAGGGACAGTGACTTTTCTCTAAGGTTGATTTCAAAAATGCACACTTTACCGTGAACAGCTGTTACCCTAATTTCGTGGACAGAATTACATGCATTTTAGGAGGCCGCGATGGTTGAGCAGTTACCATCTTGGTTCAATCCCCAGCCGGGTCACTCTCGGATTTAAGAATGTGGAATCGTGTCGGACGATGCCGCTTGTCTGCGAGTTTTCTCGGGGATCTCCTCCCCCCCCACACAGGCGCGCTTTTCCATTCCAATGCTGCTCCATTCTCACCTCAATGACCCTCATCGGTAGGAGCAAGAAAAGTTCGCCTTTTTTAAACGACATGTAGGCTAGACACCAATGCTCTGTGTATTTTAGAGCCTCGGATTTCAGTTCATTGGCTGCTACACCAGTGTGTAGCTCATTTTACCTCAGACCATGTGACACGTGATTCGTTGCTTGTTTCCTTACACTAATGTTATTGGTTAGAAGTACCCCTGGGCGTGTCTAATAAACTGTGATCCAATTGTAAAAGTGACAGAAATGTACATGAGTTTGAAATCTAACTTGTCCTCAGATGAATTTGAGAAATTTTCTAATCCCTAGAGACCTGAAGAATTCGCGAATTCGAAACACGTGGGTTTATATGACTTTAGCCATTGGTCCACACGGTGTTTGACACCTCTTGGAGAACGCTGGCCCAATCGTCGCCTTCCACTGTGACAGCAGCCAACCAATGTGCAGTTAATATATACATATTTGTACATAAGATTGTAGAGTCTAGCCTACAGGTAATTGAACTCGCGAATTTTTCAGGTCTCTACTAATCCCTACTCATCGGCTCTCAAGACATCGCTCTTTTAAGAGTCACCCAAAACTCTTCACACACTCCACGCAGGCTAGATCTCTAAATTCTGGTTGCACTCCTGCAGTTTTCATAGGCCTAATATAAATTACATGTTTGCATTAATCCAGTTTAATTAACTGTTGAAGACAGAACAGACACGAATATAAACATAAATTTTCTGACATTTTAGTATTATTTCTTTATTGTTTTAAACCATTCTTTTTTACAATTTTTTCCAATGTAACTGCAGTGTTTCAGTTTAGAAGACAAAAATATTATCCTCATATTTCGAAGTATTTAGCAACGCTCCCTGCATGCGTCAATTCTGCGACTAAACAATTTTTGTTCATTGACGTTTATTTTGGGCGTGTAGAGTTATGTATGTATGAGTTATGTATGAGTTGGGACATCCTACGCCACAGACATTTTACAATCCATGTTAATATTCTGAACCGCCCACATTTGAATTGCTTAAAGTCGAGCATTTCTATTTTTACAGCTTCAGTTTCTAAACAGAATTTTTCATTTTGATTTAAATTTTTTCTGAACTATAAATTTTTAAACATCTTTTACTAGTAAAAAAATCCAATAAATTATTATATTATTTTGAATTTAAGCTTGATAAATATTTAATCCAACAACGATGAATATAAATTTTGTTTGTAAAATATAATAAATTTATGTTTCTTTTTTATTGTTAGATATTTTTAAGGAATAAATTTCAAAATATTCATTCAAATAGGAAACTTCAATATTTTTTTCTTTTCAACTTTATGTACAGTACATATTCAAGTTTCATTGGCATTTGAAATTCTTCCAAAATTATATGTGTTTCTAAACCAATATACATAATCATTCTCTTAGCATTACCTTTTGGTGCATATAAAGCTTATTTTAGAGGACAAATAAACAATTTTAATCATTTTTTTTTCGTTTATAAATAATTTCTATATTTATTTTTCAAGTAATTCTACATAAGTATGTTGGACCATTTAATTGTTTATATCTATTAACAGATAGTTCGAGAATATTTACATAACTTAATGACCGACCAGAGATTCATACTTCAAATTTTATAGTTTTAATTAATGTATCATAGAATAGTTTACTTAAAAAATTAACTAAATTAATCGATTTATAAATTATTAACTTCAAAGTTCTAAAATATATTCCTGGTGATTTTTAGGTGTGTTTTATATTTCTGAATGTATATTCGTCGTAACAGAATTTAATTTCGAGGTATTATTTTTTATTATTAATTATATTTATTTTGATAAAAATTTATCAGGAGTTATACAATTTTCTATATTTTTCATTACAAATGTATGTATTCTTTAGTAATAGTAGATTATTTTCTTTTAATATATATTTTTTTAAGTACTGTTTTAAACCCTTTATTATTAATTTTTTTAAATTCAATAGTAAATAATGTCTGTTTTATTAAAAAATATTATCATTAAAATTTATAAACGCATTTTCTTTAATTAAATGACAAAACTTATCATTACCTAATTCTGCTTGTACTTCTCCAAGATTTCCACCACAGATTTTCCTATTTCTTTTTCATCTGCTTTTAATAATTCTTTAATATTATTCTTTTCCACGTAGTAGTGTAATTTCATTTATACCATTATTAATTATATTTTTTGAACATTGATGTTCAGTTGTTTTTCTTTCATTTATTAATAAAATATATTTAATAGAGAATTTTAAAAATATTTTTTTTTGTACCATTAAAACTTTGAAAAGTAATAATTGTTTATTATTTTGAATTATAACATTTTGTACATTCAATTAAAATGTTTCATTTATAATTAATAATGTGAAATAAAACAGTGAGAAAACTCGTGCGTTGGTAGCGTCTAGTAAGAAATACTTCTCAAGCCAAATATTATTTCAAGTGCATTGTCCTTTGGTGTAATTCCCTAGAATAAGTTAAGCTTAGTTTGCACAAGGCGGAGGAACATCGTGTAGGTAGGGCCACCTGTTTTTCGCTAAAAGAATTCAGGACAACTTGTACTCCAAAACACTAGAGGTAACATCCACTTTTCTGATTGAGTTTAACTGTCTGGCGTTGCAGGTGCCTGGCAGATATTCACGGAAACTCAGTGTTGGAGTTACCTGATTCAATTGGCCCAGTCAAGTAAGGACTGTCTCCCGCCAAAGACACGTGGCCAATTACTAAATGAAAACTGCACATATGCCATAGGACATTGGAGTCTAGCCTTCGTGTGAATCTTTTCGCGAAAAACAGGTGGCTCTACGTGGAAGTATAACTGAAGCAGGGCTTGAGAGAAGTGTGAAGTGACCGTAAATGTATTACACGTGTGGGGGCGGCATGACCACATGTCTGCGTGGGTCGGCCGCCGTGCGCACGACCAGCTCGCCCACAGCTGTGGCCTCGCCGCCTCCAGCAGATCCTCAGCCGAGTACAGGCCAGTCGTAGCAACGCGACTCGGCGGTTCACTGACCTTCACTCGCCGTCGCCGATCTCTCAGGGGGCCACACATACGTTAGAAACAGACAGTCTAGGACGTTCAGATAACCGAATAAATAAACGAGACCACATAACTTAGAAATTTCACATCTTAGAACCGTCATACAACAGAAACAGACAACTAAGAACTTGTATTCGTTAGAAACACAGAAGATAGAACAGTCACACCAGAGAAACGTAGGTGTTAGAACTGTCATGCAAAAGAAACACAGATGTTAGAACTATCGTTTGGTAGAAAAACACAATTTAAAACCATATATTGGAGAACCACATACGTTAGAAACATTGTACAACCGAAATTCACAACTTAGAACGATCTTACAGCCGAAACACAGATGTTAGAACGGTCGTACAATAGAATTACACGCTTAAGAACTATCATACACTAGAAACACACATATTAGAACTGCCGTACCTTAAACTGGTTTTTGTTAGAATTTTCTGTTTTGTGCGGTTCTAAGATATGTGGTTCTAGTGTACGTGTTTCTAAGTTGTGACAGCATCCCATCTCTCATATGTCCTAGAAGGCCGTGTTGTCACGAGATCAGGCACCTAAGTTCCCATAACTTGTATGGTGGGTTTGCAACCGAAAATGCAGCCCAACAGACTTGGGTCGAATCATTGAGCCGGCGGCGGGCTGCAGCGTATATGTTTCAGCTGCGCACCGGACCCGTGTTTATAGCTGTATAACCATTGTTGCTATCTTAATAAATTTATGTATATTTGCTATCTGCGAGTGAGTGAATCTCCCCACCAGGCTCCCGACTGGCGGGTTGTAGTGTCTTTTTGTCTGTAGAATATGTTGTAGTGTTGTTTGCAAGTGGCTAATTAAACTCGCGTGTAGTGTGTATGTCAGTCCCTACAACCCAAAACGCTGCTCATCGACAACCCTGCTTGGGATATCAGGCCTTGCGGCACTGAGTAGTCAGGGTCCGGCCTCGCTCTTGTTCTCCGGTCGTTTCATCGTGAGGCGTGTGTGAAAAAAGTTGCATGTTAGTAGTACAATCTTCTGGCACCCTCTGTACGAGGATCGTTTGCCAGCCCTGGTCAAAACTAGGGTTTACCAGTGTAGTTGATGCAACTACATCAGCTTCCCGAAGGGCATCATTAGTAGAAATGTCCTTACAAACTAGAAAACCGGCCTTGCAGCCTAGAATCTATCATTTTTTGAATTTTTATAGATTTTTTTCTTTTGTTTTTATTATCTTTAATTTTTTATTTGATTTTTGAAAGTTTTGAAATTGTTACTTTTTTAAGCTTTTATCCTTTTTTTTTAACCTTCACTCCTCTCTACATAGTCCATTTATACCTACTCATGGCCGTCACCAACATCTTTCCGAAGGGGAGGCACCGGAACTGGAAAATGTTTCCTTCAGAGGAGTGTGAGATCTACAGTTGGGTTTTACCCTAAATGTATGCAACAATCATCCACGACTTGTAAAATGAATTAATTTGTTTATCGTCATCAATATACAATACATACAGACCTGAAGAATTCGCGAATTAATTTTGGGACAAGCTAAAATACTAAACACGTGTGTTTATATGACTTTAGCCATTGTTCCACACGGTGTTTCATACCTCCTGAATAATGCTGACCCAATAGTCGCCTTTCACTGTGACAGCAGACAATCAATGTGAGGTTAATATCGGCATATTTGTACATAAGACTGTAGAGTCTAGCCTACAGGTCATTGAACTCGCCAATTTTTCAGGTCTCTAACAATACAGTATTATAATATAATATCAAATACAAATGCACAAGCAAACATCATAGTAAAATTATGGAAAATCAGGAAGAACTTAATTACTACTCCTAGCAGGGACTTACATTTTGAGATAACGTCACTAATATGCAATTAATTTGTTATTAAAAATTGCTATTTCACATTCCATACAGTTTCCAGGAAGGGGAAAATGCCTCTCCCCCTTGCAATCTCCTGCTGACGCCCATGTACTTACTTACACCTATTTTGACGTTCTGCTGAAGTTATACTTTCACGATATTCCTCCGCTTCTTGCTAACAACGTTTAAGAACTTTTAGTCGGGGCATATTTTCAGTACATTCGTAGGTTGCGCATTTACACGTATCTCAGCAAATTAGTGTCCTGCGAATACGACCTTTTGTAAGAAAAGATTTAAAAATACAATTATCTAAGACCGTAAAGTTTAATTTCCATATTATTAAGTTTATTCCAAGAGCAAAAATTGTGGAATTAACCAAAAATAGCTTTTTCAGGGCTTTTCCAAGCAGTTTCCTTAACCCCTTAACATGCACCTTATTTTTTAGTTTCAGTTATTGCAAAAGATGGAATTTTTTGTGTGAAAATTTCCCACAAGTTTCTTTTACCAACTGGTATTTTGTGACCAACGGAATGGGTTTTAGTAGCTTTTTGGCACAAAAAGCAACCAGTTATAAATAAGGAGATGCAAAATTCGCGTTATTATTTGGCATCAGGCTGGACTTCACAGAACTGTATGCACTAGAGCCGGCATCGTTTCTCCATTGCTGCATAGATGTGAAGATACACCCTCTCTGACTGAACTACACGTGATTGGGACACACAGTTGCGAAATGTTCCTTTATTGGTGCAGAGCCACCCAGGTTGTGTCACATAAAGTATGGTCCATTGACAAACATATTGCAAAGGAAGGGGAACAGGGGCAAGACGGGGTCGCGAGGCAAGACGGGCTACCTGTCTATTTGTCTGCATGGTGCTACCAACTCTCAGGAAGCGATAGAATCTCGAAGAGCATGTCATGCTGGCTGGTTGCCCACATCATGATGTAGCGTGCTGTAGCCATTTTTCTGTTTCTCGCTGTTGTGATATTATTTTTATTAATTTTGGAAAGGCCAACAGGTAAGTTACAATGTCAAAATATGTAAGTTTTGGTATGTTAACGATCACAGAATTTTGTAAGCTATTTATTTTCGTAATCACAGAACTGATTAATAAAAGTGTTAAGATATTATCATTCAGTTAGATTCCATATACCACTTGGGGCAAGACAGAGACGTCCCCATCTTGCCCCTTAAAAACTTCCCCATCTTGCACCTTAAGAGAGTCTCTATCTTGCTTTTGATAAATTGCAGTTATAGTTCAGACGTAAACACCATGCGTACTGTTTTGCCGTAACAAAGTAGAGCTTACAAAGTAAACTTGTAAGGGTTTGGAGAAAGGGATTTCAACGTGAGTAGAGTTCCATTATTTTACCAAGAATATTATTGCAATTAAATTTTTGTTTATGGTGTATCTACAATTTTTATTGTGGTTGTCAAGATTGAATTATTTTATTATCTAAATTAAGCGAAAATGTGTGAGTGACCTCACCAGTAATCGAACCTGCATCACCTTGGTGGGAGCGAGTGCTCTAGCTGCTACACCACTTGCCCCCCCCCCCCCCCCCCCATCACCAAATTGTTTAAGCAGCGCTTATTTTTCTCGTAAAATTGTTTTTCGCTGTTGTGTTGCCGGAGAGGGAGGGTAATCTTTTATGTATGTTTAAGCATTTTAATATAGGCCCTAATCTGGATAATTTTATTTTTAAGACAAATTGGTAAGGACATATAAAAGAGAGACAGAATGACAGAGTTGGTCCGAAGAGTCTGCGAAAAGCTATCGAAGGAGTCGTGCAAAAAACTACGGATTATTGCAAGGCAGTTGCTGCTTTTAACGTTTCACAAATAACACTGGAGAGGAAGGTGGCTCTGTTTCGACAAAATTCTCATCAGCAGCTCAAGGTAAGTTTGGGACAGCTTAAGCCTACGTTTACACTTGAAGAGGAAGAGGAGCTGGTTGGGTACCTTAAAGAAATTGAAGCCATGTGGTTTGGTCTAAGCACTCCTGATCTAAGAAAACTGGCTTTTCAGTTAATTGTGAAAAATGACGAGAAACACACGTTTCATATAGCAAAAAGAGAAGCTGGCTTAGACTGGCTAACAGGTTTTATGAAGGAAACATCCTGACTTATCTTTTCGAAAACCAGAAGCCATTTCTGCAGCGAGAGCTGTGGGCTTCAAAACAGTTGTGGTTTCTAAATTTTTGAGCTACTAGGGCAGCTGTATGACAAAGACAAGTTTACTCCAGACCGAGTGTATAATTGTGATGAAACAAGTGTGTCCTCGTTGCCAAACTCAAAATGGAAAATCATCTCTGCGAAAGGGAGGAAACAAGTTGGGGCTCTAACATCCGCAGAGAGAAGGCAAACAGTAATTGTCGAACTTTATATTAGTGCATCAGGAACTTATATGACACAGATGAATATCTTTCCTAGGCAAAGGATGAAGGACGAATTAATTGATGGTTCTACACCTGTGACTTGGACAGAATTTCATCCTTCAGGCTGGATGCAGTCTGAAATATTCGTCCAGTGGTTCAAACGGTTTGTGCAGTTTACACACGCCTCCAAAAGACAACCCTGTTCTACTTCTAATTGATGGCCACGCTAGACACACAAAAAATCTTGAACTCGTTGATATGGCAAGAGAATATGGGGTTATCGTGCTCTGTTTCCCGCCACACTGCACCCATCGCCTTCAGTCACTGGACGTAACATTCGTGAAGCTACTTAGCCCCTATTATGTAGTTGAGGTTACCAACTGGGTGCGATCGAATCCAGGGAGTGTTTTCATCATGCATCAGATCGCCAAACTGTTGGGTTATGCATTTCAACGAGCAGCCACTAAGACAACAGCCATCAATGGATTTAAAACCACAGGCATATGGACAATAGTCCCTGAGGTCTTTCAAGATAGTGATTATTTGCCTTCCAAAACTACTAACAGACCATCGCCCTGAAGTCAATGAACAAGCTGATGTACCAGAACCTTCAGGACCTCTAGTGAATCAGAATAATGTTGTTCCTATCTGCTAGTTCTCCAATGCACAAAATAACACTAGTGTATTTAATCAAGCATTACCAAAAAATTATGCCATTTCCCTATGCCGTGCAGGAGAAAGCAAATCCAAGTGGTCGCCAGGGTGGGAAAACTGCTGTTTTAACTGTATCATCATACAGATATTAATTTGTATATCAAATGGAAATACGTGCTGTTTCTTGTAAGAAGAAGCTGAACCTTGAGCACAGCAAATGTTGAAACTTAAGAAAAGTAAGCCCACCCTTCAACAGAAAACGATGAACTATTCTGTAGTGAAAGAAAGTGACGCTGCTGAATGTATGTTTTGTGGTCATTTATTCTCTGAATCCACAGAAGAGTGGGTTGAGTGTCTAGAATGTCAAGGGTGGGCTCACTGTGCATGTGCTGGGGAGAACATTGAAGATGCAGATGTTGCTTCTGTATGTGACACATATAAATAGTTGTACCCCATCTTGCCCCAAGTGATGCCCCATCTTACCCCATGTATGGGGTAAGATGGGGTATCATCCTTAGTTCAAAAAATATTTTTTTTTGTGTTTTGTGTTCGTAACATGTACTTTTCATTCAATTTTACATTTATTTTCAAATACTGAGTGCACTTGTAAAATTATTTTTGATTGTAACAACGATAACAATAATATTCTGGAATAATTATTTCTTAGCATCTCCGTCTTGCTCCCTGTTCCCCTACATGTGTTTCAATTAAAACATGTCCCCAAAGAATATCGCGAATTGTGCAGGTCTCTAGTTATAAAATAGTTAGTGTGTCAGCAGCAACAAATAGCTAGAGACAGGAAAAATTCACGACTTAATTTCAGTGTAAGATATATTTTTAATTCTTGTACACTGAATTCGTCTTTACAATATTTGATCAGAGTTTATTAGACACACCCAGGATGACTCCGTGCCAATAGCCGACTTGCAAAGGAACAAGAAGGGAATCCCGTACTTTCAAATGTGGGGTAACACTGAGGCAACAACCAATGAACAAACATCAGAGGTTTGACTATAATGAGGACTGTGGAGTCTAGCATACAGGTAATTCAGCTCACGAAATTTTCCTATCCCTACCAACAGCATTGCCCAGGGAAAGGAGATGTCCGTATTGGCGCTTACTTCTGGACTTGCACAGCACTAACCATGACTTCACCTGTTGTGCAGCATGTCTGACGTGAACGGGTGTACTCGAGGTAATATTTTAAGCGGGTTAATATGCAGGAGGAAAATAAAACTTTATCGTCGTAGTTTAATCAACGGGCTTTCATCGCGTGTAACAAAATCCCACTGTTGCAGATCTCATTTGCACAGGGAAGCGTAACAGCGGAAGCACTGCACTTAGGTTCAGCGCCTTGCGCGTAGGAGCGATGGGGCGCTGGTCGTGGATGTTATTGTAGCCCGTATCGCTTTGCCTCGAAAGCGAAAAAAATCTCGGGGGTCATGTACTCTTAACCCATTCAGACCCAGTTTAAACAATTGTGTACATTATACACATGTAGGGGTATTGCAATATTACCAATATGAGTGATTATCTATACTTTTCTTTCGATATCCGATATTTTGGTATCGATATTCTGTTTCGATATATATACTGTTATCAGTACATTTCTTCCGATACTTTGGCATATTGGTAATTAATTATTATGCTGTAGAATATGATATATGCAAATGACATCTGTTGAAAAAAAATGTAGTAATTTTATTGTAATTAACAGTGCATATTTTGATTTCTTTAAGTACATTTTCTCACAAATTTAAAATATTCTATGTTTGTTGGTATTGATATTTTGTATCACTATTAAAAATTTGATATTAATTTTAATATCTTATGGAATAATGATACTTAACCATACTGGAACATCCCTAAGTAGGCCTACATTTGTGTATTAATGGAAATTCAGAAATACCATTCGTTGAGAACTGAATAATTCGCGGATTCATTTTGAGACAAGCTATAATTGAAAACACGTGTGCGTTTATGCAACTTAAGCCCTTGGTCCCACGATGTTTGACATCTCCTGGAGAACGGTGTCCTACTGTCGCCTTCCACTGTGACAGCAGACAACCAATTTGCTGTTGATATCGGCATATTTGTATGTACGTACGTAATCATGAGTTTCGAGGTATTTTATTTAAATTAAATATTCAAAAGAACAGGTTTAAAACAAACAAAAGAACAATCTCACAAACTTCTAAATGTTGAGGAAGCCACTGCAGCGAATTATCACTAAGCGAGGGCTTATCTGGATGAAGTAAATAAGATTAAGGAAACAATAAATTCGCCAAGGAACTTGTTCCTGCAAGCAGATCCAGTACCCCAAGATTTCAGTGAAGATATATTTTTTCAGCATCAGTCTTCTCTGTCTACCCTTATACAAGAACTAGTCTGTATTCTTTTCTTGCCACTCAAGTCGAGCAAGCACAGACGACCACCATTGTGTCACCATTAAATGTGTGTCTCCCTAAAATAAATCTGCCAACCTTTTCCAGACAATGGGGCCTAATTTTTACCAACTCTTTCAGGCAACAATATATTACGATCAAACTCTCGCTGATATTTAAACATTTCAGTCCTAAGTGAGTTGCTTGAAGGGTGATGCATTTTAAGTGACAAAAAGTATTCCACTAACTTCAGAAATTTATTCAGTTGAATGGGAGCTTCTGACTTCTCTGTTTCAAAATTCCAGAAAACTCACCACCTTATACATCAGTAGAATTCTAGATTTACCTGCAGTTGACTCCACTCATTATGAGTCTTTCTTGCAATTCGTAAATACATTTTTAGAAAATGCCCGCATATTGGAGTGACTAGGACATTCTACCACCAACAGCAACCCTATTCTGGTCACCATTTTGCCGAAAAGTTGGATTTGCCACTATGTACAAAATTCGAAAATTCTTGCCCAGAAGGAACCTCCAGCTTCATTCCAAAGTTGGAAGAGCTAGTCAAATTTTTGCAGTTAGAAGCAGCACGATTGGAGAGTGCCCATGATGTTGGGGTAAAGAACAGTTCTGCCACGGCCCGAAATCTCACAGTAAGGCCAACCCACAACAAAGCTGTTCTACTATATAACTCTCGGTCATCTCCAGCCAAATATGTGCGTTGTCACCAGATATTCCAATCTATTCATCGATGTCTGGACTTTCTGGGTAAATCTCAAAATGAGAGGCTGCAGTTGGTGTGCAGCAAACGGCTATGTTTCAATTGTCCCGGAGCTGCTCACATGATAGCTAATTGTTCTTCACAAGATATGTGCAGTCAGTGTCGGAAGAAACACCACTAGTTGCTACATGTGGATCAGAGGTCTAATGAAGGGTCTTCAGAGTCTGTTCCAGAGGCATGTTTCCATTCTCCAACAAATATTGCACCTGATACTTAGTCTCAGAACTCAACATTTGTTGGCTTTCCAGCATGTAGAAGTCCTCGTACCACTGTGTTATTGTCTACTGGACTAGTTAAGATTCAAGATGCAAAGGGCCAGTACCACAACTGTCAGGCAATATTAGCTAGTGCTGTACAAGGAAATTTTGTTACTGAAAGTTTGGCTCTAAGACTGTGTCTGCCTCGTTCCCAGAGTATTGACCAATTATCGGGTTTGTCTCAGTACAATATTGAAGCCTATGGTATTGTCACTACTACTATTTCACCCATTGCCATTCACTCATCGTTAGACCCTCAATCATTTCTAGTTGTTACAAAAATTACCTATTTATTGCTTCATGCTCAAGTAGACATTGGTATTCGGCAAAAGGCATGCTCTCTTCCACTTGCTCATCCAGTGTTCGATGCCCGTAGAATAGCAGATCTCATTTTGAGTGGAGGTTTTTACTGAGGTCCTCATGGGAGGAAAATTAAGACTGGGAGAAGGTTTGCCATTTGCTCTTGAAACTGAGTATGTCTCTTGTGTATGACCTTGTTGGAATCTCCACTAAGAAAATTCTGGGCGTCGGAAGAGCCACCTGTTCCTAAGCAATCCTCTCCTGATAACTTGGAATGTGAAGCATATTACATAGATACACACTATCGGCTCCCCTGTTGACATAATGAAGTATGTCTTCCTTTTCTTCAAGGGGAAGATCATGGGAATTTACTAATGGCTGCTGAGAAACGATTAAAGTCATTGGAATGCCGTCTCCTCACTCAACCTGATATTCGTTGCATGTATAGGGATGTCATTGAAGAATATAAAAGTCTGCAGCTCATGGAATGGTTGCATGGTCTTCGTATACAAGAACCAGGAGTGTACTACATTCCTCATCATGAAGTGCTGAAATCAACTAGTTCAACAACCAAACTCAGAGTAGTTTTCAATGCTAGTGCTGAACCGCCCAATGGAAACTCATTGAATGAATGCATGTTTTGTGGTCGTAATCTTCAAGCTGACATCACTGACATTATTTGAAGATTTAGGACCTATTCAGGTGTCTTCTATCGTGATATGAAGCAAATGTATCGCCATATTCTTGTACATCCAGACCCCTCGCAGAAATTACAGGTCTTTCAGTTGAACACTTTGACATTTGGTGTAAAATGTTCCCCCTTTTTGGCCATACGAACAATGCACCAGTTGGCTGAGGATAAAGGTATCCAATACCCTCATGCCTCAAAAGTATTGCTAAATGACAGTTTTGTTGATGGCATTGTCAAAGGAGCTGCCTCCCTTGAAGATTCTCTGCTCTTGCAGAGGAAACTAATTGAGTTGTTGAAAAAGGGTGGTTTTGAGCTCCGCAAATGGGTAACTAACAGGCGTAAGCTGATTGAAGGGCTACCATAAGCAGATTGCAAAACACTTGCATTTCAGGATTCTACTCTATCATGTGGTGTTCTTGAAATTCAGTGATATTTTACCAATAACACTTTCTCTGAACATGTGCAGAAGTGAACTCCAATCGAGCTGTTCTGTCGTGCATTGCCAGAATATTCGATCCATTGGGATGGGTCTCTCCTATTGTGACATGGGCAAATGTGTTCATGCAATTGTTGAGGCTGCAAGGATTGGTTTGGGATGCTCCACCACCATCATCTGTCTGTCAGAAATACCAACAGTTTTCATCGACACTCTCAGCATTTCATCAGCTTTCCATACCTTGCCCCTTCGCCCATCCTGAGGCTGTAGACTTACAACATCATGACTTCTCGGATGCATCCGAAAAGGGATATTCAGCCATGGCGTACCTTCGCTCTGTCAGTGCAAGCAAACAAATTATGTTCAGTATAGCGATTGCCAAGACCAAAGTTGCTCCTCTGAAACATATCACTCTAACCTGTCTTGAATTGTGCGGTGCCCACCTCTTGTAAAAGGTTTAGTCCCGTTGTTGACAGCTTCTTGGGCAGGCCTATGGAAAATTATAGGTGAATGCATGGTCAAACTCAAGTGTAATAGTTGCTTAGATCAAAAGTTTACCCCACATCCTCAAGACCTATGTTGCAGTCACTCAGATTCAAGAATGGACATCTCCAAATATGTGACATCATGTATGCTCTACTGATAACCCTGCTGATTGTGCCTCACGAAGTTTGTTACCAAAACAATTGACCCCCAAGCATAATTATGGTCCGGACCCAAGTGGTTGGTACTTCCGATTTCTCATTGGCCAGGACCCGAACTACCATCTCTATCCTTGTAGGACTTACCAGATGTGAAGCCACTTGATAGAGCAGCATTAATTGTTACTGGCCCAGCTACTTTATTATCATTGTTAGAAACTTTTTCCTCGTGGTTGAAGCTACAACACACAGTTGCATGGATAATGAGATTCTTCTACCGAGCTAAAGGAGTGAATGGCTGTAAATGTCCTCTGGCTCCTGCTGAAAGCACATAGGCCACTCGCCGAAATTGTTGGGTGATCCAACAAACCACCCTTAAGAAGTAAATTGAGTTGCTATTGAAAAGGATATACCTCACATTCAGCAATTGTTGCCCTTTCTTGACTCGAGAGTAATAATCAGGGCGGGTGGACATCTAGAAAACTCGTCCCTACCTGATATCACTAAACACCCTTTCATACTCCCTCGCGACAACCAAATGGTCAAGCTGTTGGTCAACCATTACCACTTAGCATTTTATATATGCTGGCGCACAACTACTGCAGCCGATTTAGGCCAGAAAATTTGGATTTTGTCTGCTTGAAACCTGGTTCGCTCTTGTATCCATAAATGCATAGAATGTTTTCGATGCAAGCCCAAAACTACTCCTCAGCTCATGGATGATCTTCCCACTGCTCGGGTTATACCCAGCCCTCCTTTTACTTGAACTATAGTGGATTTCACAGGTTTCATTAACATTAGGCGCAGCAAATTTAGGTAAGCACAAACTCAGAAAGCCTATGTTTATGTGTTCATCTTTTTTCTCCACCAAAACAGTACTTTTAGAGGTTGTGTCTGACTTGACTTCTGAGGCCTTCTTAGCAGCTCTCAACCATTTTGTCGCATGTAGAGATATCTACTTAGATTTGTACACTAACTGTGTCAATAATTTTGTGGGTGCTGCTTCTCAGTTGCGAAAAACCTGGCGGAATTAACTTAGAACAGATGACTTGCGGAATGCTATTCAATGTTTTCCCTGGCACATCTCATCAACTTTCATTTCAACCCATCTGCAGCTCCACATCATAGCGGTATTTGGGAGGATGAGGTGAAATCAACAAAGACTGTTTTAAGGAAACTAGTGGGATACGAAATATTGACCTTCGAAGAGCTCACTACAGTCGCTATCCGGGTGGCAGCAGCATTAAAATAGCGCACACTGACTCCCCTAACTAACGAACCTACTGGGCTTATGGTCCTCACTCCAGGACACTACCTGATTGGGAGACATCTCCTGACATTCCCAGAGGAGGACTCTACACACGACAATATGAACCACCTCCAAGGATGGAGATTAGTATAAGTCACCAGCCAGCATTACTGGAATAGGTGGCATCGTGAGTACCTCCACACTCTGTAGAGTTGTGGAAAAAGGACCATCCCGCAGAAGAACCTGGCTCATGGTGATCTTGTCCTTTTACAAAACGATAATGTTCCCCCATTATGTTGGTGCAGGGCTCGAATGGTGGAAGTCTTCCCGGTTAAAGACAACTTGGTTAGGGTGGCCAGAATCAAGACAGCGAAAGGGGAATTGGTGCATACGGTGAACAAGCTGCATTTGCTCCCCCTGGAAACTGTGAACTAACATGTTGCTGTTCAAGTGTTTAATTTTTGGTAAAATAGTTATTTTAGGCGGGCGGAAAATGTTGTGTACATTCTGTGTGTATTTTACGTGTGTTGGAGAAACTTCTTCTATTGTTCTTATTTTGTGTGGAGACACAGATTGTTCTACATTCTGCTGCTGAGTGCAAAAACAGTTTATGTGCAAATGAAAACGTCTACCACCAGGCAGTGTTCTCATCAGTGTGCGACAAGACGGCAGCATGGTTAGTCGTTTTTATGTGCGTGTTTCAGGATAAAACCCTGGTCCTCCGATAACGCACTCATTTCAAATCTCTACCAAACATTTGTAATGTCTTTCACTCACGCATCCAGTCCACTAGTCCAGCCTGCCAGTCGCACTATTCGTTGCGCCGATGTTCGCAGTCATAGATTTTCCTCACGCCTTACACTTCTCTCGCCGCTCGTTTAACTCGTCGTCTATCACTAAAACTCCAGACAATCGTCCACTCACCAACTCTCAG
The DNA here is from genome assembly GCA_029891345.1 of Dryococelus australis. Lineage (NCBI taxonomy): Eukaryota > Metazoa > Arthropoda > Insecta > Phasmatodea > Phasmatidae > Dryococelus > Dryococelus australis. The sequence goes on along the minus strand of CM057009.1, from coordinate 137,085,946 downwards.
CTCGGAGACCCGTCGCTCTTTTAAGCCTGCTGGCTTTGACATGGAAAGTTCGCAGCACGCCGAGTCACACTGCGAGAAACTAGGGCAGAAAACCACCACAAAACTCTTCAGATAAACACGGAAATTCAGTCAGCTGAATGTCACAAGCGCAAGTAGCATAAAATCTATCGCGTGGCTACTCGCGGCGACAAGCCTGTTTAAGCTGATTTTCGTGTTCACCGCCCGCTTTTGAGTTACATGCTTGACCTTCGCACTTTTCCGCTCTCGCAAACAGCGAGCGTGTAACATAATGTTGGAGGACATGAAATTAATGTTTCCAATACACATTATGTCTCACGAGTACCATTCCGTCATCGTCAGGAATGTGCTTTAGTTCCGATCCACGTTCATGGATCTAGCTTTCACATGCTACACTTCTTTGATGTATGTGCACGAGTCACAGAAGTAAACTATCGGAGCGTGAGGGAGTGGAGAGATTTGGGCTGCACTTAAAAGATAGGTCTTGAGAGCCGATGTGGCTGAAGCGAAGTGAGTATGGAGCAGCGCCTGAATGCAAGGACGGGAGAAACCGGATATCCCCGAGAATACCCGCCGACCAGCTGCATCGTCCGGCACGATTCCCACATGCGGAAATCCGGGAGCGACCCCGCCAGGAATCGAAGCCCGATCCGCCTAGGTGAGAGGCGAGCAGTCTAGCCACTATTCCACCGCGGCCCCTATAAAGTGTCTAAGTAACCTCATTCTGTTTGGCCAGACGACCAAGAAAATATCTTGATCAAGATACTCGTCCAACAAGCAAAAAAAAAAAATCGTTGGTATCCCCGTCGAGAATTGAAACACTGCTTGTGCGAAACTCCTTTACACGCAAAACATATGTCCTTACTATACAAAACTATAGGCGGACAGAAGGAAGTAAGCAGGCCTTTCAAAATGATTAATTGTGAACCGTATTAATAAATAAATTAATTTATTAATTTTACGACTGGCTTTCTCAGTGTGGGGAAGTTAAGTTGGCATTTCTTTGTCTTCCACTTAACCACAGAAAACAATGATAATATGCTAAATTAAACAAAAGAAAATAAACCGAAATGATAATCTGAATTAAAATTATAAAACCTATAAACTTAAATGCGAAATTTTTACATTACATACACAGTAAATGTAAAAATCTATAAAATGAATAAATTCACAATAGCGTGTCAGGTTCATAAACGTTAACTACGAACTAAACTAATCAGTAAGAAAGAATATGAAATGTAAACTTGTTATGTAAAGAAGGAAGGACAAAAATTGGGTTTAATGGATACGACAAACCCACAACTAAGATGGAAAGTTGAAACTATTACACAAAGATGAGAGAATACTAGGTAAATTCAATTGCTGCAAAATTACATTACAGAGGAAAGTTGTTAAAGTAAAGAAACGTTATTTCCTGCGCGTGTTCTTTAGAATACTGCGTAGTCCAGGGCAGATAGAAGGGCGAAAAAAACTCCACCGAGGCTTTAGTCCGGCCCACTATTAGATTACAAAAAAGAATTGCATAACGCACGCTGTTTCCAGATGGCTAGCGATTATCAACAGCCTAGAAATATGGCTGTTTGACGATAAGATCATACGTACAGTAGTGTATAAAATAAAAATACTGTTTAATTAGTCAGCCACTGCAATCTAAGAGTAGGGCGGACTATAAATTTGTATTCTATAGGGCTTATTAACGTCCCCCAGTTTTATGCTTAAAGATTTAACAGGGGACGTCTTACAGACTCTCTTATAACCTAACTTAAATTAACACCCATACCTTGCCGGGATTCGAGCCCGGATCACGCACCATAGAACGGTAGCGCACCAACAGACTGCGCCATGGGAGGTCGGCATACTATAGATTTGAATATCCTTCTTGCCCACCTGCAGTTTTCCTTCTGTTATTGGCTACGTACCTTCATCGAAGAGAGCGTGGTGTTTGAATAGGACAATGATAATTAGATTCCTCCAGTACGGGACGCTTGTGATAGGCTGGCAGACACCTAAGAAGAGCGTGGCAGTTACAAGCAACCAATCGCGACAAAGAATCTGATCTGGTCTGATGTACAACTAGACAGAAGTTATTTTCGCGAAATTTGGCGTCCCTGCATATAGTGTATTCTCCATCTTCACACGCAAGGACCTTAACTTTCACTTCGGAGCCCTATCCAGCTGACGCCCTCATCTAGTTACATGTGTCCCGTCTGCCCCTAATTGTCACCAGTCGGTAATTGTTGACCCTGCCCACGCCCGTATCTCGCCATCTTTCGTCGTTGCAGTCCCTACAGCGTTGTTAAAAACCCTGCCATTTGGCGTTATGAAACGACGCCAAGCTAGACGTCACAGTCGTACCCATAATCAGGCAAATCTCATTTTCTCGTTGGCCGCTGCCACGATCTCCTCTTCAACTCGGCCAAGCAGAATGAAGCAACCAGAGTACTACATGTTTAAAGGCTGTTCGCGGTAAAATGAGCACTTTTGAAAGCCCAGCTTACGATCTTCTTGAATGCACGCTGTGTATTCTTCAACCTTATGTAAAATTAATATTAACATGAGCCTCGTCACTTTATTCATACGATGGTCACGTAAAACTGTGAAATTATTAGGAAAGTAAATATTTTAGTAATTTGCTAATTATTACACTTCGATGTATTAAAAAAAAACAGAAAGAGAATTAAATAATTTAAGTTATCACAAATGGTTACCTAACACGTTTTATCCAACGATAAGATATGGAACTACTTTGCCTCCATCGTTACCCACTTTAGTGAACGTATGTCACTCAGTGTACCTGTTTAATTATATGCATGCAGGGGCAGTTAATTTTTTAAAGGTTCATTAAAAATGTGCTCACTTTATCGCGAACAGCCTTTACCATTGGTGTTGGAGCAGCGGTGAAGTATTGGTCACACTACAAGCTTTCCACCTAGGCTTGTCGTGAGTTAAGTTGAGAGGTTTGGGCGGCTCATAACGAGATCTTGAGAGCCGATGAGTGTGATTGAGGCGAGTATGGAGCAGCGCCGGAATGAAAGGGCAGGGGAAACGGGAGATCCCCGAGAAAACCAGCCGACCAATGGCGTCGTCCGGCACGATTACCACATGCGAAAATCCGGAGTGACCTGGCCGGGTATTGAACCCGGATCGCATTGGTGGGTCTGAAATGGCTAATGTGGTTGCCTGACCGGCGCATGAAAATGCATTGCAGCGCGTTTGAAAAATGAATTTTTTGAGGAAGCTATTAAACCTATCCCCAAAAAATTCAACAACAAAAGACATTACGCACAGTAGAAACATCATTTCCATGCCCCCCCCCCCCCCAACATAGATAAAAACGGCTTTTCCAGACTACTTTATCTTAACCCCTTAACTGCCCAATACATTTTTCGTTCCAATTGTTGCAAAAGAGGAGATTATTGTTCTGGCAAGTATTTACGGATTCCTTATAATAACTTACTTGATTGAACCTAGATACAGAGTTTTCATTCGTCTACGGCACCCACCGTAATCAAAAAACAACATTTTGGTGCGCTAGCAGCAACCAATGGTATTAACCACTAAAAAGATGCCTTCTGTATTGTTGCTAGCGTCTGACCTTGTACAGCACTGACAATTACATTATCTATTTTGCAGCACGTCATACGTAAAAAGGTATACTCGAGATAATATGTCAAGGTGTTAAAATATACGAACCAGATACATGCGAAAGTGCGACAGAGGAATGCAGTGGACATTGCTACAGAGTCGCATCCAACAAAATGATAGTGTCGTCGCTTCAAGTCGCGTTGAGGCGAGTCACTGACGTAAATACACGCCAGTTGATCAGCGCCGTGCGCGTAGAGGCGATACCGCTTTACAAACGCCGTACAGCGTTGTCCGTAGCGCTTCATAGATTTTGCCTTACACAGCACGCCCCTCACTATGTGTCCGCCTTAAGTGCAGTGCGCATCAAAAATATCTGTAACATCCGAAATCGTAAATTAAATTACTCCAGAAAGGTCTTAAAGTTTTATTTTTATATAAAAAAATAACATATGGTCGTTTTAAGAGACCTAAGGCCTATTCCACAAAGGTACAAGTGTACACGCTACAATCGTACAAGTACAAGTCATTTTTAATACAAGTTACAAGTTACAGGTGTTCCACAGATAATAGTTACAGTATTGTAGGAAGCAAAGTACAAGTGTACAAGTTGGCAGTATTTACTATTATTATTTATGTTTTAACCTTGAACACAGTTGGAATTTTGTAGTGTGTTGAATATGAGTTTGAAAATTTTAAGCAAGCTGGCAATTATAAAAGAATTAAACGACAAGAAAGACATCCTTTTTGGTGCTTTCTCAGACAAGCAAACAAAACAGGATAAATTGAAAGCATGGGATGAAATACGTAACAAGGCTTGTGGCTTAGGTTTAATTCCTGCAGGCAAGGATTTAACACATACAAGAGACACATTTTGGCAAAATCTCAAGAAAAACACAATGGTAAGTGTGACAGTGGATATGAAAAACATAACCTACTTATTATAACGAAATGGTCAATATATACAATTCTTAATTGTTAGGAAAGGGCACTTTGGCAAAAAATTTAATGTGTATGACAAAAGTGTTAATTAATTGTAAATACATCATTCCTAACCTCAAGTATATACTTGCAATACTAGGAACTATATTGAAAAGTGTAAACCTTCAACCTAGGTATTTGCAGTTACAATATTAACTACAATGAAACGTGTACTTTCTGTTGCAGAAGAAAATTGATAACCGAAAAAAGACAGGTAGTGGAGGTGGGCCTGACTGCAAACTAACAGAAGTAGACAAAGCTGTCATAGATGTTATTGGACGACCACATTCCGGTCAGTTCATGCTGCACTATAGCCATGAACCCAAAAAATGCAAACGCAAGAAATGGTGTAAAGAACAGTCCAGCAGATAATGAAGACGACGAAGAAATGATGTCAAAGAAGTTAAAAATGTTGATTGAACTTCTGGAAAAGAAAAAAATACTTCAAAACACTGTAAATCCTAAAACTGGAAAGGGAGCTAGGAATCCCTGCTTCCGATTTTACGAAGGACTTGCCTGTTGAAACGCAGACAGTGTTCGTAGCGTACGATGGTCCACTTAATCAAAATTGTATAGTTAATGAAGTCACTATACAGGAAGATAATGTTAATCATTAAAGGTCAATGATGTATACCCAGCCATTTACTATAGCAACTTGTTACATTTGAACAATATACATGTATGTTCATTAAATATGATTAACAACATCTCGGCATGTTTCACTGTTACAGTTCATAAATAGTTCCCCCCTATCTAAAATTATTTATTAATTGTGCCAGTCTTTTTTGGCCTGCAGAATTTGCATGACGTTCATTGTCATCCATTCCAACTTTTATGCCGTCTTCTTCATCTTCTTGCATTAGCAAAGGTTTTGCGATGTCCTCGTTTCGAGCAATGTTGCACAATGTTGTGCAACATTTGAACACTTGAGCTGCAAATAATGGTCTTATCCGTAAATGCTTGAGGTATGGAAACTTCTCTTTAAAAATACCAAAAGAGTTTTCAACTAAACGTATTGTAAATTTGTGGGCCCTGTTAAATCTCATCACTGCACGATCTTGAAGAGCAGGTATTGATGGGGGATCAACCACTCTTTCAAAGCATAACCAGAGTCAGCCAAGATGATGGCACCTGGAACTGGTCTCCAACTTCATTCATGTGCTCATTTAGAGTACTGTTTCGAAGAACTCTATCATCATGTACACTTCCTGGCCACCTAGCGCTAACATAGTAGAAGGTACAATCTGGACCACAAACATCCATGTAGTTTAGCGAGTGATTTCCGTGTTGGTCCACATACTGGCTTTCATTATGTTTGGGAGCATCTATATTTATAAGCCTGCCATCAACACACCCTATAACTAGGGATAGGAATATTTCGCGAGTTCAATGACATGTATGCTAGACTCCACAATCCTTTGTATAGTCGAACCTCAGATGTTTGTTCATTGGTTGTTGAGGAGTCGTCCAGGGTGTGTCTAATAAACTCTGATCTAATTGCAAAGGTGACTGCGGTGTATACGCGTTTGAATTTTTTTTTTTTACCCTGAAATGAATTCGCGAATTTTTCCTATCCCTACCTATAACATGAGGCATACCAGCGATATTGTAGAATTTTGCTGCTACTTGCACTACATCTTGAGGCCAGTCAACCACTTGTTTACAGCATGGACCACTTTATGAACAGCACGGCACACATTAGCCTTGCCTATGCCATGCGTATCTTCAACAGAATGAAATTGTCCAACAGTTCCCAGCCAGTGTAGAGCAACACACTTCTCCAAATTTTGCTGGCAATGCTTTACTTCTATTAGTGCGGCGAAGTAGTCTATGTCCTATGTCATTGAGTAGTGATTGGAGTTTGACATAACTCATTCGAAATCTCTCATTAAATTCAAACATGCTTTCAAAGTTGTAATTCATGTGTAATCTGAATGCCCTTTGTCTAATAACTGGATTAGTATTCTCATTTTCTTCATCTGATGATGTATCCCACATATTTGTGCCTAATAAAAACTTTAACCTACCTCAATGGTGGGGTAAACTTGTATAACTATTTTACAAGTTTTATGTAAAACTTTTTCTTTTATTTGAGTTTGCACGATTCTATAAAAAACACTTGTATTTTGTTAAAATTCACTAGGATTTACAAGCAATTACTTGTACTTTTGTGGAACACAATACCTGCCACTTTTCTACAACTCGTACATTATTTTTCGTGTAACTTATAACTTGTACCTTTGTGGAATAGGCCCCTAGTGATTAAAAATATGTCTATATATGCAGCTTGCTAATACCTGTTATTTAATATAATTATTATAGGCAGATGAATCTTACGCTATTGCAAGATCCCTTTTTGATTTTTAGGTATCAGAACTTGAAACCATACACCGAAAAAACTCTTATAATCTTGCAACAAGATAGTTACTGTTGAGGCATTTTTTTAAAGTCTATGTGTAGTAAAATGTATCATTTTGTGACAAAGTTATTAATGTTAACCATTTACAAAGTCATATATAATTATAATGCAAACATATTTTTTAAGTGTTAATATTAACAAAGCCTCTAAGTAATGTGGTGCATTAACCAAATATTGTATTATGCTAAAAATAACAAGATGAACTAAATCTTTTCTGTTACTGCGACATTAAATAAATGTCCAACCAACACAAGTTTACACTGACTTGGGGTCGTAAAATAGCGGAAAGTAGTGAACAATGATAACCTCGTAAATTTAAACCGCTGTAAGTACATTTTATAGCAGAGCATGGGAACTAAATGCAGCTTATATTAGCTCTCATGCATTGCAAATCAGTTAACTTGTGTCAATTATGCATATATGTCTAGGGCATAAAGTATTTACAAGTAGCGAAAGAGAACTGCAGTTTGTCGTTGTTTTGCACTTAAAACACACGATCTGAACAAATAGTCAGACATGTTAAGAAAGAGCAGTTTACAGAAAGTGCGGATCTGCTAAGTGCAGAAAGTCAAGCACCCAAGGTGCTGGTTCGATTCTCCCCGCAGCCCTCTATTTTTTTTGTTGGTAATATTTTTTTTGTAACAAAATAATTGTATCGGAGGAAATTCAAGAAACTTATTAGCACATATGTTAACACCAATTCAACACAAAATTTGTTTTGCCGCAACATAAACACAGCCTTAAAGTTGACAGAACGGTAAGGAGGTAATTTTGTATAGGCTGTTAACGGTAAAGTAAGCACTTTTCAATACCCTACTAAATTTTTCCTTTCAGTCATTTTCTGTCTTTCCGCCACGTTTTAATATGAACATTGGCATGTGACTAGTAAACGGAGAGTACACTTTTCACCACTCTCAAAACTTAATGCCTGAGACTGTAATTTAATACATTTTTTAGGGATTTATGCCTGTTGGAAGGGCCTTAAAAAATGTTCACTTTACCGTGAATAGCCTATAACAAAAGTACTTTAGGTTACATTAACATTAACTGCTTGACAGTATTTTTCAATTACAGAAAAATTAGTTTCTGACGGTTCACAGATAGCAAAAAAGTACTGTTGTAGTAACATTACTACTGTTGTCACAACGTTAGACTATTTTCTGTGTATCCAGTTCAGCATTTTTAGAAGTTGTCATTATTTATCAGTCTCGTCATGCAGGTCATAAGGATACCAAGGGTGTTACTAACTTTCAACCTAATGACATTCTTACCTACAGATTATTTAATATTGCCGGTGATGTGATTGACGGCAAAGGAGTTTTGCATGTAAATCAATGCTGTTTACTGTGAATAACTGTGGTCACTCTAGCAGACTTGAAAAGGTAGGGATGTTCGCAGACGGAGAAAAAGGTTGAACGCAGCGATAGCGACGTTATCTGAGTACACAAACGCTGGTGCATATCACATCCACACACCAGCAACAATGAATCATGATGCATTAAGCACAGCCGCAATAACACCTGCTTCGAGATCTGTGACATGCACTTAGCGAAAGATTATTTCCAGCATAGAGAGTACTTATTTGTGTATGGATAAACAGACAGGTATTTGCTCTTGCAAAATATTTTGCAAATTTTCAAATGAAAAATCGCTTGTTGATGAATTAAATTTTTTTATAACTGGGGATCGTGATTTTCGCGAAAATATCTTCACGCTGGTTAGAAGACGTAGGTAGGTAAAAGCTGTTCACAATAAAGTGAGAATTTTTATAAATGAACCTTAGAAATAAGTCACTACCCCTGCATGCATATATTTTAATGAGCGCACTGAGTGACATTCACCCAGTAAAGTTGGTAACGATCAATGGAAAGTAGTTACATATCTTAACGTCGAATAAAAAGTGTTAGTTAACCATTTGTGAAAACTGAAAATTATTTCTTTCGCTTTATGCTTATTTTTAATGCATCTAAGTGTAAAAATGAGTAGATTTGTTTTGTACTTACTTGCTTAACACTTTCTCAGTTTCATTTGACCGGCTTAGGAATATAGTTATGAGGCCCATGACAATGGCAATTTTACGTAAGGCGGAGGAATACACACCGTGTATACAAGTAGATCTTAAGCAGGGCTTTCAAAAGTGCTCATTTTACCGTGAACAGCATACAGTTGGACTTAAAATCTCTTTGACAGCGATCTCATGAGCAAGTTGCTCGGTGAAGAGGGATTGGGGTAGGAATAGGAAAGAATTTGCCATGGCGTTCGTTATGGACCCATTGCAACATTCACCTGGAGTGATTTCAGAAAAACCATGGAAAAACGAAATCAGGATGACGGGACCGGGAATCGAACCCGCGTCCTCCCGAATGGAAGTCCAGTGAGTTACACAGTGCGCCTCCCTGCTCGGTTCACGCTGTTTAGACTTTAGTATTCTACGTGCACGTGTATAGTCTTTCATTCGTTATTGGCAGCGCGTCTTTGTGAGAAGACATTTTGAGTTTCGACTGGGCCAATGAGAATTATGTTACTCCGATAATGAACGTTTGTAATTTTCAGGCAGGTATCTAAGCCGCGCCGCAGTTATAATTAGAGACCCGTGAAATTCGCGAGTTCAATGACCTGTATGCTAGACTTCACAGTCTTATATACTCTCAAACAGATATCAACTGTATATTGGTTGATTGTTGTGATAGTAAAAGGCGGTGGTTGGGTGCACAATTTCTTGCAAGTTTGTTATTGGCTTATTTATCTTCAGGAGGTGTCAAAAAAAACACGTCGACCAATTACAAACGTAACATGAACGTATATGTGTGTGAATTCCGACTTGTCTAGAAATGAACCCGCGAAATTCTCGGTTCACTAGTTATAATAGAGTTAAGAAAGCAGTCTGTCATTCAGACAAGTTTGCTAGTATAACATGCAAGTGGAAGTTAGATAAGTATTACGACTTACAAAAAATATTTTTAAGGCCAATTTTGTAAATTTGTTGAAGCAAAAATATGCCGATTTATTGGATGAAATGTTCCGTGCATAATATTTCAAAGGAAATATGATCATAATTAAGACCACCTGTATTTCGCGGAAAGATTTACGCGGAAGCTAGAGTCCAATATCCTATGTGCATACTTGCAGCCGTCCTTTGGCTGTTGGCCTCTTGTGTTTGTTTGAAGAGAGTCCGTTACATGAGCGAGACAATCAGAGGTCTGTTTCTCCGATACTGACCGTCCGTGATTCGCGAGCAGACAGATAACACGCGTAACATTTCAAATGATCCAATCACGAAAGTGGTTCTGAACTAAAGTGTTTTGGAACATAACTTATCCTGGAATATTTTCGCGAAAAACAGGAGGGCCTAATCATAATACATTAATGTTAAACTATAGCAAATATTGCAAGGCCTTTCGAAGATCTGTGTTAACCAGATGACTTCTCTGAAAACATATTCTTATCATATGCAATATTAATACTTTGAAACTTATTTTTAGTACAAATCCTACTTCTAATATATATATATATATATATAAGCAAGTTTTTACGGTGCGTGTCGGTAGCTCAATGGTAACATTGTGACTTAATGTTCATGCGAGTGCAAGTCACCGAAAGCCAGTTAATAGGCTGTTTCAGACTGGCCTGTCATTCGAAAGAACGGGTGATCATTGTCACGATGTGGCATTAATAGTCTTGTTTCGAGATATAACTAGGGATATGGAAAATTCACGTTATTATTTGGGATCTGGCTAAACTTCACAGTACTGTATGCACTAGAGCCGGCGTCGTTTCTCCATTGACTGCTGCATAGATGTGAAGACATTTCCTCTCTGACTGAACTACACGTGATTGGGGCACACAATTGTGGAGTGTTCCTTTATTAGTGCAGAGACACCCAGGGCGGGTCATATCAAGTATGGTCCAATAACAAAAGTATTGCAAAGGTAGAAGTGTTTCAAATTAAACATGTCTCCAAATAACAACGCGAAATTTTCAGGTCTGTAGAAATGACGTAAGTAGGGACACCCGATTTACGCGAAAATATTTCATGAGCAGTTGTATTTCTCAACAGTTGAGCTCATTTTCCCTTAGGATATTAGATGATTTAAATGTGGTGCGTCTCAGGTGTCTGCACATGAACGATAGACATACATTATCGGAATACTTTAATTCTCGTCAACCATTCAAGTGAGAAAGTGTCTCCTGACAAAACACGTGGCCAGTAAGCAAAGGAGAACTGACGATACGTCGGGTAGGGTAGCGAAATAATCGTGCGTGGAGATTCTTTTCGCGGAAATCTGGTGTCCCTATACAAATACAAATTTGGAAATGGGTGGCGATGTACCTTCGTCCAAAACACATAGCTAGTAACCTGAAAATTTCGCAAGTTCAATGACTTGCAGTCTAGACTCTACAGTCATATGTACGAATATGCCGATGTCAACTGTGCATTGGTTGTCTGCTGTCACAGTGAAAGGCGACGATAGGGCCATCGTTCTCCAGGAGGTGTCAAACACCGCGTGGATCAATGACTTAAGTTACATAAACACACGTGTTACCTTGTCCCAAAATGAATTCCCGAATTCTTTAGTTCTCGTACATATGTCATACTGTAACACGCGTTTGCAATGCGACCACTCAACTCGTTGACCACTTAGGTTAGGAACATATAGTGACTAACGAACAGCAATATTTTCGTTACGTAAAAATATTCCATTTTTCGAAAGGAAAAGAATGTGTATAGTGCAACTACGTAAACAGCTTTGCAAAGTTGGAAAGCAAACCTGTGTACAGATATGCGTTATTTTACAACTCCACGAAGGGACTTTTAACCAAGTGAAATTTAGCCATTGTAACAATCAGTAGAGACCCAAAAATCTCGCGTGTTCATTCGACAACAAGCTATACTGCACAATCCTTTGTGGACTTGAGCGTCAGATAGGCTCTTTCCAGAGTGAGCTGTCAGCAGTTCACAGTCCGTAGTTGGCAAAGTATTTTTCACAATGAGCTGTTGACAAGCTGTGTGTAAACAAAACAGTCGAATTTGAAAAAAAAAATTAAATAGCTGGCTCATTAAAATTTTTTTATAAAACGGTATAGGTACTTAAACGTACATTAAACTTTATTTACTAACAAAAGTGTTTAAATGCAAAATGTATTTAGTTGTTATGTAGGGCCTACCTAGAGTTGTATTTTTATAGTCTTCAATTTTTTAAATATATATTTGTAATGGTTGAAATAAATATCTATGTCGATTTAAATTATCTCTCGAAATTTAATTTTTATCTATTTGCAAAACGTTAAATGCAACAGTAACAGGATTATCTTCGTTCATGGCCATCGGCACATGGCACAGGAGCTCGAAGCATTTCATGCTTTGTCATTCCGATCGTCCGGTGGCAATTTTTATCTTTTTCCCTCAAAATCAACTAGATTTTACTAAAAGTTTCCCTTTTCCCTAGAAATTTCCCTTTCTTCCCTAAAAAAAAGTCCAAAAAATCGCAAAAATGCATAAACGTAGAGTATATTACGTTATGGGCTACTACCACCATATTAGATGCAGGTGACCTTGACCTTAACCTTATGACATTTTATGACCTTGAAAAAACTCAAGAAGAATACATGAAAACCGCAAGCATATTATTTTACTGACTACTACCTCCATGTGGGATGCAGGTAACCTTGAACTTGACCCCATGTTCTTGAAAACAAATACTCGAGAAAAAACTCATAAAAGTCAGCAAGCATATTACGTTAACTACTAACATATTGGATGCAGATGACCTTGATCATGATCCCGTGACTTTGAATGGCCTTCAAATAAAAAACTGGTGCGTAATTCATAAACATCAGCAAGCATATTATGTTACTGACTACTCCCACCATCTTGGTCCGCTTCCTGCACATGCTCACATAAATTTTATATAAAACAGACTATCGCAATCGATTGTGTACATCACTGAATTAATGTCCCTCAGAGAAGCAGAATGGATTATAAAAGAAAATAATCACACATTACTATGTATACAGAAAATTAATTTATTTACTTCTTATATACATTACATCTTTCTGATAATTTTATATATTCGATCTTTACATTTCTCAGAAGTTGGCAGATCATGGAAAGTAGCCAAATAGTCTCATCTGATATAGCCCCTTGCCTTTAACTCCATGATGATCGAAACCTCCTCTTTCATGTTCAAGTAACCCCGCCTCTTTGCTTAGCGATAAAAATTCTGAATCTGTCTACAAGTTCGTTAGGATCTTCTGGTAAAATGTAGCCGGTGTTCTCGGCGTTATCTGCCTTCTTCGCACCACTTGGCGAAGGAAACTCCTAGGTGAAATGTGTGGGAATGTCGAAAGAATCATCATCGTCTTCACTGTCAACACAGTCACAGTAGTCATTATCATCAATGCTGTCTTCATTATCGAGGAGGTGTTAACACCGTGTGGACCAATGGCGAGAGTCATACAAACACACGTGTTTTGAATTATAGCTTGACCCAAAATGAATATGCGTATTCTTCAGGTCCCTATCATTAGAACACCTAAAATGCCACGATGGTCCTATGCCGCTGATACAAACTTTACCAAATTTCCAGAGCTGTACCTCGTACCACCCGCACTGTAAAAAGTAATGGGAAAATTACCTGACAAGTGTAAGGTAGTATTCTCAAACTTGTGGGAGAAACATAGTTTTCCTTACAGGTAAGATAAAATTACCGCACTCTGGAGTAAAATTCACTTACATGGTAGTGGGAAATACCATACATGGATGGGAAAATTACCTAACGACGCATGCATCTCTTCAGCATTCTCAAAAGCTAAGTGGAGGGACAGGCTGAAGAAACAATCATTTAACAGGCTAATTTCACTTATGCTCTCGTGCTGTCATCGTGGTGTAATAGGTAGCGTATCAGCCTATCGTGATAGAGGACCATGGTGCGCCCACCCACCAGCAAGCATAGAGGATTTGTGTCGAGGTTTCGGTTATTATTCGTTAGAGGTTAAATGTAATAAAAAATTTACAGTTCTCATACTCCGAGATATTTTATAATATAATTCTATTTTACAATATAGCTAATTTTCTCATACTTGTATGGGATCCCCCCCTCTCCCAAGTTTGTCAGGTAATTTTCCCGTACGACTAGGGAATAGTACTTTACATGTTATGTAAATTAACTCTATATTTAAGAGGGTAATTTTTACCTTACATGTAGAGGTAGTTAGCTTCCCTTACATGTAAGGGAATTTTACCACAAAATTCTTTTACAGCGCGACTTTGTGAGAGTAAACTTCCTTCCCTTGCCACGGGACCGCCCGGCCTTGGTGTTTCTCAGCCATATCGTACCGCCCTGGCACTGGACAATATCCCGATGTGATTAGTCCGCATATTTTGTATATGAGGATAGCTTTTATGTATAGTGTACACATTTTGAACAATTTTTACAAGGTATGTATATAAAGTCACGTTTTTGAAGCACAAATTTAGTCATTTACATTAGGAAATATTGTTTCTTTAATGTTGTAATAATTCTTTCTTGTCCGTGTTTAATTGTATTCATTTTTACGACTTTTAACTGCCGATACGTACTTACTATTTCGCCAGGGCGGCCCCATGTACCCCCTGAATTTGCATTTGGAAACTTTCATGCATTGCCTCTGGAATACCCGGCATTGGCATTCCCGTCATTTTGTACTGCCATGTTAATGGGCAAAGGTAATTTATATTTGGCCTGTGACTTTCTTTCTTGTGTACGTTTATTATTTCTAAAACATTTTTCTACTAAATAATCATATACTTATCATGCAGGGGAAAAATGTATATATTTCATGTTTACAGTATGTCGAGCTTTCTATTTTCTCGAACTACATCACAACTACAGGAACACAATAAACGAAAAGAATGTGTACAGCTGAGGGGTATACCAATTTTGCTTTAGACAATAAAACAATTTTATTTACAACAAAAAGTAAAATTCCTGAATGAATTTATTTTAAAATACATTTTTGGCGTATTAATTTATGACAATGCCAAATAAGTAAATAAATATTTAACATAGAAATACAATACAAGAATTTTTATTGCAAAAAGAAATATAAAATAAGAAATATAAACGCTTTCAAATTAAACATTTTGTTTCAAAACATATTGAAAAAGACTAACTATTTTTGTTATATTTCAAGACAAAAAAGTTTTTATAAATGTCCTTCATAGAAACAGGCTAAACAATAAAATAATTCTCCTGAACACAAAGGACGGTAAGTGACAACATTTTTTATTTGGAATTTACTTATTGTTCCACCAGTTTTCTGTAGTTTTCAGGCCTTACATCCTTTGCGAACTGCTCTGGCGAGACTGTCATCTTGGTGGTGGCATTTCCACAACTGTCGGTTGATTTTGATGAAGAAGATATTCAACAAGCTGTTCTTTACCTGTGTGATAGAAATATTTTTTTTATGTTGCAAGTTTGTTAACGACGTGGCTCCTGACTAATGTTGTGCCAAACATAGTGCAATTCATAGTTGTTTTCCTTCACTATCACTTGACATCTTTTGAGTTCAGCATGTACCACTTCCTTCGGTAAATATTTCCTTTTTTTGCTAACAGTTCCTAGCAAATGAGTTTTTTTTTTTGCAAGGAGAGATTTTGCTAAATCAATGCTGTTATAGTATTAGTCTGCGACTATCGTCCTTCCTTCATCCGACAGGTTCTCTGATAACTCCATTACAATGTTGGCTGACACAGACCCACCTTTCTCTCTCTCTTTGCCTTCATAAATTTGGAAATTCCATGTGTACCCTTTGTGGCAGCACTGAAAACTTTTATGCCATATTTATGGGCCGTGTTAGGCAGATACTGCTTAAAAACTAAGCATCCATGGAAAGGTATCATTGATTCGTCGACCCATACTATTTCTCCAGGTGTTTATATAGAGCCATATTTTGCTATAGCTTTTTAAATAATGGCCGTAATCTGTGAAGTGGATTATTTTCCTGGCATTCGTCGCTGGTTGAGAAATGCCACATTTTCATCAGCAGCTCAAATCAGTTACGTGGCATTGCAGTGCTGCATACATAATTTTTACGGAGATAATAAGAGCTCCAATAGTTTTGGTAGTTAGGATACTGCACAAGTCCCATATATCCAATGATTCCTAGCAATTTCAGCATTTCCCATCTTTCTGCTGGAGTCCATTTATGTCGCCTGCTTGACGGTCCAATGGTTTCAGCTGCGATACCTGCAATTATTACCTGCTCCACATATATGTTAGTTTCACTGATCATAATATCTATTATTTCTTCTGTTATGTATAAACTGAACCAATCTTGAGGTCTTGAATCAATAATATCTTCAATCAGGTTGAGGTTTGTGTGCTCAAGATGAAATTTGAATTGTTTATTTCTACCTTCAGGTGTACTCCACGCACTACAAGGCTGCGGATTTCTCTTGCTGGAAATACTTGGCAAAACTTCTTCCACGACATTTGGCACTTTAGCAGCATTCACTGAAACTGAAAACGTGTTTCTCATTCATCACTTCCTCGGATAAGCATGGTTTCGTACATGGCCGAGGTTCATCAGTGTCTGTTGATGCACTGTTATCAGATGGCGAATGATCTGGGTCATCGGACGAACAGTCTGAACCGGGGTAACATGTTTCTGATTCTAAAAACAAACGAACAAATTCGAAAAATGTCAGCATTGGTATTGCAAAGCAGTGTATATAATAATGGCCTGCCAGAAACCTTATCAGGGGGTGTTTTACACAATAAATGTAACTGTAAATATGTCACACAACTATTCCTTGCTCAATAATCAAACTCAGAACCTTATCCAAAATAAGCCAGAACACAGCAGACTACGTCATTTGAGGCACAAATAATATCTGTTTTGAATCAATTAAACCTAAAAAAAAAAAAAAAATAACACCCACCTGAAGATTATGGTATCAGCTGGGACACTGTAAAGATAGCCACAGACACTTTCTGTACAGTTTCTATTCACCCATTACTAACGGCCCAGCCTTTAACGACACGGAAAATTCGCACGTTCCTCTGGATAACTTGCTAACTTGCCATCCATTCTCCTAGCAGCAGCTTTCCTCATCCCTATGTGTGCAAGTTGCTGGGGCGACCTTTCCCCACAGGCCCATATCCTACCGCCAGCAAAAAAAAAAAAAAATGAATTTATTAATAACACATACTATGCAAAATGAGCATAAAACAATGTTTCGAGTAGTAATAAACATAAAAATCACCAGAAATTGATTTATTGGCCAAAATCAAAAGTATCCGTTTTTCCTCCAGCCGTACAATGGCGCTTGAATTGCGTTGCAGTGTGTTTGAAATGCGTGTTTTTTTTTTTTTACGAAACTACTTAACGTGTCCCCATTATACCAATGTACGAAAATAAGACACACTTCAGACTAGGTACATCATGCACATTATAAATACTATTTCTGAACCCTTCAACGTAACTAAACACGGTTTTTCGACTCTGCAGTATCTCATAATATACTGGTCGGAAACACGCGAAACTATTATAGGGACCTGCATTGAACTTTGGTGCAGACTATCAACCAATAAAATGATAAGGTCACCGCTTAAAGTCCCATAGGTACACGCAGCACAACACAAACACTGCACGCCAGTTCAGCATCTTGCGCGCAGGAGCCCTAGGCGTGCGTGTCAGTGTCGCCCTTATTGCTCGCTTGCTTCTGAGCCACACATGCACTAAAAAGCTCCAAGCAGGCGGCTGCCTCAAGGCCAAGGCCTCCCATTTCTACAGCGTTTGCGAGAATTAATTTGTTTTACCTCAAATGGGAGCCGATATTGTAAAATCCTCGCACCATATTGTTAAAATTGTTTTTATAATGTAGGCAAATTTTTTCTTCACAAAAAACTCTTACTTTCATCCAATTAATTAACTAACGACATCTTTGTTTATTTAATAATTAGTTAAAATTATTCAATTTTGTGTGTAGAAAAAATTAGACTACCTAATAAAAACAATCTGTAACAAAATTGTAAGAGGATTTTACAATATCGGCTCCCGTTTGGGTTCAAACAATTAATTCTCGCAAACTCTGTAGAAATGGGAGAGCGTTGCCTTAAAGTGTGTGTGTGTGTGTGTAAATGCTGTTGATGATAAAGTGAGCACTTTTGAAATCAACCTTAGCATAAAGTCACTGCTCTTTCCAGTACGTCCTATATATTTTAACGGATGCACTAAGTGACATGCGCCCAGTAAAGTTGGTAACTAACGAGAGAATGTAGTTCCATATCTTAAGATCGAATAAAAAGTGTTAGCTAACCGTTTGTGATAATTGAAATTATTTTTTTCGATTTCTGTATTTTTTATTCATCGAAGTGTAAAAAATGACGAGATTTGTGAAAAATTTACTTTTATAATAATTTCACAGTTTCACTTGACCGGCGCATGGATAAAATGATGAGGCCCATGGCAAAGTTAATTTTACATAAGGCGGAAGAACACACAACATGTGTACAAGTAGATTTTAAGCAGAGCTTTCAAAAGTGCACACTTAACCGTGAACAGCCTCTAGTGAACGTCAATGGTGGAGCCTTTATGGACAGTTCTCCCGTGGAGGACGAGTCCACATAACAGAGCGCTGAGGGACTCGTGACTGTCAAGTACGAAATCACAGCCACTCGACTAATTCGCAAACACAGTCCTGCCCGGATAAGCCGAACTCCTCCATTGACAGACGTCTTGGCAAATCGTTTACTCGGTTCAAGGCTAACGGAGCACATAACGAGACAAACCTTGGGGAGATATCCTCGGGCGAAGAAAAACACATTTCTGTTTGAACAGGGTCCGCGGTGATGTACCAGTCAAACTACTCACACCCAATGTAGGCGAACCGGGTTCAATTTCCGGCGCAGTCGCTTCCGGATATTCGCATGTGGGGATCGTGACGCTGGTCGGCGGTTTTCCGCGCCCTTGCATTCCGACGCTGCTCCATACTCACCTCGCTCCACCCTCTTTGGTTCTCAAGACCTCGATGTTAAGAGCCGCCCCAAATCTCTTCACTCCACTGAGTGTTAAAGTTGACTACTCTGATATACCAATGTTGACAGCGAATAAAGGGAATATACCTGCGTAACTTGATTGTCACTTATGTTCGTTTCGTCTGTCTAAA
The DNA here is from genome assembly GCA_029891345.1 of Dryococelus australis. NCBI lineage: Eukaryota > Metazoa > Arthropoda > Insecta > Phasmatodea > Phasmatidae > Dryococelus > Dryococelus australis. The sequence continues at coordinate 137,066,795 of CM057009.1, read as the reverse complement.
CAGTACATTCCAGACATTGTCTTTGTTGATTCATGTTTTTTTTGTAACTTTCTAGCTGTACTTTATTCACGGTTAATTCCAACTTTTCTGAAGCACTGCTAAAGTTCTACTTCCAGGATATTCTTCAGCCTCATTTAAACAAATCTCATCCGAGTCAAGAAAGTTACACCAAAGGGACAGCCCTTTTTATTCGTGCGCACTCAGTAAAATTTTATTTTGTACATGAACTATTACTTACAACGGATTACCAATAAATCTATTTCTCACTGTTTTAATATATATGTAAAATTGGCTTTTTATTTGGAGACAAATTATATCACAGAGGCGAAATGCAGTGGCGTTTCCTTTGATGTGAACATACCCATTCTCTGATTTGTTGCCCGAGGCTCTGCAGACTGAAATTGTGTCTGATTGGCTATCACTGGGGCTACCTGTTTTTCGCGAAAATATTTGCGCGGAGGCTAGACTTCAATATCCCATCTGCACACTTGCAGCCTTCCTTTGGCTATTGGCCGCTTGTCTTTGTGTGAAGAGAGACTGTTGCATAAGTGAGCCAATAATAATTATGTTTCTCCAATACTGACCGGCCGTGATTCGCGGGCACACAGATACGACGCGTAAACAATCAAATGATCCAATCACGAAAATGGTTGTGAACTGAAGTTGTTTTGGAACAGCACAACTTGCCCTGAAATATTTTCGCGGAAAACAGGTGTCCCTAGCCTATCACACGCTGCGAAAAGTTCGCTGTTGGTTGAGCGACCGACTGGCGAGTTCTGTTACCCGGGCACCGATTGGCTACCGGCGTTCCATAATCTAACTGATTAAATTTAAAGTTAGAGTAGGAAAAAATTAACTGATTAAAGTTGGACGTTTTTATCCACGCAAATTAAATGATTAAAGTTTAAGTTAAAAATTAAATCAACTTGTTAATGCTTAAAGTAAAATAACAACAACAATTTAACAGTTAAAATAAAGTCTCAGAAAAGTTTTTCGTCAATGTTTATTCAAAACATAAAAAAAAAAAAAAATCGCCATATAAGGTCCCACAAAAAAATTACCACAAATTAGTCGCTGGATGCCGAATCAGATAGGCCTACTTATCAAAATGATGAATTGACAATTTTCTACAAAACCATTTGAAATAAAACTTCGAAAATAAACTCTTACAGCACAACTTAGCACGAAACCAGACAAGGGCACTGATACAAAACAATCGGAATGCGCAAGCCGCACGAGGGCCATGAAATGTGCAACTGTGATTTTTGCGTAGTGAGAGATTGTATCGATAAATCGCAACGGTGGCATCTCCCCTATCTCGCAATCGCGTTACGTCTGACTAATGACGATCTTCGATTCAGTACATAACGTCAGTGTATCGATCTGTTTATCGAGATGTGCAGCTCGTCGTCGGCAGACAAATAATTCGAGTATTTCTAAGAAATTTGTCAAGATATTATTGGCATTTGCATATATTTCGTCGTCATCTTCGACCCACAGATTAGGTTAAATAACTAGAGACCTGCAAATTTCGCGTTATTATTTGGTGGCATGCTAGATTTCACCTTCCTATGTGCACTCGAGTAGACGTAAATTGTTTATTGGCTTCTGCAAAAGTGAGTACCCATATTCCCTTTGGACTAGGTGGGACGTGATTGAGCTATATATTTGTAACTTGTTTCCGATTTGTTCAAGGCCACCCTGGGCGTCTCAAACTAACTGTGTATACCAATGGCAAGCCCAGCTCAAACACACATGGGTTTGAATTCTACTGTGTCTTCTAACAATAACGCGAATTTTGCAGGTCTCTATAAATAACGTCAGTTTTGATCGTTAAGCAGATATTTTAACGACTAAAAGTTGAAACTTAATTAGTTTTACAATTAACTACTTACTTAAAAATCACGTACTTTTTAACGAGTAATTTTAATCGTTAATTTTTTTAAATCGTTAATCCCAAGCATGCTGGCGAGTGTGGCTGTAGTCCGCGATAGAAGCGACTGTTCCACCTGCTATGTGTTCTCGAGTTCCCTGTTGTTTCAATTTGAGCACTGGCCAGCGAAATGGTGGAACGCAGTTAGCCAATAAGCAGCTGGTAACCCGCTTGCCAGCTGCTTTCCCAGCCAATAGGAAATATTTCGCACACAGATAAAAGTATAATGTGGTGACAACAGTATTTATTTTACAAATACAGTAATTTTTTTGTTATCTGTGAGCCATCAGTAGGGATAGGAAAATTTCGCGAGTTCAGTGACCTGCAGGCTAGACTCCACAGTCATGTGCACACTCGAGCATCAAATGTTCGTTCTTTGGCTGCTGTCCCAGAGAGTAGCCAGTGTTACTTCATACATAGCAGTATGACACCTACTACTTGTTTCTTTGCAATCTGCTATGAGTGCGATCCAATTAAAAATGTGACTCTAGTGTACACCTGCTGTACTTCTATCTTGTCCTGAAATTAATTCGCCAAAAAATTCCTATCCCTAGCCATCAGTAAATAATGTTGCTGTTAGTGTAATATACTGCTAAGTTATTGATGTAAATGTAACATCTAATACTTTCGTAACAATATTACATCTTTACTCTACTGTCAACATTAAGGTGACGTTTATGATGCTGCGAAACAAATTTGGTGTCGTATAGATACTAACTTCTGTGTTAACAGTTTTCTTGTTTTTCCTTTGCTTCAAAAACACTCCGATGCAAAACAAATTGAGTGCAATTATTTTGTCAGAAAAGAACATTACTTATAAATGGAGACCTGAAGAATTCGCGGATTAATTTTAAATAAGCTAGAATTCAAAACATGTGTGATTATATGACATTATCCATTGGTCCACAATTTATTTGACACCTCCTGGAGAACGCTGGCCCAATCGTCGCCTTCCATTGTGATAAGCAGATAACCAATGAGCAGTTAATACCGACATATTTGTACATAATACTGTAGAGTCTAGCCTTCATGTCATTGGACTCACGAATTTTTCAGGTCTCTACCTATAAACAAAAAAAATTAGGTAGGGCAAAGAATCGAACCCGCGCTGTGGGTGCATGACGACCTTCACTTCACTAAAGCCATAGTCCTATCAGCTGCTCTATTTGGACACGCCTGCCTTCCTTTCATGTTGTGAGTAGGGGCAGGGAAATTTCGCATTTTAAAACACCTGTACGCTAGACTCGACGGTCCTATGTATTTTCGACGCTCGACTTTGTGTTGATTGTTGGTGGCCCTGGAGTGTGTAGCCATTTTTACCTCAGATCAGGTGACAGAGCGTTCGGTGCCGGTTTCCGTGCAGGTCTGTTATTGGCTCACATTTCATCTGGCTTGTCTAATAAACTGTGATCCAATTGCAAGCATAACTGAAATGTAAATGATTTTAAATTCTAGTTTGTCCTAAGATGAATTCTCGAAATTTCCTATTCCCCAATTGTGCGTATTCTACGACATATACGACAGCCTGCAATGCTCTTGCGTCACATGGAAAACTTTTTGTTCTAGAAGTATACCATATTTGGCACATGCAAACTGCTTGGCAAGGTTTTTAAAGCTGATCTAAATTACGTTTACTTATCATTATATACTTTAAAATGTAAATATAGTAGTTTCGTTTTATGATGTTATTGCTGCACTATCACCCTCCATTTTGCAATGTCGAGTCAGAGTAAACTGGTATTGGACTGACATTACTTTAATGTCGCGGTTTAGGTTTACTTTTTGGCATATATAAATAAATAAATAATCAAGAAAGGCCGTTTAAATAATTATCTACTTTTATCGAACTTAATAAAAGTGGCTAAATGGGTAATAATGTTTACAAATAAAGTTCAGTGTGTATCATTTAATTAAAGTCTTAAAACAATTTGTATGCTAAAATTAAACATTAATTTCACACATTCCGTTCTAAGGTTTTCTGAAATTAACTCTCAATTATTTGTAGTGTTATAAACAATTATTGAGCAATTACATTTTTTAAACATTATCACAGTGAAGTTATAAATCTCGTGCTCTTCTACAGGAAAATTATTCTGATTTGTAAGTGAGTGAGTGAAGAGATTTGGGCGGCTCTTAACAGTGAGGTTTCAAGAGTCGATGAGGATGAAGCGAGGTGAGTATGGAGGAGCGCCGGAATTAAAAGGGTGTTGGGGGGGGGGGGGGAGATCCCCGAATAAAAACCCCGCCGACCAGCGGCATCGTCCGGCACAATTCCCACTTGCGGAAATCCGGGAGTTACCCGGCAGGGAATTGAGCCCGGTTCACCTTGGTGGGAGGCGAACAGTATAACCGCTCAGCCACCGCGGCCCGTTCTGATTTGTAGACGTTGCTAAAAGTAGTTGCCAAAGAAATGTTTGTAACCTTACAAATAACTGAGAGTTAATTTCACAAAACCTTAGTACGAAATCTGTAAACTAATGTTTAATTTTCGCAAACAAGTGTCTAAGATTACTAATTTTATTATACACACTGAACTTTATTTGTGATAATTATTACTCATTTAGTAATTTTTTAAAGTACAATAAAAGTAGATAATTATTTTAATGGCCTTGCTCGATGATCACAAATAAATAAATAAATAAATAAATAAATATATATATATATATATATATATATATATATGTAGGCAATGTATTTTTTTGCAAAAAGTGCTTTCTGTAGCAACCGGAATATAAATAAACTTAAACTATGGCACTAAAGTAATGTCAGGCCAATACCAGTTTACAATGACTCCACATTGCAAAATGGTGGATGGCAGTGAATAGTAATATCCTTATAAAACGAAACAACTATATTTAAATTTTAAAGTATGTAATGGCATAGGCTGTTCACGGTAAAATGGCCACTTTTGAAAGCCTCGCTAAGATCTAATTGTATACACGTTGTGTATTCCTCCGCCTTATGTAAAATCAACATTGCCATGGGCCTCGTCACATTATTAATGCGTCGGTAAAATAAAACTGTGAAATTATTAATAAAGTAAAGACTTTAAAATTCTGCTCTTTTTTACACTTCGATGCATTAAAAAACATAAAGCGAAAGAATTAGTTTTAAGTTATCGCAATTGATTTACCTAACACTAATTCGACGTTAAGATATTGCACTACTTTCCTTCCATCGTTACCAACTTTACTGGGCGAATGTCACTCAGTGCGCTCATGCTTGCAGGAGCAGTAACTTTTTTCTAAGGTTCATTTCTAAAGTGCTCACTTTATCGTGAACAGCCTTTAGCTTAATGTAACTCAGATCAGCTTTCAAACCTTGCCAAGCTGTTGATGTGTGCCAAATATGCATCTACATCTAGAACAAAAAGTTTTCCACATAACGCACGAGTATTGAGAACATTGTTGGTGACGGCCATGGCCATGCATAGACTGCGGTCTGCAGTGGGCGAGAGAAGCGGCGTCAAACTTTGTTGAGCGCGGTGCACTGTAAGCGTCACCTCTGCAGGCGACTCACCTCGCTCAGAAATAGCTCTCAGCTGACCATTGTGTGTGGGCAGGCCGGCGTGGGTCACACTTCACACTGCGTGTATTTACGTTCTGCATTCGTACTCCGGGGCAGCCTCATTTTTTTTTCAGTTCTTCACTATATAATTTTCCTTTTTTTTAATTTCCTTCCTATAGTCTTTCTTCAGAGAAATGCACCTTTGCAGGCTGTTCACGGTAAAATGAGCACTTTTAAAAGCCCTGCTTAAGATCTACTTTTATTCACGGTGTGTACTCCTCCGCTTTATGCAAATTTAACATTGCTATTTGCCTCATCGCCTTATTCATGCTTCGGCCAAATGAAACTGTGAAATTATTAAGTAAGTTAATACTTTACAAATCAGCTCAATTTTACACTTCGATGCATTAAAATTATCTAACACTTTTTATTCGACGTTAATATATGGAACTACTTTCCATCCATCGTTACCAAATTTAATGGGCGAATGTCACTCAGTTCGCCCATTAAAATATATATGCATGCAGGGACACTGACTTTTTTATAAGGTTCATTTCTAAAATACTCACTTTATCGTGAACAGCTTCTATCATCATCACTATCTTTATATTTTTATCATAAATTCTTCTTTTCGCAGGAGTTGCTTAATGTCATAAATAAATTAGGATAACAGTGATTCTAGACTTTTTCTGGACTTTTTCCACAGTACCTACAGCGACGTTACAGAAACTAACAGTAGGGGAACAAATGAAGTGGGGAAAATGCTTTCGTCACACGGTTCTTGAAAAAGAACGTGGCTGGGCCTTCTCTCAGTTGTTGTCTTTACTACACGACTGCCACTTTTGGTGTAACGCGACTGTCCAGAATTACCACCAATCTAATATTTTACTACAAATTTGCAGTCTTCCAATGCACTGCACTGAGCCTGGCTTAGAACATTAAGGCCCCTGCCTAGCTGGTGGTTGAACAGCGTTGCAGAGTGTTTCAAATACACTGTTTTCAACGAAACTATTAAACGTGCGTCCAACGTACTGACCTACGAAAAAAACACACACTTCAAGCGAGGGCTATTTGAGTGCTTTCAAGACGTCACAACCATTAGGAACACTATTTCGTAACACTCCAATAAAAAAAGTGATAAGAATCTGAAACCCGACTACCCAAAAGTTAAAAAAAAATCTTCAGTTAAGTGTACGAGTATATTTATAAGGCCTTAGCCACACGTCGTGCCGTTTAAGACACTATATATATATATATCTATATATATATATATATGTATATATATAGTAGATATCTATGTACTAAATTTTACGCATTTCAGTTCAGTGCTGTAAAAACTACATCGTTGTAACGCCCCAGGATGGACAAACGGATAGATTTATCATATTATTATTAGTCTATTGTGCCCCATTGCATGCCTTCAAATTGTCATGTTCTTGAGACAGACTATACTCGTACACTCAACTGAACACTTGTTTGTAACTTTTGAGTAGATGGGTTTTAATTTTTTATAACTTTATTTTATTTACCATTTTTTTCTACCTACACAAATGTAGGTTGTCAATTATCACGCTTAATCTACATATTATTAATCCTAAAGTATATTTATCGATAAACATTAATGACACATACTTCCAAAAATTAAGCCGCGAATGAAATGCTTGCGCGAGATAACATTGCCTGTGACGCCATCTAATGTCACGGCCGCCGTTTTGAATTTTCTTATTGTGCTATAGCCTATGACACTCGGGTTATCAAAAGGAATCGATAGATACCTCATTTATCAAAATCGGTGCCATAGGTGCGATGCTCGATGGAACATCCAAAATTGAACAGACATACATCGTGTTATCGAACCTTCCTGGAGACTTCCCACCAATGTAATAAGTGTCACCGCTGAAAGTCCCATAGGCACACACACGCAGTGCAACGAGAACACTGCACGTCAGTTCAGAGCCTTGCACCTCTGGTGGCAATGGCGCCCTTGCGGTGCGTGGCAGTGTCGCCCTTATTGCTCCCGCGCTTTTCGGCCTGAACGCGGAAAAAAAGCTCTAGACAGGCGAGAGTCTTGATTATACTGTTCGGTGTGTGGTTCAAGAGATCTTGCAAAGAACAGCACTTCGCATGAAAGATTCGTAGCGTTGAGTACGTCATCTTCTTAACCCATTCAGATCCAGTGTACACAATTGTGTACATTACACACGTGTAGGTTATTTTTGATCTGTACTGCACATTGCGATACTCATTGACAATTGACCTTACCTGTGGGTAAATGATTACCAAACCGTCTTATTTGTCTAAGACATAATTGGTGCATATTACTGTAGACGAATATATAGCCTACAGCTCATTAGTTATCCATAAAGGTAGGTCCACGTCTGCTCTACCTGTAGTTACAACGCCGGCTCCGATAGCTCACTCGACTGTCTAGTAAAATATTTCCGAATAACAATGAAAAATAGCCTTTTTTCGCGGATTTTATGAACATGTAAAACGTGCAACAAAACATTACAGCATTTTTCATTAATTTTCTTTATAGTTTTAAAACGACACATATATATTACTACATTTACCAAGAAATATTTGTGATAATATCTGCAACAACTTGTAACACATAATTTTTTTTATGTAGGAAAGTGTAGGTATTCTGGTGTTACATTACAATATTGCAAAATTCATAACATCTAAACTGCATAGCTTGACCCAGTGCAATTTGAGGAAATATGTTCTTATATGCGTAAAAGATAGAAAAAATTGAAATGACTGTTGCGGCACAAGTTTAGGTTCTACATGCAATTCCATAATTTTCACTGTGATCTTAAACTTTTGACCGGTACTGTACTCTTTAGGAGTATAGATTCTGTCGATTTTTTAAATAGCTATTTTAGCAACTGCGAAATTCCCTGACGCATGGCAGGTAGGAATTACCACGCTGCGGAAAGTACTGGTGGATTTTCGGAAATCTGCTTGTATCAGTTAAAGCCAACGTAACTCGTGTGATTGTATTATTTCGGTTTTGACCAGGGCACCCGTCAGAGAATACGTGAATTTCTTTAACATGCGACCCTATGTACGTGTCAACATAATCGAGGATAAATTAACAAATCTCGTTTGGTCCTTTTTGTGCTTGGCCTTCACGATAAATGTAAAATACCAACTTCCCCGTTCTCAAATCTTGAATGTTGCATACATAAACCCACAGTTGCCGCAGATAAAATATTTCCTGCACAGGGATATGTGGAAGTGGTAGGTTTTGCATGTGATCTATAACATTCCCTGCAATACTGTCATCTTTTGCATACTTTTCCGTAACAATTTTCATTCTATTGTGAAACGTTTGTGCTTTCCTCACGTGTACTAGTTTTTTCGGTTTCAGCAACACTCTTAGTAACATGATTTAGTGTTGGATTCTTTAGTGTTGCTGACAGCTGTTCACATTTAGAACATGTATATACTTGAGGTTGTCTAAATGAAAAGGAAAAGTTGTTTCTGAAATTCTTTGCATAGTGCTTGTAAGAGACTTTAGAATTCGCATTCTTTTCTTTAAACATACTGTACATTTAGGTAACATTAAGCCTAGCATCTAAATAGAATACTTCTCTAGAGGAGTATTGAGACTGGTGTACTGGAAAAGACTCAATATGTTGGTGAATTTTTTGTAGCTCTTCACTTGACATTTCTCTTCCATTCCTGTGTTTGCCACGTTTATCAGTTGGGCTTTTACTTTGTGAAAGTAATGTACGTAGACGACGTACACGTTTTGTCGTTATACCATATATGGCGACAAAAGCATCACGGCAAACTTTGATCCTTTCAGTATGCCATACAATATGATAAATAAATGAAATTGCCTTAGTTGAGCCAACTGGGTCGCCTTCGGTGTACAGGAATTGCCTTTATTAATCCTTGGAGGTAAATATCTTGCTCATTCTTTGTGTCAAAGTCATTTATCGTTTGATCACATCAATTTTCTGATACTTAGTAAAGTGTCGAAAACACTGTTTCTTGCATCTGTAACAAAGAAATGTCTGCAATAATATAAATATCTTAAGTTATTTTCACACAGGTTATGATTGATACGATAAACATTACAACACTGTACTTCATGTGTCATAACTTTGTTACATGTAAAATATAGGTGTTACAGTGCACACATGTTTATGAAAATACTTACTGGCATTGAAATCCTGTTTGTCTGGCACTGATGTCCTTTCCTGAATAGTTTGTATGAGACAAACCCTTTACGTTAGCCTTTTTATCTTATAGCTATCGTCATTTCTTGCACCTTTTCGTTTCTTAGTAGAGCTGCTATCCATTTTGACTGTATGTGTTGAATTACGTACGCAAAAGAAACTCAATATAAATAAATTACAATATTATAATACCAGTGTTGCCAACAACTGTTCCTAAAACCTCTAAATTAACATCATAGGCAATGCAACGTAAAATATATCACACCCATGGAGGTTTAAATCCATGGATTAAACAATGGTAACAGAACAACATAAAATATATCACACCCATGGATGTTTCAGTCTATGGATTAAACAATGGTAACAGAATTTGAAGGCTGCTGTACTTGCTACAACAAAAGATATACTAAATCGCCTGAAATCATGACAGTCATATGTTTCTTAATGAGTTAAATGCCCCCCGCACTAGACATCACACAGCTTTTGTAGGACAGCTGCCACGTTATAGAATAATGTCTCCATGACGGACCCTCGCAATTAACGTCACAGGTGTGCAACATTTTCTTTTGCAAAAGTTATGAAGTCCAGGACATGTTTCTTTTGTAAAGGTTCTCAAGTACAGAACATAGGACTTTTTGCAAATTCCGTAAATATTCATACTGCTATTAAACTTGTTAAACACATTGAACTTTGGACATTTTGGTGCAGAACAGATAGCCCTACTGTCGTAGATCATGGATATGGTCAGAACTCAATTTCACTATAAAGTGGGCTTCGTACTTTTTGCAAATTCCTGATTCAATTATATATGTTACTTAACATTAATAAGAGGCAAAATAACTATGCACAATACCTGGTAATACAAACATGATTTACAGCAACAGTCATTATTTATATTGAAACCTGTTGCCACGTCTATTGCATTTACTACACAATTTCAAATATAGGTACATAGTAAAAAAGTTTAAGAATAATAAATTGCTTAGAATTTTCACACAGTCATTGTCATCATTTAATTTCAGAAGAGAAGTAACTTGCTGCAAAAGCTGCTCCTTGCTCTTATCTGTGACGAACAGCTGGCGGAAAATATGCTTTGGTCACCTCTGGTCGAGAAGCCAAATCAAAGTTCCGAATCATTACAGTTATTGAAACACGTGCTACATTTGAACTAGCGATACGTGTTTTAATTTTTTTTTTTGTAATCTGTTGAACTTAATACACTGTTTTCCAAAAAGCGAAACAACTGGAAAATATCCCCACGCAAAGCACACTTACTAATTGACGATATGTAACTCTCAGAACTGGCAAAGTTCAGCTGAGAGAAAGGACACCCAGGTTAGCTGCAGTTTCCGGCGTGAGTCACTCGCAGTAAATCTATCACATGTCACTCGGTGCGCCCGTTGAAATATATGCAAGTTGGGGCAGTGACATTTTTCTAAGGTTGATTTCAAAAGTGCTCACTTTATCGTGAACAGCCTTTACACTTCTTCCCTACCTGCAAAGCTATATTTCGGGGTTCATATCATTTGTTCGTCTGATTTCACTCTTTTCTTATTCTGTATTTTATCACAAAAACATTACCTTAAATCATTGTTTTCTTATCACGGCTATAATTATTTTTGGAAAAAAAAAAAAAAAATCACAGAATTTTTTTTTGGAATACGTAACACCGTTTTGTAACGTTCCCTGTTGTTATGCCTGGAGGCTTATCAGGGGACGGCTTACAAACTAACTTACGACCTAACAACAACCGTGTCTTACCTGGGATTCGAACCCAGAACCTCCCGCACCCCAGATCGGCGGCACACCAACCGACTACGTATATAACATAACCCATATTATGCCGCACTTCTGCAAGTTGAAAAGAATTCGCGGAAGACATGAGAACTGACCGATTTGGATCAAACTGCGTGAAAATGTAGAGCATATGTATGAGAACAAAAACCGCCCACTTTAAGTTTTGTGCGAGGATGTCGGTGGATGTTTGATTTTGGGTAATTCTGGAGCAGACATTTCGAAACACTAAGCATTATTTCGATGGTGTGACTAATAATGTAGGCCTTCCGATTTTCGCGAAAGGAGTTCCTGCCCAGTCATATATGAAAACAATTTCACTCAGGTCCACTTTGCCGATTGAATGGTGGTGTAACTGCCACGTGACTTAGATACTTGCTCGCGGATCACAGACGGTCGGTACTGAAATAACCTAGTTCTGATTAGCACATTCAAATACTACCACAGAGTAAACAAACATACAGAGACGAAATGTTGTGGTGGTTCCTTTTTGATGTGGGCGTACCCATCTTCTGGTTGGATCGAGGAAATGTTGCACACGACAAATATTTATCGTCAAACTGTACACCACAAGGAATCAGCGGCCGGTGTTTTGAGCGTCTTCGTTGTGGGACATCTGAATTGTTCAAGTTTTTGCAACTCTCATTAGTAGAGACCTAAAATATTCGTGAGTTCAATGAAGTGCAGGCTAGACTCCGGAGTCTTATCTACAAATATGCCAATATCAACTGCACACTGTTGGTCTGCTGTCACAGTAGAAGGTGACTATTGGCCTAGCGTTCTCCAGGTGGTGTCGAACACCGTGTGGACCAATGGCTAAATTAATATAAACACGCGCGTTTTCAATATTAGTTTGTCCTAAAATGAATCTTCGAATTCTTCAGGTCTCTACTCATTAGTGAATGGTCATTGCTCCATGCAACGAACAGGCAGTACTTAAGAGAAGCACACTCGATACAAGTACAGAACACACCATGAAACTAAAGAATATCCACACGTCAGCTCGTAAATTAAGTTGTGATTACATAACGGGTTAAAATTTTGCACTTCGTAAACATTTACTGGCATTCATTATTATAAGAGAGCCATTTGTGTTAGTTTTTTTTTCTCCCCCCTGCTACACAGAAATGTCAACAGTATTATTGTTACTACTAAGGTAAATTATTGCTATCTGTGGGCTGGCCATCAGTAACTAATGTTACTGTTCATGTAATGTACTGTTAAGTTATTTTGTACCAACGTTAGCTTCTCACAGTACTGTCAAAATTAAGGCGGTGTTTATTTTACGGCGAAACAAGTTTCGTATTGAATTGATGTTAACATTTATATGAATATTTTTTTGTATTTTCTTTGCTTTACAAAATATTCCGATGTAAAATAAATTTAAGTATTATTATTTTATCAAAAATAGAACTACTACCAACGAAGAAAAAAATTTATGCATAGGAGGGGAATCGAACCCGCGCCTGGAGTGAGCGACTTTCTACCACCTGTTATATTTTAACAGATGTGGCTCTGCAGTTCTCTTTCGCTATGTGGAAATACTTTATGCTCTAGAAATATATGTATATTGGGCATATGCAAACTGCTTTGCAAGGCAATCTACATTTAGTTCCCATACTATGCTTTAAATTTTTAATAAAGTGGTTTCATTTTACGAGATAAATGTTGTTCACCAGTATCCGCCTTTACAACGTCAAGTTAGTACACACTTATGTTGGCTGGACATTGCTTTTATGTCACAGTAACACAAAATATTTTGTTATTCCTGCTATTTTTAGCGTAATACAACATTCGGTTGCGGCAAAATTTCTTAGCGGCTTTAATAACATTAACAATTTAACAGTGAATTTGAATGATAGTAACATAAGACTTCGTAAATGGTTAAGATTATTAACTTTGTCGTTGCATTATTAATTTTACTACACCATAGACGGTTAAAGAAATGCATCAAGAGCAATAATTTTTCTTGCAACAACATTAGATTTTTTTCTTTATAGTCTGAGGTAAAAATGGCTATATTCTGGGGCAGCAGCCATTGTACAGAGAGTTGAGGCTATAAAATACATAGTGCAATGGAGTCTAGCATACAGGTAGTTTAAAATGCGAAAATTTCCTGTCCCTACCTATAGGCTGTTCGCGTTAAAATGAGCACTTTTGAAAGCCCCGCTTACGATCTACTTGCATGCACGTTGTGTATTCCTCCGCCTGATGTAACATTAACATTGCCGTGGGCCTCTTCACTTGGTTCATGCGTCGTTCAAGTGAAACTGTGAAATTATTAAGAAAGTAAACACTTTACAAAACTGCTTATTTTTTACACCTCGATGCATTAAAAAACTGAAAGCGAAAGAAATAATTTTAAGTTATCACAAATGGTTAACTAACACTTTTTATTTGACGTTACAATATGGAACTACTTTCCAGCCACCGTTACCAACTTCACTGGGCGAATGTCACTCAGTGCGCCCGTTAAAATATACGCAGGAAGGGGCAGAGACATTTTTTTAGGGTTCATTTCTTAAGTGCTCTCTTTATCGTGAACAGCCTTCACAGACATTTTGAGGTGTGCACACATTTACTGGAATTGAAGAAAAATAAGGAGTAAGTTGCCTGTATCCAGTACAGAAGAAACAGACGTTTTGTTGGTCTCTGTAACTCCACTTCCACTCTACAACTGATTCACAATACACCACACACCACACTGTAATGTACAATATTCATTACTATAGGCTGTTCACGGTAAAATGAGCACTTTTGAAAGCTCTCTGGTTTGGAATAATAGTTAATAAATTTATTTTATTTTAGCCTGAGACGTTAACTTCCGAGTGCAGTGGAATACATGCACTGTGTTTATCACTTACATGGCAATATTTATTTTCAAAGGTGGTTGAAGGATAAAAAATAGCTGAAAGGAAAAGTAACTAGGGCCTCAAAAGTGCTCACTTTACCGTGAACAGCCTATAGCTAACTGTCAGCGAATGGTGTGGTGAGTAAACTGTGTCCAAATTAAGTGTCTTTTCATATTTAACGGGGCCTCGGTGGATGATCGGTTAGCCTGCTCGCCTCCCGAAAAGGCGAAACGGGTTCAATCCACCTTCGGGGCCACTCCCAGATGTTCGCAAGTGGGAATCGTGCTGGACGATGCCACTAGTTGGCGGTTTTTCTCGGGGATCTCCCGTTTCCCCCGTCCTTGCATTCCGGCGCCGCTCCTCACTCATGTCGCTTCACCCGCATTGCGCTCAAGACCTCGATGTTAAGAGAAGCCCCAATATCTTCACTCACTATACAGGCTCTTGCAAAAATACATGTCAACACTTCGGGGAAACAATTCTCATGTCTAGAGGAAGAAATGACGTTATTCGAATCTAGGTCCGGAAACGCTGCGTTTCTATACTACAACTCCCATTACATAACGTACATTGCATGGCCCGTGGGATGGATCATGTTTCTGTGGAATGCCATCGCAGCTATCGTGCGCATGACATACGGCACCGCATAACACGAAACTACACACCAGAACATTAGGAACTGCACGTAGTGAAAGCACACGCGACGGTCGTACCTTCCAGCTTGATGCTACATCGAAGAATGCGCTACGTCCGATTAAACGGTCGGTTCGACACGCCTGGTATGGGGCTGCCGTCACAATACTGCTCTTATGGCATTCCATATAAATATGATCCAAATCGCAGACCATACAATGTGCGTTATGTATGGGAGCTGTAGTAATGAAACGAAGCGTTTCTGGTTCAATGTCCACATAATTTAAATGTATGCAGTTACGAGCAGTGATTTTTTTCCATGGATTGTTTTCAAGAGTATTCGCTTTATCGTGAACCATCTATATCTAATGTTTTGTTAAAGTGAAGGTTTTAATTATATTTTAATTATAAATTATAATATTTATTAAAAAATTAATTTGAATAAAAACGGAGAGAAAACAGGTGCGTTAGTACCTAATGCCTTGTAAGAAATATTTATCCTGCAAAATACTATTTAAGTGATTGCGCATGACTGCGGTGCGTTGTCTCTTGTTTAATTTTCTAACCTTGTTCGTATGAGGCGGAGGAATAGAATAGTCTGGCAGGACTTCATGAAAGTTGGAATTAACTTTGAATTTACCATGGTTCTAAATGCTGCTCACAGTAAAGTGAGCACTTTTGTAACTTTTGAAATCAACCTTTTAAAAAACGCACTACCTCTACCTCTATAGACAGGATGTCCATAAATTATCTTTACAACTTTGGACGTTAATAACTGGAAAACTAGACTAGATAATAACGAACGGTTTTCAACATGTGACAAGATAACTCATAAAGTTTTGTTCCTTCATTCATACACGTTAATGTGTGCACCCCTAGTGGCACGGACAACGTCCAGTAGGTATTCAATTTCTTGCCATGTACGTCCCAGAATCTCCATGGTGACACGTTCAAATGCATTGCAAATGCGTATCTTCAAGTCCTTTAGGTCTGTAACCTTGGTTCGGTACACGTGGTCCTTGACAAAACCCCATAAGAAGAAGTCAAGTGGTGTTATGTCAGGTGATCGTGGCGGCCACCGAATCGGATCATCGCGTCCAATCCACCTATCCGGAAATGTTTCATCCAGAAATTGACGGAAAATTAGGGACCAGTGAGGTGGTGCCCCATCCTGCTGGAAGATGACGCCAGGTTGTAGGTTTTCCAATAGTGACACGGCAAACTCCTGTAACATGTCCAGGTAAACACCACTGTTGACGGTAGACTCGATGAAAAAGAATGGACCAATGATGCAATTGTGCATAAGCTCGCACCACACATTGACTTTGGGACTGTCGCTTTCCATTTCACGTGCCACATGAGGACGCGCTGATACCCAAATGCGAACGTTATGCCGATTCAGTTTCCCTGATACATGAAACGTTGACTCAGCGGAGAAACAAATCGTTTTCAGGAAGTCATTGTTTGCGTCGATCTCGGCGAGTATCTCCACTGCTAACTGTTCGCGCTGAGGTTTGTCCGTAGGCTTTAGTGCCTGAAGCAGCTGAACCTTGTAGGCATAGAGTCGTAACCTCGTATGCAACACTCTGTGCACTGTTGATCGTGGCATTTTCAACTGTCTGGCCGCCGTACGAAGTCATTTTGTCGGACTACTTGCAAACGCCTCCCGTACCTTGTCCACGGTGGTGTCTGAAACAAATGGGTGACCCACCTCCTGTTTATGGATAACACTTCCTGCTTCCATAAATGATGTATGCCAATCTCGAATACTTGGCCGGAACGAAGGTTCCCTTCCATACTGTGTCCGGAAGTTTCTTTGCAATTGGGTATCGGACTTCGTCTCTATGAACAAGGCTACAGTCTGAGTTTTCTCCTGGAGCGTCCACATTTTCCGCTCAATCTGCATAACCTGGAACAGAACAAAACTTTATAAGTTATCTTGTCACATGTTCAAAACCGTTCGTTATTATTTACTCTAGTTTTCACGTTATTAACGTCTAAAGTTGTAAAGATCGATGGAAAGTAGTTCCATATCTTAACGTCAAATAAATAGTGTAAGGTGATCTGTGATAGTTAAAATTAATTTTTTGCAATTTCTGTTTTTTTTTAATCGACGAGTAAAAATTAGCAGATTTGTTAAATATTTACTTTTCTAATATTTTAACAGTCTCGCATGTCCTACGCGTGAATAAAGTCACTAGGCCCATGGCAATTTACATTATACATAGGGATAGGAACATTTCACGCTCTCATTTCAGGACAAGATAGAAGTTAAACACATGTACACTGAATTTTCAATTGGATCACATTTTATTAGACACATCCTAAACGACTTTGAGCCAATAGCAGACTTCCAAGGAGACAAGTAGCGAGTGCCATACTGCCAGGTGTGAAGTAACACTGGCCAATGAACAAACATCTGAAGCTCAAGTGTGTACAGGACTGTGGAGTCTAGCCTACAGGTCATTGAACTCTCGAAATTTTCCCATCCCTAATTATACATAAGGCGAAATAATTCACAACGTGCATAAAAGTAGATCTTAAGCAGGATTTTACCGTTAACAGCCTATATACAGGTTGTTCGGAAATTAAACGCCCAAAGTACTGGAGATGATTCTTTATGAAAAATAAAGTTGAAAATATATAAGACACCATATAGGTAGGCCTACCTAAACGGAATATTAAAGGAGATTATGAGTGTTTAAAAACGGTGTGTATTTCCATCGAGTGCCTTTTACTTTCTACCAGCTGTAGGGATGGTGGCGATCTACCTGCAGGATGTCCCACACGGTGGAATGGGATACGCCCATTTGACGCGCTGTAAAGAGTGTACTAGTGGAGGGCACATGGTCGATGTGCTGACGTGTCATGTTTTCTAGTCGAACAGTGCGGACAGACGAGGACGGCCTGTATTACGTATATGTCTCTGCAACATGGAACGCGTAAGTCACCTTTCTGCTGCGGACTTTGTAGACGGTCGGCGAAAATAGGTTTTCAAAACCCTAGATTCACAGGGTCATATCTCCTTTATATTCCGTTTGGCTATACGTAGAGACATGCAAAATGAGCTATATTATTTGGCAAGAAGCTATACTTCACTCCTCTATACCTGCCCGAGCGCAATTCGTGGTTTCATTGGCTACTGGCTACTATTCAGCTTCATTGTCCTGTGTGAGCGCTTCTCTGTAGAATGGTTGTTCAATCGTTCAGCCTTAACCTTTGGCTAAATGCGTCCTTGGGACGTAATATACTAGAAGTCAGCCAATTGTGGATGTCAAATGATCATACAACGTCGTGGAGTTTAGTTTGTATCCACAAAATAACGCGAAATTTGCAGGTCCCTAGGTATACGTTGTCCTATATCTCTTCGACTTTATTTTTCGTAAGTAATCACCTCCCGCAGTTTGGGATTTTAATTTCCGAACGCGCTGTATAGGTTTGGACGACAAGCTGGCTAGCAGTGCTGCCAATCCGCTCATGACGTGAGCTGTATGCTGCACATTCAGCGCTTGAAACACGATACGCTCAAGAGCGCGGTCACCTGTGTCAGCAGCTGCACTTGGCTTGTACACTCCTCCTAACACACCGGAATTTAATATTTTCCACTCTCAACAAACACACAGCTTGCTGTCTGCGCCGTTAAAGTTCTACATTTTGCACGCATGCATGTGGCAGCAGTCTCCACCAACCTCTAAAAGTGTTTTATTTCTATCTTGCGTCCAGATTAAAAAAAAAAAATTTTTTTAAATAATCATGAACACCCGATTAATGGGGCAAAAAAAATCCCACCGAAGCTATATTTCAATATTCTACATTCAACTTCTGCAGTTTTCCTTCCGTTATTGGCCACGTGCATTCGTCGAATAGAGTTTAGGTAATATTTGGGCCAATGAGAATTAAATTAATGCGGTATTGAACGTCTGTGATTCGCAGGAAGGTACCTAAAATCTCTGTCACACTGTCAATTTTTTGTCCTCAAATATATTTGACAATAAAATTTTATGACAAAATTTGGCCTTCAAATTTTTCCTTCCAACGAATTTTTTCAAATATTTGTGAATGTATTTGAATATGTGTCACATTGTCAAGTTGTTTTTCTGAGAGCATCTAGTTTCAATTTTTTTTTATAAAAATTATTTTCAAAGTGAAATATTGTTGCTGTGTTTCCGTACAGTTCACTACACGATGCAATATAACGAATGTTGAGATTTATTCTCACTTGTTTGCTAAATTTATTTATCAGTGATATTTCTTGCACAGTGAAATTTAATGCCTGTGAATTATTAATATTATGTGCAATATTTACCTAAAACTGCATTGATGCAGAGACACATTCTCTATAATTTAATTATCTCTAAAACCTTATTTCTTCATTTTATAGATTCGTGACTTCAGATACGCAATTTAAAAAAAAACTGTTGCTATTCTGGCTGTCGAAAAAAATACAAACCAACTCTCTAGTTGTATTTTTGAACGAAAACAATCAAATGACTGACAAAACAAATATATGGAGTTGATTCAACTGAATATTTTGTTGACAGACTAATTAATTTTCGCCCAACACAGAGGTATTTTTTATTCAAGCTTGTTGTGGTTATGAATAAAATGAATTTTGTTGGCTTGAACGAACTTTTCTCTCAGGGTGGCATTAAGGTAATATTTAATTTTTTTTATTTGGTTAACTGGAAGAGTTATTATTTGCCAAATCATTATAGTTTTCGAAATATTACACCTAAGAGTCTCAATTTCCCAAATTCTGCAGCATACTAGGCTTTGCTCCTAGATATTCTTTTCCAATCAAATTCCATTTTACGCAATCCTAATAGTATGCAGAACATACTGATTCAGCATGAGCGCAATTATAAACAGGTAAGCGAGTATTGGCTCTCTGGATTTTGTTGAAAATAGGGGTCAGACTTGTTGTAAATATATTTTTGGTCATCCAAGCAAAACTGTTAACATTCATATAGTAAATAGGTTAAACCATTAACTGTAGAGGAAAAGTAGTTTTTGTTCCTTTCGTAGCTTGTAACACAAATGCAGCATGCCGCGCTTAGACTATAATTCAACCTTTTGAACCTGCCTATAACTGTCTTGTGTCGGAGTTTGGGTGATACATTGTTAAAACTATAATGATTTGACAAGTAATAACGGCATTAAGGAGTAATATGACCTTAACCATTCATATCAAAGACGTGTAGAAAATCCCACAAATCACATCAGCTGCAAGCAAGACTGGGCACTGATGCATTTTGCTGAGCACAGTGACGGTTATAAGTATCATTGAAATGCGTGTTCACCATCGTAAACAGGGTGACTGGACGTATTAGGGGAGTGTTGGTCATTCATTAATGCTACAAATTATTGGCGAAATTTCATGTTCCTTGCAGTCAATATAGAAAATTCAAGGAAAGCAAGTTCAGGCAGTAAAATTGCCCAACTTTGTGGACAAATACTTGGACAGAGCAATGTATTCCTGTCGAACTCTTCCTCACGCTGTAAATTTGAACATTTCTTCTCACCGCAACGTATCCTGGTTTATAAAAAAGGCTACCTGGCTTTCTCAAAAAGAGTTCCACTCACGATAGATTTCACTAACCCATGGGTAGAGACCTGAAGAATTCGCGAGTTCAATGACCTGCAGGCTAGACTCTACAGTCGTATGCACAAATATGCCAATATTAACTGCACATTGGTTGTCTGCTGTCAAATTGGAAGGCGACGATTGGGCCAGCGTTCTCCAGGAGGTGTCAAATACCACTCGGAACCAATGATGAAAGTCATATAAAACACATGTGTTTTGAATTGTAGATTGTCCCAAAATGAATCCTCGATTTCTTCATGTCTCTACCCATGGGTAATTGTTGGCCACATGTCTTTAAGAGAACACATTTTCTTACTCAACTGGCCAATCAGAGTATGTTTACTACGATACTGTACGTCTGTGATTCGTGTGAAGACACTGTAAATCATCCAGTCACGGAAGTGGAGCTGAGCTAAAATGTTATGAAATAAATCAGGTCCTGAAATATTTTCGTGAAAATCGTGTGACCCGATTTATGAAGACTGATTCACTATAATAAAATATTTGCTGCAAAGTTGGCAAAAATCACTATCTGGGATTGCTGCTTTTCATACTTGCAGTTTGGACTCAAAGATTTGTAAACTTCAGTAATTAGTAGAGACCTGCAAAATTCGCGTTATTATATCAAGACATTTTAAAATTAAAGTACTCTTCCTTTGCAGTACGTTTATCGTTGGCCAACTCTTTATTTAACACGCCCCGGGTAACTCTGGGCCAATAAATAAACACTTCACAATCGTGTGTTACAATCACGTGCAGTTCACTCAGAAAGAAAGTCACTTAACATGTATAGCCAGCAGCCAATAGAGGAACGACGCTGGCTCGAGTGTATAAAGTACATACTGTGAATTTTAGCTTCATGGCGAAAAATACGCGAATTTTCCAGGTCCCTAGTAATAAGTTGTTGACGAGAAATTTCATACTTTTAAAATCAACCTTTGAAAAATGTCATTGCCGCTTCCTGCATACGTTCTAACCCGTTCGGTCACACATTAATTTCCGAGTTGAAGTGTTGCAGCCACGTAATATTTTGGTGTGAACTGTACTTGTGTTCAGCATTTTCTATTTCAGACAATGAATGAACAACGTGCTGCTTGTTCGATGATATTGGCATTAACCATTTGTGTCAAAGAGGCGTGCAGAAATCTACAAATAAGATTAGCCGCAAGGAAGACTGGGCACTGGTACCTAGCTGTGTATAGTTCCGGTCATAACTTTCATTCATTTTCAATGTGTAGTGGACACGGTGATTGATCGAGTTAACGGTCGCACTGACTGACAAACTCCCGGCCAAGTTGGCGCCGACGCGCGACGGAGAAAAAGTAGTCCCATTTCTTACCGTAGAATCAAAAGAGTTAGATAAACGTTCGAAAAACTTTAATGATTTATTTTTAAGGCCACCTGTTTTCCGTGAAAAGATTTACGTGAAGGCTAGACTTCAATATTCTATGTGCACACTTGCAGTCTTCCTTTGGCGCGCTTGTCTTTGAGTGAAGAGTGTCTGCTACATAAGTCAGCCAATCAGAAGTATGTTTCTCCTATACTGGCCGCCCGTGATTCGCGGGCAGATAGAAAAGACGCGTAACAATTCAAATGATCCAATCACGAAAGTAGTTCTGAACTGAAGTCTTTCGGAATACAACTTGTCCCGAAATCTTTTCGCGAAAAACAGGAGCCCCTAATTCTTTTGCTCTCTCTATTTATAATGCGTGTAAGTGTAAGAATTAGGAAATTTGTAAAATATCTACTTTTTTAAATAATGCCACAGGTTCACTTGACCGACGCATGAATAAAGTGACCAGACCCATGGCAATTTTAATTTTACGTATGATGGAAGAATACACAATGTGCATACAAGTAGATCCTAATAAGGTTTTACAAAAGTGATTAGATCACAGTGAACAGCCTTTAACGGCCCTGCCTACCAACCCGGCTGCCGCGAACTTCAAACGGGCAATCAAAGTTAAACAAGATTCCTTCACATTGCGTAAATTTTAAAGATAACCATTTCAAATATAAAGGATTGTAAGTAACATTTCTTATGGAATGTTGCTATGGTAGAATATCTTGTCGATCGTTTTGTTAATATAATTTTCCCCTAAAATATTACTTTGAAATTTACATATAACCAAAAAAGATAAATAAATGTTTATTTTAAAAAAAATTAATTTTATGTAGTAATATTCTCTGAGAAATTCGCGTCATAATGTTTTTTGTTTGAAATAGTTATCTTCATAATTGACGCAACGAGAAGGAATTTCGTTTAGCATTGATTCCTCATTTGAAGTTCGCGGCTGCCGGTTTGGCAGCACTGCAGGGCCATTAACAAGTTACGTTGTGTCCCATGCACGCTAAAGCTTGAAATGCGCTGCAGTTTGTTTTAAAATAATCGTTTTTTGCGAAACTATTAAACGTACCCTCAACAACTTTACATACGAAAAGAAAGTACATCCCAGCCTACGACGGAAAGGCACTTTCAAGATATTACGCATACTGGAAACATTATTTTCCTGCCCACCAACATAGCTAAGAACGGCCTTTTCAAACTGTATATACGTACCGGATACATAGGAAACTACACGTCAGTGTCATGCATTGGAATTCGCTGTAAAGTCGCGTCCAATAAAATGAAAGGGTCGCCGCTTAATGTCACGTTTCGATAAAGCTCCCGTCCCCTCTCTACAAGTCTTTCCAAATATATTAACCAAGAGCATATTTTCCAAACACTCTGTCTCCTGTAGCATTCTATTTGATTTAATTTAATGCATGAATATTTTTTTTAAATTTTTACTTATCTGTCGCAAGGGTTTTTACGTCTCTCTTGGCGGTTTTCCCCTTGCTCTTCATAGTTAAGATTAGCTCTAAGTACACTTAGGGATGTAGTAATAGCCCCAAAGTGTAGGCCATGGCTGCCCAATCCCTCTTTGTCTCCTTGCATATTTTCCTTCCTAGTAGGCGTAAACGGTTAGCCCTGAGACAATAAAATTCCGCCCTACCTTCGGGCCGCAACTTCACATAACACTTAGAATAAGGTTGTTAGAAAAAAAAGGTCACGTTCGGATGTGTCGCCGACGTGTATACTGCACACCAGTTGAGCGCATTGTGCGTAGAGGCGATACCGCTTTACGTACGCCGCCCGGCGTCGCCCTTAGCGCTTCACCGATTGATTTGATTTGTAATGCTATCTATTTAACAGGAACTTTGTACAGACATGGACATAAAAAACGATACAATGCAAAGATAGACCACATACAACACACCAATCTGTTGTTGCTGAAACGCGTAAGAGTAATGGAGAACATTAGTAATGACTGCAACAAAAATAAAACAAGGCGTATCAGATGAACAAACTAAACAAGACCTCAACATGGTTAAAAATAATAAACAGTAGTAATTATAACGAAGACTATGAAAATGACTATTTCAACCAACGACATCGGGGTGACGAGTACATGACTAGATGAGAGGTAATTAATTAGAAAAGACCAAGTTTTTACTAAGTAACAGTAACCAACTGTCAACTGGGACAAGAATAGGAGTTGACTTGCTTCTCACACTGCCTTGTGACAGCGACGATGGACAGAAGTACGTTCAAGAATAACGTGAAGCTAAATGCTGTTCACGATAAAGTGAGCACTTTAGAAATGAACCTTAAAAAAATGTCTGCTCCTACATGCATATATTTTAATGGGCGCACTAAGAGACATTCGCCCAGTTAAGTGAGTAACGATGGCTGGATATTAGTTCCATATCTTAACGTCGAATAAAAAGTGTTAAATAACGTTTTGTGATAACTTTAAATTATTTCTTTTAGTTTCTGTTTTTTTTTTTTTATGGATCGAAGTGCAAAAATTAGCAAATTTGTAAAGTATTTACTTTCTTAATAATTTCACCGTTTTACTTGACCGACGCAGAAATGAAGTGATGAGGCCCATGATAATGTTAATTTCACATAAGGCGGAAGAATACACAACGCGCATACAAGTAGATTTTAAGCAGCGCTTTCAAAAATGCTCATTTTACCGTGAATAGCCTTAAAAGAATATTAGGTGCATACATATTACCACTAGGGGAGTGACGGTTGGATAGTTGGGATGAGATAAATGGGAAAACACGAGAAAGGAACAGTGGGTAGGAAAGGAAAACAAGAGCGTCTGTTTAGCGTGGATTGCGGTACCACAATGCCATAGGCCTAAAATGTTGTAGAAATAGATTTTTACCTCACCCATACGTACCTGTCATTAGACGACCGCATTTAACGCTGAAGCTAAGCGGGATTGAAATCGTGTCGGCTGCCATAATTGTTCATCTTCTCAGCTCCACGCCGACTGTGTGCTACCTCGCATGCGTAGTGTGTGTACAGTACGTCGAAGGCACGCGCAAAACAAATATTTCATCAAATCACGCAGCAGATAAGCACACACAAGCGACGTGCTCAATAGAACCTTTTTTTTTTTTTTTTTCACTTTTACAAACACAACACTTCCTTCAAGAAATCCAGGATAAACTTGACAAATAAAATTTTGGTTGGCATTTTTCGTCAGCTGCTGATAAGAACGCACAATTTTTTAATTTTTAATCATTAAAATTATTGAACGCAATAATTTTCGAATATCGCGCGCCAAATGTTCATAGATGAGATATATGAAATCAGTAGACCTGATAAATTCGCGAGTTTAATGAACTGCAGGCTAGACTCGACAATATTATGTACAAATATGCCGCTATTTACTGCACATTGGTCGTCTGCTTTCACAGTGGAAGGCGTCGATTGGTTCGGCGTTCTCAAGGAGGTGTCAAACACCGTGTGGACCAATGGCTAAAGTTATATAAACACACGTGTTTTGAATTCTAGCTTGTCTCAGAGTGAATCCGCTAATTCCTCAGGTGCCTACAAATCAGGCTAACACTATTCACGATTAGCCTGTTCGCTTCCCACCAAGGCGAACCAGGATCTATTACCGACCGTGTCACTCCCGGATTTTCGCTTTTGGGGATTGTGCCGGACGATTCCGCTGGTCGGTCGAGGATCCCCCCCCCCCTCCTTCCATTCCGGCGTTGCCCCGTACTCACCTCAATTACCCTCATCGGCTCTCAAGTTCTCGCTGTTAAGAGCCGTCCAAATCTCTTCACTCACTCACAGTTTAAGAATCTGTTATTTCTTCGCACTAAGTTTCTGGCATTTTGCAAATAACTCATATTAATTCCCAGTTTATAAAGGCGTGTCTCTCGCTAAATAATCACGTTAGGTCGTAGGAAGTGTTATTTTTTCTCTACCCCCCCCCCCTCATTTTATACAACTAGTGGTAGGAAAATTTCGTGAGTTCAATGACCTGTATGCTATACTCCACAATCCTTTCTTTAGTCGAACCTCAGAAGTTTGTTCATTGGCTGTTGTCCCAGTGTTACCCCACATTTGACAGTACGGGATTCGCTTCGTGTTCCTTCGCAAGTCGGTTGGATATAAATAAGCCGATAACAACCATGCAAGAAATTGTGCGCACAGCCACCACCTTTTACTACCCCAATAATCAACCAATAAACAGTTGTTATCTGTATGAGGGTATATAATAATATGACGTCTAGCATGCAGGTCATTGAACTCGCGAATTTCTCGGGGTCTCTAGCTATGGATTACCCTTTAGTGAATACCTCCCGCAAGACTGACGTGTTCGCTTTCCATGCGCGCAGACTATACAGTAGGTATCGGTGATACTGTTGCTTACCTGTGATTGGGTCGCTACACCTTCCTCGCCGCCATTCTATCACCTTGAGCAAGGTCAAGACTCTCGACCGCATTCTTTCAAGATATTTTGTTAACGTTGCCGAGTTGAACCAGCTAGGTCTGAAGCAATCTAAATTTTCCCATGTGGCGTTAAGAACATAGAATAGTTAACACTGCAGAAGTAAAACCGTCTCTTACACCTACAACTTCAGCCATTCACGTTAGCAAAATGTCGTCACTGATCAGTAACATGGCGTGCAACCGTTCCCCAGTCAGTGTCAGTAGGACGCGCAGCCAATAGAAAATATTTTTGCAGTACACAGTATCAAATCAAACACAAGGCCCACTACAAGCCTTGCACAGCCAGTATGCGAATGTATATGTATATATTTGTCTGCGTCAGACGTCGTGGCATTTGAGCTCATTAGTCCTACAGTAATGAAGCTGGACACGGCCAGGCGCTGCAGCAGGCGGAATTAGTAACAGCGTGGCTGTCTATACTCTTGAGGCCCTTAAATACGATCAAATTTTTCTTCAAATAACTTTCATTTTCTATTGAATTTATTTCATTGAATGCTTAGATGTAGGGATAGGAAAATTTCGCGAGTTCAATGACCTCAGCTGTGTTTTCATTGGCTGTTGCCCCACACATGGCAGTTATGGGATTAGCAAGGTGTTTCCTTGCAAATCTGCTATTGTCTCAGAGGCGTGCAGGGTGGGTCTAATAAACTGTGATCCAATTGAGAAGGTGACTTCACTGTATATATATTTGACGTCTATCTTGTCCCGAAATTAATCCCGAAATTTTCCTACCCCTATCTATATGACATTATATAATTGTCATAATCGCAGCCATTATCTCATTCAATTTCTTTAATGTCTCGTATAAAATAAAAAATATAAAATATAAAATGTAAGTTGCACAATAAAATGAAAATTTTTTGGTGTATAACCAATTATTGTCGTGTCGTGCATGAGTCGTAAACACTTAAAAGTTTAGTTTTAGTATTTTTTTTAAAACCGGTTTCATAAAAAAATTGGGTTACATTTTTATGCGGAGACTTCCAAGCTTATTGGTAGGGATAGGAATATTTCGTGAGTTCAATTACCTGTATGCTAGACTCCACAATCCTTTCTATAGTTTTGAACCATAGATGTTTGTTCATTGGTTGTTGCCCCAGTGTTACCCCACATTTGACAGTACGTGATTCGCTTCTTGTTCCTTTGCAAGTCGGCTATTGGTGCGGAGTCGTCTAGGGCGTGTCTAATAAACTCTGATCCAATTACAAAGGTCACTTCAGTGTATACGCATTTGAAATCTAGCTTGTCCTGAAATAAACTCACAAATTTTTCCTATCCCTACTTATTGGTAGAGACCTGCAAAATTCGCGAAATTAACTGAGGACATTTTAAACTTAAAAAATACTTTCGTATGCAATACGCTTGTCATTGGACTATTCTTTATTTGAGACGCCCCAGGTAACTGCGCCAATAAATGAACACTTCACAATCGCGTGCCCCAATCACACGCAGTTCAGTCAGAAAGGGAGTGGCTTCACATCTAGGCAGAACCCAGTGGGGAAACTACGCCGGCTCGAGTATATATAGTACTGTGCATTTTAGGCTGATGCCAAAAATAACGCGAATTTTGCACATCCCTACTTATTAAATGCAATTCTTTGAAAGGAAATTAAGTAATTTTTTAGTTGAACAAATTTAATTTACGGAAGTGAATTCAATAAATATTTGATGATGTGAAGAGGCCTTTACATAAAAACATTTTCCAAGGTTTCTTTTAGATGGTTTTACACTAAAGCATGGATCAGTTCACATTTACACCGATCACGCCAAAGTTGTCCACATGCTAGCATATATTACAGTTTTGGAGCATGGCTGAAAGCGCAGTTTACTACCATACTGGTATGGTGTTATCTGAAACAAAGGTCCCGCGGTAAATACACGACAAAAGCTGGATGCTACATGTATTTTTACTTTATTTTCGGTACTCAAACAATGTAAGAAATATTTCATGAAATTAATTTAAAGTGTCTCATGGAGGAGAATTGCTAAAATAAAGACAGGAAATTTGTTCAGTGTCTTGCGCATAGAGACGATGAAGCATGTGATGCGCGTACTAGGCTCGCCCTCAGTGCTGGGCCTCGGACACGCAAAATACGTCCTTTTAGGCGGAATACGTCCTTTCATTCAGTTTTTATTAGTTTGTAATTTAAACAGTGAACGACGAGCAAAGCCCGTCAAGGTAAATAGATTGGTGTAATAAGCAATGGATGACTATACAAAATAGTATTTACATATTGGTTCGAGACTCATACCTTACATTATATGTATACTCCTGTCTTATAAATAATTGTGTATATATACATATATGTATTTATTCCTATCTTATAGATAATTATATGTATATATTTCTAAGTGTTTTCTTCTGGGCGAATGTCTCTTCGGGTTTTCTCAGAGTGCTCTCAATCGCGAAGGTCTTATGATTTTTTTTCTGTGAAATTAAAATTTTGTTATAAATTATGTTTCTGCTGTTTTATACAGTAGATTTTGAACATAAGGTTAAGATCCTATTATGTCAACCAAGGAAAAAATTACCAGTTTTCATTATAATAAAACATTTTATGTGATTGTCAGGTTGGTTGAGCGGTTTAAGACGCCAGTTTATTCTCTGGTTCCCTGTATGGGAACATGGGTTCGAGTCTCACACCTGCCAAATAACTCTTTTAAGGCATATATTGAGATTGTTGAGATGGTGTTATTCGCCTTTCGTATGTTGTTGGCCTAAGAGCTCCGTTTACTTGACTGATTCGAGTGATACTTAAACCAATTGTTCTGTTGTGAAAACAGTATATAAGCACGTGTTTTGTAAGAATGTTTTCCCTTCTTCGATAGTTGTGATGGAAGTTGGAACGCCACAAGTGGAATCATCTAATGATAGTGTAATCTTTTGTAATAAGAAGACGGTAACAACGGGTGAAGACTTACCAACTGTAACACTTTCAGCAAGGGTTTCTGAAGATTTTCTAGAAGCATTACAGAAACAATGTTGATATTGTGGTAATACATTTAGTCAAAGTTGTAATGCACATTGTCATGAACATATTCATTGCTTGTTCAGTCCAACATATAAATCATTCCACTGTGACAATTGCGATGCTGTATTTGTGAATAATCATGCCTTGACTGCTCACAATACGATTTGTACTATACACTTCAAGTAAAGCAAAAATACTTTTCTTGACTGGAGAATATGTTTGAGTGTATGTAAGTAATACTCTGTATTTTTTTGATAAGTTTGTAAAATAAAGATAAAGTGTATGTAAGACTATTGCTTTTATTCATTTTATCCCTTCCAACTTTTAAGTGTTTGTTATAAGCAATAGCTTATAAAAGTTAAGATAATGATAATAAAGACTCCAATATAAAAATGCATTGATAGTTGAATGCATACATAAAACATCACTCTACTGTATAAATTTTTTGGAGACACTAGGTGAATCGTTTTTTTATATGTATGGATAAAGAGAGCCTACAAACCCTTGTATGGGTAAATATTGCTACAGATTTATGGAAAGATTGATAAAAATTTGTAAGGATTGATTGAAATATTGGTAAAGATTGTTGTGCGTAGATTGATGATATGGCGAGATCTCTGTTTCTGTAAATGAACCTTTGACAAAACGGGGTGTGCGAAATAAAAGAAATTATTATAAATATAAGTTTGAAAATAAATGAATGTATCAAACAATTAAAATGTAATGTGAATTTTAAAGTTAAATTTATAAGTGAATATTGTGTTGGAGATGAGATCAGTCTAACATAATATTTATTATAGAAAATGTTCTTTACTAAAGGGAATATCATGTGAGTGTGTATAGGTAAGGGTTGGCAGAATGTTCGAACTTATGTCCTTCCCAATACAGGTTTTGTCTTCGCAGGGTATCTGACCAAGATATAAATATTATTTAGTTCTTGTATGTGAACTGTATATGGATATAGTTTTTTTAAATAGTTTTGCACAAATACTTTAAACAAGTAATGAATTATAACTCTTATTGATCTGTTTAATTATCCTGGAATGGTTTTTAAATTTGATATTTTCTTCCTTGTATGTTACTATGTTCACGAAAAGTGTAAATGGATGTTGTATTTACCTAAATCTTTGTGGTATAAAGCGATGAATGCTTTGGGTATTTACTTCATTTTGTGTTTTGTGTGTGTGTGTGTGTGTGTGTGTGTGTATGGGTGTGTGTGTACGCATGGGTTTGTATTTGTGTTTTAGAGTAGATTTTAATCATTTTGGGTTACTTTTGGATTGGTTTGGGTTATTTTGGAACAATTGGGGTTAATTTTGGGTCACTTTGGTTAATTAGGAGCAAGTCTTGTATGGAGTGGGTTTGCCAATTGGAATATTTTAGGTTCTTTGTACGTTTGTTTGTTTGTTCGTAATATATATCTTTTTAAGAGTAAAGCCCTGCTTCAAGTCTGACACGCGTGTGAATTAGCAAACTCAGGCAATTTTATGTGAGTACTCCTTTCATGCCAAAAAACTGTCCTGCCTGAACGTTTTGTTTTTCGTCCCGCCAGCTGGTGAAATGTGTAATGCCTACAATTTTCTGGAGTACGATTAAATGCTACTATTATGGGGTTGGTGTGTTTACAGAACTACATGACGTTAATGAACTTGGTTAGCAAGTCTGCTTGGTTTATTGCCACATCTGTATTTGGTAGCCCAGATTAATAAACTGTTATTTAGTTAGAAGAGGAGTTATCATTTGAAGAGGCAACATCTTTGTGCCAGAAAAAAGGTATAATGTTAATTTTACACCCAACCCCCCTCGGGGTGGCGCACGTCTTAATGCTTCCAAGCGGTGAGCTATACTGAAGATTGACGCGCAGCGCTCCTGGCGCGGCCGAGCGCTGTCAGGTGGCTACTAGTGGCAACGAGTTCAGCCTCGCACACTCTGGCACCTTCCATACGCCTCTCCGCTATTCCCGCAGCCACCTTAACCTTCCCGAGCCGCGATTTCGCGTACAAATGTTCTTCCCCAGCCCGAGTGAGTGTGCAGTGTTCCTCTTCGAGTTGCGCAGGCTGGCCGACGATAGATCATGTCTACACCACTTCGTACTTCGGGGCTTCAGCATGCTAGACACGTTTTCGCGTTATATGAGTATGCAAGTTAAGTATTGCAATGAACGTAGTTGTTGTTATGCGGGGGGGGGGGGGGGGTAGAGTTTTCCTTTTAGTGGTGTTTTTTTTAGCGATTTTTGTGTATATGGGTATTTGTAGGGAAGTGTTTCTTCACTGTTTTGCTTGTGTGAATTTTCAATATGGTATTTTATGGGAATGTTTGTAAGAGGCAGATTCTTCCTTTTTTTAACGTGTGCTGTGGGAATGTTTTCCTGGATTACGATTTGCTAAAAGGAATTTTTATGCCAAGGAGTTTAGTGGATATTTTATCGCATGCCTGTATGCCCATGGTTAAGTGTAATGAGGGTTTTGCTCCTTCCCAATGGTATTCTTGAAATTAGTATCCATGTTGTACTTTTTAGTGAATCATCAGGCGTACTTTACTTGTAAAGTTATAATGGTGCCGGCTTTACTCAGGGAGTCATTCTACATTCTTTAATGGGATTCTACAAGTGTTTATTCAAATTGGGTGATTTCTCAGGATATATTAATATTGTTGCTTTTTTTTTCTGTTTGTTCCAGCGCATCTGTGTTCTCTCCTTCCCCTAGTTCATAGATTGGTAGCACGCAACAGAAATTTACAGATGCAATTTATATTTTTCAAATCAAGTTGCAAAGTTGTGGTTCTTGGTGATAATGTATAGATGGGCTTCAATATATGTGTATTGATTTTGAAATTTTTGTGACCATGTTTTCTTGATTTTTAAAAATGGTTTGCATCCTTCTCCTTGTCTTCCTTTAGCCCTGCTACGCCCTAAAGGGGCGTAACAAGAGTAATGGTTTGTAAGTATAATAAAATTTTTCTGGGAGTGGGTATACGGTTTGCTATATAGTATAAATGTTTGTAATAGGCAGTTAAATTGTTTGCTAGGAGGGATGAATTGGAATAGTTAAAGGAACTATAAAAATTTCTTGTATCCCTCTGGTTAATAGTTTAACAAATATGTATGTATGTTGCGTACAAAGAAAATGTTAAATTATATTCACTTGCAATAGTTTGGGGCACCTTTGACATCTGGGAATCTGTTATATTTTGACACACTCATGGAAATATCATGTGGTATGAGAGGGAGAATTCTCTTTCACTCTGTAACCTTGGTTTTGTTTAGATGAGTATTAAGTAGACTTATAAATGAATTAAAATTTATATGATGAATTGACTAATATTACATGATTTTGATAGTAGTTGAATGGTTTGTTCGCTGATTCCATAAACATGATAGGGAATGTTGGATTTATATTTTCTTAATTATTAATCTTACTTAACTAATGCACATAGTTAGCGTGATGTAATTTATGATTGCGAAATTCGTTTCCCGTACAATACTAATATCATGAAATGTCTAAACGGTTAATGTGAATAGGTGTTTATTTCATTCTGTTTGTGTATGTTTACATGTAACCTGGAGAAAATAATTAAGTATACCAATCATGTATTATACATTTAAGCCTGTAACTTAGACACATCCCTCTATGTTAACATTCGTTTGAAGGGATGATAACATTTAAACCATATAACCTACAGAAGCATTTCTGGTTTACGATTTTTTAAGACGAACAGTTCAAAAAATATTTACAAACTTTAAAGAGATGATTTTCGTATATAATTTGGTCTCTCTGTATGACAGTTACTTCATGAGCAAGTATAAAGGTATGTTGTGTTTAGAGTAATATTATAGGATCGTGGAGAGATGTTTACGTTTAGGTGGTTTAATATCGAATGAGCTCCGACCAGTAGTGGCATTGTGTTTGATAAAGTGTTTTTGTCCTTGTTTCATTCAATGGATCACCAGTAGATTGGATCTCTAATGACTGACTGTTTTTTTTCCCTCGTATATTACTACATTTACGAAAGGTATAAAAGCTCGTTGTCTTAAGGTATTTAGCTCAGTCTGTTTAGGATGATAGATGTGAACACATTGGCTCTGCGTTCTTCAGATGAAACCTCGCATCAGTCATTAGATATGAGGCATAAGTGTTGTTATTTTGTCAAGGAGTATTTCGATGAGGGAAAATTATGTTCTCATGAACAATACTGTCATAGTAAACCTAAACGCCATCTACGTCGATGTTTGAAATGTCAATCTTTGTTTGGTACACTAGTGATAAACTAGATCTACGTGTTATGAGCTGCTGTGGTTTTACTCCTGTAATGGGTGAACCATCCCGTGGATTACACAGTCAGCACTGCTATAAAAACTTTAAGCATATTCGCAGTATGCGGCGCCATGAGAGAAGTAATTTTGTAATAAATCCTGAGCGTGTTAGGTAATACTGTGCAATCTGTGGATGTATATTTACGAGATATGATACATTAGGAAGCCATATATCGGTATGAAAAGGTAATAAATCAACGGGAATACAACGCGTATATCGTTTCTGTGGAGAAACATTTACCGCATATTTTTATGTTCATCATCATGAAAAAAAAAAAGCCTGTTCCAAGAATCCTACTTTGAAAGTACACTGATGTGGAATATGTTTATGTTTGTTTAAGGACGAGAATGCATTAAAGAAGCATGGGAAAAAATGTAGAATTTCCTTACAATCAAGTGCATTAATTACATCATTGGCAAATACTTCGGAAGAGAGTATACAAGCTCGTTTCCAGTGTGAAACTTGTGAGGAGTAATTTACTTCACATCGCAATTTGAGAAGACACCAAAACAAAAATATTTGTTTAGGAAACATAGTTAGAAATAAATATTCATGTAGTAAATGCCATTCTGTGTTTAGTGATCATAGCCAACTTGAAAAACATTACTTGCGGAAGTGTTGGGGTGGATAACTCAATGGTTTCTGGAAATCAGTGCCAATTTTGTCGGAAGTTATTTACATTCCGTAATAATATATATCGTCACATGACGAGAAATTGTTTGAAAAAATCCTGAATGTATAGTACATCGGTGTATCATGTGAGCACGAATATTTACCAGGAAGTCTATATTAGACAAACATAAAGATAACTGTTAACACAGAGTAATGCAGTAATGGTTGTTTTTTTAATGAAATCTGTATATATTTGAAGGTAAAATGTAAATCTTATTAAATGTTATTAAGGTTGTAATAATTATGTTTGGATTGTTTGCACCAATGTTTTGTTGAGTGGAGAATATGATTTAGTGTATGTATGTAATTTTGACTATAGTGTGAAATAAAATTCGAAATGCATAGAATACTATTGTATTTATTCATTCCCTGCATTTATTAACTGATTTGGAGAAACATTTTAAATTTAATCTCCGTTAAAGGTTATTTGAAGATTTTATCATCAAATATACATACTTTCTGATGGCTGTAGAGACTGTTATGTTACATATAAATTAATTGTAAGCTAAAATGGGTATATCTATTGAGATTGAGTTCTCGGGTAATTTAAATTGTATTTAGAAGAGAAATGGGTGATTTCATGAAGAAAGAATTTTTTTTCCAGTAAATAAAGAAAAGAAAGGAAAACTTGTGTTAATTAATTATTTAAGGTGAGAAGTTTTTCCCTCCTACTTATTATGGAATGTTTTGAATATAGAGATAATTGCATGACTTCAGTAAATTCTCCATTGTTATCCACCTTCCAGTAGTATTCGCTTTGACACTAGATAGCGTGTGGGAGGTCGTATCATTTTGAAAAAGAGGTGTGTCTCTCTGATGTTGTGAAATTGAGCATTGAGCTTATTTCCATATGAGAAAATTATTCGAATATCCTAACATTACATGGAAAAAATATCTGTGTTTTTATTGTAAATATTTTAGCAATATCTGTTGTATAGTATAAGGCGAATGAAATGACTTCCACGATGTGATGGAGAAGGTATGTGAATTAAAAGTATGTTAGCTTAGCTGGTTGGAATGTTTTGGAAACTAAGTCTGTTGGTCTGATGTTAGTATTTTAAGCTGAAATTGTCTCATAGTATGATCTTGTTTGTTTTGGTTTATTTGAGATGTATGGTAAGTTGATATATTTGTAAAGTTATATTTTTATCAGTTGGCTGGTAAGGGTAGTTGAGTTGTGTTATTATAGGTGTGTGTGCGTGTGCGTTTGTGTGTGAATGTGTTTGTGGTGTTAGTGTGGATGTGGATGTGGATGTGAAGGCGAATGTGGAGGAGGCGCAGTGAGTTGTGTGAGGTGATATGTGAGGTGCTGTGTGAGGTGCTATGTGAGAAGCGATTGAGGAGTAGTGAGGAGCAGTGAGGAGCGGTTGAGGATCAGTGAGGAGCGATTGAGGAGCAGTGAGGAGCTAACTAAGAAGCCTGAGGAGCTAACTGAGGAGCCTGAGGAGCTAACTGAAGTGCCTGCGGAGCTGTGTGAGGAGCTAACTGAGGAGCTATGTGGTGTTAGTGTGGGGTCATGTGATGCTAGTGGTACACTCTGTTGAGGTGATTGTGGAGCTAGTGTGGTGTTAAGGGTTAAGTGTGGAGCCTTTGTATAAGTGTGTACTCGCCTCACAAGCGAAGCTGTTCCCTGAGAAATGTTCGCGAGGTGTGATTACTTGTTAATCATTTTGTATCGGAATGTAAGGCATGAGTCTCGAACCAATATATAAATAATATTTTGTATAGTTATCCATTGCTTATTACACCAATCTATTTACCGTGATGGGTTTCGCTTGTCGTTAACTGTTTAAATTATAAAATAATAAAAACTCAATAAATGTAAGTATCCTGAATAGGAATCGAGTTCAGTAGCAATCTGCTTACCAGTCGTTAGAGCCCGCGTTTTATGAATAAAGCTTTGGTATTAGGGAAATTATGAGTTACTGTGTTTATAAAAGGGCTTTAGGTGTGTTTGCCCTCGTAGTCTTGTTTGTTGTTGGGGTTGATGTGTATATCATAGATTTGACGTTTGTAGCTTTGGTAGATGGGATATTATGATTTACTCTGCTTATAAAAGGGCATTAGGTGTGTTTGCCCTTGTAGTCTTGTTTTTCGTTGGGGTTGACGTGTATGTTATAAATTTGATGTTTCTAGCTTTTGTATATGTGAAATTATGAGTTACTATGATTATAAAAAAAAAGAGCTTTAGGATTGTTTACCTTGTAGTCTTGTTTGTTGTTTGGGTTGATGTATATCTCTTGAATTAGATACTTGTAACTTTGGTAGATGAGAAATTTTGAGTTACTATACTTATAAAAGGGATTAAGGCATAATCGATCTTGTCAGAAAGGGCTTAAATGTCCTTAGCATCGTGATGAATGTCGGGTACGATATCTATGTTATGAATTTGATTACTGTATCTTCAACGATTTGGAAATTATGAATATATTTATAAAAGGGTTTAACTCAAATTAAACGTTTCCCAGAAAGGTTTTATGGCATAAATGACCTTACTATTATGTTGTATGTCAGATACAGTGTCTATGTTATGAATTCGATGAACATAGCAGCAATTGTTCGGAAATTATGCGTACATTTATAAAGAGAGCTTAACTTATATCAAACTTTTGGCAGAAGGGGTTTAGGGCCTAAATGACATTACCATTATGTTGTATGTCTGTTACGGTGTCTATGTTATGCATTTGATGAACATAGCATCGTTGACTCGGAAATTATGAGTACATTTATAAAAAGAGGCTTAACTCAAAATTGACCTTGTCAGTAAGGCCTTAGGGATTAAATTCTCTTACTACAGTGATGGATATTGGATACGGTGTCTATGTTATGAATTTGATCATTATAGCTTCGATGGTTTGGAAAATTATGACTATATTTTCATAAGGGCTTAACACAAAATTGATTGTCTGCACAACCAACGACCAATACAGCACAGCAACTAGGGATACCGCCAGCTGGTATCCCTCACTCCAAATAGGGGCAGCGCCAGTTTGATATCCTCGTGCTTGAGACCCTTCCCAGGTTAAATGTACGGCACTACGCCCTGCCGATGACCAAATTGTCCCAGATGTGGGTCGTGCGCTCTACTCTTGTGATACCT
The DNA here is from genome assembly GCA_029891345.1 of Dryococelus australis. Lineage (NCBI taxonomy): Eukaryota > Metazoa > Arthropoda > Insecta > Phasmatodea > Phasmatidae > Dryococelus > Dryococelus australis. The sequence goes on along the minus strand of CM057009.1, from coordinate 137,029,436 downwards.
ATATGGAATATTTAGGAAATAACCAATCACGTCTTACATAGGGTGATTTTTTCGAAAGTTTGAGCCAAGAAGTGTGGAGTTACTGCTAACTGATGATAACTGAGATAGCTAATCGTGTATGAAGGTGGGACGTTGTTGGTTTAAGCTTGCATTTTCAACGGATGACGTGTGGCCGCACGCTACATAACCGAGCTTGAGTGACTGAAAGGCGACGACGATGATGGTTCGATACCTGATTCATCGAGCTCGAAGTGGCACGAACACGGATATACACCGGCGAGAACCATAATGTCGCGTTTGAAACAACCTGTAGGCTAGACTCCACTGTCCCATGTATTTACGAGTCTCAGCGTTCTGTCCATTGGCTGCTGCGCCAGTGTGTACAGGCTGTTCACCGAAAAGTGAGCACTTTTGAAAGCCTTGCTGAAGATCTACTTGCATACACGTTGTGTATTCTTCCACCTTATGTAAAATTAACATTCCCATTGACCTCATCAATTTATTAATGTATCGTTCAAGTGAAACTGTGGAATTATTAGAAAAGTTAATATTTTACAAATCTGCTCATTTTTACACACTGGTGCATAAGAAAACAGAAGGGGAAAGAAGTAATTTAAGTTACCACAAATGGATATCTCTGGGCGCATGTCATTCACTGCGCCGGTTAAAATATACGCAGGTAGGAGCACTGACTTTTTCTAAGGTTAATTTCAAAATTGCTCACATTTTCGTGAACAGCCTTTAACCAGTTTTACCTCAGACCAGGTGGCACGGGATTCGGAGCTTGTTTACTTGCAGGTTTGTTATTGGCTCTTATTTCACCTGGGCGTGTCTGATAAACTGCAATCCAACTGGAAAAATAACAGAAATACGTATGTGTTCGAACTCTAGCTTGTCCTAAAATGAATTTACGACAAGCTATATATATATATATATATATATATATATATATATATATATATATATATATATATATATATAGGGAAATTTCGCGAATTAATTTTAGGACAAGTTAGTCTTCAAACACAGTCTTCAAACACTGAAGTCACATTTGTAATTGGATCACAGTATATTAGACTCTCCCTGGGTGACTCTGAGTCAATAGCAGACAAGGAAGGTAACAAATAGCGAGAGCCATACTGCCAGGTGTGGAGCAACACTGGCTACTCTCTGGGACAGCAGCCAAAGAACGAGCATCTGAGGCTCGAGTGTACACAGAACTGTGGATTCTAGCCTACAGGTCATTGAACTCGCGAAATTTTCCTATCCCTACAATGAGGATTGTAATCATTGACACCCAGGGACGTAACATACACCAATGCAGACCCATAAATATAGTGCAAGGGGAAAGGGCTAGGGGACCCGCACATTTTGTCTGATAATGCTCCCGCATGCTTGGAGCTATTTCCCACGTTTGAAACCGAGAAGCAAAATGCTATAAGGGCGACAATGTTACGTGCATCAAGTACGGCATCACCGCTAAGCGTAAAAGGATACGGTGGTGTAGTGGTTTTATAGGAATTATATTGCCTGGACGAGCACAGCACGACACGAGAAAAACTGCAATCACTACCATTTTCGTTGTGACTGCTCGAATTTAGAGCCCGACAGTAACTTAGAATTTTCCGATCCATTTAGAAAGCGATGATTAACTACGCTAGTTTCAAAGGTGGTGGGCAAACGGGAAATTTGGAACACATGCTAGTGACAAAGTTTTATAGGTAATGCATACAAAGGTAAAATTATTATTTATAAGAGTTAAATACAATAATTTTCCTAATTTGTTTTCTTTTATGCTAGGTATTTCCCATTTTAGGGGAAGCTTATCATACAATTTAATTTTGCAAAATTGTACACTCTGTGCGTCGTGCCGCACGACACGGCGCACGACAGAATTGTCGGGCTTACGTCAGATCTGTCTTGTATTTCATTGGTTGTTTAGTTTTAAGTGCCGAGTCGTGCTTGCGGTGTCGTGCTGGTCGGGGCTATGTGATTCCGGCATTAGACTACTCGCCTCACACCTAGTTGAACGGGTTCGATTCCCAGTGGGTTTGTCCTCGGGACTTCGCACGTGGGAATCGTGCTGGACTATCACGCCCCTACACTCTAAATCTAAATCTGTGAGAATTTCACTGTTTCAATTAGTCAAACGTATCTGTCTGATACAACAGTCACTTCAGTTATTTTAACTGATGAACCAGTGAAAATATGCCATATTTCCTTCACTGATTGATTCAGTGACATTTCCCACTGATTCGTCAGTCATTTTTTTCCACTGTTTTCTCAGTGGTTTATTTTTTGACTGATGGACCAGTGAAAAATTGCAGCATTTTGCTTCGTTTCAATTTTTTTTGGCTGATGTATCAGTGAAACTGCGTGTAAAAATAGCCGTCGAACATCGTTTAAAAATGGCTGCTAAGCGACGTGTATCAAGTGAAGTACCATAACAACGAATAAACGAATAAAACAAATACAAAATACATTCTAAAATGCGTTTCGTCTTTCAAAACGCCATTTTACGAGGTAATATAAACACACAGACTTTAATTCCGTTTTTACGTCTTTCATTTCGTCTTTACTTCTTTCATTTCGTTTGCATGTAATCGTCACAGCACACTGTATGAAGGTTTAAACTGCGTTTAATGCGGCGAAAGGAGTGCACTCATATGTACTATTCGATTTAAAAATCCTAACGGTACCAATCAAACCAAAAACGAAAAGTATGAGCAAATAATTTCAAACTATACGATTTCGAAGTGATATTATAAGTGATATTTTTCCTCTGAACCTTTAATTTTTTTTTTTAACCTTCATTTGACGTTGTTGTGACGTCTTTGGCGTTGCTCTAACTAGTGAGACCGACTTGTTGACGAATTCCCAGTGCGACAGTCGAGCTGAGCATCTGCCACGTCGGAGGCACCGGGGTTCGAACCCGCGATCCTCCGACTACAGGTCGGCCACTTTACCCCTGAGCTACGAGGGCTGGTATGATAGCTCAGATAGTAATGTAATGGCCTATAGGTGAATGGTGAGCGAGTTCTATCCCAGCCACCTGCAAAGTTTTTTTTACTTTTTTTAAATTACGTTAAAATGCACAGTATAAATAATAAATTATAGTAAATATGTTAATTTGATGTAATTATATGCCTACATTCAATAAAAACAATATTTAATTTGCCACTGCAGTCAGCCGTCATTTATTCAATCAGTGAAATTGTTTCACGTCACTAATTCAATCAGTGAAATTTTTCACTGAAACATTCAGTTGTTTTCCACTAATTCTAAGTGGAGCCTTTTTCACTGATTATAGTAGTTGAATTTCACTGCGAATCAGTGGATTCCCACTGATTCGAATTAAGAGTGGGGTCAGCGAGTTTTCTCGGGGTTTCTCCCGTTTTCCCGACCCTTGAATCCCGACGCTGCTCCGACCTCACCTCGTTTCACCCTCATCGGCTCTCGAGACCTCGATGTTAAGAGCCGCCCAAATCGCGCGACACACTCACTATGAACTGGCGTCCAGTGTTCTTGTCGCACTGAAACTTTCAGCGGTGACCTTATCATTTTATTTGTGAAAGTATCTGGGAAGGTTCAACGCAGGGCCTTTGATTTGAGTTGAGAGAATTGAGCGGCTCTTAACGACGAGGTGTTGAGAGCCAAGGGGCCCTTGAGTAGTTTTGTATGTATCTGACACGTATGTTTTTAGATACATAGCTTTGAAAACGCCACTTTGTACCATTTTGGAATACTCTGAAATCGTGTTTATAATGTGCGTGAGGTCTTGAAGTCACTCGACAGTTATCGTCTGAAGAGTGTGTTATTTTCATAGATCAGCACATTGGTAGGGACACCCGAATTCCGCGAAATATGTTTCACGACTAGTTGTATTTCATAACACTTTAGCTCAGATCACCTTTCTAGATTGGCTGATCTAGGTTTACGTATATAAGGTGTGCGCTCCCGAATCACAGACGTACAGGATCGGAATTACCTAATTCTGATTGGCCCGTCAACTAAGAAAATGTCTTCTCATAAGTACTCGTGGCCAATAAGTAAATGAAAACTGCTGGGACGCCGGTAGGCTATTGAAATCTAGCATGTGCAGAATTATTTTCTAAAAATTCGGGTGTCCCTACACATTAGACGTAAGTTTAATAGTTACGTGGAAAAACGTGTATTTCAAGCATTCTGCAACGTAGTTCAAGACCCATGTAGGTGGGTCCCTTGAGAGTACTCATTTTTAATGTACGCTGAGCACAGAACATGACCCACAACGCAACGGACAGCTTGCCTATACCCAGGGCCCTGTTTTTCGTGAAAACATTTCCGCTCGTGCTAGATTTCAATACATTACAGGCATACCAGCAGTATTCCTTTGCTTACTGGCGGCGTGTCTGTGTGAGAAGACATGTACTTACTTGGTTGGCCAATCAGAAGTCGGGTACTCCGACACTGCAACTCTGTGAATCGCTTGCAGACACCTGAAATGCGTGCGAGTTGAAATCATCCAACCGCGATGTTGGTTCTGAACTACCGTGATTTTGGAGTATATTTCGCGAATAATTTCGCGAAAAAACAGGTGGCCCTAACCATACCGCATTGCTGGCGAGTTCTCATTCTGACTGCCCTAGTGCCGTTACATTTAGTGACAACAGAATTAACTGACGATCTGACATAATAAACACATCCGGACCAAAACAGGGAAATGTCTTTCGCGATAAGATTACAGAACAAGTTGAGTTCCAAAACGATTTAGTTAGTTCGAAACTACTTTCTTGATTAGATCATTTGAATTGTTACGCGTCTTATCTGTCTGTCCGCGAATCACGGACGGTCAGTATCGGAAAAACTTAATCCTGGTTGGGTCCCTCATGTAACAGACACCCTCCACACAAACACAAGTGGCCAATAGCGAAAGGAAGGATGCAAGTTTGCACACATATTTTTGCGATAAACAAGTAGCCCTAGCTATAAGGCTTAACGTGACAGTGTGTTATGAAATATTTTGAGTAATGTTAGTGACGTCAATTTGTGCTTAGTTGTAATAGCTTCCGCACAGTTATATTCGATTCATTTATATATTGTTTTCCATTTTAATAATCCGATTTATTTATTACGGCTGCACTTCGTTACAGAAAGAATATTTTCGTAAACTTATATTTAGATTTGTTGACATTGGTATCAGGAAACATATAAATTGATTTATGCATCAATTTTGCAAGAACAGACATGTTTATTTCGAGGGGGCCCAAAATTAATTTTACTGGGGAGCTAAACTAAGAAAATTTTTGAGTGACCCCTTAGCAAATACCATAGACTAAAATCTGTTCGCAATATTTTCATACTTTTTAAATCAAACCTTTGAGCGAGTGAAGGGATTTGGACGGCTCTTACCATCAAGGTCTTGAGAGCCGATGAGGGTAGTAGGACGTTTGGTTGCTGGGGCCTGTGAATTCGTGGACGATGTTACCGCCACCATCTTGTATGTCCTCGACATTGACCTTTTTGAGTCCGCCATATTGTTTTTGAGTCTGCCATTTTGTCCACCATCTAGTTTTGCCATCCGTAATTTTGTTTATGTTGTCCACCATCTTGTTTTCACTATCAGCCGTCTTTTCCGCCATATTTATTTGACTTGTCTTTTGTTTACATCGGCTGTTGCTAGGGGTGCACTAGTCGTTCGACCACCACATTTGTTTATATAGATGTCGGCTAGAGTGCACTAGTGTATGTTTCTGGAGTTGGCCGCTAGCGGCACGCACACACGATTAATCTAATGCCATATTGGTTCTGGAGTTGGCCTGTAAGAGCGCTGCTATTTTTTTTAATTTCCAGACCTTAAAAAATCCGGTGGAGGTGAGCTGTTTCGATCCAGCCCCACTAGGCATGAAAAATTCAACCTACACCTTAGACTACTCGGCTACCAAACCAAGTAATGAAGTACTGTTTTAAATCGTGTAAAAGAAATATGTCATCATAATATGTGCAGGTTTTTAAACATATATATATGCACATTTTGTTGCATTTGCTTTGGGCAGCCACATTGTTTGCAGCAGTCATTTGTTTTTTGACTGCTATAGTTCGCCATCTTTGTAGACTTTGAATTATTTTTCTCACATTGGTAAGCTGACATACATAACAAATCCTTATACACATATACATATAATTTTTTTCAAAAATGTTTTGCCAATAACATGTAGTCTTATAAAGTTTATTTAAATAGTAATCTTTATTTATGTTTTTTTTTTTGGAAAACCTTTCAAGTCATTTATTAAGTATTTAAAAAATTATATCTAAGTAGCAAACTTATTTTTTTTCTTGCATAGGTATGTTATATGAAAAACATTCCGTATACTTTAATTTTATGGGTGAAAGTATGTTTTTTAGAAATAAAACAAAATAAAAATTTCTATAACATTAATTTTTTTAAGTACAGATATAACTAAGAGATCTGAAAATTCGCGAGTTCAATGACTTGCAGACTTGACTCTACAGTATTATGTGCGAATATGCCGATATTAACTGCATATTGGTTATCTACTGTCATAGTGGAAGGCGACCATTGGGCCAGCTTTCTACAAAGAAGTGTCAAACACCATGTGGACCAATGGCTAAATTTATGTGTGTATATATATATATATATATATATATATATATATATATATATATATATATATATATATATATATATATATACATATATATATAAACACACGTGTTTTGATTTCTAGCTTGTCTCAAAATAAATTCTCGAATTCTTCAGGTCTCTAGATATATGTCGTAAATCATGACAAAAAAAAATTCTTCAATGGTGCAAACAAGTCTTTGGAAGGTGATATGTGCCATCTTCTTGGAACTGTTCTTCAGCACCACACACACATACACACAGACCAGTCTCCGGGAAGGACATCTGCCATCGTTTTCAAGCTTCCCCATCTCAATTTACTGCTCACGTGGCTGTTAAATATCCAAACATGTGCATGGATTCTCGACTTGAGACGGGGCTATTCAGTACACTCGCAAGCACTATGGAAATAAATAGGTATTACAATAACTTTTTAAATACATATAATTTTGAAAACAAAAAAAAAAATGTTTCTGAAGCGATATAAGTGTATTCTGCATAGGTGGGTTACGAAGCAGAAAAGGGAGATCAGACCTCCTAGAAAAAAAAAAAAAAAAAAAAAAAAAACAAAACGGACAAAAATGGCAGGAAATAGATGACAGCCAAAGAGAAGAAAAAAGAAAGAATGGCAAGACCAGCACACGTTTTGAGTTTGTTTTGCAGATAGTACACCCACCATATTTACCTTCACAATTCCTGTGAGGATAAATGTTGAACCCCCCGAGAAATGGCTTTAAACCCTGGGTCGGAGGTCAACATAGGTGCCAAATCTTAAGCACAAAAACTGCAGAGGGAAAGAATGATGGCTGTATAAATTCAGCGATGTTTATTACAGTGAAGCAGTGTAGTAATTCCATCAACAACAGTTCCATCTTCATACTAGGTAAGAACAGCAATGACATGCCCCACGATCAACAACTAAAACATTCGATGGGGGAAAGGGGGGAGTGAAATTGCTTCAGATTTAAAATTCAGCCCATGATCCCAATGAAAAGCTTGTTATTTAGAACAAAGAGATAATGAGAGGTTTATAGCTGGTGGATCTGGGGAAGTGAAATCGCTTCTGATTTAACACTTCCAAGGTGAGTAACTGCCCTGCATCCTGGTCTCATTCACCCAACACCCAGAGGAAGGTACCTTATTTATAACTTACCAGTTCCCTCCAGCTAGCTCATTGCTTTTAAATATATCCTAGCAGCACTAGAATTCATTCCACATTAATAATGGCTATGCAAGCAGCAATGTTTCATCTTCATCTAATGTAACTGTAACAAAAAATACCATCCTCAAACTAAAAGTAACACACCTGACAAGATATAAATTCGCTTGCATATTCTCTAGTGTGCTATCAGTAGCTATATAAATTTTTGTATACTTACGTATATTTTATGGAACACCTATTTCCCTGCCATGTTAAAATTTATTTATTTTTAATTCTTAGGAATAATATTTTTGTGTTAATTTCATTTCTTATAACCATAAAGTACTGTATGAATTTCATAGTCAACAATAAGCCTCTTATACTGCCAGGTCAAAGGTAACTTTTTGCTGCTTTCAGTGTATAATTCATGCTGATGTGATATGATAGTTGACTGTTGCAATATTACTTTATTATAATCTTTAAAGTTTATCTTGTTTTTACGACACACTTTTGAATGTCTTTGGCCCTTCTCAATGTTTTGTCACCCCATATATAACTATACATTTTGCCCCATTGCCCTACAAATTCTAACATATCTAGTCCATTAAACTCATCCTTAAATTTTCCAACAAACTTTTTCTCTGCAGATTAGTAGCAGGGATGGTCAACAAGATAGCAGCTAGTGTCAAATTCATTTTTAAAAAACTATCATTGGACAAGTCTTCGTAGAAGTCTGATGTTACTATTTCATAAATAAATGAATAGGTATCCATAAAAGCAAGACATAAATAGTCGTTCTCAAATTTCTGGGTCATAATTTCATTATCAAACTCGTACATTAATGTTTAGACAAGTCGAGGACAGTAAAGACTGCATAGATGGGCTTATCAAATATTGTACATTCCTTTTCCATTTTTATTAATACCATATTCTCACGATATATTGTTCTATATTTGAATTATTATTGCTCAATTAGACTTTTGGTACACTGCTCATCAGATAATAACGCCATATGCTATCTTTTGTGATTGTTTTCCGTGAGTTCTCCAAAGGTGGAGTTGTTTACAATCTTGTAGAAATCTTTCTCGAAGTCATTACATTCAGCTCGTCTCTTCTCAGTACTTAGGTCAATGTAGGGTTTCAACCAAGGAGTCTGTGTAAATTGCAGGGATTGGTGTATTTTTTTTTTAGCTTCAATCCATGATTACTAGGTTGCTTCAAGTTTCGGTGGTGGACAATGTATCGAGTTTTGGTGTCGAGAGAAGTGAGTAGCTTTTTCTGCTTGGAGCCTGGAGGACATTCATTAACTGGTAGAAATTTCGAAAAAAATCACCGAGGATGAGTACATTTGACATCAGTTAAATATCAGTATAGTTGCCAATAGTATTACATTTAAACTTGTCCCAGATAACCTCTGCATGCGAATAATCTTCGTCCGTGATGTTGGAGTCTGTCAGCCTATTATAAAAATCTTGTTTAGGTGGTAGCAACTTCTCATTAAACTTTTCCCAGCAGTCAACATATTCATAAGGATACACATCTTTTCGGGTAACGAGATCCATGTCCTAGGGATAAAAGAACTTGGCAGTATTTTTTGTATAATTTATTGACAGGTGAGATTATTGCTAGACAGACGTGACTAGCTGGCATAAAACGTAATGTGTCAACAAACTGCATGCTAATCTGTCATCCAAGCACTTAAAAAAAGTTATTTTTTCTAAACTATGAGGTATTATGAAGGAATCCTTGTTGTTATATCCTAGTTCCTTGATAATGCAATTTTCGTCATATGATAGAATATGGAAGAAGATGGGTGGTTCCTTTGGTCTACGACGAAGCATGCTGCAGTTGTGACAAGCAGCACCTATATATTCACCAGTAAAATTATTATGGTCTCGTACTTTGGAGTTGTTTTTTGTGAAGGTGTTGGCACAATATCAGTATGTAGAGGCCAGGTTGAAAGAACTTTATACGAGTGCTGTCAGTTGTTTCATCGGTAGGAAAATTTCATATATTTTCTTCACATTTTCCGCTATACTGACAATTTCAGTCATAAACTTCTTCTCAGAATCATGACCCGTATAGATAATAAGCTCTGGACTCCGGCTCATAGTTATATGTGGTGGAATGATGTCATTATCAATACAAATGTAAATACAGTAGTTGCGTGGTTCGTATTGATATTTTGTGTGTATGCTTGACCAGGGTCTGGTCCGCAGGTGTGAACAGGCCTTGTATAGCTTCGAGGTCGCAATAAACCACTACCGGTACTTTATCTCTTCAATGAAAGTTTTGGAATTTTAGCCCTGGAGGCTTGTCATTCTCAGGCTTAAGCATGTAGACACGTTCTGGAGCATGGCCAGATAAGTATCTTTTATATTCTTGCAGAGCTTGTTCTCCTGGTAAACATCATGTATGGGATCGGTTATCAAAATATGTAAACAATGGTTGTTGATATAGATAATCTCTTTGTGAGAAGTCAGCTGGGGATGTACAATCTTGAGAAATGCTCTATATAGCAATAATGACTTGTCTTCGACGGTAAGGAGGAGGAGGTCGAAATGGTTTTGCTTCTTTGACTTTGTCACTCGCATAGGTGCTATCTGCATTCATATCATATCCAAGATCATACACATTTACAGAAATGTTGGGGTTTCTATTTTCAAAAATGCTTACCTGATACAATGGTGTTGGGTGTTTCAATTCTTCAAAACCAAATTTGTCTTCTAGGTCATAGTGTCATTGGTTCACTCTCAGGATGAAAAACTTCCACAAATTTAGCCAACACAGCCTACTTGAAACACACTTTTTCGTGAACAGTCTTTACATACGTATTTTAAAATATATTCAGTATGCCAGTACCCGAGTTCCGGTTGTTAAATATCCTTGACACTTAATTAATATGTTGTTCGTATGATATAGATTATATGACATGTGATACAGTTGGCAAAGTTAATTGGGGTCACAGAAACGCCAATATTCCGAAATTTTCGATTTTTCGGTGCTATATTTTGAAAACTATAATCGTTTGATTAGAAATATTTACATTAATGTGGTCCTTATATAAATATCTTTCAGATAATGAAATAAAATTTTTTCGTGGAATATGAATTAACAGCCGCCTAAATATCTCCCCTACACGCCACTACAGCTGAGGTTATCGTATGCAGATAACTGCGGTGTCGAACCTGTATCTTTAAGGTCGCGAAATTTCTTTTCCCTAATGATTGAATAATTTTCATGCCGCGTAGTAAAAATTCGAAAGTGATGAACCTCTAGGCATGAATTTTTTTAACGAAGCGAGACTGCATAGTCGTCTGTGTTTTTGGAGACTGGCGATCGTCGGCAGTTGTAGAGTGGCGTGGGAACCTAGACGCGGAGACGAAGACCTGCCGTTGTCGAACAAGCCGCCGCCAGCATGTGGTTGGGTCGGCTTCGGCGCACTTGAAAGGCTGTTGTATCTGCCGCGGGCTGTGTCGCGATGCATAGCTGCAGAGGGACGTTGTTTACAAAGCGTTCCCCCATCGCCTTCTTTCTCGTCACTGCTTTCCCATAACATCTCCGACATGCGCGGCTGTGCCATCAACACCGCACGCCAGAGAAACACAGTATCCACGCATACATAGCTGGAGTATCGTGACGGCTCCTTGGGCGGGACCAACACTCTGATTGTCTGCTCGAGGCTCAGAGAAAGGGCGTTGTGTATGATTGGCTACTGCATGCTGTGGAAAGTTCCCTATTGGCATGCGAGTAGGTCACCGGGCGCTGATTGGCTATTGGCGTTCCAGTATGTTGCTAGCCTGGGACGCCATTTTACTGGTGTATACGGCTGGAGTCCGCGTTATAATCGGCTCTTTCGTTTCTGTGTCAGTACACAGTCATAGGACGCAGGAAAAATAGTTGCCCGACGGGTGTCAACACTAATTTTAGTACTACATAAAAGAAAATGTCGTTTATGCGTGTGTGTGATGTAATTTCCAGGAGAAACGTTCCCTTTAGTTTTGACTTCGATAAACCAACAGCACCCTTTCAGGTTTCCTATGTATATGAAAAAAAAAAAAAAGAAATTTTATACTTGACTGCAATAATCAGAACTAGGGTATCCAGATACGGAAAGTCTGTGATTCGAGAGAAAACACTGTGCAGTCAATTATCGCCTAAGCCAACAATGAACCTACGTGCTAAGCCCATTTTATTTCAAAATTATTCAACCTATGTAACATTTAGGCTTAATTTCTCGCCGCAGTCGAATAACTTAAAGATATTTTATTGAAAATTAAAACATATATTTATGTTTTAAATGTCGACTGTCCTCATTAGATTTTTTTTCTTTTTGGATTTGCTTATTCAGTTGTTACAAAAAAAAAAGCAAAACTCTTTTTAGTATAAATTTGTTATCGTCGAAACGCTTAATATTACACTTCCATTCTATTCTGGAGAAATGTAGTAAAGACAACAATTACGTCTGAACTGAGGTTGTGGCCTTTCTTAATAAATATTCAGTTTTCTCAGTGCGTGCTCTCAGTTATCCAGCTATGTCATAAATAGCCGAACATTTCTTCCAACCTTGTCATTGCTGCATCGCAATTTGCGCGGATGACTATTCGAGTTTCAGCGTGACGCCCGGCCATATAAACATATTCACTGGCATACCAAAGGTCGTGGGACGTGGTTCTAGTATCGTGAAGGCCCTCCTCTATCCCGGCGATGTGCATCAACTCCTCGTAGGATCTCGATTCCACAAGTGGACGTTACACTTGGGGAGAGATGTTGACGCATGCCATCTGGACAGCTACCCACAACTCCCTGCTGTTTGCAGATGCACGATCTTGGGTTCGAATTGACCTCCTCACTACGTCATGTAAATGCTCGGTGGGGTTCATATCGGGCGAACGAGGCGGCCACAGCTGTCGTTGGAACTTTCCAGAATACTTCTCGAATTAAGGCCATGATCTCCGATTTCTACAGCTTTTACGAGAATTAATTGTTTGGGCCCAAACGGGAGTTGATACTGTGAAATACTCTTACAATTTTGTTACAAATAGTTTATATTATGTAGTCCAGTTTTTCAATACAAGAAACGGTATAATTTTAACTAATTATTAAATAAACGAAATATTCTTTAATTAATAAACTGGATAAAAGTATAGCGTTTTTTTTGTGTTGAAACAATTACACTGCATTATAAAACAATTTGTAACAAAATTGTAAGAGGTTTTTACAATATCGGCTCCCGTTTGGGATAAAAAAAAATAATTCTCGCAAAATCTGTAGAAATGGGAGATCGTGGCCTTAATTCTGGACAACTTGGTCCGATGGTACGGTGCACTATCCTGCTGGAATATCCCATCTTCGTGGGGTACGTGAACTCCATGAAGTGCAGCAATGCAGTGCCATGACCAGAGCACACTCTCTCACGCGATGTCAGAGCACAAATGATACAGACCTCCTGAACACTTCCAAGATGTAAATGTGCAGTGGCGCCACCGACTACTGAGTTTGCATACTGCTTTCCCATGCCTTTTGGCATGCCAGTGTAATTGTGACACGCAGTGGCCAGTTAATTAAGTCGCTCAGTTACAAACTGTCAAGAGGTAAAATTGAAGTTAAAGCGGGTGTGCATCTGCCTCCAGAGATGGCATAGTTTTTGAGCAGCAGAAAGATTTTTGCCTGTATGTAGGACATATCGAGGAGCGTTTTGTAGCTGGTTGTTAAGGTAAAGGGGTGGAGTCTGAGCGCGCCAGGTGGCCCAGATATAATTACATGTCACTCAGCTCTCCACACAGTAGTGGCTGTCGTTCACCATATTAAATTAATAAACATCTAGGTTCGAATACATGCCAGAATGTTTACTTACGAAGACACGCTGACCATAACCAAAAGAAAGTTGATGGTATGTACATAGGATATTTACGTCCGCCGTGCATATGAATATTTCCCTACTCGACACGCCATGTACCTGCTGAGTGACGAATGAACTCGCGTCGTGGCTGGCGACTCGAGCAGTAGGCGGTTTGTCTTTTGCAGCTCAGGCATGCTGATCTTTACCTAATTAATCGATTTATTGGATCAGTCTAGATCGATGCGCATGGAAACTCGGACAAAAAAAATCGATTTTCGATCTTTGTTGGGCCAGTTGTACGGACACAACGCCTTGGAAACCAACTTATAAAACCAGAATTACTATTGACCAAAAACTCGTAACAATATCAACGGCCAAAATACGAACAATCCATAAATATGACAGTCCAAAACTCAAGAAAATTCATAACGTTAAATGACACATAAAGGTGCAGCTGAATCTAAAAACGATTCAACAAGAAATGTATAGATTCCAAAATATCGCACCACCACCACCACCACCACCTCATTTTATTGGCTGGTCGGTGTCAGCACAATGTATTAATGGTACAATACGATTGGTTTAATGTCAGTATAAAGAGTATGTCAGCACTGAGGCTTAGTTTGGCAATGGCTGTCGTGATAGATACATCGTCTTGGCTAGCTCACCATCGATTTTTTCTTCGAGTGAGATGTCTCCTGTTTAACCAGCGTCGTCGACTTCTTCAGCTGCGATGGCTACATTACTAGCAGCATAATTTTTCACCAGTGCTGTACCGTCGTTTCAGATAAGTGTTGTTCTATCGACTTCTTCAGCTATGGTAATTATACATCGCTACCAGCGTCTACTGCCACCAGTGAAGCACGATCATTCACAGATACAACAGTACCAACGACTTATTCAGCTCTTACGAGTAATGTAACCCTGGGGGGGGGGGGGCTTTTGGCCCACTAAGCGAGGGACGATTTCCTGGACAATCTTCAACGATAACCCCAATCGAAGTCCCATAAGATTAACCTGGGAAGGGTTTCATATCAATTAGCTCCTCAATTAGCGCCGCAATTATCTCCGCACTCAGCTCTGCTTGTTACATCTGCTCCACCCTTAAAATATCTACAACCCCCCCCCCCCCATTACCATGTAATTCTTCACAATGAGCTATAATGTCATTATCTACACCTGATGTCTGATACACTAACACACATCTCTACCCCTTCGCCCATCCACACACACAACCCATCCCCCCTTCATAACGACTATGTTGTGATTAGTTTGGGTTAGATTGGGTCCCTGCTGCGGGATTCTAGGCTCTCTTCTCGTCCGGTTATTTATTCTGAATGCCTGCTACAATATCATCCCACCCTCCCCCCCGCTTTCCTGCGATTGCTTAACCCTTCCCCAAACCTCCTCCATACACTCCTTCCCAGCGAGGTAGGCTGTATTCAATTATATACATAGCTTGTTAGGCAGAGATGATGTCATCATTGGCCGCCAGCCTACTTGCAGAGTTGACCGCCAGAAACGTTAATATCTCTTGTTGCCATCATCGGCCGCTAGGTAGCGTGCAAGTTCTCGCAATGACCGCTAGATGGGCCCGCCACAGCCACGGTATTTCTTAATGCTAATATCTGCTACTACGATCTCTGAGATCGGGCTGTAAGCTTTAGACAATTTTCTGCAAACTATATGGATGCCGAGAGTCGGCCTGTGGATGCCGAATGGGACGGACGTGCTGGTGGTGCGCGTGCGGTAAGCAAGGTCGTCCATTCGCGTGTGTATATTTCTGTGCGGTCAGCACTATGCGGGCGCCTGGACGGCGACGGCGCTTGCAGCCGTTGAAGTAGCGCAAGATGATTGCTGACAACAGCGACAGCAGCCTGCCGGCCGAGTCAGCAGTGTTGCCGGCCTGCCGGCCTTCAATCAGTGGTAAGTGGTTGGACGGCCTACGTTCTGGCACAGAATAAGGCAGAATACAGAGTAAAACCCAAGACTCAAGGATACAGAAGTGGAACATTTGTGCATGGAAAGTTTTTGTGCCTCGTGCTCAATCTCAAATATACTGTGTTATACATATTTTTGTAATTGAGTGACTTTGTGTAGCACTTTGTTGCTTTATATTTCAAGTATGAGTGAATGCCCAAACTGCGACAATGAATGAAACTGAGTGGTGGATTCGTTTCACTGCATATCCTGCCAAATGGCACAGCAGTAAACCAGACAGACACGCTGAGCTAGTTAAACTAGCCTCAACAATCTCAAAGGCAAAATCAATTTATTCAGTGAGTCTTCTAATGGACAGTGAAACTGACTGGACACAAGTAAATAAACCTAGCAACACGATCATTGATTGGATGACAGTGGCTTACCCATTAATTCAAGGACATCCTGATGAGGAAATCTGCAAAATAATATATGAGTACTATGAAGATAACATGGAACATGTAGCAGGCCTGGGAATTGGAGGAGCTCTTTGGTAGACTCCTAGATATTTGCACTTTGGAAAAAAAGAAATTTAATAAGGAGAATGTAAATTACATACTTCCAAAAGTTTTCTTGCTAAAGTCTTATTAAGA
Source organism: Dryococelus australis (assembly GCA_029891345.1). Taxonomy (NCBI): domain Eukaryota; kingdom Metazoa; phylum Arthropoda; class Insecta; order Phasmatodea; family Phasmatidae; genus Dryococelus; species Dryococelus australis. Next base: position 137,013,258 of record CM057009.1, on the reverse strand, counting down.
CAGGATTACACACGGGAATACTTTTCTTCTTGGTTATCCCAAAGGATTAGAGTACAGTGTGAAACAAGGGATAAGACCAGAGGTGGTAATGGAGAAAACAGAAACACCTAAACCATCCTTCGCTTAAATAATGAAGGCTGTTAAGAAACTTGCACAAGAGGTAAAAACACATAAGAAAATTATCCTGGCATATCCAGAAAATAATGGTCAAACAAGCGAAGAGACAAAGAAGACGATCCAAGAGAAGGTAAACCCTGTTGAAGAAGGATGGAAAGTGAAGAACTTTAAAAGAGTACATGGCGAATGTATTCTCATAGATGCAGGTGATGAAGCCACCATAAATAAAATCAAAACAAGCGACAAGCTGAAAAATTTGGGACTTCGACTTGATGAACCACAGAAAAAAAGGATCCAAGGTAATAGTCTACGACATTCCAAGGAAAGAGGATAATGAAGAATTACTGACAAAGGTGTGGAAACAAAATCTTGACGACAAGGGTATAAAGAGCGAGGAATTTCTGAAGGGAGCGTCAGTCCGACTAAGAACTGGAAGAAATAAAGAAACAGTGAATGTGGTGATAGAATTGCACAACAAGTACAGAAATGTTCTAATGGCACAATAAACTGTGTATATTGAATATGTGGCATGTAAAGTGAGAGACTTTCTGGTCCCACTCATATGCTACAAATGCCAACAATAAGGGCATCAAAGTAAATACTGTAAAGAACAAGAAAGATGTTCTACCTGCGGTCAGGAAGGACATACGTATTCTGAAAAGGATAAATGCAAAGGTAGCAAAGAAAAACCGCCTGTGCTAATTAATTAAAGGACAATAAAGACCATAGCCACAGAGTTGATTCGAAAAAGTGTCCATATTATGAACGAGTATTTACTGCGGAGCTGGAAAGGATCGATTATGGCTAAGCATGAATCAGCTAAGATCTAAAATCACTATTGGGAAGATAAACCTGCAAAGATCTCCATTGGCTACATCGGAAATAGCAATCGTGGCTAAAGAAAGAGACATTACTATGACTATGAATACTATCTCAAACAGCCATCATGCCTGTATTCAAATTAGAATGGGACAACAGAATGTCTAATTGGCCAGTTCCTACTTCCAGTACTCGGACGAACTTCGAGTATATCTGGAGAAGTGGGACGAAATTATAAGAATACTTGGAAGGGAATGACTTGTAATAGGAGCTGATGTGAATGACAAGTCGGAAATGTGGCACTCGCCTATGACAGATGGAAAAGGATTGACACTCGATCGCTATTTATTGGCGAACGATCTCCATGTCGTGAACGTACCAGGGACCCTTCCAACGTATGTGTCTCCTGCTCATGGTACTGAATTCTACCTGGATGTGACGGTTATAACTAGAAAGGCAGCCAGACTGGTTACAAATTGGATTGTTACGGAAGACTCGACCAGTTATCATAGGCTAATTATTTATGAGCTGAATATGAGAACAGGACAACATGCTGAAGATAGAATTGGTCGAACAAAATTTATTAATCGAGGGGTCAGACTGGAAGAGGTTCGACGAAGTGCTGATGAATAAACTTCATCAGTATCGCGAAGAACACTTGAAAGATCCAGACCAATGTGCAAATGCAATTACAAAGATGATCCATGATGTATGCAAGGAAACATTGAGGATATCAGAACCTGGCATTACATTAAATCATATTAATCTTATTGGACTACGCCGGAGCTATGGAGCGATTGTGGAGAGATTGTGGAGCTAAATGTTGAGCATATTGTGACGGGTTGCGGACTTTAAGGGGCTATTCTACGTGAAATGAAACCCTTCCCAGGTTAATTTTATGGGACTACGATTGGGGTTTTCGTTGAAGATTGTCCAGGAAATTGTCCCTCGCTTAGCTCTCCACTCCCCTATTGTTACGTCTACGAAATCTTCAATGGAGCCGTCGAATTTTCGGCTGAGGTACCTAGAACGCCATTGTCGGCGTTACCTGTTTCTTTCGCTCTTGCACCTTCATCTCCAAGGTCTGTCCGAGTCATTGCCTGAACCACTACGTCATAATCTGTATCGCTTTTGTGATAAGAGGTTTACTGTCGGCCGCAATGTACGGCTCCATTAGCGCTTTAATTTTGTCAAGAATCCCTGTTACAAGTCATATTTGTGTGATAATTGCTGCAAGCAATCCAGCCGTACCGACAGTTTATTTAGACATGCAAAGACCTGTAAAGGCCGAGTGCATTTCTCATCGGTACGTCGGTATTAGGTTTACTGCAAGCAGGTCTCTTGTGACTTCGGTACATGTCCTCAAATGTGTACTTACCTACATAGCCTGTCCTGCACAGTGCGTCGGTGTAATAAATGTCACGTTATTTTCGCACAATGACAACACGAGTTTGAATAGTGAGATGTATAAAAGACGATAACCTTCAACAAAGTTGCATATATTGAGATGCGTATATATTGAAGAATTATGCAATATTTTTCGAAGGTATGAATGATTATATTAAAATAATTGAATAAGAAATACTCGCGAAAAGCAAAGTGGGTTTTATTTCATGTTTAACTAATTTGTGAGAATATAATTCAAATTTAAAAATCAACGTAAATAAAATAAGTTTGATTTAAAAGTATTGTGTAATGTATCGTCCTACTATAAGTACATTATGAAATTAAATAAAAAATACTTTTTAAAATTGCTTAACTTTACATTTTGAATAAAAATATTTTTTATAATATATATATTTATATATATTTTTATACCGCTGATTGGAAACCTCTAAACAAAAAAAAAGGATGGGAAATTAGAGGTAATTTTATATATAATAATGTAAGTGCCAACAGCTCGCTTGGCAGTGAAATCGAAAAATTGACATAGTAATCAGTAACATAATATGCTTCTTGACATTTATGGATTTTTATCGAAGATTTGATTTCAAAGTCATTCAAGGTCATGGCGTCAAAGTCAAGGTCACCTGCATCCAATATGGGGGTAGTAGTCTGTAATGTCATATGCTTGCTGACTTTAATGGATTTTTCTAGAGTTTTGGTTTTCAAGACCATTCAAGATCATATGGTCAAAGTCGATGTCACATACATATAATATGGCGGTAGTAGACTGTAATAAGATATACTTGGTGACTTTTGTGTATTTTATCTCAAGTTTTGGTTTTCAAGGTCATTAGGGGTCACAGAGTCAAGGTCAAGGTAGTCTGGACCCAATATTGTAGTTGTATTCTGTAACATAATATGCTTGCTAACTTTAATGTATTTTTTCTCGAGTTACTGTTTTCAATGTATTTGAAGTTCATGGGATCAAGGTCACCTGCATTCAATATGGCGGTAGTAGTCTGTAATGTGATATGCTTGATTACTTTTATGGTTTTCTTAGGTTTTAGTTTTCAAGGTCATTCAAGGTCATTGAATCAAATTCAAGTTGGTCGGACTCTAATATGATTGTAGTAGTCTGCAACATAATATGCTTGCAGACTTTTATGTATTTTTCTCGAATTTTTATATTCAAGGCCATGCAAACTCATGAGTTCAAGGCCAAGGATGTCACCTGCATGCAATATAGTGGTAGTAATCTTTAACGCAGGGGTTCCCAAACTTTAGTTTATCACGCTTCCCTTCTGCAAAAATAATAACTTCGCCCCCCCCCCCCTTTTTCTTGACAAAACTTCATTATTATAAGGGTAAAACAAAAACGAATAAAAATCTCAAAGGTTTTATTTAATCATGAATTTGATGATTTAAAAAACAACTGAAAACCGATTGTTATGTTTGCCTCGGGACACAATTTGAGAATGTTATTTCTCACACTTACGAATTTGTTTCAAGTTTATATCTTCAAAATTGGCTTCTAAAACCAAATTTTACTAACAAAGTATTTCCCTATACCAAATTCTCAACCAGGCAACAGTCTCAAGTGTATAGAAATTCAGCTTGACAGGAATTCTTCACGCGACATAGTTCACGCGAAGCATGGAGCTTCCCAAGCTGAGCGGAATGTACGCGAAGTTGGAGGGGAAGGGCGGCATTATGCGCATGCGCACGCCACTGCCCACGCTCGCCGGAAGTGCGGCGGCCGCCCACGAGGTCACGTGGCTGGGGGGTTCCCGACCTTAGCGAGCGCCATCACTTCCGGCCAGCACAGGTACGAGGCAGTTCACGGCTGAGGCAGGATTCACAACGACCCGTCGCGTCCGTCCGTCAGTCACGTGGCCAACAGCCAATCAGAGGTGGCCATTAATTCCATCCGTCCGTCCGTAAAAACCTTGGGAGCTTTAACTTTTGACGGACGAACGAATGAAATTACTGCCTTCTAAACTTTCACGTTTCGTTATTCGTTCATCTCGAGTTCTTTACAAGGCTGTGTAGTGTGTGCAGTGTTTTTTTTTTTGGATGTCTTTTGTTTTCATATGTTTTTTTTATGTAACTGCAAAATGAAATTAAGTTACATTTTCCCTGAAGATTAATTGATAATTATGTCTGGAAACACTAGCCCCTTTTGTGCAATAGTAAAAATAATAAAATGATGCTTTATATGCTATTAAAACATTTTGTTACATCGAATAATTTCCGTTACGAACGTGTATAATTGATTTGGGTACTTAGAAATACAATACAGCAAAAAAATTTAGCTTTTTATAAGAATTGTTTTCTATGTGTCTACAGTTTAGTTTTTATTAGTTTGCAGCAATGAACGTACGACGGACGTACGGAGTTTGGTTGTAAATCGCTCGACTGGGAGACGGACGAACGGATGGCGGACGGGCGGATGACGGACGGGCGGATGACGGAAGGACGTGACGGGCTGTTGTAAATTCCCTATGTGACCACTTTTGGAAGCCCTGCTCACGATCTGCTTTCATCCCCCACGCTGAGTCCTTCCATGGACCACGTCAAATTATTCGCGCGCCAACCAAGTGTAACTGTGAGATCGTCAGGGATGTAAATGCGTTGGTAATAAAAAAATTCCCACGCTACTGCGCGTGAAACAAACAGTACCTAAAGTCAACTGTAGTCTGTTCACGGTAAAGTGAGCACTTCCGAGACACTTGTTACTTTTTCCTTTCAGCCATTTTTTTTTTAAACCTTTAACCACCTTTTAAAATAAATACTGCCACGCGAGTAATAAACGCAGTGTATATATTCCACTGCACTCTGAATTTAACGTCTAAGGCTAACATAGATTTTATTTATTGACGATTATTCCAAATGAGAGAGCTTTCAAAAGTGCTCTCTTTGCCGTGACTAGCCTATAATTTACTGTTTATTAATATAAATGCAACACGTCTAATACAACGTCAATTAATGGAACTATTTTCTCTACCTCGTTGCTAACTTTACAAACAGTATGCCGTGTGTGTCCGTTGAAATGCACGCAGTAACGGACAGCGATTTTTTTCAAACGTTGATTTCAAAAGTGCTCACTTTACCTTGAATAACCTATACGGAGAGACCTGGAGAATTCACGGATTAATTTTGAGACAAGCTAGAATTCAAAACACTTGTGTTTGTATAAATATCGCCATTGGTCCACAAGGTCTTTGACACCTCCTGGAGAACGCTGGCCCAATCGTCGCCTTCCACTGTGACAGTAGACAACCAATGTGCATTTAACATCGGCATACTTGTACACAAGACTGTATAATCTAGCTTACAGGTAATTGAACTCGGGAATTTTTCAGGTCTGTACCTATACGCGCTTCCTCCTCGCTATCGTCATAGAATAAGTAATTATACAGCGGCGAAATGGCTTGGCAATTGTTTCCTTTGATGTAAGCGACCTCGATCGTTCATTGGCCGCACGAATCTTTTGAAGCAGGCCTTGAGTCTGATTGGCAATTGTGTGTTGTTGAATATTTCCTATTCGTCGTGCTGCCGTCTAACAAGATAATTTTCAAGAGCTGATTGGTGAACGACATTCCACCATTTTCATGGCCTGTGACTCCATTTTTTTTTGCGTGGGTGGCAAGAGTTCGCAGTTGGCACCACCATTTCAGCTCTGTATTTTAATTATTCTGCGCTGCCGCACTGCTTCTTCGCGACAACCGCCATTTGCGGGGCAGTTTTGGTGTAGTGGTTAAACTACTCACCTTCCACCTAAGCGACCCAAGCTCGATTTCCGTCGGAGTTGCGCCCGGATTTTCGCACGTGGGAATCGTGCCGGACGGTGCCGCTGGTCGGCGGGTTTCCTTGGGAATCTGCCGTTTCTCTCGCCCTTGCATTCTCTTCGTCCTCATCGTCTCTCAAGACCTCGATGTTAAGAGCCGCCCAAATCTCTTCACTCCACTCCACCAGCACACATATCCTCAGAAATTTCACAAGGGGAAGGGGGGGTCAAGAAGGATTACTCTGACTGAAGTGAAAGGAGAGAGAACAACTTCGACAAATTCTAGGAGAAAGTTACCTCACAGTATAACAAAATGCACTGTAGTGAAAAGTAATCGGATAGTATTACGTAGAAAGGAACCACTCAACATTAAAATCAAACTGAGAGAAACAAGTTCAAAGTTCGAGTTCTGTTAAAATCTACACTTAAAATTGTGTACTATAATTGTTTTCCCAAACACAAATACAGGTTCTTTTCTGAAAGAGACAGAAATGAATTAAAATAATGTAGTTACAAAACCAGCAAAATTGTTAATTTTGTTGAATACTTCCTTTCTGCATAACACCATCCAACTGCAAAATTTTGATACAGTTAAATGATTTATAATGTATACAATTACTATCATAATTAATATATAATTAATTATTTATTCATTGCAGCTTAATGTGCCACCCAGCAGTGGAGACCATTAACAGGGTGAAACACAAACACATTAAAAACATTTAAAAAAAAAAGGAAAAATGGTTGATTCACACGATAACACTATTTAATTATAAATACAAGAACACATGACAAAATATGTGATAATTTTAATATGGTTACACGCTCAAATCCCCCCACCCCTTCCGCATTTAGCTACACCACTAACAAACATACCAAACTTATTCACACCCAGTGCACATACATAGTTGAAGGATTGAACTGGATAAGGGATCATTGGCAATTTTATTGGAAAATTAGTTCGTCGTGGTTTACATTTTTTAAAAATAAAAAGCGTTTGATCTGTGTTATTTTATATTTTATACTTAATTATCGCAATGATACGTAATATTTATGAAATAAGGACATTTAAAACTCTCACATTATTTTCGACTGGGAAACAAAATTGTTTCTTCTATAAAGAAAAGTTATTTATGGAGATGGGCTCTTATCCAAATTAACCCTTAAAATGTGTGCATAACGCACAAGTGCTGTACACTCCAGGCCGCAGTACCCAATAATCATCCCTATTGGCAACTGATTTTTACGAATACCTAATATTCCCAAAAATATTTTTTGTCTACTTTTATTTCAAAACACTTCCGATCATATACAATTTCGCAATTAGATGATTTCTGGTTACGCTGCCTCTATTAGTCTACTGTCCACGAATCACAGACGTTGTATCGGAGAAATGTCAATTATGGTTGGCCCAGTCAAGTGAGGAAATGTATGCTAACATAGACACGCAGCCAATTATAAAAAGAGTGCGGTGGAGTGGATAGTTTGGTCGGCTCTCAACATGGAGGTCTTGAGAGCCAATGAGGGTGAAGCGAAGTGAGAATGGAGCAGCGCCGGAATACAAGGGCGACGGAAACCGGAGATCCCCAAGAAAACCCGGCCGAGGATTGAACCCGTTTAGTGTTTGAAAAAAAAAATATATATATATATACAGGAACTCTTTCCGCGAAAATCGTGTGTCTTAAATTAATCTTACCGCTATGTCTCGTAAGCTTAATACATACAATTTAAGTTATTGTTGGCAATAACGTGGGGTGTGTAACTAATGCGATGTTTAACCCTGCTCTCACATTGTTCTCGGCTGGCTTCCTTGACTTAGCCACGCGATCACCTTAGCACAATCTGATGAGGCGGCTACTGTAAACCGTCTGTGTTTTCACTGAAGTATGAGAATTCTCTGCCAAGCTCGGTATTTTTGCAATGTGATATATTCTTGCATACTTCTTCCTACACGTTTATTTCTCCGAAACCATTCTAAAAACACCAATTTGCCTGTCGTAGAAGAAATCGCTAACGGCTGAACAAACAAGTGCTAAACACAATCATTATTTCTATGGGACCTGCTGCATAACATAAATAATACTCTCATATTTGTTTAATTTTTGTTCGTATAGGCTGTTCACGATAAAGCGAGGACTGTTTAAGGCAATCCCAACAGGCATTGACCACTAATAAATATATCTTATTGCAGCCTCAGGCATTAAATTTTGATGGTGGTGAAATGTATACACTGTGTTTATTGGTCACATTCCAATGTTTATATTAAAACGCAGCAAGAAGATGGAAAATGGATGAAAGGAAAAATTAATAAGGGCCTTAAAAAGTGCTCACTGTACCGTGAACAGCCTATAGCAACCCATACATCTATAACTAAATAGGTGTTGTTACGTTGTTTTTAACATCACTCCTCTGCTAGAAACTGTATACATTAAATGCAAGTATTTCTGAATCGGAAGTCTGGTAGATACTACGCATTCCGTTCTCTTTTTTAAAACATGATACACACCTATTGATAAAATACTGCATTTCTGTCAAGAGACCCGACGTTTTAAAAATAAATTAAGTTATTTACGTGTTGTTAAATAATGTTCATCACTTTAACTTGTAAATTAGTTAGAATTTCTTCAACTTAAATCAACTACACCATTGCCATGAAACTAATATAGGTACCTGATCTTTGAATGAACGTCTTCTTTAAGTATTTTTTCGTGCTCAGTCCTGTTGTTTCCACGACACACATCTGCGTAGAATTGGCGAATGTCGAACTGTATCCATCTTGTCAATATAGGTACGGTTTCTTTCCAAGGTAAGTAGACAAAATATATATATATTTTTTACTTACTGGCTGTTTTCGCTGTCCGTTTGCGCCCTGCATTCGGTGTGTCACCTCCAAACTAGTAGAGGACTATTTCAGATCTTGGCGCAACTCAATAATTTAACTAAAATTCAACCAATTTCAAGCGAAATTCAAACAAATTTCTAATCCCCTGTCAAACTTTTCAAAGCGCAACTCGAAATCAACCATATTTAGGGTTAAAATCAAAATAAATCTTCAACATGTGTTCACTCTTTGTGTGTGGTTCTTAAAGAAACATTTCCAAGCTACATCATCATATTTTTTATGAAATTCCAAGAATTTTCGTACTTTTCTTGTGATATTATTATTGACTAATTGATTTGGCTTTCAAAATAAAGGTAAATATTTGCCTTATTGACTGTAATTTTAGCCTCATTCACCCTGAAAATGGACCATTGATCAAAGAGTGAACAAAGTATGTTTTAAAAAAAATTGCACGTAATTGAGAATTATGATTTGGGTCAAATTATCTTTATTTAGGGGGAGGGGGGTGAGATTGACGATGTGAATTACGTTTGAAGAAGAGATTGAAAAAGTGATGCTTGATAGTGAGAAATTCGAGTGAATTTTAGTTAAATGATTGTGCTGCGCCAAGATTTGCAATAGTCCTCTTCTCAAACTTCCACTTTCTCTCAACGCGCTCCCCACAGATGCAAAATAACTTGTCCTAGAGTCTTTTCGCAAAAAAAAAAAAAAAAAACTTAAATTCGATCAGTCTGTGATACAAATATAAAATAATTAATATATCGTGGCCATCGCCATTCCAGTAGAAATCATATCGTGTCGCGTTATTAAACGGCTCCATAATAAATTTCTAGGCCATGTACTTATTCAAGTGGATTTAATTTTCTCGTTAGCCGCTGCCTCAGTCTCGTGCTCGACTCGGCCAAACGGAATGAGCAACCAGAGTGCTACACGTTTACTATTGGTGCAGAGTCCTGCAGGGCGTGTCGGATAAGCGGAGGCCCAATTACACACACATCAAGCTAACATATGATATTATGACGTCCTAGTCAGTCCCGAAATTACAACGCGAAATTTTCATCGCCACCTATTGTTCATTCATGTATTAATAGTTCATGAAGCATTTGTAGGTTACATAACTCGTCCGTGAATATGCATATTAGTATTATAGAAGGTATTCATAATATAATAATTTAACAAATACATTAAATTACAACATAGTATACTAAATATCATAACAAACTCAAATATAAATTGCACAATCATATTAAATTACAAATATAATATAATTTTCAGGTTTCAATGGAATTAAATTAAAAAGCATATATTATTGTGAGTCACACAATAAGTATACACAAAATAATAACATAGTAGACACTAGACATTTCCATGTTAGGTTTTCAGCATATGTTTAAAATAAATAAATAAATTTATACTAAAATAATTATGCAAGAAAATCATCTTTGTCGTAAAAGATTTTCTTAAAATAAACTCATATAATACTTTTTCAAAACTACTTCATTAATTTATTGCTCTTAAGTTTTGTGATGAATTATTAAAAATATACAAGCCAGTATTTATTAATGAATTTATGTGTTTAGCCACTGGCTTGCTCACACACACACACACACACACATACATACATATATATATATATACACACACACACTAGGTGGGGCTGAATTCGACCGACAATCTTCGTGAAGTGATTCCTTATGAAAAATTAAGTGGCAAATATACAGGACACTTTGTACCTAAACTAAATATTAAGGGCGAAATACTGCAAGTCCCCGAATAAAAAGATTTTGGAATACATTTTTGCGAAATATCAGAAACCAGGTGAGATGAAAGTACAGTTTGAGGAAAACTGTTTTATCTAATCGGGATTTTCAACCTAAGATCAAATGCACACTAATAACATTCCCTGTTACGAAAATAACAGGGTTGGCCACCCTCTCATTGCCAGCAACTTCATTACCATTGGGAATCATGAACGTTTGGTGCTAATTTATTGAGCAGCGTGACTTACGAAACAAAAACGGACCCCTTGTTGCAACTGCCTAGGACCAACTGTTTTCGTTTAAACGCGCACAAATATTTCGCTAGATTCCGCTGCAGCGATACAGCGTCTAGTATGCAGGCATTTCTACATACATGCGTGTATGGCCACAACACAGCCGATGATGGCGGACAAGGTTAACATCTTTTGTAAACACTGCGTACCATACATTGTGCTATTCACGGCAAAGTGAGCACTTTTGAAAGCCCTCTCATTTGGAATAACAGTCAATAAATTTATTTTCTTGAAGCCTTGACCGTTAACTTTAGAGGATGTGGAATATACACAATGTGCTTATTACTTAAATGGCAATATTTATGTAAAAAATTTGGTTAAAGATTAAAATATTGCTGAAAGGAAAAAGTAACTACGGCATCAAAAAGTGCTCACTTTACAGTGAACAGCATATAATAAGAATACACAACTGTTCGAGTGTGGCGACTGTCGATGTGTGATTCCATACAGAGCGTAAATATATTGGTATTGCCTACGCACCTGGAACTGATTCGCTGCTGCTATGTACTGTGCAGGCTTTTGAATGTTGAAACATTTGGTGCAGCAACATAGAGCAATGCCATTAAAATGCATCACATTAAAGTAGTATCAGGAAACACATTGCACTTGACAACAAAAGCTGTGGCATTCCAAAGGTTTTACTGTAGAAACATGCATCACAAAGACTTTTATAGAAAAGGCTCAATGGTACGGCCGCCATGTTCAACGCACAGTTAACATCGCCTTGGCACCAACGATTGTCGGACATGTTTGAAAACCCCCTCATTGTCCCGAATAATCCCTGCAGCTGCAACGATGCGGGCGAAGAGATCCTCTTCTGATTCCACCGTGATTTCATACACCAGGCTGCGAACGTAACCCCAGATGAAACAGTCTAATGGATTCATATCTGGGGATCGTGGAGGCCAAGGAACAGGAACCCCATGGCCTATCCATCGTCCAGGAATTCTAGATTCAGGCGTTCGCGCACACGTCGGGAACTATGGGCTGGGGTGCCGACGTGCTGGAACCACATGGCCGCTAGTGTTTATAACGGGACCTCTTCGAGTAATATCTGCAGAGCTTCCCGCAGAAATGCAGCATACACATTGCCGGTGAGACGATGTGTTGACAGGTAGGGGCCAACTAACATGTTATGTATTAAGCCCGCCCAGACGTTGACAGTGAATCGCTGAGAATCCCCATGGACAAATGGGGTGTAAGGATTGGCATCCGCTATCACATTGAAAGGAAACCTCGTCAGTGAAGAGAACAAAGTCAGGGTGTGTTCTGTATTGTTCCATAAACCATGCTGCATACGCCACGTACCGAGGATATTCCGCAGGACCCACAGCATGCCCAGGTACATGGAACCGATGCAGTATTTGCGTTCATGAAGCACTCGACCAGGGGTTGGTTAGCTTCTGCTGAGTACTCTTGCATTAGTACCCATACTCACATGTGGGTTATTCTCAACATGCCTCAACACATCCTCTTCAAACCTTGCTGTCCTCGCTGTCCGTCTGTGCCTTGCATTCAGTCGTGTCACCTCGAACATTCCACTTTCTCTCAAACGTCGCACCACAGATGTAAATGTGGTGTGGTGTGGCTGCTGTCTGTGTGGCAATCGATCCCTGTACATTCTTTGCGCTTTTCGTCCATTTGCCTCTGCCGCACCGTAGACGAGTAGCATATGCCAGTTCCGGCCATGTAAAGTGTTCCAATTTGTAGACACAACATGCACCTTGACTATAGGCTGTTCACGCTAAAGTGAGCACTTTTGAGGACGTAGTTACTTTTTCTTTCAGCCATTACTTATAATTTAACCATCTTTTAAAATAAGTATTGCCGTCTAAGTAATAAACATAGTGTGTATATTTCATGGCACTCTGAAATTAACGTCTAAGGCTGAAATAAAATATATTTTATGACTATTATTCAAAATGAGACTGCTTTAAAAAATGCTCACTTTACCATGAATAGCCTATAACAGCCTATAAATGCTCACTTTACCATGAATAGCCTATAAATGATACATTATAAAGTGCTCAGATATTTTATACAATTCGTCTCGGGGTTTAATGGGCCGCATTCGCTATAGCACCTTTGGTGCCACTATAACAGTCGTGCCAAGCATGGAACTGAACATGTCAAACCGTACAGAGCTGCCTGGTGTGGTATAAGTGCCGAACATGTAGACCACTTGCACAGCTTGTACACACAAGTTTTATACTACATGCTGTATCTGACACATAGTTAGATGTTTGCTCGCAAACGAATGGTCTGATTGTTGCATAATGGGAACGTTACTTTCAACTGTCGACATGTCGTTTGTCAATAGTAACACTTATTTACACGCTAGTAATACAGTATGGCTACCTATACATGTTTAGTTTGTGTGTTTAATATCTCATCGCAAGCGAGGTCATTAGACACAGGACCATACAACTAGGCACTTGAGGGAAACTGAGGAAGAATTCAGCCATGGTCTTTATTAAGGAACCATTCCAGCGTTTGCCTGGAGTGACTTCGGGAAACCATAGTAAACAGAATTTTGGAGGGCCTGATCAGGATTTGAACCCGAATTCTCCCGAATACAAGTCCAGCATGTTACTGTTGCTCTACTTCATTTGGTCCCTGATTTATTAATGACAGGAGATGTTTGCAGATAAAGCCAAGACTCGTTTACATTTGATGCTTCTTTATTTAACACTATAACCTATGTAACACACAGGGTTCTGGTCGCAACTGCCTAGGACCACCGCATTCATACAAAACGCACACACATAAAGCTTAGGCTGCAGCAGTAAATGTCCAGGCGCATAAACTATAGTCTTTACAGTACATAACAGTGACAGAAATATGGTTACAGGCACGTAGGCAAAACCAATACTTCATGTAGAGATTATCACACCAACAGTTGCCTGGAATACATTGTTGGATGCCGTATCATAGGCTTCTTAATGCACGGTAATGGTTGTTTACAGCACATAATAAATGTCCTCTTCCATTGTTTGTGCTATAGGAACAACAGCTTACCATACACGGATCTACTGCGTATTTACTACGTACGAGGCGCTGTATCCCCGCAGAGGAATCTAGCATTTTTTTATTGGCGAGCCCCCTAATCCCCCTACGCCAGAGTGAGAACCTACACAGTTCTGTGTGCCCTTCAGCATGCATGTTAGTAGCTAAGTCGGTTGGAGAATGGGATGCATCTCCGGGCAAGACCTGCATGCCTTATGTCGGGTTTAATTATTATAATGGGCGCATGCACAGCGGCTAAGCAGAGTTACACTGCCATGGCCGCAGTTGTAGCTGTGTGCACACCCCAAAGAAGAAGGGTCAAAATGGAAGTGCATAGCAAATCCGGCAAAGCGAAGAGGGCCATGGAAAATCTATGCGAAAGTCGCAGAGGATAAAATAATTCCTTTTAACTGGATTAGGGATGTATAAATTAGGGTATTCATTAGTTCGGGAAGAAAGACTTATGTTGGTATGATGTGTGTGGAAATGAAATGAGAGCACAGCTGGTGTGTATTGCGGTGGACAGAACAGCCCCCGCGCCGATGCCAGTCATCATGTGGGCGCATGCGCCCTTGAAGTTGAGCTACTGTCAATACCACAGTGCAGGCGAACCAGCACTACAGCACAGACAGCAACTATTGGATGCAATACCCCCTGCTTCTCGTCGAGTGCGCCAGAAGACCGGACAGCTCAGTCATGACACCGACTCCATCTTCGCCCTTCTGCGCCGATGCTAGGATCTCCAATCCTTGGGTGGAGGTGTGAAGAGTCCTTGGGGGAGACACCCTCTCCTCTTCCACTAAAATTACTTGTCGGTCTGGGAAACGCAAAACATCTGGGGCCTACCAGTGGTGGTGGAAAATCCGCTGACCCAGGAGTGAAGGCTTACATCGGGGTGCTTCCAAGGGCAGATGCATTCCATCTGCAGTTGGCAGCCCACAGAATCCAGCAGTGAGGATCTCTAAACTTCGCATTTTTCAGCACCTTGAGATCCCTCTTCCCGCCTTGATTGTTGGGCCACCTCCAGCAGACCCACTTCGCCATCTCGTACCGAGTTGCCCAGGTTCCCAATGTCCACGACGATGGTGCTCTCACAAAACCTAACCATTAAACTTATATTCTATTACCTTTTGTTTTTAAGACTTTTCAATCATATATTCATTGGGATAGTTAGTTTTCATAATTTCATGTTCATAAAAATTGCCTTTTATTCCTCCTCCTTTAGTATCTTTCAGTTTGTTACGTAGGTACGTCATAACTTAAAACCTTGACAATAGTAAATAATTCTGTTGTCCAGTTAGAAGTATAACATTTTTAAAAATTCGTTTAAGTTTGCTAATATGAACGTCGCCAACGTTGTATTTTGGTTTAGTAAACATAATAACAAAATCTGGTAACATCACATTTTTTAAATTTTTTAAATTAACTTCAATGGATTACCTGCCAATAGTTATATGTTTTGTATAGTTTTATTCTTCCAATAAATCCGCTAATATATTTACCCATTTATAATTACCATTCAAAGTAAATTTCTTCAACATTTATTTTTCATTGTGTGATTAAATATTTCTACAATACTAGCTTTCAGTTCACTGAATGTAGAATAATGATTGATGTTATATTTTTGTATAAGCTCTTTAAATGTTTTATTGTAAAATTCAGAGACATTATCATTTTTTATATTATGTGGTTTTTTTTTCCATCAATATTCATTCTAAACAATTTACTCCATTTTTAGCTGTTTTATCTGTAATAGGTATAGCAAATGCATACTTTGAAAAAAAAAAACATCAATAATTGTCATACTATACTTGTATCCATTATTTATGCAATATACCTTTTAAATCATCAGTATCAATTTCAACAAGATCAATATGTCATAAATCATCAATTCTATATGATATTACTTTACTTCTGGGAAAATGTTTTCTTGCAGGTTTATGTAATTTATTGATTATTCCTTCTCTTATATCTGTTTTTTTTTTATTTTAAAGAATGTCGATTCATAGGGGAATACATATTGAACATTTACTTTTCTGAGCTAGTCGATCATTTTTTGTATTTTAAATTTTTACATTATTATATTTAAATGAATTATCACACTTCAAGCACCAATAATTCTGCATTTAACAGTAAAAAAAATTCATTATATGTCACGATTATTCCTATTTTTATAATTCCATGATCATATTAATATTTTATTTTTATTTTAGGAGTTAAAATATCACCTCTCTTAACAGCAAATGGCTTACTGTAATCTATTTTATTAGATCCCTTAATACAGTCATAGTATATGTTGTGAATGTTTCATATTTTATTATTTGTTATTTATTATTGTCTAGTCATAGCGATATTTTATATTACCATGTTAGTAGTGTGTGTTATGTATTTGTAATGTTGTTTAGAATGAAACACTTGTCATGTTGCATCCAACGAAAGCAGGTGTATTTTATTGGGGCAATCCTCGGTTATATCATATGGTGACGAGAGAATTTCGAAAGTATCAAACACGTGAATGATGTTTGTGTATCCATATGTAAAGTGTTAAAACTACTTGTTGGTCTAGTGTTTGTTATTTCGTGCAATATGGTTCTGGAAGACGAAAGTGAGCAGAGATCATCATCAACGTCTGGTATGTCGAGAATGCTGCACAACGACTTTGCCACATTTAACCCAAATGAAGAACCCATTGAACATTTTTTTAATGGTCTGGAATCATATTTTAGTATCAATGAAATTCAATCGTCGAAAGGTAAAGTGGATCACATTATTTTGTTAGGTCCTGAATAGTTCAACATCTTAAAAAAAATATTGTGCCAAGAAAAGTAAAAGATTATTTGTTCGAGCAATGTAAGAAACACTTGCTGAAACATTTAAATTTCGTAGTCGACATCAATACAATAATGAATCTCTTTCGGATTTTATCTCTGATTTAAAGCAACTTTCAATCAAGTGTGATTTTGACAATTTTCTTGACAGAGCTTTACGTGACCAATTAGTGGTATGATTGTGTCACGAATGTATGGTCAATCGTTTGTTACTGGAAGGTAACGACTTCACTTTCGATAAAGCTTGTCAAATTGTTCTCAACATGGATAGTGCAAACCAGTCTGTAAAAAAAATTGTCTCGTCTAACCAGCAACATTTTAGTGAAATTTTTCCAGTAAATGCTCCAAATAAAGCAATAAAATCAGGGTTTAAACAATTGTCTTCAGTTATTAAAGATAATGAAATTGTGAGTTATTGTGGTAGATCATGTATAAGAAACAATCCAGAACAGCATCGGTCAAATTCAAGCTCAAGTTCTAATAAGAGGAAACATTATTCATATTGTTTTATTAAACATCAGCCAAATAATTGTCCATCTTTGCAGTGGACTTGTTACATATGTAACAACGAAGGACATTCTTCTAAATTTTGTTTTAATAAAGCTGCATGCAGCAATTTGATAACTTATCTTTGTAACCATACAAATGAATCTGTCATAGCAAATCCAGTACAGTTAAATATTGAACTAAATTCTAAATTTATAATGTTTGATGTCGATACTCGATCAGCTTGTACCGTGATTCCTTTAAACATTTTTAAACAGTGGTTTTCTGATGATAAACTAGAAAAAATTTATGGCAAATTGCTGGCTGCTAATGATCAACCATTACATGTCTTAGGCAGATGCATTGTCAATGTAAGATTTAATAAGTACTTTGGTAATTTGAGTCTTATAGAAACCTTAAAGAAATGTCACAGAGCCTTACTTGGTAGAGATTGGTTAGATATATTAATACCATCTTGGAGGCATGAGTTTTCAGAGTCTACAGGTCATGTCTGTAATGACAATACGATTGATGAGGTTATGTCAGTTTGTAGTGTCAAGTCACATATGGTAAAAGATTTGGAATTGAAAATTCCTGCTGCATTTAATAAAGAAAATAATGAGGATCCAATCGAACAATTTAAGGTAAATATTAATGTAAAGGACAATTGTGTTCCTATATTTTGTAAAGAATATGATGGTCCTTATGCGTTGCGCGATAGTGTCAAAAAGAATTGTTATCGTTGGTAAACAAAAGTATTTATCTAAAATTAATTACAGTCAATAGGCATCTCCAATAGTTTGTGTCCTTAAAAAGAATGGTGAAATCAGATTGTGTGTGGATCTAAAAGTAACATTGAACAAATATGTGTCAGTAGATCTGTATCCATTGCCAAAAACTAAGGATTTATTTAAAAAGTTTAACGAGTTTAATGTTTTTATCGAATAAATTTGTCAATGCTTATTTGCAGTTGGAAGTGGACGAAAGTAGTAGATACATTACACTATTTGTGGGTTGCATGTCTATAATCGTTTGTTTTGGATTGTCGTCAGCCTCTGCTATTTTTCAGTCAGTTACTGATAAGATATTAGAAGTTATCAAATACTGTGGTGCATATAAAGATGATATACTATTAGGAGGTAAATATTATATTAGTTGTAAATCTGTATAGTATGCAGTATTGAGTCATCTTAATGATTATAATGTTAATATTAAAATACAGAAAAGTGAGTTTTTTGTGAAGTCATTAGAAATGTTAGGCTATGTTCTTAGTGCAGATGGTCTTTCTCCATGTAAATCTAAGATAAAAAGCTAATTAACACAAAAAGTCCGCAAATGTTACGCAGTTAAGTTTTATCTAGGATTGTTCAATTATTATCACAAATTCATCAAAATGTCTCCCAATTTAATGGAACCATTGCATAATTTATTAAGAACGGTGTCTTATGGGAATAGACTGATGAATGTGAGAAAAAGTTTTTTACGAGTAAGTCAGTTATTTCAGAAAAATCACTTTTAGTATTATTTGATCCTAAAAATGCAGTTATTTTTACTTGTGACAGTAGTAGTTATGTAGTAGGTGCAGTTTTGAATCACCTTCACAATGGAATAGAAAAACCAGTCGCTTTTGAGTCTGCAATGCTTAACAGTGCCCAGAAAAATTATAGTCAAATTCATAGAGAAGCATTGAGCATAATATATGGACTAACCAAGTATCATAAATATATTATGGGAAATCAGTTTACCATAGTCACTGACCATGAGCCACTGCTATCTTTATTTTCTGAAAAGAAAAAATTCCCTAGGTTGCTAATGCTCGATTGCTTAGATGGTTGACACTGTTGTCTTCTTATCATGATATGATACAATATAAAAAGGGTAAAAATATTCAAAATGCAGATTGTTTGTCTCATAGAACAAATAATTGTCTTGTAGCATTACCTGATGATTATATTTGTAATTTTATTTACATGTCGACTCCATTGGTGTCACACAAAGAGGTGGCTGATATAACATCCAAAGATCTCATTTAAAGTTATATTTTATAGATAGTAATGAATGGTAATTATAAAAAATTGTGTGATGAAGAACCAGAATTAAGAAAATATTTTAAAATAAATAAATTGTTGTCTATTGAAGAAGGTGTGGAAATAGGGTATTAATTCTTGGTCAATTGAAAAACAAGACTTTTTCAATAATTCATGCTGATCATGTGGGTATTAGAAGTTGTAAGCTAATGGCATGATCATATGTCTGGTGGTTTGGAATGAATGATGACATATGGATGAATGTTAGAACGTGTTAAGTTCGTCAACATGTGCAAAATAGAGGTCATAAAGTGATCAAGTAATGGCCCGTTTCTAAATGTTGGAGCCCTTGCTTAGCCCTTCAGGTAAGTACCAAGCAAACACACTTTCTGCAAAGACACATCAACGACCAAGTTGATAGCCAACATACATAAAAATATTCCCTAAGCGCTAAAAACTTAGAAAGGTGAAACTAACTAACTACCAGGTAAACACACATGAGTTCAGAAAAATTCTATTTTGAAACATCTCATCACATGGTTTCTACAAACTTCATATGCAACATACCTACATTTCAAACCCGAAAGAGAAAATTCCTGGGATAAAATAAATACGAAAGATCTATATAAAATTTCCAACATTTGATAATCTTATAATGGTCTAAAAATGAGAGTATAAAATGCATGCAAACACAATACCTGAATATTATGTAGTCTTTTAAACATCAACCTACTATAACAGTCAAAAATTCTTTTGAGTATTCACATTGTATGTTATTTCCAACAGGGAATAACTTCCCTTATAAAAACTCTCACCTCGATATTTAATACTGACAAGGGTAACTTTATGCATTGTAATTACACAAAAGCTTAAATAACTCCTGTAACTTGGGACATGATTAAGAAGTTAATCAAATAGTTTACAAAATAGATGTACTTATTTAATGTTTTCAGCAAAATACTATATAAATGAGTATATATTTTCAACTTCATTTACTCGAAATGTTAAACATTAATACATTAACATAATGCTTATGCTTAATTTATTTTCCTTGATACAGGGCCATTTTAAATTTGAGATAACAAAATTTTATCTTGGATTTTATATTGAGTATTTTTTTTGTGTTTTTAAATAACTTAGATGTTACCAGAAAATTTCAAAATGTCTACCAAATTTACAGGGTTAAAACACCCATTTCTACAGAAATCTGGTCTTATAGACCTAAAATTACTTATCTCATTATCTGCAGTGCTGACTGGTCACCCCCAATGGCCAGGTCTCTCTACCCGACCAGCCCACAAGAGGGACTATTTATAGTCAAAAAATTAACAGGGGAAATGTCCCCACCAAATTTCTTATTGGTTTACCCTGACCTCCAAAAAAAATAATTTCTGGCGAAACTAGCACCACTTTTATCAACAATATCTCTCAAGACTAGTCTTTACAAGTATAGAATTTTCTGGTGATAACATAGTTTCCGGCACAGTAGCACTCTCTTTACGGCTGTTGCCAACAACTGCCGGCCATCCAGCGCTCCCAGCGCCCCAAACGGGCAGGTCAGTAAACACACAGGCAAAGGGCGCGGGCAATTTTCAGTCCTACACGAGTGTGCGAGCCAAGTGATCGCATGTCTATGCTTCGGGAAATGTCACTGCAGGAACATGTATTTTTTTTCATGTTCGGTGTCAACACACATTTCTTCAAAAGGTAGAGTGTCTTCAAGTATAATTAATTAATTAACATGTCATATTAGGAAGTATTAAGTGTACAAAAATTTGTTATATTGATGAACAAAGCTGAGATGGCGATCAGCCCACCACAGAGGCAAAAATCGTAGCGGGCAGTAGAGTTGATGGTAAAATTGGTGTGGCGAGAATTTTCAAACATGAGACTCCTTGTCTCATCTGCCGCCCTTATCAGAGGGCCCTCCTCTGATGACGGAGAACTGATGATCAGGATAGGATCACCCAGGAATCAATTTAGAATGGCAAGTTTCGGATGGAACCCCAACCAGCCATCTCCTCAGGAACACCCTTCTTCATCCTCATCAGGACTCAGAAACAGATAGAAAATCCTTAATGAGATCACAAGGTCATCAAAACAAGAGTGCCACACTCCAACTGCTACTCTCTCTCTCTCCTCAGAGACAAACCGAGCCCAGCTGAAGGGGACCAACTCCCTACCCAAAAAAATTCCCTAACCTTGAAAACCTAGATATATTAAGCTTTAGACTTTTAAAGTTTGTTGGCAACATCTTGCATAAGATAACACAAAATTTTCAAGACTTAATTCTAAATGAGGATGAACAAAAAAATTAAAATGAGCATGAAAATGAATGAGAGAGTCCTGGCATTTGGGGATCAGTACTTATTTAAAAACCTTTACCCTAAAAACATGACCATGAGTGACACAAGAAACAATGAATATGATTTAAAGATACACAATATTATCAACATTATCAGAATACAAACATATCCTAAACACTATCTTAACCTAAAACACAAGAAAAAGGAACAGATCTTTTCAAAACATCCATATCATATCAATTTCAGTTGAGCCAAATGACCCTTAACTACATTCCTAGGGTTATTCTATTACTCCAGTAACACCGTAACTGGAGTCAAAAACATACAAATGACAAATACCTTACATATTTGGGTGCAAGTTTTGCACTAAACTGGGCGACCTTGTTACTAAGGCATTGTGTCTCCAAGAGAACTCTATTACCAACCTTAAAAGATGTACCTCCAAAATTTTTTATTGTGCTGAGATACAAGCCTCACATGATATTTCTTTAAATTACTTGCAGTTTCTGACGATATATTTTCAATATCCTGTGCGAGTTTCACCAAGTCAATACACATATGATGTAAACCCCAGGCATTTATGAGTGGATGAAACAACCTGCGTCCAAAGAAAATCTCTGATGGAACCTTTTTTGTTGTGTTACGTCCTATGTTGTTAAATGCTAAATTAAGCTGGTAAAGTACTCCATCCCTTTCTTTATGGGTCTCCATTTGGAAAGCTCTCAAGGCAATCTTCAAGTTTCGATTATACCACTCAACTAAACTGGCTTTTGGATAATATGGGGTGGTTTGCACCATCTTGATACCCCATGCAAATGCTAGATTTTTTATCTCAGAGGACACAAAATAGGTCGCATTATCCGTAATCAAATACATTGGGGAACCTAACAAGGGGAACAGATGCTGGATAATGATTTTACATATTTCAGATGACTTTATAGATCTTAAAGGAAACAAAAACAAGAACTTACTAAAACTGTCCATAGCAACAAGAACTGAGGTAAAACCAGCTGCTGTTCTCAGAAGAGGTCTGAACATGTCCAAATAAACTTGCTCCCAGGGAAAAGTTGCTACAGAGGCACTATAAGGACTAACTATTTTCACGTTTCGAGGTTTTGAGCAT
The DNA here is from genome assembly GCA_029891345.1 of Dryococelus australis. NCBI lineage: Eukaryota > Metazoa > Arthropoda > Insecta > Phasmatodea > Phasmatidae > Dryococelus > Dryococelus australis. The sequence continues at coordinate 136,990,478 of CM057009.1, read as the reverse complement.
TGGAATGCTTCACATTGCCTAACTAATTCCTCTACTTCCTTGACCAAACTAGGCCAGTAGAACATCTCCTGAATTCTAGAAACAGTTTTCTCTTGCCCTGGGTGCCCCCCCCCCCGAAAAAGATGTGATAATAATGAAAAATTTGATCTCTTAATACATTGGGAACATAGAACTCAAAAGTTTTATTTTTCGGATCCACTTATCCGACCAACCCTCTCCAAATCTCAAAAGATCCGGACTTACCAGCAGTAATATCTGATTTAATTGACATGTACTCCAAATCTGATTCCTGATGGGACTGGAGTGTCAAATAGGGTTGGGGAAAATTCGGCAAAACAGATACCTACACTTCCCTATCTTTATGTTCCACCAAAGGAGCTGAAAATGCATTAGGTTGCTCAACACTTTGAACTGTCATGAAACTACTAGATGGATCTTAAGCTGGTGCCTTATGAAACTCCTCTTCATTAAACACCCAAGAGAGGCAGTCTGCAATCACATTCTCAACATTCTTAATGTGCTTCACACAAAATTTAAATTTAGTAAGTCGTACAAGTGATCTAGCCAAACAACCTATTGGCTTATTTGTGGTTAAAAACCATCTAAGGGCCTGGTTGCCTGTTTGCAGTTCGCATTCTGTAGCTTCTAAGTAATCCGAGAATTTCTCCATCCCATAGATTGCAGCGAGAACCTCTTTCTCATAAGCTGAGAATTTATGTTCAGCAGACATCAACAACCGACTGACATAAGCAACAGGGACTAAATTCTCTCCTTCGAACTGACACAACACAGCCCCTAGGGCCTTTGAATTAGCATTCACCTGTAATGTAAAAGGCTTACTAAACTGTGGGAGATGCAATACCTGAGGAGTAGCTAATTTCTCTTTTAACTGACGGAAAGAATGTTGCTGGTCTGGACCCCATGCAAAAACAACATGTTTCCTCTTTAAAGCAGTCAGCGGTTCTGCGATTTTTGCAAATTCAGGAATGAATTTCGAATAGAATCCCACCATTCCTGGAATGGTCACACCCCTTTGAGATTTTTAGGAGTTCGAAAATTTACGACCGGCCTAATCTTTTCATGATCCATAAGCAGCTTCCCTTTATTTATCATAAACCCCAAATACTTTACATAAGCATTAGCCTATGTCACCTTTTCAGGATTTACAGTTAATCCTGTTTCTCTTAGTGCAGTAAGAAACAACCTAAGATGGTGTAGGTGATCCTCAAATGTATGACTATAAACACACATACCATCGATATATGTGAATAAAAAGTCATATTGATACTTACCAAGAACCTGGAACAAAATAAGTGACATGGCCTGCGGCACACAATTTACTCCCATGGGAAGCCTGGTCCACTGAAACTGGCCCCATGGAGTTACAAAGGCTAGTATTTCTCGGGAATCTGGGTGCAAATCACATTACAGAAATGCGGAATTTAAGTCAAAAATAGAGAAGTACTGCGCTTGCCCGACATGTTGGAAAACAGATTCAATAGTAGCAAGTGGGTATAGATCTACAAAAATTTTCTATACACTTTACAGTAGTCACAAATAACTCTGAATTTACCAGGTATCTTTTTGGGCAACAAAAAGGTGGGACTCGAATATGTTCTAGTGGAATATTCAACTATATTCTGAGCTTGTAACTGAGACACTAAATTTTTGAAAATTTTAATTTCGTATGTGCCATCCGGTAAGGAACTGAGGATACAGGATCCCTATCACTCAGCTTCAAAACATTGGGCTATTTAGTATAATGACCAAGCTTTTCAGTTACAAAATCAGAAAATTCACACAGAGCTCTTCTACCTTAATTGGTTTTTCATCTACTACTTCTGACACTACATTTTTATGAAAAAGTAAAGTTATGGTTGAGATCTTAACAAGTCTCTGTTTCCTAAATTCAAAAATAATTCATGGTTATGAACATTTAAACATGCTTGGGTTTCACCAAGAAAATCTACCCCTAAAAAAAATGTCATGAGTAAATCCAGACAATACACAAAAATATACATACACAAAAATGTACCTTTCATGAAAAATTATCAATTTTTTTTTTAAGTCGCCACGCACTGGGAATCTATTACTCCTCCATTGGCTAAAGAAAATCCTATTGTCTCCTGCTGACAAATACGAACTAATCCTTTACGTATATGACATAACAAATAATTGCAGAAAGACTGGCTAATAAGAGAACAGGTGGCTCCCGAATCCAGTAGAACCCCTACTTTTGTCTTATCAGCTATCACTACCAGGACAAAAAGCAAACTATGTTTCCTTTCGAAAGATAAACTGGTAATAACATGTTTCCCCACTTCTTTTTCCCTTTGAGGGCACCGAGATCTAAGATGGCCCTTCTCCTTACAATAAAATTGCAAATCTTTCAATCTCTCCTAAAAATATTTTATCATATCAGCCGTACCATCGGTTTGTGACCAAGTACTCATACTAACACTCCTACCAGAAACCTGACCTCCTGAACTATAAACCTTATCCCTAGCCACAGTATTTACAGATTTCCTGTAAAAACAATCTTTGGTAAGATGATTTTGACATCCACATATGAAGCAGGCCCGAGTTTCAGTTTTTCTAATATCCCTTTTGCTTTCTTTCGGCATATGAAAGGGTGAGACCCCAGCACAATCATGCAGTGTTTTTTCTACATCAGATACTAAAATAAGCAACTGACTCAAGGCAGTAAGATGGGTAACAAAATTAAAAAATCTACTGTTGTGAGGCAATAAATTACAAAATATTAACTGTGTAAAATAGCCCTGTGTGCAGGGCAATCTTACCACAATTACAATCCCCATAACTTCGGATACAAATTCCTTCATAGACTGCTTAGGTAACTGGCATTTATCTAAAAGTTTAAGTTTAAAATTTGTGAGGGCAACCTCACTAGCAATAGCTTGAAATACTATAGAGTGTCTTCAAGTATAATTAATTAATAAACATTTCATATTAGGAAGTATTAAGTGTAGAAAAATGTGTTATATTGTTGAACAAAACTGAGATGGCGATCAGCCCACCAAACCAGCAAAAATCGTAGCAGGCGTGAGAGTTGCCTGTAAAATTGGCGTGGCGAGAATTTTCAATCATGATACACCTTGTCTCAATATCCTTGGGATAGAATTCATATAAACTTGCTGGATACTAATGAGGCTAAATTTTTAATAGTAGTGGATGATTATACGAAATGGATTGAATGTTTTATTGTGAATAATATCAATTTAGATAATATTATAGCAAATATAGGTGAATGTTTTTCAAGATTCTCAGAACCTAGTGTAATAGTTTCTGATAACGGATTTTCTGCCTTTTGTCGAGAACAAGGTATAAAGGTAATTTAAATTGCTCCTTATAATCCACGATCAAATGGACTTGCAGAAAGAGAGGTACAAACTTTTAAGAAGTCATTGATGAAGATTGTTTTGTCTAATGTTGGTATATCATTGCAAAAAAAATGTAAATCAGTGTTTGTTTTCATTGAGGCCAACTCCTTCATGTATTACAGGTGTATCGCCTATGAGTCTAATGTTAAATTTTCAAGATTAAAATATTGCGCCTGTGTCTAATCCCACGTGTGCTCGTGGGAATGATGAAAATAGTAGTAAAAACCATTAAAAGGGTAAGATTTAATATATCAGATGAACATAGATATAAAATATTTTTTTAATGAGATAAAGTTCTTGTAAGTTTATATTACTTGAAAAGTCATGTCAAATAGATTCCTGGTATAGTAATAAGGAAAATTGGAAATGTGTATCTAGTCAAGCTTCATTTAGGTGAAATAAAAAAATGTACATGTGTCACAGTTAAGGAAGAGTTATTTAAAGGATAATGACCATTATGATAGAAATTGTACAAATTATAGTTATTGGTTTAAAATGTCAAACAATACTAATAAAGAAAGTTTAGAGTCAAATTTTAATACAGATATAAATACTTTACAAGATGGTAATGTAACTAAAAGACCAGTGAGAACTGTAAGACCACCTAATCACTTTTCTCGTAGTGATTATAAATGACTATTTTAAAGTGTGTGAGATTTTATTGTCACTGAACTTTTATTTAAGGAAAAGTGATGTTGTGAATGTTTCATATTAATTTATTTGTTATTTATTATTGGCTAGTCATAAATATATTTTATATTGTCATGTTGTTGTTGTGTGTTATATATTTGCAATGTTGTTTAGAATAAAACACTTGTCTTGTTGCATCCAACGAAAGTAGGTGTATTTTATTACGGCAATCCTCTGATATATCAGTATGATCAGGTAAATTAGGGTAGGATTAGCAGTAATTATTTTATATGCAGTACAATCCATCAAAAAAGAAGAGAGAACTATATTTTTATCTAAGTGAAAAATATTATTACTTTTATTCCACTCTGCAGGTAAATAAAATATGAGATTTTTCTTAGTTACATTTTTCAACTTTCAAATCAATAAGTTTATCAAAATAATTATACACTGTTTGTTTTACATTTTGTAATTTATTATCTATTTCTTTATCAAAATCTTCTTTGCTTTTTTCAACATTCAAGTTATCAAGTGTATCACAATAATTCAAAACTGATTGATTTAAATTTTGTAATTTATTAGCTATTTCATTATCAGAAAATATTTTATTGGCAGCATCTTTTCCATCCATAGGGTATGCTAATTGAATAATTCCATGATTATGAAGAGAAACATAATCTTTTGTATTGTGCCATTTAAAATACGTCACTACTTTTTACATGTGTTTTTAAATACAACGTTAAGTTTTTAAACTGTGTCCCAACAATTTTTTTGCGACAGTATTAATGTTTTAACTATGTCACCATATTTTGTCGCTTAAGTATGCCTCTAATTTTGCAATATTTGCTACTGTCAATTCATGAATGTCTCACTATTTAGCTATTTTGAAAACACATTTCAAATGTTAGGATGAATTACTACTATAGTGAGTATTAAGGAGTATTATTATTGTCTCTCTTTGATAATTAACTTTATTTTAATTATTGCCTGTATTCAAGTTAATTGCTTATATTCCAAGTTTTTATCAAAATGTCTCTTTACTTTTATTATTTTTATTATGATGGCAAATAATACTTTCATTCCCATTTTGAACTGCTTATGAGTTATTTGGTTAAAAACTAAAGTATGATATTCATTTACATCAGTGATCGTTTTAGTAAAAGTATTATATATATATATTTTAACATTTGTTTATCTGGCGATATATGTTTATTAGTTTTCTTATGTCAACATACTTCATACGAGTTTATTAATACTTCAAATATCTAAAGCACTTTCCCGTATGTTACATTTCAATAGTGTTCAAGTTAGTACTTTCGAAGCTTCACTCCCAATCTCGATAGCGGCATTCAGGATCACATTTCATGCTTCGTTTTTCGTTGTCACCGGACGTGCAGGGAAACGTAGTACATTCCTTTGTCTCGCCGTTGGTAGCCCTCTTCAATTAACTTTTTTCCTGCCGTAGTTATTTAGGCATTTTCTTGCTGTGATTACGCAGTTAGCTTGTGACTCTATAAAATGCAGTCTTATCACGTGTTTCTACCAGTCATGGAGCGCTTTACTCCCTTTTGTACAAACTATACCTTCTAGCGGCGATTGCTGTACTACACTTTTCTCCTGTCTTTCTGCTCCACCGTACGTTCCTCTACACATTTGACATTCAGGCTCGCTGCCTTCATGGCACGGTTGCACCATGCAACGTCCGTGAACATATAATCAGGGACTGGCAACATTGATGATAATACTATTTATTCAGATTTATATAAAACTGCTCAATTCCTACTATTTTACAAAAAAATAAATCTTAAAGAATGAATACAATATATTTGCAAAATATATTTATAGCACACCACCTCAATCAACATGTTTTTATTCACAATCTCTAGTTGATTTACCTCTGGACCTACTATTTATTACTATTTGAGAAGCAAGTATTTAGTCATACCTATGTTTATTGGATATTTTCATCCTTTTGTGCCATGTACGATTCCCAGCCTGTATGACTAATAAATTGGTTACGCCACTTTTATATATATATATACATATATATATATATATATATATATACACACACACACACACACACACACACACATATATCCTCATCATCGTACAGCAGCCTAGTATAAAGAAAAACTTTACTTATTTTATCTCGTAAGGCAGAAACAATAACATGGTATCTTGTATCCACATTTTTTTTAAATCAGAAACATTGGAGTAATCGTGTTTTGAATCTACATTTGTCATTAAATCATCAGCAATATTGCCCAAATTTCTTTTAAAGATTTGATTAATGGTTTTTCAAATATATTCATAATTTTCTAACAAATAAATTATATAATGAAACCCAAATCCTCTCGAAAAATGATATAATACAATTAAACATAGATGTCCACAAATAACTGAATAAAAATTCTGAATTCGATTATCAGTATAATAAACATTCCTACTTTGAAGTATTTAACTAAGGTATTAGGAATCTTACTTCCAAATAAATCAAATTAGTAAACATAATTATTTTCTTAAAAATAACAAACCCAATGAGTTCCAGGATTTGCTGAAATGTCAACCACAGCACGTTAATTTTTGTGTATTCTTTTTGGTAATTCATCAATCAGATAAACATTTCTGAAATATTTAATTTTTAGTATTTTTACATATTTTGCAATATCAAAATTAGATAATGGTGTTATATTCAATTTTTTTTGTCTCCCTCTTTTAGCAACTAAACCACTTCCTGATTTATTTTACATTCCTAAGTCATGTCTCTTTTTTTCTAAACTACCTTATTCTAAGTGTTGTGTGAAGTGAAGGCCTGAAGGTAGGGCGGGATTTTATTGTGTCTCAGGGCTAACCCCTTACGCCTACTAGGAAGGAATCATGCAAGGAGACATGCATCGCCGCAAAGAGGAATTGGGCAGCCATGGCCTGCACTTTGGGGCCATGACTACCTCCCTAAGTGTACTTAGAGCTAGTCTTACCTATGAAGAGCAAGGGAAAAACCGCCAAGAGAGACGTAAAAACCCTTACGACAGAGAAGTAAAAATTCAAATTCATCGCAGGCATTAAATTAAATTAAATAGAATGATACAGGAGACAGAGTGTTTGGAATACATGCTGTTAGTTAATAGAGTTGGAAAGACTTGTAGAGAGGGGACGGGAGCTTTAAGTTATGTATCTGTTGTCCTTCTAATTTCTTTTTATTTTATTCTTTTCGTTTGTTCAACATAATTGTAAATTGCACTAGCTCCTCCAGCTAAAGATCTAAGTGCAGCTAAAACTGGAATTACAATGGTAAAAAACCTCCATGATGTAAACCATTTCCAAATTTTTCTTTTAGTATTTTTTTATTATTAGTATTGGTAAATTTAATTTGAAATCTTTTCCTTCTTTCAATTTTTTTATTATTTCTCTCGATCTGATATTTTGTTAAGAATTTATCTATACCCAAATATCTAAGCTGACCAATGGGTATATCGAAAGTTATGTTTGTTATCTTTATTTATTAAGAAAAAATACTATTAATTAATACATTTGAATGTCTCATTCTAATTTTCTTTTTGTAAATATAGTTGAAGCAACCACTGCAGAAGCGATTTTTTCACCAATTGGAGTATCTTTATTTAAAATACTTTCTTTTGGTTCTTTTTGTAAAATTTTGTCATCTTCATGTCTAAATTCTAAATCTTTATGGTCTCTATAATCAATATAATGATGTTTACATGCTTTATCTAATTTATTTATTCCATTGTTTACTCTTTCCAATCTTTTGCTTACTTTTGTAAATGGTCCACAATAATTATAGCCTGGCAAATGCATTTCAGGCAAATTAAAGTGGTTTAATGCCCAATTTATTATTCCTCTTTTATGATGTACTGAATTCCAAAATGAATGTGTAATTACATTAAAAACTATTATAATATATGGAATTCCTTTCGAATTATTAATAACAAATTCAGAAAACTTACTGTTCAACGTATTCATTATGCTTACTTTTTCATTGCAGTAATTGTTATTTCCTACATTTCTTTCACCATGAATAACTAACAATCAATCAATAAATTTTCTAACATAATTCATCCAAATATATTCTCTTTGGTAAACTGTTGTATTTTTTATACCTTCTCCAGATTTAGGAGTTTTTGGATAAATCATTCTTCAGGTGTATTTAATTCTGAACTTGATTCTTTTATACATTGATTATAAATTGGTTTAATTATATTCATGAACTTCCAACTTTTATTCGAGTTATTTCCTTTTTTGGATTATATTTTTGGAATGCAACATTGGTTGATAAAACAATTTCTGTGTAATTTTCATAGTCATCAGTGAATTTACGAGCTAGATATTCTTCTTTTTTTGTTAACAAATTAGAAAAACCTTCTGTTAATTTATATTCTTTATATTTAACAAATATTTTATCATCTATCATTACTTTTTTATCTACAATGTAAACATTCTGAGCATCTTCTCATAAATCATACAATCTATTAATAACAATACTTCTTTCAGAAATTTCTTTACCGAGTTTTAGATTAGAATCTTTCAATGGTGTAGTTCCCATTTATTCTTCAAAATTAGGATTTTTATGTTCCAAGAATAATTCTCTTTCAAATGAAATTTCTTCTGGTGTTGGTGGATAATCTAAATTTTTTCTGCTACTGGAACTAGCGTTGTTATTAAATTTTTATTTTTCTTCACTTTCTTGTTCTACTTTTTTTTACCAATATTTCGTAAGTTGTGGATTGAAGGTAGTTATTTCATCTTATTTTTCTTAATCCGCGTCATGATTCTTTTTATAATGTTTGTATTTTTCGATGAGTATATTAACTCGCGAAACTTCTTTTGATGAATCTTTCATTTATATATGAATTTTTTTCTTATAAATGAGTTGTAAAAGTGTTGAGAGTTATGAAAGGCAAACATTTCCTCCAACGGATGAAACTAGAGGAAATTTAAATGTTTACAATAATATAATTGAATTTGATATTCCTAAGGTGACGGATTTTCTTTCCCAAATGGTGCATATGTTTATGAACAATATAGAATACTAATGAGAGACAAAGTTGGAGACGAAGCGAAATATGATAAATTAGATAATATTTATGTTTGTTCTAGCTTTTTTCCTTTTAAATTTTTTAGAGTATAAATTTCAAAACATGGAAATATTATTGAAGCTGTTGATAAACCAGGAATAAACAAAGATTAATAATTTATTAAGTTCACCAAGTGAACTAAATTATTTAGAATTTACTTGTATTGATGACAAATATCGAGCAAAATCTGTTCATAGTGATAATACAAATGAAATAACCTATCCTCTGAAATATATGTTTTGTTTTATTCGATATGACAATAAAATTTACTGGAAAGGTGGTTATAATTTTTTTTTTTCGTAATTCATCTGATAAAAATTGTTTATTTGTTTATGAGACAAAGAACGCAGATGGTGCAGTTCAGAAAAGTTATGCCGATCCAGGTAAAATTGTTATTCAAAATTAATAAATTATGTGGCCTATTGTTGAATACGAATCTAGCAGCCATTACAATGAAGGAAAAAATATTTAAACACCCTAAAATACGTATTAGTTATAATTATTGACAATTTTTAGAAAAAGAAGTTCCTTCTGGATCAACTGTTTTTAATTTTGATATAAAATATCAGTTTAATAATTTACAATTTGACATGCCTGATTTCGTAATTGAAGTTTAAAAACTGAAAGAAAAACGTGCGAACAGTATGTGCACGCTTCTATGTTTGATCACTGTACTGTAAGAAATATTTATGTTAAGAATGGAAGAAATAAAATTTTTCCAAAAGAAAATTGGAATCTAAATATTGAAAAGGGTCTTTGCGATAAAACGTTTTTTGCTTATAATGATTCCAGAAATTCAAAATCAAAACTAAATAATGTACATAAAAATAAGGAACTTTATTATAAACCGACTGTAAACTTTCGTGGTGATATCAATTATTATTAATTTTTTGGGCGAACACACTATAGTTAAGGAAAAACAAACATAAAAATTAGTGTTGATTTTAATAAAGCTTTTGAATCAAAAACAATTTGTAATATTATTCTAATTAGTCAAAGGAATCTAACTTATAAATTATTTGAAAGAAAGGATCACTGAAGATATACAAATTTTTTAAATTAATAAATGAAGGAAGTAAACGATTTTACAGAAACATCAAAATGTTTCGATAGTTTAATACAAAGTTTTAGACATATAGTTAAATTGTTTAATCTTTTAGAACTTTTAGAAATTTTTGGATGTATAGTTGAGTTGTTTTATCGAATAAAAAAATCATCTTTTTAAACCAAAAATGACATTTTTCTCTTAGTGTCAATTTTATTGGTGCCATTTCTTAATGGATCACTTTAATTTCCATTTGTGTATGTTTTGGTATTTTTCTTTTTCGTAATTAATTTCTTTTTAATAAATATGAAGTCGTCTATCTTACCTTGCAGCCTGACTAACATTTTAAAAGGAGGTTGTGTTACAACTGCACCTTCCTATACCGGTACTTTAGATACTGCGTCTGACGATCTCAGAGACATAGTTTTCAAATTCCTCCTTAAAACTACAAAACTTACAATTGTTGGTCTTAGAAAGCATTCACGACGAGAATGATCTTCGAGAAATGGGTGCTGATCTTGAGCAGGTAGAATAATTGTTTAGAAAGATAGTAGAGCTTCAAATATAAACTGTAATGAATAATAAGATAATATTTCACTTGATTTTATCTTAAATTTGCTTGATTTTGCTTGCAAATTCGGATTAAATTTTCTTGATTTTGGCTTAAATTTGCTTGATTTTGGCTGTTTTTTTTTATCGAATTTCAGGGCTAGAATTTTTACTGTTTTTTTTGTAATTTTCTTTAAATTAAAAATAGCCCGATCCGCATAAAAATTTTATTTCTTGCAGTTTTAGGATAAAATAGCCTTATTTATTTGCGCAATGCGCTAAGATCGGTATTCTTATACTGCTCTTGTATGTAAGTAACAACTGTTATTTAGGTGTTTATGTAAATAACGTTATTAACAGTTACTAATACTTTCTACATAGACCGAGAATATGCTCTCAAAATTATGTCAAACTTGTAGTTTAGTCAACCGTCCCGTTAACGCGGACCGGTGGTGCTTGCACGATGTAAGGGGTGTGGTAGACAGTGGGGTAGGTTGGCAGCCAGACAGTCTGCGAAGGGGGGGGGGGGGGCGAAGCTAGGCGACGCCATGGCACCGCACAAGAACAGATCCATATCGACCTTGCAGCCTGCCCCCGGGGCGTGGCTCTCCCTCTGCATGCACCAAGTCAACCCCCTTCAAACCTCCCGCACCCCAAACCACAGGAAACAACCCTCCTACACGGCTTACCCCGCCCAAGGCGCCGTCCCGACTGCGACTTCAAGACTATAAACTTCTTTTTTCTGTCACATTTTGAACGTGTTTAATAGCTTCGTGAATTTATATCAGCGATAACTTTATAAATACACCAAATAACAGCCCTGTCAACCCGCCATATTTAATTATTTATTTATTCCTATTTGAAGTTTTGGAGGATTTATTGAAATGTGTGACAATATAAGCTTAGCTAATTGACTTACTTATCATTACATACATAGCATATGAACTACTAATGCATATTTATGCGACAATCCACTTAATACGAAATTTTGTACATTAATTCATTCTCACCTGTTAATGACAACCAGGAGACACCTATTAATAATCGCGTTCAAAAACTTGCACACAACTATAAAATATAATGCTTCTGTAATAAGCATATTTAGTAATGACCCTAAATTCTGTTATGACTAGAGGCCCGAGAATTTCGCGAGTTCATTTCTAGACAATTTGGAATTCACACACATGTGCGTTCATATTACGTTTGTAATTGGTTAACGTGTTTTTTGACACCTCCTGGAGATAAATAAGCCAATAACCAACATGCAAGAAACTGTGCGCCCAAACACCGCATTTTACTACCACAAGAATCAACCAATAAACAGTTGAATCTGTCTGAGAGTATATAAGACTGTGAAGTCTAGCCTACAGGTCATTGAACTCGCCAATTTCTCGGGTCTCTAGTTATAACACCAAAACGAATAATCTCTGTATAAATGGTGACAGCCCTTTAATATGGACAGGAAAATTTCGTTTTTTTTTTCTTATGACTTGTGGGCTAGACTCCAAGGTCCTATGAATTTTCGATTCTCAGCTTTCTGTTCATCGGCTGCTGCTCCGGTGTGTAGCCAGTTTTCTCTTAGACCAGGTGACTCGTGATTCGATGCTTTGTTCTTTGCAGGTTTGTTACAGGCCCTGAGTTCTCCTGGGCGTGTCTAAGTAACTGTGGTCCGATTGCAAACATCGCAGATGTACACACGCGTTTGTATCTTAGCTTGGCCTAAACTGAATTCCCTACCAATTGATCATGGTGTCTGTTGAACTCTTGCAAGGTAAGCTGGTGCTTCATTTAATTTCATTTTCATTTCATTTATTTGCATTCCTGATATATCAAAATTGAGATATGGAACAAGTCATGTCAGTTTACAATACAAATATATACAATAAAATACACAATAATATTGTGTAAAAATGATTGCACAATACTTAATATACTAAACAAAATACAAACGGCAACTCTAATTACAACTAACCATACTAAACACACTACTATTGCAACTGTAAATTTATGCATTGTGTATATTTTGAAATAGAATAGTAACAGTGTGACAACTAATGTACAAAAAAAATTCTTCAACATTGTAATAGCAATAATCAAGAAGGAAATCTGTTAGTTTGCGGCAAAAAGTTGGGTGGTCCTTTACTTTTTTAAGAGACAGTGGCAAATGATTGTAAAGTCTTTTTCCATTGGTCTGAACCAGCTTCATGGTGTTTGTTATCGATTTTTTATATATGTATACAATTGAGTTGTTTATGTATACACAGGGCGTAGGGAGACTGCTTAAAGTTTCGAACAATGGTGTACAGTGTGCTGTACATCCTCGGTCCACGCTGCAGGAACCAGTAACCACAGCGCAGCCTAGGGAAACTGAATGCATTTCGACCACTCACAAGCGAGCAGCAAGGAACATTTTACACCACGCGTCCTGTGGCGTCAGCTGCCGGACTACCTTTTAGTGGTGGAAGTATAAACTAGCAAGCGACAGGGTACAGCATACATCTAACGCCAGCGTATCTTGCAATAGTTCAACACATGCCACTGCAATTGATCAAAATAAAATTACATTCAGTGTTTCTTTTACCCCTTCAGACCCATTTTAATTTACGTTTCACAGATGTTGCAAACAAAGAATTTTATGATGCATTCTGTACTTAAATCGGCACAGCACTTGTATCGTTGTCACAGCCAGTGAGCTGTACGCTCTATGTTCAGCTGCAGTTATATGAACCAATTGTGACCTAGACCAGAAAGACGGTTTACAAATCATTTACACACACGTAAGATGATTGATCATTGAGCTTTGCAGTGTGCAGTAGAGACCAAAAAATACCTACACGTGCGTAATGCACACAAATGTGTGCACTGGCTCTGATTATGTTAACGTGGATACGAGACATTTAACACCAAACTTTGATTCGTCTAAGTCTCAAAAAGTTAGTTTGACGCCAATGATATTCAGGTAGGAAAAAAAAAAACACAAACATGAAAAACTATTTCGGTACAAACAACTTTTTCAAACAATTCATTTTAATTTGCAGATGGTTAATTTAATCTTCATATAAGTAGGTCACAGCGTTTCTGAGACTACTAGAATGGCATGAGGAATTTCGCAGTTAAAAACGTATATTTGATGTCTAGCTAGTCATAAAATGAATACGCGAAATTTTTACAGCCCCTGAAATAAATAATTATAAAAATAATTTAATTAAGTTTGTTCGATCGCAATGAATTATTCTAGGCGAGAAGAACCAATATATTGACTGCTTGTCCTACATACTATAAATATAATCTTTATAAACTTTTACATTACGTCAAAACTGCGAGAACTATCAGCAGTTCTGATGCGTTTTCGAATAATTCACGAAAATTTTGTAGTGCATACCTAAAATACCCGATATGACACCGAACGAATGAAAGGCTGGAAACAGAGTTGTAACTATGGTGTATTCGAATTTAAAAAAAAATGCGTCCGTCAAACTAGGCATATATTTTTAAAAGCTAAAATATTAAATTGAAAACATTAATTTAATTTATAAACTAATATTTTTGGCTACTTAATGCGGCGAGTAAACCATGCTTTCTTATTGCCGAGTTCGTATTGCGTTTCTATAAGCATAACAACAATTTTAAGAACAAATCAGATTTATTTATTTATCTTCCACTCTAGACAACATATGTGCTGGGAATAGTCAATTGTACATAATGGTATATTTAAAATATATAAATAATAATTGCATACATAAATCTCACAAAAAATTGTATAAACCAAAAACCTTACATTTAAGTTTAATACACGTTAATTGCAGTTCAAATTCAAGCAGTGCATTCTACATAGCTACAAAGTTATAGAAAATTATAGTAGTTAAAAATATTCACGTATGCTGTGATAAGCCTTATAAATGAGATCTATTTTAAGCAGTTTTTCAAAAACACCTATCATGTACAAAAAATTAGATATTTAAATTTGTGACGCAGGCGTGGCAAGGTAGCAGGATGAGGGAAGTTCAGGCTTCCAACCAAAGATGATAGAAGAAGGTGCAACAGTTTTCTGTGCTCACTTTACTTCTCGTCTCCTTCGGCTGCTGCCCTCGTCGTGTTAATGTGTTATACCTGAACAAGAGCTGTGTGTGATTACCGTCAGCTGGGCTGTTGTTCTACTGTAATATAATTGCCTTTTAAATATTTGCAAACATTATTGTAACCGGTGCGAGAGGGTGAAGCATTTTGGATTGCGGCTGTGAGTTGACGAGGCATACGCCTTTGTAGAATGGGCACTTACAACAAAGAGTAGTTTTTCAGGGACGTAGTCTTTGAAAATTTTTAAGTTCGCTGTATTTGTTTTGTAGGAATGTATTTTATACTCCCTTCTGGAGAAGGTATTGTATTTAGTAATCCAAGCAAAATTGTAGCAAGGCTACATGGTTCATTGGCTTGAGTATTGCTGCCCTATTTGTCAAGTGTGCCAAGCTGTATGTGGGAACATTATGCGACAGCTTCAGCTCTCCTTCCGTTTTTACATTTTATTAGTGTGTGTGTGTAAAAATCATTTTACGATTAAGGGCTTTGTTTAGGCGGAAGTATTTTTCAGGCGCTCCTACGTCGAGTGTAAATTTTAACCTAATTTTTAAATTGTGTTTTAAGTGGAAGGCGCTTTACGGGGTTACTTGATGCCGCCTTTCAGCATATTTATATATGGATTTTAGTGTCAAAGTCTATATTGTCAGTCTCAGAGCAAATAATGAAAGTAGTAATTAAAATACGTTATTTTTCCAGATATTTTGAATGCAGGGCTTGTGCATTGATTAATCATGCGCTTCATGCACCTGAATAATATTGCAGGATTTTACTTGCTTTAATTGTCTCCATGACTTTGGTTCATTATAAATGTGGCTCTGTGTTTTGAGTATAAAATAGTTGAGAGTTTATGGATTTTGGAGCCCACCTAGCGAATACTTAAGTTTTTGGAAGGAAAGAAAGCTTGCAGCCTGCCCCATTTGAGATATAATTTCAACACATTAAAGTGTGATGCTACGTCCATACCAATACGTGGATTTGGAACTAGTAAAAATAATTTATTGATCAAATAGGTTTAACTGGCTTGTTGCGCTAGGTTGATGTTAATCACACGCAATATTAATTTGTTAGATGTTAACCTAATACTTCTAGAGTTTTTGGGACATGATTGATGTTTTGAACACGCCCTAAGTGCGGGCCAACATGTTAATAAAATTAACATGTTTTAATATTCAATACTCGATAGCCGTTACGTACAAAGCAGGATAGTGTTGCAAAATTTGCTGTCGGTGCTAATGTTTTGGCACCTAGAGTTCTCTCATTGTGGTCAGGTCTTAGCTCAGGTCAGTATTTTAAGTTTTCTGTGCCTATTTCTGGTTACAGCTGCAATACGCCGTTTTAAATTTAATGAAAGTCAGAAACGTATTACAGTATCAAATTTCGGTAAAAATGTCCATACGCATGTTCAATTCTAGTCATGCTTTAAGGATGCTAAGTAATATTGTACCTGTTTTCCTCGTGTTAAGCACGTTGGTATTCTTTTATCTTTATTGGTGTGTGTGTGTGTGTGCACAATATTACGGTGTCATTTTTTGTGAAGCTTTTATATGTTTTTTATATCAGCACTTGTGAATTTTTTAAAAATGATTTATGAATGATATATGCATCCTTGCATACACATGTTCTTTATTCAAGCTCTAGAAAGCCAAGTATTTAAATAAACATAATACTCAGAAATTGCTCTTGTGTGTTGTGTAACCTTATTTGTAAATTTTAACCTGGTTGAATTGTTTTGTCACTGTGTACGCACATTTGCACCGGAAGTGATAAAACCTTAAACGCCGACACCAGTGAAACCAGGCAGACGATGAGAGGACGGGCTACGCCAGCGTTCCTAGTGGCATCGCACTTAAACAAAGATGATAGTGGAGCCAGGTGACAAAGGCTGTTTCCGAATACTAGTCTAATGGATCCCTTAGGGTAAGGGATCCATAGAAAGTGCACTCTAGTGGATGCGGCCATATTGGCCTAGTTTCCGAATTCCCACTAGGGATGCCGATGCATCCCTTCACGCGTCCACTACCAATATACACGACACTAGCATCCACTGTCGCATTCACACATCCCTTACCTATGGAATTCGTTCGTCATTTGTTTACTGATTTCGCAAGTTTGGTCTGACTGTGTTTGCCTTTAGTTGTTGATTAAAATGGACCAATACTTTGTTTTATTTTCTTCTAACAGTATATAAGGAGGACTCCATTATAATCGCAAAAAATAAAATGCTGTTCAAAATTCTGACCACTTGACCAATCAACTTCATTATACACATTAATCATTTCAACAAATGCATTTGTAATTTGTATATGCTCATCAAACATATAATGTCCTATTTACAAGAAATCTCGATTTCTATTTGCAGCCATCGCTAAGCAGAAATTATAAAACCTCAACTGTAACAAGATTTTCGTCTGCAGTAAATTGTTAACATTTCGATTTGACCGAGACCCCATACATAACACAAATAAAGAAACAACTTCATTGTAGTAAAAAGTGTGGTACAGCTAGCGCTACCTAAGCGCGCTCTATCTGTAGCAGAATTCGGATGTTGTCCATCCCTTCAATGCAGCCATTTCCATAGTGAATGGCTGCACGACGGGACGGAAACAGCCACAATGAATAATAAGCTACACCAGCGCCCCTAGCGAATTAACACCAGAAACCAAGATGAACGATGCTACCAGGGCCTCTAGGAGCCAGAGACATGAACTAGGGCCGTGTCCCAAGTCGCAGAAAGAGTACTCACTCACTCACTCTTGACGTCACAGAGAGTCCTCTCCGCTGTCCCAACTCCGAGGAGAGTGCCCGAGAGGGAGAGTGAACGTCGATGTACACTCGGTGCTCACTCTCGCACCCTCTCTGGCAGCCATGTAGTTTTCAAGTCTAACCTTAAATATCCAGACATATTGTTGTTTCTACAGCAGTGTTAAAAATGTTTTATCGACTTAACTTAATCATTGCGATTGTGAAATGTGTAAAAGCAACAGTATTCCTTTTGATATGGATCATAAAAAATTATGATATTATGTTCAGGTTTAATTTAGGTTAATTGTGTGCATATTATTAAATACTGTGATTTGCACATAACAATTATATTTTTAATTATGCAAAATGAAACAAATTAAAATAAATTATTATTTCATGAAATACTGTACATTTATTCGTGGTAAGTGAAAGGCCAGCAATATTTTTTACTAATAATGCCGAAGGCTTACAGAGGGTACAAGTCTCAATTCACTAAAGTAAGCCAGTGTGCCAGAGTGAGAGTGGCGAGGGAGAGTGAGAGCACACTTTCAAGTTGAGACACGACCTAGGATGGAGTACATCCTACACATCTAATGGACAACGTCACAAACAAATGACGTATGGGTTCTGCCTGAATGGCGTTTGAACTGCATCACACAGTGTTTGAAATCCTGGTTTCCTGACGGAATTATTATACATGCCTCCAGTATGTTTACCTACAAAAATTCGCCATAACCCCGACAAGAAGGAATGGAACCTTAAAGTTACCACACATGCTGTAAATATTATTTAGCCTCCAATATAGTTAAAAACGGCTTTTTCAGACTGCCGTATCTTAACATACTGGCCACACACAGCTAAACTACGATATAGGCTGTTCACGCTAAAAGAGCACTTTTGAAAGTCCTGCTTAAGATCAACTTGTATGTACATTGCGTATTCTTCCGCCTTATGTAATATTAACATTGGCAAGTACCTCATCACGTTAGCCATGCGTCGCTGCAATGAAACTGTGAAATTATAAGAAAAGTAAATATTTTTTAAACATGCTCATTTTTACGCTTCAACACACACAAAAAAAACAGAAAACGAAAGAAATCATTTAAGTTACCAGAAATGATCACCTAGCTCTTTTTATTAGACATTATTACGTGAAACTACTTTCCATCCATCGTTGCCAACTTTACTGTGTGCATATCACTCAGTGCGCCCGTTAGAATATATGCAGGCAGGAACAGCCTTTAAGAACTTGCATTGAAAGTTGCTACAGACTTTTCATAAAGAAAATTATGGAGTCACTGCTGTAATTTTCATAGGTACACGCAGCACTACGACAACGCTGTACGTCAGTTCCGATCCCTGCGCGGAGAGGCGATGGCACTCTTGTAGCGCGTGCCAGTGTAACCCTTATAGCCCCCGCGCTTCTCGGCCGAAAAAGGAGAAAAACGATACAGGCTGGCGGGACTCTTGAGGCTCGTCTACAATCGGCCGTACCTGTGGACGTGCCAGATTTTCGGCATCAAGTGAGTCACATTGATGCAGTCCGAATATGGCTTGCAAATGTCCGAATGTGAACTTTCAGAATCTGACACTAGATCGCTATATATATATATATATATATATATATATATATATATATATATATATATATATATATATATATATATTGTGTGTGTGTGTGTGTGTGTGTGTGTGTGTGTGTGCGTGTGGCACGTTGTTACATAGGGATTTTAATATTTCTGAATTATTGATTATTTTGTGTTGCGAGATGGGTGATTTTAATATTTATTTATCTTTATGATATAGGCCCTAAATGTTTTATTTTAAATAAGTTCGCCAACTGCCACACAATATTTTTTTCTTGTTTCTTATTTATTTTCAACTTAACGTTTTCAAAAGTTTCATTCTTCATAATAATAAAATAGTTCAGACCGAATGCAGACAGCACAAATTAGCATTTAGTCACCTTCGTCTTCACCTTATATATCCATTATTTACATTTAGAACGTAAACATTATATAAATGGAAGCCGTGGTGATGTAGGGGTTAGACTACTCGCTTCCCACCAAGGCATACCGGACTCGAATCCCGTCGGGTTTGCCTCCGGATTTTCGCAGGGGGGAATCATACAGGACGATGCCGCTGGTCGGCAGGTTTTCTCAGGGATCTGCCATTTCCCCCAACCGTGCAATCCAGCACAGCCAAAAAAAAAATCACCTCACTTCATCCTCATCAGCTCTCAACACCTCGATGTTAAAAGCCGCACATCTTCACTCACTCATTGCATGAATGCACGCGAAAGTATGAGAAGTTTTCTTCTTTTACTATCATCTCAAGACAACATAACTTGGGGCAAAAGTTCAGTTTTTTTTTTTTTTTTTTTAAGCTTCGACTTGGGTTTTGACTTGGGACACGGAAGGTTTGGACAGCGCCACGCGTCAGAGGGTCACGTGCACCAATGATCGTATCCTCAAGAGACAGGTTGGGATAGCGCAATTCTAGACAGGCCCTTATTGTAACTCTGCTTGTGCTGTTCCCCAGTCCGCCACAGATAGACCCACCGGACGGCGGCGCCTGCAGGCCTCAGTATGGAGTAGGAACAGCACCGCGCCAGTGGTGGACCCCCAGCGACAAGGATGGAGGTAATCTCAATCAACGCGAAAGAGCATTTATGTCAGTATATAAGACTGTGAAGTCTAGCCTACAGGTTATTGAACTCCCGAATTTCTCGGGTCTCTAGTAATATACAAGGTCATTGGGCAAGCCAAGGGAAAAATAAGCATCCTCCGGTGTGGTAGAAGCAGAGTAATCTGAGCTCCAGCACGATGATGGGTGGCATTCTTCGATGAAGTTAATCAACACGTATTATGGCTGACCACAGTGAGCTTCAGTACATTAATTTAATTCACTTATTTTGTACTTGGAAATTGTAAAGCAATTAATGCATAATAAGGAATACGATTAATGACAATATATCTATTGAATAAAAGTTCACTACATTTAACTTTGTATTTACCATTTGGAGATATAATTAAAACTCCTACCACCTGTGCAAATCTGGTGCTATTTAAATAGTGATTTCGCTGTTACCAAGAAAAGCCAGTAGGTCAACGTGCGCTCGACTGACTTCTAGCTGTCGTCGTACAACGATGACGGTCTGCATACAACACAGTGTTGAGGGAGGGAGCGTAGGGGAGGCATTGTGTTGAGAGAGGTCTTGACAGCCGATGAGGGTAAAATGAGGCGAGAAGGGAGCAGCGCCGGAATAAAGGGGCGGGGGGAAACGGGAGATCCCCAAGAAAACCCACCGACCAGTGGCATCGTTCGGCAAGATTCTCACTTGCGAAAGTCCGGGGAGTGGCCCGGCCGGGGATTGAACCCGGTTCGCCTTGGTAGGAAACGAGTAGTCTAACTGCTCAGACACCGTGGCTCCAAGGGAGGCAGTGTAGGGGAGGGCTCTCCCGAGCGCCCGCCACAGGAGGGAGGGAAACCACGTGATACTGCTGGTGCTGTACATACCAAACTGATAACATCGCTCTCTACTACCTCGCTGTTAAATACGGCGCTGCGTGAATACGTTTTTTTCGACAGGCGATATTCATGTGCGTAGCAGCTCTCGCCCAACCCCTGTCGGCCACTGTCACTTCTAAACTGAACAACCCTCACCCCTTCGTGCAGCAGTAATGAACTCTCCTGACTCATCCGACACGTTTTTCACTTCTGCGAACTACTTTCTCATTTGAATTTCACTATAACCAGTTCCGAAACCCAACCTGTTTCTGCGATACTCCGTCCACTGCTATCCCACTTCCTTCCTCGCCCAGGTAGAATTCGCCTGGGGAGTTCGTTGCCCAATATCCACCACAAACAAATTTCAATCGGAAACAAGATGGCGGCGTACAACGACGATGGAAGCGAAATGGCGGCCAGAAAAATTGACAATATTACATCAGCTAAGGTCAAGGTCAAGTATAGACAAGATGGTCAACAAACGGTTGACCATTGTAACATAATACAAGATAGCGGACGAAACCACATAACCGTAGGCAGCAGCTTATGTGCTCGATTGGTTTTACCCAACTGCTGAGGTGCGTGAATAGTGGATTCGCCAGGAGGCAGGCTAGATGTCTAGGCCCTCTAAACATACAAACCGCAGTCGTTCACTCCTTTATCGTAGTCAAGGTGAAAGGTTAATTTTTTCTTTGGTTTGGGTTACACCAGAATAGTCTTCCAGGCATGCTGTGACAATTGCGATCCTCTCTTAACTCTAAAGTATACGAGTTTATATTCCAAAATTAACGCACTGAGACGAAATTTACTTAATATGGGATTTCCTATTTAAATTTCCAGTTGCCAGCCTGTAGGCAGTGCCCCTATCATATTACCCTAACAATTATAACAAATACGTAAGTTCCAAAAATACCATGAATCATCTTCTTTCACAAAACCTTGTGTTTTCTGAGAGGTTTCGGAAAATTATTTCTTGATACAAGTTTCCAAACATTGCTCTTGGAATCATGTTTCCAAGCAGTATTTCCCGAAATATGTTTCAATACAATGATATTTTAAACATATTTCCAGACTTATTTTTCTGAAACTCTTTCCAAATAGTGTTTCCTGAGACAAGCTTTCTAACGAAGTTCTCTGGAACATGTTGAAACACTTTTATAACCAGTGTTCCCTGAATCATATTTCCAGGCACTAGTTTTCTGGAACATACATCCGGACAGTATTTACCGACAGCATTCCCTGTAACACATTTCCTAGAAACAGTTTCTCAACAGTTTTTCCTAAAATACGTTCCCAGGCAATCTAGCAGTGTTTCCTGACACATTCTGATTGCATTTCCTTGTACATTTGCCACAGTTATCAGAAACAACTCACCAGTGTTTCCAGAAAGGTGTGTTCAGACAGTGTTTCCTCAGTCAAGTGTGCAGTGTGTAGTAGGTTGTCTGGCTGGGTTCGCCTGGTGTGGTTTACGGGACTGTTCACGAGTTATAGTCTATTTGCGGTGACTTAACACTTTTTTTATCAAACCTTTGAAAAATCACCTCATGTATGACATGTTTGGTTATTTCCTGAGTATGTAATGTATTACAAGCATTTCATAATTGTGGTAACCGTGGTGAGTTTGGTCCGTTTTCTGATTTTATTTATATTTCAACTGTTGTAACTGATACCAGAAATGGAGGAAAAACATAGTAAAAATTATTAATATACTATTAAGGTATGCAGGAAGGAACTCATATGTAACAGACAAATTTTGAATCATCTGTTTCCATATTAAAAAATTACTAAAAATTTGGGACATTATCACCCAGACTTGGGGTGACTTTGGTCCACATTGTGAATACTGTGTTTATAGGTGGCTATTTTGCTCTGGACCAATGTCACCATTTGTAATAGGCAAGGCTGGTTTCATTTTTAACAAAATCCTCCAAGAACAGTGTTTAAAATGAAAAATACATTAACAAGGTTTGAAAATGCCAAACATGATCTTGGAAAGACAAAAAATCAAACACTTTTTCAAATACAGGTACTGCTACCTACTTAAAGTTTCATATGAACAAATATGGAACATATTTAACAAAGGTCACACTATTTGACAAGTTGTGAATCCATTAAAATCCTATTTAAACAAAATAATCTAATTCTGGTACAATGAAGAATCCCCTTTTATTTAAAAGTTTAGGAGGTGCGATTTTTTTTATTACATCCTCCCATTTGTATTGTAGAGCATCTTCTTTCTTAGGCCATTTCCAACTTTTCACAGACTTCTCCATACAGCTAACAGTGGGTGCTTTTTCAACGTTGGTAGGTAGTTTCTGGAAGATCCCTGGATACTCTTCTCCACTGTAACGAACAGATGTTGTAAAATCATTTTCTTTCAACTCTTTCTTCTGCTGGACTGTCAAAGAGAATGAAGTTTCATGATTCTATTATTGAATCTCTTTATCACTAAAGGTTTCGCTTTCATTGCCAGATCCCAGTTCCATTTCTTCAAATTCACCTGATTCCTCACTTTCAGTCAAAACTACTGGTGGCTTAGGATGTCCAGGTTTTCTCTTTGGTTTTTCTCTTTCAGGCTCATTTCTCAAATGTTCAACTGTAATACTTTACCCAGCAGGCACTCTTAGTTTCTTCTTTCTTTGCTTTCCTGTTTTTACTCCTTCAATGTCTTTATGTTGCTCCAGTAAGTGTTTCAGAAATGCATCGCCTATGGTATTAATGTCAACCTCTTTGAGGTTTTGAAATCTGGCCAAAAATTCTTGCTTGTTCACTGGATGGATTCTGCATTTCCTGAAACCTGAAATCAGATTTTTCTTCGCATTGTGAGATATTTCTTCCATTAACTACTTTACAAGAGATGGGAATACATCGTTTGGGATTCCAGATTTTCTGCTACCACTCTCGTTATCTCTCCACTGTGAGAGAATTTTTTGTCAGGCCGCTTTCACAGGTCTAAAAACCGTGATATCTAATGGCTGTGTGATACTTGTTGTGTTGGGGGGGGGGGAGGCATATGAAACAAATATTAAAATCTGCATAAGCTTTAAGAGCTGCTTCACTAATGTGGGCAGCAAGAGTTTGTCACCAACTATTACTTTTGGACCATCCAGACATTTCAATCTTTGCAACATCAGCTTCATAAACCAGTCCTCAAATGTGGAATTGTCGAATTAACCACTGCTAGTTCTGTTGCAATGGCAATATTTGGGTCTATTTAGTGTCCAGGTGTCCCACATATGTTCTCCCTTGTAGACAACATATGGGTACATCAGTTCCCCCACTGGCAATGCCTGCAAACGTTACTGAAGTAGACGATTTTGTTGTGTTACACAGATCTGATCTAAATACTTGGTCCCTCTGCGACAAATGACATGTTTCATACCTGGATCATCTCGCAGGTTTATTTCATCGTAGTTCCATATATATGTTTCTGGAACATTTTCAATTTCCTTTGCCATATTGTCTTGGTATTCTTCTATCGTTTCTTTGCTGACAGTAGCTCACACTATTTTTATGTTAGAAGCAAAACGAGTTGTTAGAATTGGATGTCAATCTAAAAAGGATTTAACCGAAATCTGCTCCTGGCATGTTATTTTTATATTTAGGGACAACTCTGCCGGTCTTCACCAAGTAATTCTTAAAGGAGAAGCTCAAGTCTTTTTCAGGGACAGGAAATCCATATTTTGCAAGTTTCAACAGATGGTTCGCCAAACCCTCCTCTTCCTGCATAGTAAACACTGTTGGCCCATCAATAACAGAGCTGCGCTGACTTTTCAACTTATTTATTATTGTACTGCGAGGAATACCGTACTCCTTAGAAGCTTTGCGTTGAGAGAGGCCATTACATACGATGTCTTCTAGGCATTTCTTCAGTGTTTCAGCTTTATAGCTTATATAGAGACGAGATCCAATGACATGTTTGTACTTTGTAGGCATGGTAGGTACGTATTGGTAACCTGAAGCAAGGAAAGAATCTATTATTATTTATAAAGTCAATTAAATATGATTTGATTTAATTATGAACTCCAATTTATCAAATTTCCTCCATTTACCTACTTAACCTAAAATGGGGTGACTTTGTTCCTGGATCAAAGTCACCCCTTTTTAACAACAAAATAGACTTAGTCGCTTATTTGTTAATTATTAAAGAATATTGAGATTTAATTTATTAAATATTTACTGATTCTTTATTAGCATACTATAAAGCACCAAGTGTGTACTTACCTGAATTTTTGCCACTTTCTTTGCTGGTCTTACATGTGAAAGTTTTTTCAATTGTTGTTTCCGACAAAAAATATCAACACAAAACAAATGAGTGCTGCTTTAAGAGTCTCCTTGAAACCCAAACAGCTGTGTCAGTGTGACCGACATATATCCGTCAACTCATGAGACCACTCACAATCCATATTTTTCCACTGACTGTGTGGAGGGAAAAATACATGTAAAATTACCCGAGGTGGAACAATATCATCCTGCGGGACCAATCTCACCCCAGTTGGCACTAACATTAAAGTACCTTATTTTTTGTTAAATCGATATTTTACTTATATTATATTTATGGATTATAATATTTCATGTAAAATTAATTGAACAAAATAGGGGTAAAATTAGGTATGTTGGTAATGCTCTGTAATAAAAAGTTCTTATGCAAAATATTATTACGTTCTACGCGAGTGCGGTGCGTTGTGCCTATGGTGCATGTTTCTAGACTTTTTTGAACTTTGTTTGCATGATGCGGAGAAATATCCTGGAAGTAGAACTTAGGCAGGACTTCAAGAATGTTGTAAGTGACCGTGAATGGGCTATAGTTGTGTCTTGCCGTTGTACGTCGCGAGGGAACACTGCGGTGAAGTTTATGGAACCCTCCTGTGCGTACAGAGCTGCGAGTCAGTCTTCTCTCTCCTGTCTGCGCACGCACATAGTACAGGCGACGCCGCCACTCGCTAATTGTAGTCTGCCCGTCGTCTACAACACTCGCTGCACGCCATGTCTGCGTCCCAGCTGTCATGCAGTACGTGGGGCTACAGTGACTCAGCGGCTAGAGTGATCACCTCGCACCTGGTCGAACTGGGTTAGAATCCATGCCGTGTAACTCCCTGGATTCTCGCACGCGGGAATCATGCCTAACGATGACGCTGGTCGGTGGATTTTCTCGGAGATCTCCCGTTTCCCCCGCCCTGGCATTCCGGAGCTGCTCCGTACTCCATACATGTTCAGGCATAATATATTTTAAGTGTGAACATCAACTAAAGCATCAGAGTGCATCACAGCTCTATACACGTTGTGCTATCGCTCGGAAAAACCTCCACGAGGAAATTAATACTTTTTTACGATTTCGCGTTTATAATTAGGCCCCTACGCCATACATAACATTTACGGATTGCTTATATCCTTATATAATTTGTGCATGAATACTAAATAGTGAAAAATTAATGTATCTTCACCGCTAAAAAGGCTTCCAAAACTCGGCCCATTAATCGAATTGCGAACCTCTTATCTCACTCTGATTGCTATTTCTGATAGCTAAATCTTCCATTTCACCTTTATTTTTATTCCTAAAATATTCACCCAACACTGGGAAAATTACCACTTTTTTTGCAAGTCCAAAAGGGAAATAATAGTTTCTATAGTTTTGGGTCTCGAACTCTGGTCCCTAAACTCTGGTCTCTATATCAGATTCATATATGCACGTAAAATTGTAATTACAAAATAATAACATTTTTTTAATACAATAATTAATATTTCTTTAATTTTGCGTGTCGTACCCATTCTTTCCCTCAAAACTTTAAAGTGGTGCTATGAACACTCGACTATTAAAGTAAAGATCAGCATACACAAAATTAATGAATACTTTACATAAATGCACAGTCAGTTGACTGCATATAAAACATTACTTCAGACGACATGTACAAGTATGTAGACAGTTGGAGAATGAGGGTAATTTCTGTGTGTAAGGCTGGGGGACAGATGTCAAACCAAAAGATTGATCGAAGTATAGATCGAGGAATTGAGATTGATCGAAGGATTGGTGATGATTGTGGAGGATTGGCGAGTATTGCAGAGAATTGCTGAGGATTGGTTAGGATTGTTGAGAATTCTTAAGGATTGGTGAGAATTGTCGAGTATTGGTGAGAATTGTCGAGTATTGGTGAGAATTGCTGATTGCTGCTGATTGGCAATTACTGGTGAGTAGTATTACTGTGCATTACTGAGGATTGTGGAGTTGGATTGGTGAGAATTGCAGAGGATTGCGGAGGAGGATTGTGGAAGAGGAGGATTGAAGAGGAGTATTGCGGAGAAGTATTGCAGGGGATTGCGGAGGATCGCTGAGGATTGGTTAGGAAGATTGGTGAGGATTGCAGCAGAGGATTGCTGAGGATTGGCGAGGATTGCGGAGCAGGATTACATAGAACTGTGGAGGACTTCTGAGGATTGCGGAGGATTACTGACGATTTTGTGAGGAGTATTACGGAGAATTGCTGAGGATTGGTGAGGAGTATTGCTGAGATTGCTAAGGATTGCGGAGGATTGTTGAGGATTTCTGAGGACTTGTGAGGATTGCTCAGAATTGCTGAGGATTGTGGAGGAGGATTAATGAGGATTGGTGAGGACTGCGGAGGACTGGTGAGGAGTGAGGAGGGTTGGTGAGAACTGCGTAGGTTTGCGAAGTATTGGGATTTATGTAATTATTTATGTATGTAAAGAGAACGAAAGATGCAACTATTGGTCACCCGAGTTGGCATTGTATACTTCAAGTCTCAAAGGCGTAGTACTATTGGTTTTTAAACCACAAACTGCTATGGCTATAAACGTTTGAAGATGCTGACCTATAATATTATTATAACATATTCGTGTAGGTGGTCGCTACTCGTACGATAGGCTTGTATTAGTCACATATACATACAGTAATCAAAACAGAAATCTGTGTTGGGAATTTATGCTTACGTACCGATCGAGGCAATGAATAACTTGCAGATTTCGACATCGTGTAAAAACTAGACTTCAAGAGAGGCGACTGGATGTGTAGTAACTAAATGAAGGACTTTCGCATGTTTCTAAAATATTCAACGTACGATTTCGGTACAAATAAAACAGAATTTTAATAAAGTTCTTAAATTAACAAATAATAAAATCCGACAAAAAATACAGATTTACGATTTGACATACCTTATGCCTAAAAAAACCAATATGGCTACTAGAAACAGACATATATGTTTGCATAAATAGTGTCGTAACTGCCGAGCACCTTCAGGTGCATTACAATTATTCTGAGCCGAAGGCTTCCGAGCACCCCCTGAGTCGACCAGATGACTGCCGAGCTCGTGCATGTCGAGCCGAAGACCGCCAGACACAACCACAGCCACACAGCTCCCATTTAAAATACAATATGCCTGAAGATATATAATCTTACAGCTATAAATCATTAACAAAAATGTGGTAACACTGTGAATTCCCTTGGAACTTCTATAAAAATAACTTTAGTGAAAATTGGGTAGCATACGAACACTTCTTGGTGTTTTTAATTGATTGTTTTCAAACGTGTATTATGCACTTTACTTCAAAAATAATTATATTGTCTGATACATATGCCTTAGAAATGCCGAACTGGATTGCTATTTCTCGTTGTGTTCCATTTTACTTACTCATTCCAACAATTTGCCATTTTATGTTCGGTAATACACTCTCCCCTCCCCTCCCCCTACCACTATTTTCTACACAACAAAGGCACGAATCTTCCACTGAAAATGTATGTCTCAACATAGATGGCAATAATCGGTGAATTTATAATTGATTGGTAAAGGCTGTTCACGATAAAGTGAGCACTTTTGAAATCAACCTTAGAAAAAAGTCACTGCCTCTACCATCAAATGTTTTAACGGCGCCCTGAGTGACATGCGCTCAGTAAAGTTGTTAACGAAGGACAGTAAGTAGTTTCGTATCTTAACGTCGAATAAAAAGTGTTAGGCAACCATTTATGATAACTTAAATTATTTCTTTCGCTTTCTGTGTTTTTAATGCATCAAAGTTTAAAAATGAGCAGATTTGTTAAATATTTACTTTTGTAATAATTTTTACAGTTTTAATTGACCGACGTACGAATAAAGTGATGAGGCACAATGACAATGTTAATCTTACATAAGGCGGAAGAGTACACAACGTACTTGCAAGTTGATCCTACGCAGGGTTTTCAAAAGTGCTCATTTTACCGTGAACAGTGTATAACAAACCTGTAATGTTATCTCTCGAGTGGAAAGAGTACTAATTAATGTTGTAAACATCATCTTGCTAGCTCAACTGGTAAGAAATATATTTAGTTTTCAAATTAGGTGAATTTATAGCTGATTTTCCTTACAATGTGAATTCAAATAACAAAATTTAAAAAACTTGTTTGAAAAGTTATTAGCCTAAGGTCTTCGTTCGGTGTTATCTTTCGAGTGTATTAGTAAAGGCGCTTAATAACATATTGTCCTAAAATATCTGTAAAATAATTATGTCTACATAACTTTTTATACACAGAAATGCGTACAATAATTTCACAACAATGTAATAGTTCTAAGAATAATAACTTGTAAATTATGGGACCCATTTCAATAATATGATAATGCGTATTTTGACTGTAACAACGTTAGAAAATTGTTTAACATAGATTGCAGCAAAAGTTTAAAACTACGAAAATATTTCAACGAATTTACTAATGGCCTTAAACTTTTGATGGATACTGTAGGTTTGCAACAATATCACGTTTCCACTCTATTAACGCACGAATAAAGAGATTAGGCACGTGAGAGTGTAAATTTTACGCATGGCGGAAGGATATAAAATGAAGAGAAAAGTATATCTTAGCTGGGCTGTCAATAGTGCTCGCTTTATCGTGTACAACTCATGTCAAAAATTATTGCACGTCTTTACAGTTAGGCGCATCTATATGACCTGCTCCAGAGTAAACTCACCTAAATCACCACACTTTACGTTCGAATCAGTGGAAAACCACTGATTCGCAGTGAAATTCAACTACTCCAATCAGTGAAAATGCCTCCACTTAAAATCGGTGTAAAACCAGTGGTGGTTTCTCTGACTGAATAAGTGAGAGATAAATGCGTGCGGTGAATTAAATATTGTTTTTATTAAATTTAGACAAATCATTACGAAAAATAAATATATTTCCGACAATCACTGTTTTGATTTTGCAATTTAATGTTATTTAATAAAAAGTAGAAAAATTGACATTGCCGAGGATTCGAGTCCACATTATCTCGCTTGTAGACCATTACTGTAACAACTGAGCTATCAAACCAAATGTATCTGTAACGAAGAAAATGTATGTATTATATATTTTTTTATCGAAAGTATATATTTCTAAGTTGTATGTCCTTTCTTTTCGTTTTAACCTTATTTATTTAGTAACATTAAAAGTTCTAAAACAAATAGTATGTAGGCGTATGAATTCATTCTCTTCACTACATCTATGCAGTTAATAGTTCACACCTTTGAACATTTAAGCGCTATAATGATAACGTGAAAACGAAATGAAATACGTAAAAACGAAACATAATACTGAATGTTCATAATGCATCTTAAATTGTTTTTATAAAAGACGAAACTCACTTTTAAATAATACAGTTTTAGGAGTTTTATTAGTTTATGCGTTGTTATTTCATTTTATGCACTTTTTTTTTATCTAATCCATAAGTCAAAAGACAAGCCACTGAAAAACAGCGAACGAAATAGTAGACGAACCAGTGAAAAATGTCACTGAATCAAGAAGTGAAGGAAAATTTGCATTTTTCACTGATTCGTCAGTTAAATTTACTGAAGTGACTGTTGAATAAATAAATCAGGTGCTTTTAACCGCTTTAGACAGCGGAATTGTCAACTCATTCAGATTTACTGTATTTTTCTTATTAATGTTTTATCTCTAGTGCACCTTGATGTACATAACTCTATTGATCGTCTTTGTTTAAGAAATTGTTGTGCAGTTCAATAAATAAGATGGTGGAAAAAAGTATTCTGAAATTTTTGGTTTTTTAAAATTAAATATTTACAATATTATCAACTTGGATGCCGAGTAAATATTAAACTTACGCTAATTAATGTTTTTCTTACAAGACAATTTGGCAGATATAATTTTGGATAACAATGTTTGAACAAATATTTCATAAAGAAGGACACTGCAATATTGATTAAATAAATCAGTTTTCATTAAATGTTCACAGTATTAATTTCATACCATAATTTTTACTGAAAAGTGTAAGGCTGTTCTGTTGTTAAGCCTGAACCTGCCATTGAACTTCTAATTAGAATAGCATTCAAAGAATTTGGTATGCCTATTTAATAATTATAATTGTTGTCTTCCACTATTTCTTCCCCAACAGTGCATGAGAGACAGTAAGTAGTCCACTATTCAACGATTTTTGAGGGGACAAAGTTGTAAGGATTCAGTCTTGGAAGGGGTCAGAATTGTGAGGGGTCAGATTTGTGAAGTGTCAGACTTGTGACAGGACAAATTTGTGAGAGGAAAGACTTTTGAGGGGTCAATCTTGTGAGGAATTCATCTCGTGAGAGGACAATCTCATGAAAAAATGGTTTTGTGAGGGGTCACACTTGTGAGGAGCCATTTTTTTAGGGGATAGATTTTTCTGGGGCTGACTTGTGATGGGACAGTCTTGTGATGACAGGCTTGCGAAGGGTCAGATTTTCGATGGGGCAGACTTGTAAGGGGTCGAAATTATGGGATGACAGACTTGTGAAATTTCATATTTGTGAGTTTTCAGATTTTCAAGGGTTCAGTCTTATGAGGGCCAGAATTGTGAGAGGTCAGACTTGTGAAGGGACATTATTGTGAGGGGTTAAAATTGCCAATTTTTTAGGGTAGATTTTTGAGGGGGGTGAATTGTAATGGGACAGTCTTGATAGGGGTCAGCCATGAGAAGGGCAAGACTTGAGAAGTCAGTCTTGAGTGGGGTCAGACTTGTGAGGGGACAGAATTGTGAGGGCCAGACTTTCGAGGTGACAGACTTGGGAGGGGGACAGATTTGTGAGGGGACAATTTTGGGATGGATCAGCATTGTGAGGGGACAGTCTTGTGAGAGGTATGAAAATGAGGGCTCAGACTTGTGAGGGGACTGACTTTTGAGGACAGACATGTGAGTGGACAAATTTGAGATACGTCAGAATTGTGAAGGCGTCTTGAAGGAGTCATGTGAGGCGTCATACTTCTGGGGGACAGAGATATGAGAGGTCCGATATGTGAAGGTTTAGACTTGTGAGGGCACAGACTTGTAAGGGGTCTGATATGCGAGGAGACATACTTGAGAGGGTTCAGTCTTGTTAGGGGTAAGAGTTGTGAGGGTTCAAAATTATTCATGTTCTCTCTTGTGATGGGACAGGATTGTTAAATGACAAAATGGAGAGTCTTGTGGTGCATGAGAATTTTGAAGGGACAGACTTGTGAGGGAACAGAGTTGTGAGGGGGCAGAGTTGTGAGGGGGCAGAGTTGTGAGGGGGCAGAGTTGTGAGGAGTCAGTATTGCAAGGGGTCAGACTTGTGAGGGACAGTCATCTGTGGGGACAGATTTGTTAGGTGTCAGATTCGTGATGGGTCAGTTTGGTGATGGACAGTCTCTTGAGGGGTGTGACTTGTGAGGGGAAAGTTTTGTGGTGTGTCAGATATGTGAAGGGTCACACATGTAAGGAGTTAGTCTTGTGAGGTACAGACTAGTGGGTTTCAGACTTGTGACCATTTAGACAATTAAAGGGTCAGACTTGTGATTGGTCATCCTTGTGAGGTTTCAGTATTCGGATTGGACAGATTTGTGAGGGATCAGTCGTTTTCTATTGTACAGTATTGTGAGTGGTCAAGATTATAGGTGACAGACTTGTAAGAGGACATACTTGTGAGGGGTGAGACATGTGAGTGGTTAACCTTGTGAGGTACATACTTATGATGCAACTAACTTATGAGGAAACTAACTAGTGAAGGTCAGTCTTGCGAGGTGATAGACTTGTGAGGGGACAGACTTGTGAGGGTTCAGACTTGTGAGGGTTCAGACCTGTGAGGGTTCAGACTTGTGAGGGTTCAGACTTTTGAGGGAAAATACTTGAAGGAGTCAGAATTTTGATGGGTCAGGTTTGTGATAGGGCCAATTTTTGAGGGATCAGTCTTGTGAGGGGAACGTTTTCTGAGGGGATGGATTTGTGAGGGATCAGACTTGCGAGGGGTCAGTCTTGCGAGGGGCTGTCATGTGAGAGCACAGTCTTGTGAGGGGACAGTCAAGTGTGAGGACAGTCATGTGAGGAGAAATTATTGTGGGGGAGAGGGAAACTTTCAATGGATCAGACTTGTGAGATAATGAACTTGTGAGGTGTCAGAATTATGAAAGTTGAGTTTTGTGAGCTACAATCTTGTGAGAGATCTGACTTGTATCTGACAGTATTGTGTGGGGTTATAATTGTTACGGGACAGAATGGTGTAGGCTTACACTTGTGTGGGGTCACTCTTGTGAGCAGACTTTTGAGGGGCATAACTGTCAGATGTCAGACTTGTGAGAATTCAGACTTGTTATTGGTCAGACTTATGAAGTGGTGAGAAACTTCTTAGGACATGGATTAGTGCTGTGTCAGAGTAGTAAGGGGTAAGTCTTTGTGGGATAGGGTTGTGATCTGGCAGACTTGTCAGGGGACAAATTAAATGTGTTTATTTTAATACATCTCAAAAATGATCGGTTATGTTTTTTTTACGTGAAGACGTCTTTAAATTTACGACCATAGTGGGAGGTAATCCAGAAAATCCGATTGTAATGAAATATCTGCAATAAAAATTTAATTATACCACGCGATTGCCAAAGGATCAAAGAATATGTTACGTTGAGTGAGGACTATAAAACCACAAGAGTGGGGTGGGGGAAGCCCCAATTTTGAGTTCGTTTCGCAGGATCTCATAATTTATGCACAGTGTAATTTTTGACTAGGAGAAACTACGACGCTCGGTTAATTTTCAATCGACAGCTTCTGTCAAGATCAATCGATTACGTGCATAAGAATATTTCTGTGTCATGGGTATGGAGAAATTGAATGCATTTAATATAAAAAATTAAGAAAGCTTAACAAAATTTCTTCCCACAGTCGTCAAACAGCCAAGTCGAATTACGCAGATATCGTATACGGTCGTAAAGGTCATCTGAGAAGCAATCTAGCGATACCCATATAAACTCACATGAGCGAGATGAGCGGTGCCAGGAACGTAAAAAAACATCAAGGCGTCCGAGTGCGTCAACATAAATGTATTCATGCAAAACAAACGGCTGTGTCCCTAACACAGACAACCCCAATTTTTTCTATATGACCTAGCAATATGTCATTACAATACAAAGAGTTACACGCCCGAACAGGGACTTGAGATCTGGAGCTTTAGGTTAATAAGCCCAATGCTCTACAGACTGAGCTATCCGGACCAAAAAGTTGTAAAAAATGAATTGTTCACAGTAATACGACGGGGAATGTTTTGTTTTGGAAATTGAGAAA
This sequence comes from Dryococelus australis, assembly GCA_029891345.1. NCBI lineage: Eukaryota > Metazoa > Arthropoda > Insecta > Phasmatodea > Phasmatidae > Dryococelus > Dryococelus australis. The sequence continues at coordinate 136,955,908 of CM057009.1, read as the reverse complement.
CTGGAGTACGACTTAGGAAGATCAAAACAAAATATAGTTATTCAAAAATTATTAAAAATTAATGTTTATATATTTTTATTAAAACAGGATTTTTAACAATGTACATGAGAGGTACGTACATAAAATAATTTTCGTATGTCAGCCATTAATATGACACGAGAGAATATAAACAAATAGTCTACTGCAGCCAAATAATTGTTGGTATCCTTGGGCTTAGTATATATGGAGGAACAGAGTGAAAAAATATTTATTCATTTTCATCTCTTCAGGTGTTGATTTCCGGAGGACTTTGTATGTTCTAGAAGTCTGATGTGCTACTCACAAAATTACATTTGCTAACTGCAGGCGTCGAAATGTTTTCTATGTCTGATTAACAAACATAATATTCCAGATCGCTAGCAACATGTGGAGCCGGAAGACGTGTGTCCATAATAGTAAGAAGTAGAAGACAAACTTTATCCCATTTTATTATTGTACAAGGTATTCTTCCGATACTTGTTACAAAATATTCTTTTATATCTCTTCAATTAAAAAACTGCATTTTTACGACAATCCCTTTTTTGAATCTGATAAAATCATCCATGAATATCCACGTATATAATAAATATGAAGTCTGTAGTAATTGCGTGCTAAAATAAAACGTAAGTTTTAACCATTCCACAGTAACTTGCAGCTAAATTTCATCTAATTTAATTGACAAAGTGCAAAAAATAATATTATGGCCTTTCTCTCTCCCTCTCTCTCTCTCTCTCTCTTTAGGGATGGCGACCACGGGCTTTCTGTTGACCGCTAACATTAATAACAACCGCTAGACACTAACCCGAACGTATATGTCACTTTAAGTTGACAAACAGAGAAAAAAAAATCATTAACTGATAACTGGTTATAAATACGCTCTATTTTTAAATCCCTGGGGCAGCTTTATGTTTACTACAAAATAAATTTGTTGTTAGCTCAAATATTCCTTGAACATTATTGGTAGTGTTTGTTTTGCAGTTTTCCTACCAATCTGGCTTTAAAACATTAAATTTACTTACCCTCCCGAACAGGGACTTGAACCCTGAACACTTAAGCCTAAAGATCTACCGACTGAACTATCCGGGCTACGGAATGCAGGTCGAGTACCTTGCTGAAAATACATCTGTTGTAAATATTTGAATTGTAAAGAGCCATTGGAGTGTTAATTACTAACAGCACAAAAAAACCTTTTATTCGCAAATAATATCACGATTAGTAATTTATTGTCAGCTTTTTAAAGTTTTGTGATCAATAAGAAATTTTCTAAAATTATCGTGTTCAAAGTATCCGATTATCAGTGCTGACTTGATGACAGAACATATATATTGTTTGACTTCAATAATCAGGCAAATCTCCTTCATAAGATTGCATCTGAATAGTCATTTTTATACTACAAACAATATTTTTATACATATTTTCTAAAAATTCCTTCGTTATTAACAAAATAAAAATTGCACCAAATATGTGTAGCACTATAATACTTTGAAAAGCTAAACTTCGTAGAGAATCATTGCACTGCGCCAACCGGGCGTCGTAGTGAAATTGTGATTTAACATACAATAGGGTTTTAAACAATATGAAGCATATATTCATATTTATAGGTCAACCCATAACAGAATTGAGTATGTTTACGTGTTCGAATATGCTACAATGTAAGCCACTGAAAAATTGCATGTTTATGTCCAAACTTTGAAAAGATTATATACAATACTACTGTTGATAACATACTGCCAATTAACAGCTATTTTGTACTGACAGAAAGTCACAATACCCCGTCACTTTACAACGCAAATATTCCCCACTGCTATATTTTCCGTGAGGTACTCAACTGCAAGCACGTAGCCCGGATAGCTAAGACGGTAGAGCATTAGGCTTTTAACCTAAGGGTCCAGGATTCAAGCCCCTGTTCGGGCGGAAAAAATTAAAATGTTATGCTGTCAAGAAAGTTCGGTAAGAAAACTGCTAAACAAACACAACCATTAATGTTCAAGCAATATTAGAATTAAATACGGTCTTATTTTGTAATAAACATAAAGCTGTCTTATCGATTTAAAATATACAGCTTATTACATTACCAGCTATCAGTTTATGATTTTATTTTTGGTTTTGTTAATTTAAAGTGATACAGACGTACGGGTCTATAAAGCTCAATAAGACCCAAATTTAATATTTGAATTCTCATGTTCTCTAGCATTTATTCTGAAAGTTAGTGGTGATCTGAAATGTTCTGGTCGTGGTGCGAACAGAGATAGAGATAGAGATAGAGAGAGAGAGAGAGAGAGAGAGAGAGAGAGAGAGAGAATGTTTATCAGGCATTTGCTATAGACTCATATTTATTAGAGACATTAATAAACGTCGATGATTTTATAAGATGCATTTCTTTATTTGAAGAAATACAAAATAAAAAATTTGGCAACAAGTTTCGTAAGATTCCGTTGTACAAATACAAAAATATTTATTACAATTTAAAAATATTGTATATCTCATTGCAATTTTTTTCTAATAATAAATTTTTTTCCAATTTAAGAAAACAAACTAGGACATATTCTGTCTTCTGCGCCATACTGTTATTGAAACAAGATTTCCTAATCGATGCTCACATGTTGCTAGAAATTTACATATTTCAAGTTATTAATGAGTGACAGAAAATATTTCCGTTGTTATGACAAAGGAAAAAAAATAATAGAACAGTTGTTGAAAAGAAATATGTATTTTGAGATTTATTTCTTCAATTATCGCCAATGGATAGTATATAAATGTATAACTATTGTGATTGATAAAGTTTTGATCTACTACTGTGTGTACCTAATACTGAAATTATACATTTCAAGTGAGTAAAACAGGAGGATACACATAAGTTATGCTATCAGTAGAAAACCCTGGTCTACACACGAATCTAGACCCCAATTTCCTTTTAAGCACCATCTTTGTGTTGTAAAGGTAGTACTTATGGGTTGCCAAAATTGCGACGTTAAGGTGCTACATAACATCAAAGCTGTGAAGGGACAGTCTTGTGAGGGGTCAAACATGTGAGGGGGTAGTCTAGTGATGGTTTAGTCTTGTGAAGGGATTGTCTTGTCAGGGGACAGTCTTGTGAGGGTTCAGTCTTGAGAAGTGAGAGTCCTGTCAAGGGAGAGTCTTGTGTGAAGAAAGACTTGCGAGGGATCAGACTGTGAGGTGTTGGATATGTGAGGGTCAAAATTGCGAGGTCTCAGTTTTGTGAGGTGTCATACTAGTGAGGGGTCAGAATTGTGGTGGTTGAGTCTTGTGAGAGCCATGGCTCGTGAGGTGTCAGATTTGAGCGGTGTCACACTTGTAGTGGTCAAACTTGTGAGTGGAGACACTTCGAGGTGCCTGACTGACGATGAGTTAGATTTGTGATGTGCAAAATTTGCGAGGTATCAGGGAAGTGAGCGGACAGTATTGAGAGGGTTTAGTCTTGTGAAGGGACAGTATTGTCATGGGACAGTCTTGTGAGAATACAGTTTTTCGGGGAATCAGACTGGGATGGGTTGGACTTTATGGGGAGTGGTGTCAGACTTGTGAGGTCTCAAATTTGTGACGTGTCAGACAGGTGAGGGGTCAGGTTGTGAGGGTACATGCATTTTACGGGGTAGAATTGCGAGAGGACATATTTGTGGTGTGTCAGTACTGCAAGGGACAGTCTTGTGAGGAGTCAGACTTGTGAGGGTGCAGTCTTATGGAGGTACCGACGTATGAGGGACAGATTAGATTAGGTAGGGTCAGACTTGTAAGGTGACAGACGTATGAGGGGAAACAATTGTGAGGGGTCAGACTTGAGAGGCATCAAACTTGTGACAGGCCACACTTGTGACGGATCGGAATTTGGAGGGGTCATACTTGTGAGGGGACAGACTTGTGAGGGATAAGTCTTGAGAGGGCTAATTCTTGTGAGGATTCAATCTTGTGAAAAGTGGTTTTCTTTTGGAATGGATTTGTGAGCAGTCAGACTTGTGTGGTTGGTCTTGGGAGGGGAAAATCTTGTGAGGGGAATTTTTTGTGAGGGGACAGACAAGCGAGTGGGTTGGCTTGTAAGGGCACGCTTGTGGGGTGTAATTCTTGTGAGTGGTCAGTTGTGTGAGGGACATTCTTGTGAGGTGTCTGACTTGTGAGGGCTAAGTGTTCTTAGGAGTCAGACTTGTAAGTGGACAGATTTGAGAATGATAAGTCTTGTGAGTAGTGAGTATTGTAAGGGGTCAGTCTTGTGAGGGGTCAGTCTTGTGAGGGGAAGGTCCTCTGAAGTGATGAATTTCTAAGGGCCAGGCTTCTAAGTCGTCTGTCTTTTGAGGGAACATACTTTTTAAGATTCAGACTTGTGAGGGCACATTTTTATGAGGGGGCAGACACATGAGGATACAAACTTTTGGGGCATTAGACATTAGAGGGGACAAAGTTGTGTGTTGTCAGACCTGTGAGTGCTCAGACTTGGAAGGGGTCAGAATTTTGATGGTCGAACTTGTGAGGGGTCATATTTGTGAATTGTCAGACCATTGACAGGGCAAACTTTTGACAGTGCAGATTTGTGAGTTGTTAGTCTTTTGAGGATCCATCTTATGAGGAGGCAGTCTTATGAGAGAATGGATTTGTGGGTGGCCACACTTGTGAGGTGCCAGTATATATATAGAGGATATATTTTTGAGGTATACTTGTAATGGGACAGTCGAGTAAAGAGACAGGCTTGTTAGGGGCCAGATTTGAGATGGAACAGACTTGTAAGGGGTCAGAAATGTGAGCTGATGGACATTGAGATTGTTCAGACTTGTGAGTGTTCAGATCTGTGAGAGTTCAGTCTTATAAGGGTCAAACTGTGAGGGGCCAAATTTGTGAGGGGACATCCTTGTGAGGTGTTATAATTGTGAGGGGCTAGACTTGTGAGGGGACAATATTGCGAGGCGACAGTTTTGTGAGGGTACAGAATTGTGAAGGGTCACCCTTTCGGAGGACAGATTTGTGAGTGGGGAGACTTATAAGGTCGATTTTGTAAGCTCTGTCTTCTCAGGGGTCAGACATGTGAGGGGAAACACTAATGAGGTGACTAACTTATGAGGGGACAGACTTGTGAGCGGAGAGAAATAAGAGTTGTATTACTTGAGAGGGGTCAGACTCATGAGAGATGAGGGTTTTGAAAAGTAAATCTTGAGAGTGGCCAGACTTGTAAGGGACAGAATTGTGAGGGGACAGATTTGTGAAGGGACAGTCTTATGAGGGACAAATATGTGAGGGGTCGGAATTGTGATGGGTCAGACTTGCGATGGGTAAATCTTAGGATGGATAAGCCTTGTGAGGAGACATTCTTGTGAGGGTTATGAAATGTGATTGGACAGACTTGTGAAGGTTCCAACTTTTGGGGGGGGGGGGTCAGAATTTGACAGGATAGTCTTGTGAGGGAACAAGACTTGTAAGGGATAAGATAAGTCGGTGTCAGACTTGTGAGCAACCAGAATTTTGTTTGGTCAGAATCGTGAAGGGACATTCTTGTGAAGGGAAGACATGGGGGAGGTGAGACCTGCGAGGGGTCAGACTGAGAGCAGTAATTCTCCCGTGCGATCAGACTTATGAATGTACAGTCTTGTAAGGGGCCAGAGTTTTGAGGTGCAAACTTCTGAGGTGTCAGAATTGAGGCTGTCAGACATGTGAGGTGATAATATTGTGAGGGTACAGCGTTTTCAGGAGCAGAATTATGCAAGTACAGGCTTGTGGAAGGTCAGAATTGTGAGGGGACATTCTTGTATTGGGTCAGACTTGTGAGGATGTAGACTTGTGGTCGTCGGACCTGTGTGGTGTTAGACTTGTGAGGTGTCAGTTGTGTGAGGTCTCTGACTTGTGAGGGCCAGACTTGTGACGGGACAGTCTTATGAGGGGTCATACTTGTATGTAGTCAGTCATTTGAGGGTCAGAATTGAGAGGGTTCAGTCCTGTGAGACGTCAGACATGTGAGGTGTCATACTTTTTGAGGGGTCAGACTGGTGTCAGGACATATGTGTGAGTGGTAAGAGTTGTGAGGGTTCAGCCTTGCGAAGGACCAGTCTTGTGATGTGAGAGTCTTCTGAGTGGATGGATTAGTGAGGGGTCAGACTAGTAAAGGGTCGGTCTTTTGAGGGTTTAGAATTTCGAGTTATCAGACTTGTAATGGGATAGTCTTGAGATCGGACAGACATGTGAAGAGACTAATTAAAAGTATGTTCATTTAAATATTTCTCCAATATAATTGGAAATCTGATTTTGACATTAATAGGTATTTAAATTTTTGACCATAGAGGTAGGCAATCCGGAAAATCCGATAATAACAAAACGAACTATAGAGTTTGGCATTGTAGCACCGAAGCTACCACGCTCGTTTAAGATTCATAGGACAGATTTTGTAAATATCAATTGATTGTGTGTATAAAACATGTTTGTGGTGTAGTTATGGTGAAATGGTATTAATTTTTAATAAAAAAATTAAGAAAATATATCACATTTCGGCCTATACTCGTCAAAGAGCAAAGTCGAAATACAGATATCGTATATGGTTGGAAAGGTCATCTCAAGTGATCCAGTGATACCCATATAACACCATATGATCGAGTGAGGCGGTGCCGGGAACATAAAAAATACATCGAGGCGTTCGAGTGCAACAACATAGACGTATTTACTTAAACCAAATGGCTGTGTCCCCAACACAGCAAAACTCAAATTTTCCACTTTGGCCTGGCAATATGTTCTGAAAATGTAAAGAGTTACACTCCCGAACCGGGACTTGAATTCATGGAGATTTAGGTTAAAAGGCACAATGCTCTAAAGACTGAGCTATCCGGACTACATAGTTGTAAAAAAAAAAGAGTTAGTCACTGTAATACGACGGGTAATGTATTGTTTTCGAAATTGACACTGGAGTGCGACTTATGAAGATGGGAAGAAAATATATTTGTTCAAAAATTATTGAAAAATAATAGTAATATATTTTTATTAAAATAGGATATTTATAAATGTAAATGACAGGTACATATATAAATTTATTTTCATATGATCGCTAGCAACATGTGGTGTCGGATGACGTGTGTCCATAATAGTACGAAGTAGAAGACAAACTTTATCCCATTTTATTATTGTACAAAGTATTCTTTCGATACTTGTTACAAAATATTTTTTTATATCTCTTCAATTAAAAAACTGCATTTATACGAATATCTCTTTTTTGAATCTGATATAATCATCCATGAATATTCACGTATATAATAAATATGAAGTCTGTAGTAATTGCGTGTTAAAATATAACTTTAGTTATAACCACTCCACAAAAAATTGCAGCAAAATTACATCTAATTTAATTTTCAACTTGCAAAAAATTAAATTGTGACCTTTCTCTCTCTCTCTCTCTCTCTCTCTCTCTCTCTCTCTCTCTCTCTCTCTCTCTCTCTGTCTCTGTAGGCATTACGACTATTGAATTTCTGATTACCTGTTCTATTCAGAACAGCCGCTAGACACTAATCCATACGTTTGTGTCACTTTAATTTGACAAGAAGAGAAAAAATCACTAACTGATAACTGGTTATAAAATACGCTCTATTTTTTAATCCCTAAAGCAGCTTCTTGTTTACTCCAAAATAAATTCGTAGTTACCTCAGTTATTCCTTGAACGTTATTGATAATGTTTGTTTTGCAGTTTTCCTATCAATCTGGCTTTACATCATAAAAATTACTTACCCTCCCGAACAGGGACTTGAACCCTGAACACTTAAGCCTAAAGATCTACCGACTGAACTATCCGGGCTACGGAATGCAGGTCGAGTACCTTGCTGAAAATACATCTGTTGTAAATATTTGAATTGTAAAGAGCCATTGGAGTGTTAATTACTAACAGCACAAAAAAACCTTTTATTCGCAAATAATATCACGATTAGTAATTTATTGTCAGCTTTTTAAAGTTTTGTGATCAATAAGAAATTTTCTAAAATTATCGTGTTCAAAGTATCCGATTATCAGTGCTGACTTGATGACAGAACATATATATTGTTTGACAACAATAATCAGGCATATCTCCTTCATAAGGTTGCATCTGAAGAGTCATTTTTATACTACAAACCATATTTTTATACATATTTTCTAAAAATTCCTTCGTTATTAACAAAATAAAAATTGCACCAAATATGTGTAGCACTATAATACTTTGAAAAGCTAAACTTCGTAGAGAATCATTGCATTGCGCCAACCGGGCGTCGTAGTGAAATTGTGATTTAACATACAATAGGGTTTTAAACAATAAAAATCATATATTCATATTTATAGGTCAACCCTTAATATATTCGTATTATGTTTTCGTGTTCGAATATGCTACGTTGTAAGCTACTGAAAAATTTCTTATATATGTTCAATCATCTAAAAGTTTGTATACAATACTACTGTTGATAATATACTGCCAATTGATAGCTATTTTGTGATGACAAAAAGTCACAATACCCCGTCGCTTTACAACGCAAATATTATCTACCGGTGTATTTTCAGCGAGGTACTCTACCACAAGCACGCAGCTCGGATAGCGAAGTATGCCTTGGGATCCCGAGGCGCGCGGACGTATAGTGCACGCCAGTGCGTCGATGCAAGTGAGTGTCTTCCTCGCGGCGCAAATAGTCAGTTACAAACAGGCCTAGCCTTACTGAGGTCATTACTACAACAAACTTCCACATAATGTTCCGACATGGAGTCACACAAGCCAGCCACCAGAGTGAACACGCTTCGTGTGAAGTGCCGCACGAAGCCCCTAGCTCTGGACTTACACAACTGGCTAGACGAGACGCTGCGCATACAAGAAGACGAACTTGTTGCTGTCCAGATGGACGGTCGCCAACGATGCATCATCATAAAGCTGACTTCGATGCTACACTGTGAACGCATCATGCGACTGACAGCTGGTACATCGCAGATCTGCACGTCCACTGGTGAGTCAATCAACGTCGACATCGACATTGAGATCGACAATCTCAAAACTGTACGCGTTTTTAACTTACCGGTGGAAGTTAAGAACGAAAACATTTTGTATGCCTTACAGCATTATGGCGAATTCTTGTCATTAACAAACGAAATGTGGGCTGCTAATTACAAATTCAAAGTTAAAACGGGAGAACGCTTTCTCAAAACCAAACTGACTAAAAACATACCATCCTTTTATAACAGTAGGACACATGGGATTCGCCGTGTATTACGGTCAACCACAGTCATGCAGTGTCTGTAACATAACGGGACACATGTGTGCCGACTGCCCCATTTTACTGGGGGGCGCCGCTCCGGCCAGGCGGACCTGGGCACTAACACTCGCAGCCGGACAACACACAGTGATATCTGCCGGCAAGACAGACCCAACTGACACTCGCCCTCCAGGGGAAAACAACAGATCTGTGTGCTAATCACCGGTTCAGACACCAATGCAAGACGGTACAGTGGATGGTTCGGCGAAGCTAGTATCACTTGCGATACACACTTCGCCGGGGACATCCATACACACACATATCTTGACAAGCAAAGTACTAAAAAGAAAGGAGGAAGCGCAGAAACGCTTGACCACAGGCGTAAGGAAAATAATCCCCGCCATAAAAGCCGCATCCCACGACGAGATGTCATCGTTTCTGAAAGCCCACAATCGGAACGTGCACATTCACTGGCGATTGCTCGACAAGTAATTGAGCAATATAAAATCGCGTCACACGGAACACCCACAACAGAGGACTAATTCTTTGCATCGCCGTGTATGCTCTCCATTATGGCTAGTGTGATTACGATAGCAACAGTTAACATTTGTGCCATTGAAGCAGCGTACAAATTTCACGCCCTGTATAACTTGGCCTACGCCCATGCTATAGACGTTTTATTTTTGCAAGAAGTTTCCCAACCTCAGTTTCCGTATTTTAACAACTGCAATGTGTACACGACTGTTGGAACGAATAGTCGAGGAACGTGTATTATTACCCGAAATGGATACCAGTTGGCTAACGTTCGGACACACCCGTCAGGCCGCATAATTTCGGGGACATTACTCAAGTCGCTCACGCCACCAGGCACTGGACCTGTTGAACTGGCGCTCTGTGTAAATGTTTACACAGCACAAAACAGCAAGAACAGCGTTTTTCAGAACGGAGATATTAACCTTTTCTAGAAGGCGACAGAACTAACATTATATTCGGTGGTGATTTCAATTGTGTTTTAAACCCCCTAGACCATCGTAGTGGAATGTATCCGACGAACACGGCCCTGCAAGAACTCGTAACTGCGATCCAGGTGGAAGATGTGGTAGACATTCTCAACATACAAAGACCCCACTACACGTTTCATGCGCAGTAATCAAGTACGAAGCTAGACAGATTTTACGTATCTAGAAACAACAGACAGTCGGTTCGTAGTTATGATGTCATTCCCGCTGCCTTTACTGACCATTCTCTCGTGCTGCGTACTATCGACTGTCCTCCAAGAACTCCGGTGCGTGGGCGGAATTATTGGCGACTACAGACGAGACTTGTGGAACAAGACGAAGTGGATACTGACTTCAGACAGCGTTGGCTGTATTGGGTTCGACAGACACCGCGCTATGCTGATGCAGCCGATTGGAGGGAACACTGCGTCAAACCGGGCGTCCGACGGCTGTTTCAGTTTCACGGAGCACGTTACTGGCACGAGCAAGCTTCTGTGTTATATTTCTACGAGCGGACGTTGCGCGACCTTGACACCACGGCGTTGACAGGGAATAATGAGAGGGACACAGCGCATCGACTCAAAAAAAATTCTACACATACATAGCAATAATATGGAACAGCGCATGCAATATTTACATACCTGCACTACCCTACAGCAAGAGCACCTTAGCATTCAGGCCCTTGAGAGCGAACAGAAAATGTGTTCCAAACGACATGTTGATGCCACACGTACCTTAGCTGGAACAACTTTACGAGACCCAATGTCAATTGCGGCTGCCTTCTTTGACCACTACTCGCGCCTTTACTCGGAACAAACAATCGACGTCAAATCACGGACGAGGAGGTGGCATTAATCGTACAACGCACTCCTAAAAAGAAATCGCCGGGAATTGATGGCATTCCATACGAATTTTACCAGCACTATTGGCCTGTCATCCAAATGGGATTTTGCAACATATTGCGAACAGTCATCAACAGAAACTCACTTTGTCGATCTCAAACTGAAGGTATTTTAGTTCTGATCCCTAAGAAAAATCACCCCCTCCACATTACTGATTACAGCCTATTACTCTGCTCTGCACGGACTATAAGATTCTTGCGCGCATCTTCGCAAATCACCTGAAGCTCATCTTATCTGACATTATAGGACCTGAACAATGTTGCGCTGTGCGAAACACCTCTATCATTCAAGGCGTTGCAGTATTGCGAGATGTTCAATTAATAGCCAAATCGACACCGGGGCCGGTGTCTTTAGTGAATATTGACCCTGACAAACCCTTCGAACGAGTGAACTGGAATTTACTTGACAGAATTATGCTACATGTAGGCTTCCCACCACCAGCTATCGTCAGTTTACAAACTCTACGAAGAGGTGCAACAACACAGATATCTCTTAATGGTAGGTTGGGAGAAAGTTTTACCATTAAATCCTCCGTGCGTCAAGGGTGTCCCTTATCCATGGTTCAATTCGTACTGTACATTAAAACCCTCCTACGAATACTCCACTCGAAACTCGACGGTATCAGTGTTGGGATACGAACTCTAACATGCATTGGATACGCGGATGACGTCACGTGCATAGTGCGGAGTGAAGACGACGTAGCTCGAATTAATGACACACTATCCGCCTTCACCCGCGCGGCAACTGCCCAAGTTAACACCGCGAAGACAAAATTACTAGACCTGAAGCTTGAGCCACATGTTCTGCGACACGTGTCCCCATATGTCAAGACTGATCAACTTCGTACGTTGGGAATCGAATTTATGCAAAATTCCGAGCAAATGATTAAATGCAACTGGGACTCAGTGGTGCATAAAGTACGCGGCAGCCTTCTAACTGCTCGTCTTCGTAACATCAGTATTATACAAAGAGCTTATATTGTAAACACGTACCTATTGTCACAGCTATGGTATGTAGCGCACCTATTCCCCAAGCCAAAAGCAACCGAGGTACAAATACGGCAGTACATAGGGTGGTTCATGTGGCGTGGGTATTTATTCCGGGCGAATAGGGAGCAATTACTCCTTCCTGCAGACAGAGGAGGCTTGGGCCTTGTGGATCTGAAACTGAAAGCTAGGGCTTTGTTTGAGAAAACTATCATACAATTCACGTCTGAAAATCGCGAAGTCATGGCGCTTCATCGCGCAGTATGGACAAATGATCACATTCTCCCTCGACATTACCTACAGGCACTTCAAGGCGTGAAACAAACTCTCATTGAATTACCGGCCGGCGTAAGCGTCACTACGAGTCTACTATACAAACATCATCGCAGGACTGTGAATGTAGTTCCGCGGGTGCAACTCAAATGGGTCAATTTGCACAGGGATACAATATGGAAAAATATAGCAGATGTAGAACTACCCACCGCACTCCGAGCGTCTGCATATTCCTTTGTCAACGACTTAACACCCACTAAGATTCGACGTAAACGTATTTTCCTTGACGCTGATGACCGATACGTCATATGTGTTCACCGTGATACAGCACTTCATAGGGTTACCAGTTGTATCTATTCCCGTCCCTTATGGACTTGGTGTCGGCGTCGCATTGCACGAAGACTTGACGTGGCAGCTGATCACATACGTGAGGAGACGCTCTGCTTCCTTGATTTGACAGCCTTCCCTACCGTCAAACGGAGAGCGGTGGTCTGGCTACTCATGAACTTGATCGACTTTACTGTCAATATGCCGACACCTTCCACTTACGTGAATTTTTTGACAGACTGCGTAGGGTGAGGTGGCTGATAGTGAAAGATAAAACACTAAACAAAAAATATGGGCATTATTTGTTTTTCTTTTAAAGTGTATCCCTGAGAGTGTGTGTATGTCGTAACAACTTCATTTTTAAGAAAAAGTTTGTGACCAGAGTAAGGACATGCACACTTGAGCCTATGTCCTCTATTGTCTTTGCTTTATTCTTAAGTCAAAATACACGACTTAAAAAAAAGATAGCTCAGTCAGTAGAGCATTAAGCTTTTAACCTAAGGGCCCAGGGTTCAAATCCCTATTTGGGCGGGTAATAATTTTTTTGGCTGTCAAGACAGCTTGGTAGGATAACTGAAAAACAAAACAACCATTAATGTTCAAGGAATATGAGCGCTAAATAAGAATTTTTTTTTGTATTAAAAATATAGCTGTCTAAGGGATTTAGAAAATAGAGGTTATTTTATTACCAGCTATCAATTTACAATTTTATTCTGTGTTTGATCAACCTAAGTGAAACAAACATACGGATGTTTAAAGCTTAGTTAGGCCCAGAATGAATATGTGAATTTTATTAGTCTTTAGTAGCGGTTGTTCTGAATGAGAGAGGTAATCAGAGATGCTATGGTCATAGTGCGTACAGAGAGAGAGAGAGAGAGAGAGAGAAAGAGAGAGAGAGAAACAGAGAGAGAGAGAAAGGAGCACAACTTTTTTTGTAATAGTATAAAAATTCTTTGGACACTTTGTTGCTAAGATTATTATCAAAGTCTGCAGTTAAATTAGAGGAAATTTTTCTGTGTATTACTGTGGAATATTTAGAACTAAAGTTTATTTTATCAGGCAATTGCTGTAGACTTCGTATTTATTGTAGACATAGATATGCTTGAAGAAAAACAAAAAATCTTTGGGAACAAGTTTCGAAAGATACGCTTGTACAAATATAAATTTTTTTTACACTGTAAAAATCGTGTCTATCCCATTCCAAATGTTTATAGTAACTATTATTTCCTTTGTTATAGCAAATAAACTGCGACAAGTTTTGTCTTCTACATCGCAATGTTATGGATATAAGATTTCCGAATCGATGCTCACAAGTTGCTGGGGACCTGCAAATTTCAAGTTATTAATCAGAGACAGAAAAGATTTCTGTTGTAATGGCAAAGGAAAAATTTAATAGGGCACTTGTTCAAAATAAATTGATAGTTTGTTAATTATTTCCTCACTAATTGCCGTGGATAAAATATAAATTTATAACAATAATTTTGTGATTGATAAAATCTTGAGCTACAACATGTGTGTACTTAATACTTAAAGTATATATTTTATGTAATTAAAACAGAAGCATGCCCATAAGTAATGTTTTCCATAGAAAACCCTAGTCTACACAGGAATCTAAAACCCCAATTTCCTTTTATGCGCCATTTTTGTATTGTAACGTGAGTACCTATGGGTGCTCAAGATTGCAACATGAAGGTGCTACATAACAACAGACCTGTGAAGGGACAGTCTTTTGAGGGGTCAGACATATTAGGCGCCAGCCGTGTGAAGGGTCAGACATGTCAGGGTTCAGACTGTATGGGATCAGACTTGTGATATGCCAGTTTTGTGAGCGGCAAGACTTGCGTGGGAATAGGATTGCGAGGGACGGACTTGTGAGGGGTCAGAATGTTGAGGGGTCAGACTTGTGATGGGCCAGTCTTGTGAGGGGACAGTCTTGCGAGGGTTCAGTCTTGTGAGGGAAAAGTCTTGTCAGGTGGGAGTTTTGTGAGGAGAAAGACTTGCGAGGGGTTAGACTGTGAATATTTGCGCATGTGGTTGGGTCTGACTTGCCAGGTGGCAGATTTATGAGGCGTCATATTTGTGAGGGGTCATACTTGTGAGGGACAATATTGTGAGGAATCAGACATTTTAAGGTACAGAGTTGTGAGCAGTTAGACTTGTGATGATTCAGACTTGGAAGGAGTGACAATTGTGAATGAACGAACTTGTGAGGGATCACATTTGTAAAGTTTCAGACTCTTTACGTGATAATGTGTAGGAGGACAGACTTGTGAGGAGTAATACTTGTGAGGGATCCATCTTGTGAGGGGACAGTCTTCTGAGAAAATGGATTTGTGAGGTGTCAGACTTGTCAGGAGTCAGTTTTTTAAAGGATAGCTTTTTGAGAGGTTGACTTACGATGGGACAGGCTTGTGAGAGGTCAGATTTGCGATGGGACAGACTTGTAAGGGGTCATAAATGTGAGATGACAGATTTGTGAGGTTTCAGACTTGTAAGTGTTCAGATTTGTAAGGGTTCAGTCTTATGAGGGCCAGAATTGTGTGGGGCCAGACTTATTTGGGGACATTCTTGCTAGGGGACAGACTTGTGAGGTGTCATACTTATGGGAGGACAGATTTGCGAGTGGGGAGATTTGTAAGATCTGTCTTGTGAGGGGTTAGTTTTGTGAGGGGACAGACTTGTAAGAGGACAGACTTGTGAGGGGTTACTTTTGTGAGGGGACAGACTTGTAAGCAGACAGACTTGTGAGGGGACAAATTTGAGAATGGTCAGACTTGTGTGGGGTCAGACTGATGGGAGGCAAAGCTATTGAAGTGTCGTTATTGCGAGGGGTCAGACTTGTAGGGGGACAAACTTGTGAGGGGTCAGAATTGTGATGGGTCAGACTTGTGAGGAGTAGTCTTGGGATGGATCAGTATTGTAAGGGGACCATATTTTGAGTGGTATGAAATTTGGAGGTCAGACTTGTGAGAAGACTGACTTGTGAGAACAGACATTGAGGGAACAGATTTGAAAGTGGTAATAATTGTGAAAGGACAGTCTTTTGAGGGGCAATATTGTGGGGGACAGACTTGTGAGAGGTCAGACGTGTGAAGGTTTAGACTTGTGAGGGGACAGACTTCTAAGGTGTCTGATTTGTGAGGGGTCGGGCATGTGGAGGTTCAGACTTGTTCATGTTCAGTTTTGTGATAGGACAGAATTGTTAAGGGATGAATTGGGCAGGGAGAGTCTTGTACATGGTGAGAATTATGATGGGACAGACTTGTGAGAGGAGAGACATGTGAGGGGTTGGGCCTGTGAGGTATCAGCTTTGTGAGGAGACAGACTTGTTAAATGTTAGACTTGAGATGCGAGAGTTTTATGAGGGATCATATTTGTAAGGTGTCAGGCTTGTGAGAGAACAGACCTGTGAGAGAACAGACCTGTGAGAATACAGACTGCAGAGAGGACATACTATTGAGAGGACAGACTTTTGAGAGGACAGAATTGTGAGGCCTCCGATTTGTGAGGGGTCACTCTTGTGAGGGGTGGATTTGTAAGGGGCGGGCTTGCGAGAGGTCAGACTTGTGAGGAGAAAGTCTTGTGGGGGACAGACTAGTGAAGGGTCAGACTCATTGGCAGTTAGACTTGTGCGGTGTCAGACTTTGTGAAGTTTCAGATTTGTGAGTAGTCAGAATTGTGAGCGGTCAGACTTGTGAAGGGCCAGAATTGTGAGGGGTAGGAATTGTGATAGGACTGTCTTGAGAGGAAAAGACTTTTGAAGGGTCAGACTTGTGATGGTCAGACTTTTGACAGGACAGTCTTGAGAGGAAAAGACTTTTGATGGGTCAGACTTGTGAGTAGTATGACTTTTGACAGGGCAGTTTTGTGAGAGAACAAGACTTGTAAAGGATCAGACTTGTGGGTGTCAGAGTTTTTTTAGAGGTCACACTTGTGAAGGGGCAGTCTTGTGAAGTGTTAGACTTATGAAGGTACCGACTAGTGAGGGAACTGACTAGTGATGGTCAGTCTTGTGAGGTGACATACTTGTGACGGGACCGACTTGTTAGGGGTCAGACTTGGGAGGGGTCAGAATTGTGAGGGTTTGGGCTTGTGGTGGGGCAGACTTGTGAGGGATCGGTCTTTGGAAGGGAAAGTCTTCTGAGGGGACTGATGTGTGAAGGGTCTGACTTGTGAAGGTCAGTCTTGTGATGGGACAGTCTAGTGAAGAGGAAGTCTTGTGAGGGGAAAATCTTGCGAGGTAAATTCTTGTGAGAGGACAGTCTTTTGAGGGGACAGACTTTTGTGGGGTCAGACATGTGAGGTGTCAGAATTTTTAAGGGGTTAGACTTGTGAATGGTCAGACTTGTGACAGGACAGATTTGTGAGGGGACAGACTTGTGAGGGTTCAGTCTTGCGAAGATGCAGTCTTGTGAGGTGACAGTCTTCTTAGAAGATCTATTAGTGAAGGGTCAACCTAGTTAGTAGGCGTCAGACTAGTGAGGAGTCTGTATTTTTTGGGGAAAGACTTTTGAGGGGTCAGTCTTGTGTTGGGGTAGTCTTGTGAGATACTGGCTTGTGAGGGGACAAATTAAATTTGAGTTTATTGAAATATCTCTTAAAATTTTTCGGATGTTTTTTTTTTTACTTTGACCTAGCAATCAATTTTAAAATAATGACACGCCCGAACAGGTACTTAAACCCTGGAGCCTTACGTTAAAAATCCTAATGCTCTACCGACTGAGCTATCCGAATTATACAGTTTAAAGAATGCATCGTTCACCATTATACGAAGGGTAATGTTTGGTTTTGAGAATTGACACTGGATTGCGACTTATGAATATCGGAACAAAATGCACGTCTTCAAAAATATATAAATTAATTTATTTTAATTTTGATTAAAATAGGGTTCTATAACAATGCACATTACAGGTATGTACATAAATTAATGTTCATATTGCAGTCATTAAACTGAGATGAGAGATTCAAAACAACAGTCTACTGCAGCCAAAAAATTTGTTGGTATCATTGGGCCTAGTATATATGGAGGAACAGCATAAAAGCATATTTTTCCATTTTCATCCCTTCAGGTGTTGATTTCCGGAGATCTTTGTATGTCCCGGAAGTCTAATGTGCCCCCCACAAAATTCCGTTTTCTAACTCCGGGTGTCGACTCTTTTGTCTCTGATTATAAACTTGCCCCAATTTGTTTGCTGAACCTAGGGAAAATGGTTATTTTAAAAAACAAAATGCAATAAGATAGCCAAAATTTTTACAATGTAAAAATATTTTTTATTCGTACAAGGGAATCTTTCGAAATTTGTAGCCAAATATATTTTTTTACATCGTCAAGTAAAAAAAATTGCATCTTTACGACAGACTGTATTATGGATCGTATAAAATCTTCCATGAATATCCACGTCTATAATAAATATGACGTCTATAGTAATTGCCTGCTAAAATTGAACTTTAGTGTTAAACGTTCCACAATATCTTGCAGAAAAATGTCGTTTAATTTAATTGTCGACTTAGAAAAATAATATTAGCTACTAGGTGTCGTAAGAATTATTTATAAAATTTCAAAAAATATATACTGTGCTCTCTCTCTCTCTCTCTCTCTCTCTCTCTCTCTCTCTCTCTCTCTCTCTCTCTCTCTCTCTCTCTCTCTCTCTATGCACCACGACCAGTGAATTTCTGATGATCTCTACCGTCCAAAATAACCGCTAGAGATTAATAAAATTCGCATATTTATTTTCGGCCTATCTAAGCTTTAAATATCCGTACGTTTGTGTCACTTTAAGTTGATCAAACACAGCAAAAAATCATAAACTGGTAGCTGGTAATAAAATGATCTCTATTTTAATCCATAATATAGGTTTATGTATAATAGAAAATAAATTATTTTTTAGGACTAATATATCTTGAACATTATTGGTTGTGTTTGTTTTGTAGTTGTCCCTACTAATCTGTCCTGAAAACGGACTCGAACCTTGGACCTTTTTTTTTTTTTTTTTTTTTTTTTTCAATAGTAGTAATTTATATCAACTTTATAAAATTTTGTGATAAATATGTAATTTTTCAAAATTATCGAGTTCGAGGTTTCCGATTTCAAGGTCTGACTGGATGAAAGTAACTAGATGTATTTTGTTAGGCTTCAATACTCAGGCAAAATTCCTTAATAAACCTGCATCTAATGTATTATTTCTATACAACAAACGATATTTTCAAGAACATATTTTCCAACATTTCTTCGTTATTACCAAGAGTAAAAAATTACACAGTATATATGTAGCTGTATAATATCTTAAAAAGAAAGATTTTGTAGAGAATCATTGTTCTGCGACATACGGACGCCGTGGTGAAGTTGTGATTTAACATACAATAGGCTTTCAACAATCAGAATCATATATTCATATTTATAGAACATATCACATTGCTAAAGGGTCGATGTCGACCCTAGATAGGAGCGCGTGAGTTTAAGGGTTCGAATATGCTATGGTGTAAACCACCGAAAATTACATATCTATCTCAAAAATTAAAAATTAGATTTTAATGGTTAATATTGATATTAAATGAGAAACAATAACCTATTTTGTACTAAAAGTAAGTCACTCTCGATTTGCACAATACTACGAAAATATTCTCCGTAGATGCATTTTCAGCAAGGCACTCGACCAGAGGTACACGTATCCCTGATAGCTCAGGGGTAGGGTGGCCGACCTGTAGTCGGAGGGTCGCGGGTTCGCGCTCCGGTGCCTCCGACGTGGCGGATGCTCAGCTCGATTGTCGCAATGGGAATTCGTCAACATGTCGGTCTCATTAGAGCTTCGTCAACGTTAAAAATCTCATAACAACGTCGATTGAAGGTTAAAAAAAAAAAAAAAAAAAAAGATGGTAGAGCATTAGGCTTTTAACCTAAGGGTCCAGGGTTTAAGTCCCTGTTCGGACAATGAGTTTTTTTTTACTGTCAGGACAGACTGGCAGAAAAAACTGCAAAACAAACACAAACCAATAACATTCCAGGAATATTAGTGCTAAAGACGAACTTATTTTGTAATAAACATGAAGCTGTCTTAGGGTGTTAAAAATCAGAGCTTTTTTATTACCAGCTATCAGTTTATGAATTTTTTCTGTGTTTCATAAACTTCAAGTGACACAAGCGTACGAATATTTAAAGCTTAGTTAGGCCCAGAATTAATGTGTGAATTTTATTATTCTGCAGCGGTTGTTCTGAAAGGGAGAGAATATTAGAAATTCTTTCGTTGAGCCGCGTACAGAGAGAGAGAGAGAGAGAGAGAGAGAGAGAGAGAGAGAGAGAGAGAGAGAGAGAGAACAAAATTTTTTTGTAATACCTATTATAAATAATTCTTTGGACACTTATTTGCCAAGCTTGTTATCAAAGTGTACAATCAAATTAGAGGAAATGTTGCTGTCAGTTACTGTGGAATATTAAAAATTATATAGTAATTTTATCAGGCAATTACTACATACTTCATATTTATTATAGACGTGGATATTCATGGATGATTTTATAACATTCACGTAATAGTGTGTCGTAAGAAGCAGTTTTTTACTTGACGAGATACAAAAATATCTTTGGCAACAAGTTTCGAAAGAATCCCTTCTACTAATACAAAAATATTTTTATAGTGTAAAAATCTTGGCTATATCGTATTGCAATTTGTTTTTAATAATATCCATTTTCCCTAGTTCTAGCAAATAAACTGACACAAAGTTTGTCTTCTACTTCGTACTATTATGAACACATGACTTTCGACTCCATAAGTTGCTAGGGACCTGCAAAATCCATGTTATTAATCAGAGACAGGACATATTTCAAAGCCCGGAGTTAAGAAACGGAATTTTGAGGGCGGCACATTTGACGGGGATTAGCAGATTTTTTCCCCGAAATATGACACAAGAACCTGGTTATTTTCATGTTGTGCTATCTTAGAAAATTGGGTATGAAAGAGGTTCTGAGTACACATATTTTATGGTAGTAACAGATACTGTCAGCATGAAACATTAGGTTGAAATTAGTTACATGGTTTCGTATATATAGCATACTAATCTAAAATGGTGATCGCCATTTTTAAAATACGAGTCTGATACACTCCAAAGATACAAATTAATATGTTGTACCATAAAGGCTGTTCACGATAAAGTGAGCACTTTTGAAATTAACCACAGAAAAAATTACTGCCCCTACCTGCATACATTTTGACGGGCGCACTGAGTGACATGCGCCCAGTAAAGTTGGTACCGTTGGGTGGGATGTCGTTCCGTATCTTAACATCGAATAAAGTGTTAGGTAACAATGTTTGACAACTTAAAATATTTTTTTCGCTTTGTGTTTTTTTAATGCATCGAGTTGCAAAAATTGAGGAGACTCGTAAAGTATTTACTTTACTAATAATTTTACAGTTTTACTTTACCGGCGCGTGAATAAAGTGACGAGGTCCGTGAGAGTGTTAATTTTACATAAGGTGGAAGAATACACAACGAACATGCAAGTAGATACTAAGCAGGGCTTTCGAAAGTGCTCATTTTACCGTGAACAGCCTCTAGTAACGCTGGTTTGCCAAATGTCTACCTCTCCTTTTGATGTGTTGTCCGAAATGATCCGGTCCAAAATCCGGAACGGCGGGATGCCCCTTTATTTTCGCATGTGGGAATCGTGCGGGACGATGTCGCTGGTCGGCGGGTTTCCTCGGGTATCTCCCTTTTCCCCCGCCCATGCATTCCGGCGCTGCTCTATACTCACCTCACTTCACCTTCATCGACTGCCAAGACTTTGATGTTAAGAGCCGCCCAAATCTTTCCACTCCATTTTCTTGCTTTGTAGTTATTATCCATGCATTTTTTTTCTCCCAAACGGCTGGACATGTTTGCACAAACGGGGTAACTTTTGGAAATGCACCATACTATGTGGACGCTCCAACACAATTGCAACTGTTATTCTCAGAGTGCAGCAGGGCGTCCGTGCGAAGCCACTGTAGCGTGTTTCGTTCGCTTGCGGCGAGGTGCGTGTCCACTACGCTGTATACGCGCTCAAAATTTCAAACATAATATGGTTATCAAAGTAATGGAAACACCTGCATTGTGGAACACGGCTTCTCTGTGTGAGGTGGCAACACTGATAGTTCGTGCGTTGCGACTGTCGTTTGTTATTCGTGGACGTATTAAGTGGACTATGTGGCTGCGCGTTCGTGGTCAAGAAGCGACGGAGCGATACGGGCTACACTAACACGCATCCTTAGATACTGATTACTCCTACGCGCAAAGCGTGCATATTTACCGTCGTGGTGCTGTACTGATCAAATTAGATCTGTAACATTGGGACTTTTATCACATGCGATGGAAGTTCACACATTAAACTACGCCCGGGTAGTCGTACTTTTCTCTTGCCGCTTGAGGAAACTGTATAGGCAAGCTTTAAAAATGCGTTATTTGACCATTTTCTCGATTTTTTTCTTCACGAATACACTTAATATGATAAAAGTAAAACTATTGGGACATATATAATTGTTTTTTACCTTTCCTGGAAAAAATTCGTATTCCAGAAAATTTATTTACCGATATACGCGTATTCGCGCAAACAACGATTTCACAGCAAATGTTTCCCTACATAGTCCCATGCAAAACATTCGAAAGCATGGGGCACCGAACTGTGGAGGGTTCGCGTCAGCGGCGCCTTAACTACTGTATTTTATCTTATAATGCACAAAGAAAGTTATTGTTTTCAAATAAATTTTGTCTGAAATAAATAAATCTCGCCATTAGATACGCGCATTTTGATATTTTATCTCTCCGAAGAAGCTGAGGTAAAATTTCTTGGCCATTATATTTATCCTATTATTTCATAAATATTTGCGTCAGTTATCAGCTTCTGGCACTTATATATCCTGTAAAATGTTTGGACATATACCATGAAATGTATTAAATTAAAAAAATTAATAAAAGCTAATGGAAGTTTATACTTATATTTGTACACTAACTGCATTCAAATTTCTCCCGAGTGTTTCATAAATCAGTACATCTGCTTTCAAAATTGCATCCGAAAACCATCACAAGAGTTAGAAAAGTTTGAAATAGGACGATTATGATGAGCAGTTGTTAAAAGAGAAGGGGTACGCTAAAATATATATTCGCATGTAGCAAAAAAAAAAAAAAGTCTTGATCCATCCCTGTGGGTACTTATTTCAGTAAAGGACGTTAGTATGCAAGTAGTAGGGGTGGGAGGGTTTCATTTCAATTTCGATTGATTTAAAGAGTTAAATTGACGTTAAAGGGCTAATTAAATTGATTGAAAGGGTTAATCAAAAATCAAAAGGGTTAATCAAAAAGGGTTAATCAAAAAGGGTTAATCAAAAAGGGTTCATTTTTAATCGGATTAATATTTTTTTTTTCTGGATTTTATTTATTTCTTTCTTTTTGGGTGGGGGTGGCAGGAGCTCTGTACGATGTCGACAGTGTGGTGACCTGGAGGCGACTGATCGGAGTGGTGGATTGCAACGTCATATATATGTGTATAGTAGGATGCAAGAGTGGGCTAAGGGTTATTTTTCTGTAAATATGCGATTTTTACGAATATATTTAACACACGAGAGAATTTCAGAATGTTTAAACGATTTCTAAGAGTGACCTAAGTGTAAATTTGATGTTTTTGGGCGATATTGCTAGAAGATGGTGGGAGCATAGGCGATTTTGAAACATGTGATTTTCCTAATAGTAATGAAATGCGATCTTGTTTTCCGAATGCAATTAAACGTTAGAGAAATTCAGAATGTTCTACATATGAATAAATTACGCACATCGAATTGCAATTTTCAAACGACTACGTGAATAATAAGTGTAATTACATGAGTCTTAAATGTAACTTAAGTCTCGAGCTTAGAAGTATAATTTACACTAAAGACAAGTAAATGAACAACTACATTTTACTGTCTTTAAACGAAATCCAGCTATTCAGTATGAATAAATAACACATTAACAAGTTTACATGTACAAATTACACATATCTTACACAATACAGCCTGGTGAATGTTATCTTACGGCAAAAAACTCTGAATACGATTTAAATAAGTCACAATAGCAAACATCTATTCTGATAAGTTTATATATAATGATAGAAAATCTTCCCCAAATGATATAAAAATAAGTCTGTTCGATGTATGAATAAGTAGCACTTACATGGAGGTGTGAGTAGATATGTCTAGTGCTACTGATAGACAACTGTTTTTAAATTATCGTTAAAAACTCGTAAATGAGGGAAAAAATTTTTTTTATATTTATGAAATTCACTGAACTTGTTGACACAAACCGTATTTTAGGAATTTTCGTAGACCGAGCTCAGAAATTGAAAATCTTATCCCAATATTGATTTAACACACGAAAATTTATATTTTCCCCAATAAAATACTTTTACATTAAATTGCTGCTATCACTAGATATGAAGTTCGGTCAGACTCTTGCAAAATTACGGGAACACTTACTGCTATTTTGACATAACTTCAGTTGAATTTTATTTATTTAAGAACTATTTTTAATTTATTATATTATGTTTGTGTTCTTCTTCTCCAGACATCATCGTGTCGTATTTTGAAGAGATGTAATTTGTGTGCTTGTATGTAAAATTAAATATTTTTTAAATATGTTTGCATGACTGTATGCAGTGCAGACATAAAAGTTTTAGCTGGAGAAACTTTCTTGTAGGCAAGGAGGGACCGAGGTTTTTGCTACCAGCCTCTGTAAAGCTATTCGGGACTAGCTTTCAATATGTTCCTCTGGGGTGCCACAAAAGTTGGCCAGCAGAGCATTGTCTCTTACTCTAACTTTCAACTTCAGCAGACCAAGGTTCTCTCAAGATACTAACATGTTGCCTCGTTCTTTTGCGAAACTTCATTCATACATTCAGCTTCTCTTTTTCCAGTTCATTATGACCTATCAGGAGCACAAATGACTTGTTCAGCACGCCTTCGCTATGTTTGATTTTCTCCATATATATATATATATATATATATATATATATATATATATATTATATATATATATATATATATATATATATATATATATATATATATATATATATATATATGGTAAGCTGATAGCTTTTTAATTCAGGATAACTTTTTGCTTGTTATGATGAAGATGAAAATGTAATTCTCTTGACTTAAAACACTTACAATCATTTAAATTAAAACAAACTTTGAAGGGCTGGGTGGAAATTACAAAATATACATATATATAAATTAAAACTAACTTTGAAGGGCTGAGTGGAAATAACAATATATATTGTAATTTTCACTCAAAGTTAGTTTTAATTTAAATAATTGTAAGTGTTTTAAGTCAAGAAAATTACATTTTCATTTTCATCAAAACAAGCAAAAAGTTATCATGAATTAAAAAAAGCTATCAGCTTACCATTACTGAGAGACACTTCTCATTTATCTTCACTACTATTAAACCATCACTCATTATACATAAGATATTATTTAAAAATTTAGTGACATGAGGTATTAAATAAAAAGACATACTATTCCTTTTTAACAATTTACTATAAAAAATTTTGTTTTCAAAATTACACACAAACCTAAGTATTCACAATATCACACAAAATATTCTCTTTACAACAAACATCTGAACACAGTAAGACTCATCTTTCAATCACAATTTATTTATATATATATATATTGTTATATATATTCTTTATATATATAAAGAATTTTTCACATACTTTAAAAAAACAATCACCTTACAACTAAATTATCAAAAAATTTTTTTACAAAAACAAGTCATTTGATCAAAAACAAGATATTTCATCAATAACATGTTAAAAACAATCAAAATACAAACTGAAAGACAGTTAATCAACAATATTTCATCAACAACATTTTACAAACTTACAAACATTTCATCATACTTTTTTTACATCTGGAACTTAGCACTGCAACTGCTATTACTAGTGCTTCATTACTGTTACTTGTACTACTGTTACAAAAGTGTTTGACATATATTACAAGATTAAAAAATATTTACAAAAAATAAATATATAAATATACAAACTATAGCGATTTGTAGGTATTCTCTTTACTAATTATTTATAATATTTACACTAATAACATATTCAGGAGGTGTGTTTGCAGATGCTTACTGTGGAGAATTCTTTTTTAGGTGTCATAACTGGTATTTTTTATCAGACACACACACCACACAGCAAATGACTGAGGAAACACACTCTATTGCACACAGTTTCCACTTTGAATTTCTTCTTATTTTAAAAGGGATAATTTATCGAATATTCTAGTAGTAATCTTGTTAGGCAAATAGGGAGCTGCAGCGTTGAATGGTAACACAATTTGTAGTTGGTGCAGTCAGCTGTGATGATGAATCTAGGTAGCTGCAATGATGACTGCATACAGCTGTGATGACTGTGGAACAGGGGGTGCATATGGTGTCGGCAGATGGGTGTCCTTGGCATTGTGAGGTGCTGGGAGGTCTATAAATTTATTGTGGTGTTGAAACTGTTAAATGGAGGATAATAAAAA
The DNA here is from genome assembly GCA_029891345.1 of Dryococelus australis. Taxonomy (NCBI): domain Eukaryota; kingdom Metazoa; phylum Arthropoda; class Insecta; order Phasmatodea; family Phasmatidae; genus Dryococelus; species Dryococelus australis. The sequence continues at coordinate 136,929,690 of CM057009.1, read as the reverse complement.
AATTACTCAGGTATTCGATACTGACCCCAAGGTAAGGTTGATATTTCATCTGCCTCAATATACCACTTATCACCCATACCTGACAAAACTGCCTTTGTTACGCGATCGGTGTAGACTTGCTGAACATGCGAATGGAACTGGTATTGGGTCCCCATTATCTTTGTGCAATTTTCGAGGCAATCTCGATCATCATCGTACCCGAGTGACTGCAACACGTTTGGTTTTACACCCTTCATCATACGAATACATTGCTCATTCGCAACAATGTATGCATAAAGCTTAGGATGTAAACCCACAAAGTTTGTGATTATGCACCCAGCACATTCATCTTTCATTCCCCCATACGGTCTTTGTTCCTCTGAGGTAATCCTTGTGGATTATCGAGCACATAGTTGGATGTACCAAACTGCGCCTTTAAAGTTGGGGTAATTACTTTATATATATCATAAGCAATAGAGTATACCAAGGAATCGGTGTCACAATACAGGAGGTACAAAGCCGGTGGATGAAATCTTGTACACATGTACTGATAGTGAAATTCATAGAGTGTTAATTTTGAAAGATCGAGAATGGCAACACCAGTACACAAAAGGTTTATTGAACGCAACAGAACTCTTTGACATTTCGATGAGGCCTAAGTTTTCATCGATAATCTGCCATGTCTGGAATGTCGGACGTCTTATCAGCTCTGCGGCCCCATAGATTGTGTTATACCTCAAAACGACTCTGATGTCCCTTTCCTGGCGGACATTCTGCTATGTTTTTCCATAAACAGAATTATTCATGAACTTGAAAAACGATTTTTCGAATGTGTTCGTAGCCTGGCCACGTTTCTCAATGTTAAACTCGATGTACGGAACCATCCATGCCAAACTCGATGTATGGAGCCATCCATGCCAAACTCTATGTACTGAGCCATCCATGCCTTCTGCTCCAAGTGCAAAACACAATGAACAGAGTCCATTTTGGCTTCATACATCAAGTACTGCCTCAGCATTTCCCCATGTATAACATATTTTTTCCCACAGTACGAGAGTTAAAAGAAGTTTCTCATGCGAGCTGTTCGGGGTATGCCATCTTCTGAGGCCAAATGCAGATCACATAATTTATCATGACACTCCTCCGGAAAAGACAGAAAAACTTCTGCGAAAAAACAAGTGTCATCATCATTCGCCATGTTTGCAAAATCCCATGAAGAGAGAACATCAGCATCAAACCACACAAAATTACCAATCAGAAGCTTGGATCGCATTGTATGACTGTACAGCCCATTGCCATCTAAATAACATATATATTTCGATGCCATACTGGGGTCGTAGTCCTCACCCATGTAAATATGGTTGGCTTCTGCACGTCTTTTTAAAACCTGGGTAATGCCACCCCTAACTCCGCGTTCTACAAAAAGATACATGTCTGGGTCAGTCAACAGCTCTAGCCATGTTCATGTCATTGACAATAAAGTGTCCCATGAAAGAGACAGAGCTGCTACTTACATGGCGGGGTCAAGACCACAATGAGCCAAACATGTCCTGAAATTCTCAAAAACATCAACCAGCAAACAAGTATCCACACGTAAGTAATGAATGACATACTGCAGCTAGTTTATGCAGTTGAACACATCCCATGCAGCTTGGGCATGAGAGTAATCCTCATTGCTAATGCTTTTGCCTCTCATCACATTATGAAATGTGTCATTTGGTGGGAATGACTTGCACATCAGACTGTCTGGCGGCTTAACAAAGTCACAAGGAAAAACTCCCTTCTGTTTTGCCAATTCTGACTGGGTATTATCTGGAAATATCGAGCGGGTGATACTCAATTGTGCAGGTAATAAATTGCCTGTCAAAGTTTCCAGAGAAACGCTCATGAATTGGAATGAATCACTAAATCTTAACTTGAAATATTGTGCCTTTCCATTACAATCAGTCACATTGGAAATTGGTTTTGTGATACATTTGTATTCTTCAAGGGTCATTCCAATCCCTTGAATTTTTCCAGGATTTTCAATTACCACGGTTCCATCATGTAACATTACGCAGCATTCAGACAAGGGCTTTATAAAAAAAAAGTGTGCATCATAATTTTGTAGGTTATGGAAAACAGTGACAAGTTGTCTTTTGGGCAGTCTGAAATTCAAGTTGCACTTATTATGTGCACGGCTTCTGATTTCGCCTGTCAGATGGCCATGGTCGACCACAATATAATATGTACCGAGCTTCTCTTAATAAATGTGACAACTTTTCTGAGCCGCCAACCTAGCTTCATCAGCAGGAGTTTTTAGCTTCATTGGAACAATGACTCTGTAAATTCCTGTAATCCACTTTGTAAGTTCAGCTAATTTATCAACTAATTTGTACATACAATCAGCACTCACAAAATGGAAATACTGAGATTTAAGCTGGATTGCATGAACGAACCAACAAAATGTTACAATCATATGGAACATGTTGATTTAGGGTAGTTGTATTACTCGTTTCATCATTAAGCAAGCAAGTGGACATGGGTTTCAGGCAACTTTCTACATCGAAATAGGCAATGAAACCCAATCTCTCATGTTGGCTGCTCTCTTTAAATTCCGACTACTTGTCATTCCCAGTGGGGAAAGTAATGCGAACAGCATTTTGTTGATGTTAAAGAATAGTGTGACTTGCGAGTTTCTCCTCACCAGCAAAGTATTGGAGGCAACAATCGAAAATATGTTTTTTGTTTTTCTTATTATTCAGCTGACTACCAACCAGCTGCAAAAAATTTCTAATACAGATAAAATGCAAATGAGAGGCATTTCCACTCATGCGAATCACCAAAATATTTACGTGTTGGTCATGGCGTACAGGAGAAATATGCATGGGTACTACAACCCCACCCTTTTCGCAAGTTTCGTCCATTATATTGCTACCTTTGTCTACCACACATTAGACATTGATATAAATAGAATTGTTCTCCTCGAACTTACGAATATCCTGTATGACTACAGGTGTCGACAGACCTTCGATATTCAAAACCTGCTGAGGTGTTGGATATGAAGTAGTTCTGTGGGGGTTTTTGTGTGGCTGGAAACAAAGATGCTATGATGGCATAGTGGAAACACCTCTGGAAAAAATGAGAAAACTCTTCGTCAGACTCTAATTGATCGTTAAGTATCCTCTCATCATTCAGTCTTCCTGCAAACACTGTAGCCAATAGCTGGTACATCAGGTCTAGCAAAGCTTCCCTTGACGCTTGGGAATTGGAGGAGGAATTATTTACCACCTCCCTTGGCAGAATATCTCTAATCGACTAAAATGTTGGTTGTGAATTGGTTGGAGAACTTTCCGAATCATGAGAATATTCTGAGTCTGATAGAAATAAGTCATTGTTAAAAAAAATCAACCTTCTCATGTTTTGGGGAAGCAGACACGTTTTGAAATTTTGGTTTTAACAATTTCTCTGTAAGCAAATATGTGATCGAATAGATTAAGTAGAGATCATCCTCCAAAAGATTAACTCATGTCCGCTTAGGCAAAGGGACACTATTGTGACAGCTTGTTTGTCTTTCAGTCAGCAATTCCGAATCAGAATCACTTACGTAAAGATCTTCAAGAAAGATGGCAATACAGGATCGCTTACAATCACCCATTTTACCTAACTAACAACTTTCTTTTGTATTCCCAATATAAAAATTCCAACATCACAATAATTAAATTCAAGTGACCCCCTTGTTCTGAAAAAAAGAAAACACTCTTAATTACACACACAATATAAGTGATAAAATAATTTTTTTACTAAGAGCCTAGACAAAATGTTTTCCTTAATTTTAAATTTTATGTTTTCTGGGGAAAGACAGAAACGAGACCTGTGATAAAAAAGGTAGTGAAGCCTGAATAGTTTTACAGAGGCAAGTAGCTAGCAGACAAGGAGAAACTCGATAGGGAATAGACCAGCCAATGTCTTGGCCCCCTGATGGGCCAATTGCATGGTGAGGGAGAATGATGCGAGTATGGAATAAGGCAGTCTGGTCCGCGTACGGAGCTGTGTTAGCTAGAGAATGGGAGCTCTAGTAAACTAAACTGCCACTGGCACCCGTATGCACCACCGTCCGGCCACTCTACCCCTCTTGCACCCGCCCAACAACCCCTGTCTGCTCCCGTTCCCCTCCAACAACACATCACATAGACCCTGCAGGTGTCTCAACATTGTGACTAAGGAGGGAAAGGGAGAAACTGGGCACTTCCCCTCTAGCTCTTCCTGACAAATTTCCCTTCTCCCTTGCTGACACGCAAAGCTTGTTGGTACACATGTGTGCCAGCTGGAGGGAGACTGGGCACTTCCCCTCCAACCCCATGCCTCCGATTTTCAGTCTGCAGCCCATCTCCAGTAGTGAATTTACCGCACTTTGTGATCTGCCTCATCTACCTTTCACAAACGTTTGGAACATGTGGGCTGTGGCTAGCAAAAGCGATATTACATTTCAGTTTAAGCCCAGCATTAAAACTTTAGATTTTAAATGTGCTTTTTAAAAATAATGTACAGTACTTGACGCTGTCAAATTTCTACACTGTTAAAAAATTCAAATTTTTAAACTGTTGAAGAAATTCAAATTTGTACATTGTCAGAAACTTTTAAGTAGTGACACACTGCTTAAAGTATGTTCAATGTTACACTGTAAAAATATTTACTTTATAAAAAATATTTTTTTGTATTTTTCTCGAAAATAAGTTTAATAACGAAAGTTGTAGCAAGGAGAAGTAATCTGTTACACTCGAAGTATTTAAAAGAATTGTCTAAAATTAAAATATTTTACAGTACAAACTATACATTCTTTAAAAAACTTAAAATTCAAACATTTTATACTATAAAACTATATATGCAAACCTTAAATTCTAACTTGTAATACTTTCTACAACTATACAATCAGGTATTTTAGAAGTAAATTTGCTGATACTTAAAATATACTTAAAATTTTTCTCTCTCTCGCTCTTTCACACTCACATTTACTCATCAACTTTGAAAAGGAAATGTCTTAAAATCAACTTAATTACCCAAACCACTCCATTACATACACTTCAAAACATTTCATTTGTTAGAAATACTCAAGACTCATATATTTGTCATCGTACATTCTTCTCCAGTCAACTCATACTAAACAAGCTTGGGAGCTGGGATTATGCATCCCTGCTATCATGCTTTGTATGAGGGGCATAGTTATCCCTTGTTTTAGCCATTTGAAAGTTCATACCACACCCACAACATCCCTCCTTTAATAATTTCTAATAATTATGTAAAACTAACTAAAATTTACATAATTTTTCCCCTGCACTCGCACCTACCTGGCCAAAATTTCTCAGAGTACTTGGCAATATATTCTAGGTGCTTTTTCACATACTTTTGTGAATATTTAAACAGTGAAAAGAGGCAGTAGGTATGCATGATTGATGCAGCCTTATTTCATATAATGCAAGATGTTACTACTGGTGGTTCACCTCTCCTCTCAACTCTTCTAAATAAACTCAAAAGTACATGAGAATATTACATCTGGAATGAAATTTACATGACTTCCCCAGTACTCATACTCACAGTCATGCACTCACACACACACACCTACCTAACCAAAATTTCTCAGAGTACTTGGCGATATATTCTAGATGCTTTATCGCATACTTTTGCAAATATTAAAACAGTGAAAAGATGCAGTAGGTATGTGTTATTTATGCAGCCTTATTCCATATAGTGCAAGATACAACTATTGGTGGTTCACCTCTCCTCTCAACTCTGATAAATAAACTCAAAAGTACATAAAAAAATTACATCTGGAATTAAATTTACATGACTTTTCCCCTGCACTCACCCTCAGGCATACACACATACACACGCCTACTTATAAGCAAAACACTTCCTTAAATATCCACACTTAAACTTCATTAAATATCCTTAAACATTATTAAACATCCTTAAAATCTTTCAAAATACTTTCCTTAAATATTCTGAAGTGTGAAAAGATTTCACTTCATTTTAGAGAAAAAACTTTAGGTCTAAAAATGTTTAAAGGAATTTCAATCAGGTCTAACCATTTTGAAAAAAAATTCATTAGGGTGTAACCATTTTTAAAGAAAAATCGTTCATGTCTAACAGTTTTTAAAAAATCATTCGGGTCTAACATTTTTAAAGAATAATCATTCAGACATAACAATTTGTAAAGAAAAATCATTCAGTCATAATGATTTTTAAAGAAATTTAATTGATTTGTGATGATTTTTTAAAGAAATTTCATTCAGTTTTGACAATTTTTAAAGAAATTTCATTCAAATTCTAAAGATTTTGTTAAAAGTTTAACGAAATTCATACAATTTACTGAAAGTTTAAAGAAAACGCGAAAATATTTTAACAAAATACCAAAAACCCTAAATTTAAAAAAAAATATTCACTTACTTAAACTCGTGTTACAAAGATATTGGTTGATGAAGGAGACCCGAACCTAGGTCAGTCGATCTGAGCGATACCCCAATTTTCCAGAAAAGCATCAGGGCAGGTGCGTGGCCTGATGCTGACAATCCTCTCGGGAGCTCCGTGGGATCCTAGTCCGGCAGCCTAGCAAGTGGTCGAGCGAGCTCCATGGGTAACTTCTCCGATAGGCGAGGGGGGTTGGTTTCTCTATTGTGGCAGAAGCGATGGGCGGACAAGCAGGTCCCTTGCTCGCAAAGCCCCGTCGCGTCAGGTCCTGGTAGCAGCTGGTGGATGGACGACCAGTGCCCTTGACCTAGGCACTGTGGACTAGTTCACTGGGTGTCTGCGTCCGAGAGCGTAGGTGATGTTGACCCCATGGAGTCACACTAGCAAATGAGCTCCAGTTGGTGGGAGGTGCTATTTTTACCCTCACCAGTCTCCCTTGTTGCATAAATTAAAATAATGCTATTCGACTGAAATTTATATAAAATAGACAATTAACACGTTTTAAGACATTTAAACAGTTTTTAAGCTATTTTAACACATTGAAAAGCATTATATATATTTAAGTTTAGCATGGATATGCTGTATTTTAACCTTTATATCTGAATTTAATGTATATTTGTCCGTTTTTAAGCCATTAGGTTTGAATTGCATTCTTATTTAACGATTTTCTTACACAAACAATTGTCATTAAAATACGAACTTTTTGCATTATGAGGTGAAATCATTTTCATGATATAATTCAACTTTTTTTTTTACATATACGAACGCATTTCTGTTTTTACTATCATTTATTTGTAATTTCAATTGATAAATCCTTTTAGTTTTTATGGTTAACGAATTACAAATTAGCTATTATCATACAAGAGCTAGTGTGGAATCGAACCCAGAATCTATATATCTATCCCACACTGAAAGTGAGAAACTAGATTACATTTGTACATAATCTAAGCAGGAGTCGAACCCAACTTATATCAACAATGTCTTAGCTGGGAATCGAATCCTCAAAGTATATATTAGAATTTACTATTCCTTACCTGGGATTCGAACTCAGAGCCTCCTTTCCTAATCTGATAACTCTATGGATGCAGGCGACATTTAAAAACATATTTTGTGTATTTATAATTTTTTTCCCACCGACATCTTTCTGTCAGATTCAAATATATATTTATTCGATTAGTATTTATTGGTGAAGTAGTAGTCTGTTTGTTATCTGATTTATTATTTTGTTCTTTACAAGACTCTTTCTTGTTAATGCAACATACTTTTAATAGGCAGTTTAAGGATCTCTCTCTCTCTTGAGACAAATTTTAGCAATTTTTTTTTATTTCGCAGCAAAACAAGTACACTTTTAATAATTAATAGGGAAAATAATTTTTGTTTAAGAAAGGGTAACTTTTTATATCATATTTATTTTCTAATTATATATAGGTACATGGTGATCCAAGAAACCATTTTAACACTGAAGCAGCATACTATGTTCGAAAACATATTTAAGCAAGTAGAAAAATTTTGCTCCAAAACATATACAAATCACATACTTGTTACAATCATTTTAACACTATCAAGTATAGAATTACACAAAACATTCTAACACTACCAGGTACAATTTGCTCCAAACATTTCTATGCTAAACAAACACCAGTGAATTCACAATCTATTTACAATTTTTTAACATTACTAAATACAACATGTTACAAAACATTCTAGACAATTATTTCAAAAATACAGGTAGATCTAAAACTTTATGTAAAAACAATTACATGTTGCTCCGAAACAACTACAGGATAACGCAAAACATTGAATCAAAATATATACAACATTTTTCTTTCGAAACATATATTTTTGGTAAACTATTAGCAACTTCCGTGAACAAAGTTTCTTAAAATTGGTCCATATCCCCTTCTTGACCTCTGCTTACAAGGAAAGAGCATTTCTTATGCCCTGGTTTTAATCTGTCTGTTTGCACACAAGCATCTATACAAGTAAGGGCATGTAAAAATGATTTCAACCAAATCAGGATAGGATTCAACATAATGAGAGTATTAATCTTCAATACTAGATGGAGGAGGTGTGACTGCAGTCATATAAAACACTGGACATTTCTTAGTGTCACCGCGGTGTATGAGTTCCTGACTCTTTTCATCTTCTAGAGGGAAGTAAATTACTTTACAATGAAAAATTTTGTCACAAGTTTCCATACAATCTCACAAAATTCCGTGGCACCATAGGGCATAAGTTATATTAGACTTTCCTTGTTTGACACTAACATAATGATTTGCAGGATGAAAATATATAATGTTGCAACTATGACATCAAACACTCAAATGAGAAGATTTAGAAAGGGACTATGTATTTATATATTGATAAATTCATTCTCTAAATTTGCGAGTTGAAATGTGTTTTAGGGCTAAATTTTGTTTTTGCTAATTTTATTGCTCGATGTATGTAACATTTTGACCAAACTTGTCTTTGCTATAATGATATAAAGTATGAAGAATATTATCACATTCTTCGAAATACTGAACGGGAAAAACAGTGTATGTATTATAAACAAGATGTTTCAAACATTTTTCTTCATCGCAATATGAAGTTAGAATGTGTTCGCCCTTAAGTTTACACTAATGATCTACTACATGAGGCCTATACTGGTTTTCAAGATATCCAGAACTGTTACAGTTAGTTAAAGTAGCATCATAAATATTAGGTTTACTATGTGCTGACAAAGCTTGAAAGAAATAAGTACATTTTAAATGAATGTCTGACTCACACATTTCCTTAACAACAAAATGTGAATATAATAAGCTGTAAGTTACAGAATACGAACCTTTAGTAAAAAACGTATACTTGTATTTCATTGGACACAATGGGAACATTGGGATCATTATTATGAATTAGCCACTTCACATGCATATAATTGACACACCGATGGAAAAACAAATCCTCCTTGTTCGAAAATAAAGTTGTGCTTGTCCCTGTCGCATGTCTCCTGCCAACAGTGAATCCTTGGTGAGGTTTGGTGAACTGGTAGTCGATTACTCTGTATCCTCATTCCTCTTTTATTTCCTTGCTAAGACTGACAATCATCAAATATTCTAAGGTTAATGGTAAATCACTGTCAGGGCGAAGATAGGTCACAGCACAATCGTTGCATGCTATTCCTTCACCAAAGCAGATGCCAAGACTGTTGTCGAAAGTGTAGCACCAATGTTCTATATTGCCGCAGACATGAAATTGTAGAAGACCATCATACGGTTTAAAGAACACTCTTCTGTATCCAATTTGTAGGACCTCGTATACGCCTGTAGGGTTGAAGATCCTAGCCATTACTGATGATTTTATGCTATGCACACTCCTTTATATAGTCAGCCAGATCTTGCTTTGAAAAACATTGCATTGCCACATGCCACAGGGAGAAGTTAATTCTTTGTCACCGATGTACGTATAATGTTGCTTGTTGTTGTATTGTTCTGTCCAAACTGTAATAAGAGAACAGCAACTACACACCTTCTGTATAATGTATTTGATTTTCTTGTAGGACTTGCGTTAGGTGATGTATCCACTGTGAGCTACAAATTCTAGTTTACCTTTGTTACATGGTAGCTTGCTGTCAGAATGTAAATTATATAAAGGACAATAATTCCTCCCATAACATATGCCGAACAGTTTAAAAGTTTTTGTTGGGCTGATTATCGAGAAACACCAATGTTCATCTCCATTGCACATCTGTATCTGTAGTAGACTATCGTCATCTTCAATTTGAAACCACATTCGCCTGAATCCTGGAGTAACACCAGCGCACTGAAGTGATGTGTCAACCTCTCCATCATAACTGAAGCTCTGCTGTACGATTCTGTCTCTCTTTATATAGACTTTTGCTCTTCTGGTTAAAATTAATTCTTCAACAACAACTTTGTTACATCAACCTTACACACACAAATAACACTGTTCCATACCTCACAGTCTCACATTCCGCATGATGCCCTTAAAAGTGCGCTACTGCCTTGTATTTGCGTGATGTGTTCCTTATTATTACATGTTCCAGTCCATAAGGTTGTAGTGGTGTCATAAAATTCTCTAATCAATTTATATTTGATTTGTTGAAAACCTGGTTCTTTGGATATTTCTGTACTGCGATTTTTAAAACATAGGTCCCAAGAAGAACAGGGCAGGTCGCTGTCAGGCCACATATTATAAACAGGACAGTCTTCTTCTTCATCACACAGCACTCGTTCTGTATATAGCTTTCTTCGAAACTATTTGTGAAATTCCAATGATCATTTCCATTACACATCTGTGTTTGAAAGTGTATGTTGCCTAGAGACTGGAACCATACTTTCTTATGTACTCGAAAAATAGTAGAGTACATCTTATCAGGTTCAAATTTCTCAATTTTTCGATATTTTATGCTGCCTGGAACAAACCATTTTTGGAAAAATTAATATTTTAATACGTAGGTAGGATGCTGGTATTAAATATTCTCTTAAAACTTCGTTTTTGCATTGCGAGCAGAATGTTTGTTCCTCACAGTGATTTTTATTATGGTGTTTGACTATTGAATTAGTACTCGAACAGTCATGGTATCTTCTGATATGTATTACTTCTGTATTTGTTGATGTTTTTTTAATTTCCTTTTGTCTTGTTCCAAGCACGTATATGGGATAGTCTTCGAGAAACACATCATCAACATATTGAAAATGTTTTTCATAGGCTATGTCACAAGAGTCCCATTTCAGCTTATGTATCTCGTAAGTCTGTTCCCGAAAAAAATGTTTAACTTCAGGTTTTAAACTATACCAAGGTCTGGGGATTTTAAAGAATAATACTTTATAGTAGTCAGCGTCTGTTGTATAAGAAATAGCAAGCTCCTTAAGTACAAATGAGTTGTCTTGATAGTTTTCGAAAACCCGAACATAGCACATCATTTTTACGTTATTTCTTTTTATACACTATATTCAAAAAACTCTCTCTCATATAAAATTCTATAAAATAACAGTGCTCGCCTCGGAATCTACTTCATCGACTCCTGAATCGTCCATTACTATATCTGGAATAATTCTATCTTCAAGTAGCTGTTCCAGTCTGCACGACATACAATCCCTCTGCATATGTTGTAAGTTCTCATCATTAGCAAAGGCAGGCATGCTGTAAGGACAGTCTTCACAAGGTAAATAGGATACGATGTCCTCATCGGCTTTTAAATGTTCAGCCAGGAACTGAAACACTAATTTTATTTTGTGGCCTGCAAAATAATATAAATTATTTCGGCAATACTTGCAGTTGGGAACACTCTAGACTTAATAAGATTTTTGCCTTCCCAAAAGCTAAAATAGCATTGAATGTTTCAACGCATTCAGATTCGCAATTGTCACAGCAGTGTCCTTGATTCATTGTACGTGATGCAAAGATGAAATGTCTTGTAGATTCTGCATTCATGATTATGATCTAGACGTCTGGCATTGTAGTGGATGCCTGGAGCTGTAGTAGATGTGATGGAGCTGTCGTAATTGTGATGGACATCTGAAGCTGTAGTTGTTTTTGTAGTGGACGCCTAGCGTTGTTCACATTATCAATGCTTGCTGTTAATGTCAATGCTTTCCAGACGCCTGTAGTAGATGCCTGACATCGTCATCTATGCTACTGCAATTCACACGCAAATACACGAAGTGACTTTAGCAGATGCCAAGTTAAGACTGAGAAAAAATTAAATTATTCCTCCTTATATACTGTAAGGATTCAAAATGGTCTCAATTCTCCCATGAATTTACAAGAATTTGGACCATTTAGTAAAAAAGTACGAATAACGCTGAAATCACTATTTTCCAACTCCAAAAAACATGATTTCCATCAGTATTCATACTATTTCGTTAACTTAAGTTGGAAACTGTTAAAATATTAAATAAATCCAAATATATACATTTTATGTTACATGGGGTACATTTTGATGTTGGAAAGTTTATGGTTAGACATACACAGAGATGGAACATGTTGGTCAAGTGGTTAGCACGCTCGCCTCCCCAGGCAGGTCATAACATAATAAAAACAAAATTTTTTTCGCACTGTGTTGTTGTGTTAGACTTTGCCATTGGTCGGTGAGTTTTATAGAACTCTCTCATTTTCCCATAGTCTCACCCATGCGACACGGTGTTTCCCCTCATCGGCTTCTTGAAACCCCATTGTTATTAGAGATGGACATTTCTCTCCCAATATTTTTTTCTCCTAATTGAATGGTTATTTAACTTGTTTGAATACTTATAAAAAATACTTCCTAATGAGTGAATAAAATAAGTCTTGTATTTCTATGTGCTTTTACAAATCATAGTTCGCTTGATTCAATTATACATTTGTGTTTGAATTTTAAATCTGGGGCTTAGATCGGAAGTTGATTTCAGGGAATTGTAAAAATTTTTTTACTGCTCATATAGTCAACCTGTTGCGTAAGGATTAAATCACAGTGAGTCATGCGAAATCTTTTGGGGGTACTCATTCAGAGGGATACAGACCAGCGAGGTGAAGCAGAGGAGCCAACACTAGAAAAAAATGTGTTCTGAATACTCTAGCAAGGGAGCGGCACATTGTCGCGAAACAGATACTGCAGGAGCGCCAACTCACAAAAAAATACGAAAAAGCATTCTCAGGGCTGACACTGGGGTGCATAAAACAGGTTTGTGCGAAGTCCAGGCTGGATCGATAACGGAGCTCTTCGGAAAAGTAAGTTTTTTGAGTAGGGGTGGGAGTTGTACGTGGATTCAGGTCGGTTCTGAGGGCGAGGGGTGGAGGGTAGGGTGGCTACAAACAGCCAGCTCCCGATGTGAATGCAAGTAGGCATTTGTCGCCATCTTGCCTTAGTGTCAAAAATGACCATCACAGCAGCTCGAGTTTAATTCCCCCAGGACCTCGCAGACACAGCTTGGAGGGTAGGGGTGGCTGTTATGCTGTACTCAGGCCGGTTCTGAGTGCGAGGTGTGCTGTGTAGGGGTGGAGGGTAGGGTGGGCAGGCAGGGCCCTCCAGATCGGAACACAACTAAGCTGTTGACCACATATTACCTTAGTGTTGAAATAATTGACAATCGCAGGCAGCCCGGGGTAGCAGTCTGGTGAGGGGCGAGATGTGGTGTAGTGATCTCCGGGGCAAAGTAACCTCACCTACCCAGTCGCCGCCATCTTCAGTTAGTGATAGAAGCTTGGACTAGACAGACGTGCACAGCTATCTCTCTCTCATCTTCACTGCACCTCCAGAACTTGGCGGGAAATGAGCTTACGATCGGGGTTACCTCAACTATGGACCTGCGACCATCTCTAGTGATAGCTGCGATTTAATATAAAAGTATTTTATTGGGGAAAACATAAATTTTCGTGTGTTAAGTCAATATTGCGATAAGATTTTCAATTTCTGAGCCCGGTCTACGGAAATTCCTAAGATTCTGTTTGTGTTTACAAGTGCAGTGAATTTCATTAACATAAAAAAAAAATTCCTTCATTTAAGAGTTGTTACCATAATTTAGACACAGTCTATCGACCGCACTAGACGTATCGACTCACACCTTCACGTAAGTGCTACTCATTCATACATCGAACGGACTTATTTTTATATCATTTGGGGAAGATTTTCTATCGTTATATATAAACTTATCAGAATAGATGTTTGCTATTGTGACTTATTTAAATCGTATTCAGAGTTTTTTGCCATAAGATAACATTCACCAGGCTGGATCATGTAAGGCATGTGTAATTTGTATGTGTAAACTTCTTAATGTGTTATTTATTCATACTGACTAGCTGGATTTCGTTTAATGGCAGTAAAACATAGTTGTTCATTATACTTGTCTCTCGGGTTATTCATTCATACGTAGAACTTGTTACTTATTTCATTTAAAGACTCCGCCTTGTGTAATTTCATACTGGCTAGCTGTATTTCGTTTAGTGAGTTTGCACTTATCGACACCATATGTTAAAATTCTCTGTCATGTAAATTATATTTCTAAACTCGAGACTTATGTTATGTTTAAGACTCATGTAATTGCACTTATTATTCATGTAGTCGTTCGAAAATTGCGATTCGATGCATGTAATTTATTCATACATAGAAAACACTGAATTTCTCCGTTTTAATTGCTATCGGAAAACAGATCGTTTTTCATTACTAAAAGGTAAATCGCATCTTTCAAAGTCGCCTATCTCCCACCACCATCTACAAGCAATACACCCCCCCCGCGCCCCAAAAAAAACATAAAATTTACACTTAGGTCACTCTTAGAAATCGTTTAAACACTGAAATTATCTCGCGTGTTAAATCTATTCGTAAAAATCGCTGATTTACCACCAACATCCCTCCAAACGCCTCAAAATTAGAAAAATTAGAAAAAAATGAGCCTTAGCCCACATTTGCACTCAACTCTACGCCTATATAAGACATTGCAATCCACCACTTTGGTCAGTCGCCTCTAGGACACCACACCGTCAACATCGTACAGAAGCTCCTGTTACCCCCCCCCCCCCCTAAAAAGAAATAAATAAATAAAATCAAGGAAAAAAATCCGATTAAAATCAACCCTTTTTGATTAACCCTTTTTATCAACCCTTTCAATTAAATTTAACCGTTTCAATTTTTTATCAATCTCTTAATCAATTTAATTACCCCTTTGATATAAATTTAACCCTTTCAATTAACCAAAATTGAAATTAAACCCGCCCCCCTACTAATTATTCAGTACGCTAGGCGGTGTAGTACGTATTCATGTGTGTAGTCAGCCAGACGTATATGAGACAACATGGAAGATTTGTCTGACTTTCAACGAAGGCAGATTGTTGTAGAGGGGTTAGTTGTTGGAGCAAGTTTATGGCGTGTGTCAGGTGTATCGAGATCAACAGTGTCCAAGGTGATGAAGGAATACACAACTCTTGGAAAGACGCCATCAGCGATGAGTAATAGTGGACGAAAACCTATCCTCAGTTATAGGGATCTCCGAACATCGTAGAGGATTGTCACAAAGAACCTTAGAGCTAAAGCGACACAAGTGGCTTCAGAACTCAATCACCATCTCGAACAACTCGTTTCTGCAATCACAGTCCGACGCGAGCTGCACAGATCATTTTTCAGGTGTTGCCATTATTTTGATAACAATGTGAATGTGTTGTACTGTAGCGAAAATGTGGCGACAAAACAACAATGTGTGGTCTTAAGTACACATCGTTTCGCAAAAAATTAGGCAAAAATTACTTTCAGGCAAAACGATTTTAGGCGAAATGACTTTTAGACAAAATTACTTTTAGGCAAAACGACTGTAGGCAGAACGACTGTCTGTAAAATTAAGCGAGGGTTTAATTTTATGTAGAACTAATTTAGACAAAACGACTTTAGGCGAAATTGCTTTAGCAAAATTACTTTCTGGGAAGCTAATCGAGAGGCTAAAATTTTAGGCAAAATGACTTAGGCAAAATAACTCTAAGGCTAAGTGAAGGCGAAAAAACAATTTTAGGCAAAACGATGCGCTCCCATCTTGGCTGGCGAGTGCAGCTGGAGATGGCACTGCGAGCACAAGTTACGCTTTGCATTGCTGAGGCCATGGTCAACTGCCTGCACTATTGCAGCTGCTAGGAAACTTGTGCTGTTATCCCTTCGTTACATACATTCTCGAATACACAAGGAAACGGAAACACAACTGTGCGCCTATTGCGCAACTGGTTTAAATATAGACGAACACTTCACAACATGTAAACAAACTCCACGCGCCTTAAACTAACTTTGCATATAGTCTGTATGCGGTATTTCAGACTTAAGACCAAACCTTTGAAGAATCGCCCCATGTATGGTGCGTTCGGTTGTTTCCTAAGTGTATCACAAGCATTGTATACTTGGTTTTTAACATATACAGGTGTCTTATGTTTGGTTAAATTGAATTTAATTATATTTTATCTATAAATTAAAGTGTTTCATTTATAATAAAAATTGATAATAACAGACAGAAATAGGCGAGATGGTAACGCCTATAGGCTGTTCACGGTAAAGTTTGCACTTTTGTGGTCCTAGTTACATTTCCTTCCAGACATATTTTAAATTTTAGCCACCTTTTTTTAAATGAATATTGTCATGTATGTAATAAACGCAGTGTATATATTCCACCGCACTCGGAAGCTAACGTCTAACGCTACAATAAAATATTATTGTAGACTATTATTCTAAATGAGAGTACTTCAAAAGTGCTCACTTTACCGTGAATAGCCTATAGTAAGACATAAATTAAGATCGCGTAATTGTGGTGAGTTATCCCTTTAATTAAGTCTTCCTTGCATGAGGCGGAGTAGTTTGAAAATAGAACTTAAGCAAAGCTTGAGCATAGCTGGAAGTAACCATGCATGGCCTATACTTAAATGTTTTTATGTGCGTTATATATACAACGTAACTTAACCATATTGAAAAATCCAAAAATACATCTTCTAGACCCAGGCTTACACTAATGAAAGGCACTGTAGAAGATCTTTTAGGTTTTTTTTTATACCTATAGTCTATTTGCTGTTTCTTCACACTTTTTAAATCAAAACTCTGAAAAAACACACCATGTATGACGTGTTTGGAGGTTTCTTAGATATATCACACATCGCAAGCTTTTTATACTTCTGTTAACATTAAAGTAACTTACCTTATTTGAGTTTAAATTTTACTTTTACTTATATTTTGACTATAAATTATAATTTATAAATTTTGTAACTAATATAAATAATGAGCATGACAAAATAGGTGTTGGTAATGCCAAGTACGAAATAACTCTTATGGAAAACATTAATACACTGAGTGCGCACGTATGCGGTACATTGGCATTTCTGGTGTAATTTTCTAAGCTTTGTTAATATGAGGTGGAGGAATATCCTGGAAGTAGAACTTTATCAAGGCTTCAGAAAAGTTGTAAGTAACAGTGAATGGAGTATAACTTGCGGCACGTTGCCGCCAGCAATTCGCACCATCGTGACGTCAGCACACGAGGTACTTGTGTTCCGCTACAACACGCAGTTGTGGCGCGAGATTGGACGCAAGTAGAGGTACGTATGGTGTGCACAGATGTGCCTCTACACGGGTCACAGAACCAGTTTGTTTGCACTCTTTACTCACTGTACAGGTAACGGAACACAGTATAACCCAAGTGTTGTGTGGCGATGGCGAATTGGCCGGTAGGGCTGCCCGCGTCTTATTTTAGAATATACAACTTGGATCCTGAAATTATACGAAATCCGGCATGGTTATACAAAACAACGAAACAAAATGAATGCCTTGAGTAAAATACGAATAACACTCTTTTGTCGTGACAACGTCTTACAACTCAGCCCCTTATGTTCAGGAAGTGAGCGTCACGAAATGTTGCTCTCGGGTCCGTGGCAATTACTCATTGAGAATGAGCAGCACGTTAAATATAAAAGTTACGATAGTTTAGGCCGGTCCTTTGGCGTCATGCTTAACACACAAACTTATCGTTCTGACGTCATCAGGTCGCGGTGGAGCCACGCTGCGACCTCTGATTTAGAGCGGTTTATTATACTTAAGACCACTGTAGCGACCGAACGGCTCATCCGATCGGCGAAATTCTGGCATCAGTTTGTGTGTTAAAGAAAAGAGTAACTAAAAACATAACCAAGAATCATAAATAATAAACACACATAGTGAATTTATAACCAATAATAGTTTTCTTTGCAGATTACAAACCAAAATAATTAAAAATTACGAGTTAGGCGAAAAAGACACTAATGACATTAACAGGAAGAATAGCGTTCGACAAGACAAATCTAATACTGAAAGTATGACTCAGCTACCTCAATCCGTTTCGGAGTTGTATGAAGAAGAAGTTGACAATTTTACGCAGTGGCGAAATGCGGACGTGGCGATTGCGTCATCATCACACAGTTTATCACTTTTTTTACGCAAAAATACCTACGGCAATGTAGACGACACAGCCCACCCCATGTTTTTTTACGACTTAGACACTGACGGCCAACGCCTCGGAATAACCAATATTAACCAATAAAACAGAGGTTATGAATCTCAAAGACAGGTGGCACTAATACTGTGCACGTACATGATTACACATTCTCACACTCACCATTCTCGACTCAACTATCCATAGAACTGATTTTGACACACGTTTTTATAGATTCTGCAAAACACGTTAGTTCAGAACCAGTATCGCTGTTGGATGATTTTAACTCTCAGGCGTCTACCAGCCAGTCGCGCACGTTCATTGTCGTGGTAACTTTATTCTCATTGGCCCAAAAATATATGAAATGTCCCCTCACGCAGCCACGCGGCCAACAACCGCAGGAAATTTGCAAGTGTGAAACCTGGGCATAAATATTTTCGCGAAAATCAGGGTGACCCTACTCATAAATTACACTGGTAAATGGATTAAAATGGATGATTTAAACAATGCTTGACACTATACAAAGACGATACAGAGGACATTCAAATTATATTGCTTTCGTATCGAACTGTAGGCAGCCGTATTGGCCGGCCAGCGAGGGCGTAAGCGCAGGCAGCTGGTGGAGTTTGGTGTCAGCGCCGCTGAAAATAGCCGCCGCCGTGCAAGGACCCGCCTCGCACGTGGGCGTGACCTTGAACGCCATCTGTTCACCGCTAACCCCCCCCCCCCCCAAATCGTCCTTTCTAGATAACTGCTCACACTCTAGATAGCCAAAGTACACTCAATGGGTGAATTTTCAGGTTAATCGCTAGCAAATTATGTAACCTCAGTGGTATGGCGCTCGTGGTTATTCTGTTATTTGTTAATACATAAGGTGGCCGCCTGGTTGAAGGGATTTTGCACGTCTGAGGTCTAAAAGCGCTAGGGGCAACCGAGACATGCGCGTCACCTCTGCAAAGCACTAAACTGGCGCGCAGCCTTTTCGTCGATAACACGCCTCTATGAGATTTTCAGCGGAGACCCTGCAATTCTATAGGCGTAATAATAAAATTAAAGGTTTGATGCGTCTCCCTATTACTTCTTTTAATGTTTTATACTGGATTGTTTATATCTAAAAAAAAAAAAGTCCGTGAAAACACCCGTTTGAACCATTTTCACTACCACAAAAACCATGCTTTAGAGAGAAATGGAGGAACTGAAAAACATAGACAGACGCGTGCCGTTTCTTAAATGCTCTTCGTAAGTAGACCTTACTCAGCCACATAGGGCGGTTTATTAATAATTTTTTTTCTGATAGAGCTCTGCACACCGTTCGGCGGCTTGCCCAGGCGACCTGCCACCTTAACTATAGACCCTATCATTAGGGCCACCTGTTTAACGCGAAAAGATTTACGTGCCATATTTCAATATCCTTGGTGAACCCATGCAGCCTTCATTTGACTATTGGCAGGCTTGTATTTGTGTTAAAACAGTCTATTACATGAGTTAGCCAATTAGAATTAAGTTTGTCCGATACTGACCGTCCGTGATTCGCATACAGACAGGTAAGAAGCGTAGCAATTCAAATGATCCAATCACGGAAGTGATTCTGAACTTAAGTGCGTTGGAACACAACCTGTCCTGAATTTTTTTCGCGAAAAACAGGTGCTTCTACCTATCATTTCGAGCTATTAATCGGCTCCAAGGTAGACTTCACAGTAGTGTACTTATTCAAGCAGTTCTCATTTTCTCATTGGCTGCTGCCACAGTCTCCTGTTTGACTCGGCCAAGCGGAATAAAGCCAACGGGTGCTATACATATTTACTTTTGGTGCAGGGTCCAGCAGGGCGTGTATGATGATTAGACGTCCAGTGACACGTGTAAAGCTAACATTTGCATTTATAGCGTCTAGTCTGTCTCGAAAGTATTATGCAAAATCAACATCTAGTAGCCTACTCGTGTGAGCGAATCATACGCCTTGCAGTCAGAGACAGCAGCCCATGTACAAACGATGCCGGCTCGAGTGTGTACAGGAATTGAACTCTGTCTCGATGCCAAATAATAACGCACAAACTCCAGCTCCCTGGATATTAATAGAGGAGACACCTGATTTTCGCGAAAAAAGTTTCCCATGCCTATTAGTTTTCAGTATCCTGCGTGTATATCAGCAGTTTTATTTTACTTATTGCACATCTCTCTTTGTCAGAAGACATTTTCTCACTCGAATGACCAACCAAAATGAGGTTACTGCGATACTGTGCCTCTGCGAATCGCGGGTAGACATCTAAGACGTGTCACGTAAATCATCCAATCACGAAAGTTTATCTGAAATGAAATGTTATTAAACACAACTGGTCATGGAATCTTTTCGAGAAAGCCATGAGTCACTATAAGTGAAAAAAAAAAAAAAACCTCAAGTATTTCGGGTTATTTTTTGGCGTCACTCTAGAACTCGCAGTACTGTAGCTACCCGAGATTGTGTCGTTTGTTCATTGGCGGCTGGCTGGATGAGGTGTTCCCATTCTGACAGGACTGCACACGATTCGTTCACACCAACATGAAGTGTTTATAGAATGGTGTGGAGCTACTCAGGATGTGTGATATAAAATGTGGCCCAGTTATATATTGGAAGATGCGATAGCTAAAGACATACAAGATATGCGTTTATAATTTGGTGCACGCTAGACTTCACCATCTGTACACTAGAGTCTGTGTAATTCGTTTAGTGACTTCCGCAATAGTCAGGTGCTGACGAAAACAAATAACTGGGGGTAGTGAAATTTCGCGAAAAGTTCTCAAGGCAAGTTATATTTCAAAACACTACAGGTTCGTTTACATGTCTTGAGTAGCTGAATTACTTTTAGACACGTGTTAACTTTCTGCACATGAATCACGTAGGAGCCGTGCCGATGTTGCCGAATTCTGAGTGGCCCAGTCAACTATGAAAACGCCTTCTCAAGTAGACAGCAACGAATCGCAATAGACAAAATGCTGCTGGGTGCTTATATTATTGAAGTCTAACGTGTACTCATATTTTTTCGTGAAAAATCACTAGCTCTACAAATAATAATGCTGGCCACCTCGTTCTGAGAGCCACCCCCTCGTGCCATATTCCAGACAATACCGTGGAAATCTGCCGCTAGAAGTATCGACCCGTCCCACGAGACACATACTCTCTCAGGATATTTTCCAGCCTTCATTTTTAAATAAATACGTGTAAGATTTCTTTACAGCAAAGAAAAACATTTCTTTGAAGCTGTTTTTTTACAATAGCAAAATATTTCTTTAATTCAAAGGCAGTATTAAAGAACCTTAGGTTTACTGTTAGTAAATTTTTCCTTTAGACATGTTTATATTATGGTAAAAATTACCTCTCTTTACAACAAAGAAAAACGTTTCATTGATATTATTTTGTTTAAATGATCTCTGTACCAAATGAAAGTGTTGAATGATATTTAAAAATGTATGTGCAGAAATCACTCAATGCTATGTTACTATATAACAAATTACTTTGATCGTAAACATAATCTTCCAAATACAGAAACGATTTCACCAGAAAGAATAGGCGTACTCCTGTCGTCACGATAATGAAACATAATATTAGCCATTAATACATAGATCTAACATAAAATTTTGGTTGTGACAAACGTACCTTGCAGTGGTGCATGTTTAACCATAAATTTCTTTGTTGAAACAAGTCATGTGGTGTGGCAAACAAAGCGTTTTTAGAGTGTGCGAAATTAAGGAGAAGAGAAACCCATCATCTTGAATTTACGGGAGTGTTGGAAAGGGGAGAAAGAGGATCATTTGCCTCACATACAGCACCAGCAGGAAATCAGACGCAACGTCGTGCGGCTGTTCCAACAGAAAACGCCTTCTCATTACTGAGTGAAGAAAACTCCACAAATAACAGCCATCCCGTAGCATTTCTGAATATAATGCATGAATATTTTGAATTCTATCCTGTCGACTGGGTTTTTGTGGTACCTATGCCGGTTTTTCCCAGTCTCTTCTGGTATTAGCTTAGCTATAAGTACACTTAGGGAGGTAGTCATGGCCCCAATCGCAGGCCATGGCTGCCCAATCCCTCTCTGCCGTGATGCATGTCTCCTTGCATGATTTCCTATCCTTGTAGGCGTAAGGGGTCTAGTCCTGAGACGCAATGAATTCCCGCCTTATCCACCGGGCTTTCACTTAACACTTAGTTATAGGGGAGTTATAAAAAAAATGACAGCCAGCACAGCTCCAACACGGCTGTAACACACGAAAACACATGTCCAAAAACACTCGCTTCCCCAGTGTAAGCCTTTATCCCTGACACCTCGGTACTCTGATACCTGGCTTGTAAAATCGACGAATCATTATTCACAAAAATCACAGCCACCAACAAACAACACCTGAGGGTTCTTGTAGGAAAGGAGAAGCACTGTAATATCCGCAAGTTCCTTCAACTACGCAACATGCCCTATTGCACATATGCTACGAAAAACGAAAAGTCGATGAAAATAGTCATCAAAGGGTTAACACACAACGCCGACACAAAACACTTTAGGAAAGAGCTCAAAGAATACGGCCTTAGTCCAATTCACGTTTGGAAATCCCGAACACCAGCTGTATCACCTGCAGTCTTTGGCGTGTAGTACACCAACGCGAATACATCAATATGCTGAGAATGCCCACACTATTCTGCATGTCATTTCATATAAAACTGTACGAACACCGCCCTGAAGATGCGGTGCAGTGCATGCGACTTTTTTCGCCGGGCCACGCTCAGAAATACTGCACACTTCTGCCAATCTGCACTCTTGTGTACGAGACCGCACACAAAGGCAGAGTTTACTATTAAAGAACACCTATTAAACTACTACTATTAAACCCACCAAACAAACGCGAGACACTAGGCAGGAAATCCGGGAAAACACGCGAGCAAATATCCAGTCAAAGGCCAAATTCCCTCCCCTTCAAACACACAAAAGAAAACACGGCCATGTTCTCAGAAATGCATGAACTGGCCGCTTTTCTGCGTGAAACACACTTCGCAATCGTAGCGGACCACGTTGGGCCCATAATCTTACAGGCGAAAGCCATGACAACACTACAGGAGAAGCAGATGCTGCTTCTCACAGCACTCGCCACTTTACCACATTAAACCAACAAATATTTTATGACAACACTAACTAATACTCTATATTAAAATAAAACACAGTAATTAAATATAAAAACCACATAACCACAGTAAAACGCCCCAGATGACAGTAATATGTAAATTCTTAACACATTACGTACTACTTTTCGTCTCGAAATTCTCTGATCGTTACTCTCCACACTACTTCAAAGGCCAACACACACATTGCACCAGTTAAATAGGCCGCCTTGCCCAGGCTGGTTGTGGGATTTCGTGAAAGGTGGTAAATAGCCCCAACCGCCACTCGTTTTCCAGATCGTGAGTCACACATGCCAGTCGAGGTAGGGATCGGGTGGCTAACCGAACCAAACTAAACTAAATTAAACAAAACTTATTACTTAAATAACAATAATTAAAAAACACAATTAAGAGTACAAAGTACAAAACATACAAGATAAATACATAAATAAAACTATATACTATTATCAATACTAATAACTCATAATAACACACATACATGACAGTCTGTTTCAGGTCAGGTAGAAGAAAATACTACAGAAAAGAAGACAGGAGGAGCTCTGCTTTGATTAGAATCGGAATAGATTCTGGTACCAAGGGCCCCTCTAGCATACTAACAATGATTTATTTTTCTCTACACGACCGTGGGCTGCCCAGGGAGGCTTAGAAACTCACCTACACATTACACGCGAGATTAATAGCACACTTTCACCCAACAGGCCAACATGTTAGACAGATATCACGACACTGACATTCACAAACAAGTAATTTTACTTTAAAATAGGCAACACCAAATAAATAGCCAACAAAAGACAGCTACACTGCCCCCCGCCACCTTGATTTAGATATGGGTCGGATTTTTACTTGTGGGGGCATCTGAAAAGTGTGTGTATGCGGAGCCAGATCTTGATGTAACAGCGTGTTCGTGTAACCTGTGATGCTATTCGGGCACAGGCCATAGACATTCAAAAGAGTGAGGCAATCCATAATGCGACGTGTGGACGCTTGCACTGCATCCCATTCTGGCCACTTTGATCATCGCTTGTAACCCGGATGCACATAATACCATGTAATGTGTACCGGTACTAATTGCTTTACTACGGCATTGCCGTCCTTCTCTGGACATAGACCCTATGTTGATATGGACTTTTTTGTTCCTTTTCGGCTAAGGAATCATCTCCTAAAGTTTGTCCCTTTAGTTTCCGTTCAACCTTTATATAATATTTCATATAGGTGTTTCATTCGATTTTGAAAAACCATTTTCTTTCATTGTCACATTTTTTCAGAGTATTACATAAATTATATCACAGCCAAAAAGGATGTAATGTACTAAAATCATAGAAAATAATTTTATCTTCTTGAACAGCCTTGAGGAGTTAAAATAATAAGTGCTCCACTCCTGATAAGACTTTTAAAACTTTACACTCCTAATTCTGCACCAGAATTATTGTACGTGTCAGTGATTTCGCTGTAATTTAAAACGTACCGGATTTTACAGGGGGGGGGGGGTGTATTTCAAAACACAAGCCCAGATCAACTTTCGTGAATCGGTTATTTTAATTGTTAGCCTACCCTTTTTGATTTTTGCCCGTGGAACACATAAGTCTGATTGCCCCACTGAAGTACGGAAGCATCTTCTCTCAAATACATCCGGCCAGTGCCAAAGTAAATCTTTAGTTGTGCATGTAGGATATTTAAGCCTAGCAGGTGCTTATGCCAGGATATCAGGTGTCCTTAGGTATAATAATATATGCGGAAACAATTTCCATGGTTCGATTACAAAATCGCTCAATGTTGCGGAGAACCTGCCATAAGCACTGACGCAGCAGAGAATACTGCGCCTGTAACTGGAATGTATTTACACGAATGTAAGAATGCGGAATGCAACTGTGAGGTTTGAGCGGCTCTTAACAGAGAGCTGATGGGTGCGAAGTGAGGTGAGTAGGAGCTGCGCCGGCGAACCTTACCCCCAGGCGGATTTTACCCCCAGGTAGGAAAAGACGGACACCCTCGCAATCGAGACAGGAAAACAACGAACGAAGTACATCATAATAGGGTAAATGTTCAGAACAGGGCTTTTCGGAAAGAAATTTAGTTGAAAATGGTATAACTCCAATCTACTAATTACACAGAACACGAATTTACTACGGGCATCAAGATATTATCAATACAAACCACAAAAACGATAAAGGAGAGGGCAAGGAAGATCACGGAAGTTGCGAGGGAAAAAATACGTAATCGTAATATTTTATCACGGAAAGACAATAAATTTCAAAAAGAGCCAACCGAACAATACCTAAATACACACACCCGATGTTTCTTTTTACTCGTAAATCCAAGAAGTATTTTCCAGTGCGAGGACTCTGGTGTAATGTTTGACTACGCTTGAAAAATAATTTTGTTTGCGTTGTTCCTTAAATTGTTATTCTACCAAGGGACACATTCTGGCGAGAAAGTGGCGAAGGAACGGGGATTGTAGTCAACCTAATGTTTTGTGGTCCGCGGAGTGTTGTACTGTTGTCGTGGTTGTCAGTGGACTGCCAAGCTGCTTTGACACTTGCCGCCACTCGGGCATTAAAGCCACCCCTACAAAATGCCCAATTTATACTATAGGCTATTCACGATAAAGTGAGCACTTTTTAAGGCCCTGCTAAATGTTTATTGTTATTTGATTTCAATCTTTCCGCCACTTTTTGATATAAACATTGCAATATGCCTAATAAACATAGGGCATATATTTCATCACTCTCAAAAGTTAACGTCGAAGGCTGCAATAAAATATGTTTATTAGGGGTTAATACCTCTTGGTAGGGCCTTAAAAAGTGCTCACTTTACCGTAAACAGCCTATACCTTCTGTTATACCCATGGGCACAATAGCAGGCATATAAGTTTGTGAAGCAGAAGAGAAGAAAGAATGACTCAGTTCATACACACACGTTACCTAAAGTGATAACAGAAAATTTTAAATGGCAGGCAAAACCAACTGGCAAATGGCAGACATTCCGCAGTTTGCAGGACTACAAATGCAATCAAATATTATATGTAGGAGCTTTGTTGTACATCCAAAAAGTACGAAGACAATTATTTTCCTGAAGACTGTATTTATTTAAGTTTCTGAGTATAAGTACTAGGCTATTAATGTATGGAAAATAATATTAGTAACGGCACTGCTTATGAATAAAAAAAATAAGGTTCGGTTTTCACATTTATGTACGACGGACGTTTACGCGACTAGTTAAAACATTATTAAATTATTTAAATATTTATCTTTAACAAGCATACTAATCAATATTGTGCTTTCCGTAATTAAACAAGCTTATACGTTAGGAAACTAAAATAAGGGGAAACTATGACAAATACCCTTAATAAAGCTTTTGTGTGTGGGGGTTAATCACACTCCTGCTACATAATTTAAAATACACATTTACACAATCTATTTTCAAGTTGTGTGTGTAGCACTGTTAGTTGGTGCACGGGTTAGTATCATAAAGCTATTGGTTTTAGAGTTCAAATCTCCGCCATGTAACAAAACTTTTAGTCATTTTATGTGATACATTATTGTCGTTTATAATTTGTGTTATCGTCAGAAAACGCTTATTTCTATAATTTCTTTGGATAAAAGCAATAATACACAAGTAACTGCACAGTTCAATTCGTCTGCATGTGGTTTTTTGATTTAGCTTTGGTTTGTATTATTACTTTTAGACGAAGATATTGCAGAAATAAGCGCTTTATAGTAACAACTTAATTTATAAACATCAATAATATATCACATAAATTACAAAAAAAGTCTCACGACACGGATATTTGAACTCTAAAACATAAATAATTTTTGAGCTACGGATACAACTTCCTAGATACATGTGTAAAAGGGCATATATACACTAACGTATTTTCAAAGTCGTGTTTATTGTTTCATTTTAATAGTGGGAGTTAATTGAAACGTTTCCCGTTACTTACGCGTACATTAAGTTTCATTTGGTACATAAACACGTTTTACAGAACCCGTAATTTTTTCACAAACGGATATATGCACCTCGAGGTTGCTTCTCGGAGTCCGCCATCTTGTCTGTCTCAGCTCCGTGGGTATAGCAGAAATTTAGAACACGTTCTATTACCGTTTCGGACATACCCATGGGTACGAGAACTGTTATACCCGGAACCAATCCTCTCCGGAGGGGGCTGGATTGTAACCTACATGGGAGTAGAAACGCTAGCAGAGAATGGGTATGTAAACTGCTACGGAAATGAGCATCGCGTAGGGCCGGCTTAAGGGGTAAGAATAGCCTGGGTAAAATTCACCTGTTACACCAGAATGAGATAGCGAGGGAAAAAGGATATCCCCGAGAAAACCAGCAGACCAGCGGCATCGTCCGGCATTATTCCCACTTGCGGCAATCTCTGAGCGGCTTTCCTTCCACCACCGCGTGAGGCCTGTCATGCTTTCCTAACCAGTTGCAGGCAAATACTGCCCTTCGTTTCTCAGTGAAAATGGCGGGAAGTTTAGTAGAATCAAACAAACTGAAAGGAAATGTGGATATTCTGGTTACAGACACATTGGGGAAAATTATAAATGACGGGTGATAAAATTCGTATTTTTATTTAAAAGTTTAGTTCTATAGAGGTTGCATTTTAAGACACAATGTTTATGAATAATTTATGGTAAGTACTAATTTTTGGAAAAGAAAAATATTAGGGAAAGTAATAAATATCTTTTGGAACTTGCATTGGTAGAGTAATCTGTGTAAATTTGTAAACACAGCATGCTATTTACATCAAGCTCGTTCCAAATCCACGTATTCTCTTGCTTTCCTCAGCTGTTACTCTCTGTTACTTTACCCTACTCTCAGATTAACGTTTTGGAACGCCGCCCAGTATATCAGTTTCTTCCTTTTACATCCTTTTCTTAGCCATGTGAGTTTGGTACATGGATTATGGTCCACGGTGTGTATATTAGAACATTAAGTTAAAAATTTTGTGATCTCACAGGTTCTTTACAATATAAAACCTAGTTTTCACCGTATTTTAATAATATTTTTTTCATGCGTTATGTGATGGAAGATATTCGTCATCTAAGTCTCCATGTCCGCGACGTTTATGTTGCTCAAGGTTCATCACTTGCTTCTCACACACACTTAACTCGGCTTCGTCATGCCGTACTCCACAGCGGATATAATTGTCCGTCGTAAAATCGAAGCTGTGGACAGATGCGTGGTCCTGGGGACTCATGCATTTCCCGGAGATGGCGAAGATGTTTCGAAACGATCGCCCGATGAGAGTTCTCTCATTGGCAGACCGCCTCCAAACAGCTGGCAGTGTCCGCCCGGAGAGGAACTGCTGATCGAACTGCTCCTGGGTTCCTGACGTGTCGCAGGTGTTAAATTGTGTAAACTTTGATTCTCGCCGGCTTACCATGGTGTTTTGTTGGCTGACTTGTTTTAGGTCTCGTAAGACGGACTTCTGGAAGTGAAGAGAGGCCCAAGACTTCACAGGAGCTCGGAGAGGAGAGCCGCAAGGGAACGACAACCCGTCATTCCGGGACTCTTAACAGCGACGCACGGGAGGTAAGTCACGCACGATTATATTAAAATTTAAAATCACGTTATAAAAAATATTAACTTATAATACGCGTATTTTTTTTATTTTACGTTTTTGAATATGCGTTTTACAAAAGCAAATGCGTGTAAAATGTAACACAAATGTTAATATTCCAAAAATCTCTTTTTTATCTCCGTTCAGAACACACGAAAAAGGCATATATATATATATATATATATATATATATATATATATATATATATATATATATATACACACACACACACACATATATAGGCTATAGTCTATTCGCCATTTCTTCACACTTATTGAATAAAACCTTTGAAAAATCACCCCTTGTATGATGTGTTTGGTTGTTTCCTACATACATTGTGTATCATAAGCGATTTATACTTTTGATAACATAAAAGTACCTGATTTTTAGTTAAATAGAACTTTTACTTATGTTTCATCTATAATTTATATTATTTAATTTATAGTTAATAGGAATAAAAACAGGGAGAAAATCGGAGTGCCAGGATTTCCTTCGTTCGAGGACAAGGGCACGAGGCACAGGCGCCAGGCGCCGACCAGCTGCTCCGTCATTCTGGTCGCCTGGCGGCTATTTCCCCTTAAAATGTGCCGTTTATTCCTCAAAGTTAACCATGTTTACCTCAATATTTCCCTTCATCACTTAAAATTTCCTTTTTTCTCTCAAAATTTCCCGTTTATTCCTCTAAGTCGACCATTTTTAGGTTAGAACTTCCCTTCATCACTTAAAATTAGCTTTTTTCCCTCAAAATTTCCCGTTTATTCCTCAGTCAACCATTTTTTCCTTAAAATTTCTCTTCATATCTTAAAATTTCCTTTTTTACCTCAAAATTTCTCATTTTCCCCTCAAAAACACAGACCCCTATTTGCAAAAATAAACTATCCCCCATTTGCAAAGAACGATCACCCATTTGCGAAAACGATCCGTTGGAAAGAATTGGGGGATCTTTTTTACCCTTGGCCTTGACCCATACCCGTGACCTTGGGTTAATTGGCACCAAAACATTCTAAATAATTCCAAAAGAATTGAAAAAAAAATTGAAAAAACTTTAAAAATCGTATGTTGCTTTAAAACACTCTAAACTGGAATCAGTGAGGATTGAGCCAGATCAGTGAAAAAAAGTCAAAATTGAGCATTTTGTAAGATTTAGTCGGAAGAACACGAGATGATTGCTAGTAAGGGAGAAAAACAGTTATTTAATCTCGTATTCCACCTTGACCTTCATTACAGACGTATCTTCTGAAATGCTGAACAACTATGTTACAGTTAATGTACTCCAAAAATAATTTTTAAATGTATCTAGGCTTATAAAATACATTATATAATATAGGCCTATAAATTAAAATAAATATTGCATTAATAAAACATAATATGGTCAGCTTTGATATTCTTTGTAATTTTTCTACGTGCTGCTACTCGCTCCCCCCACCACCACACTCCCGGCGGACCAAGGATGACATCACCTGTGCCTGGAGGGGGGAGGCGGAGCTACCACTACAGGACGCGATAGCGCTATCAGTGCTGACGTCTCTACCGTCTCTCTGGAAGAAGAATGAGCGGAGCGCCTCTGAGGCCGCAGGCTCTCGAATGTCCGTTATTGGCATGTATGTGCGATCTCTGGGACGACTGTCGACGAGGCAGCGACCAGCGAGTGCAGTGTGCGACTATTTGGAGAGCAGCGCATACCGAGACTGACCACCTGGACTGCAGAGAAAGAGAACCAGATACGTGAGTGGCGTGCATTTGTAATGATGCCCATGTGTGGCAGTAGGCATTGTGATCGCGTATGTCTAATTATTAGGGATGGGAAAAATTCGCGAATTCATTTCAGGACAAGATAGATTTGAAACGCTGGTACACTGAAGTCACCTTTGCAATTGGATCAGAGTTTATTAGACACGCCCTGGACGACTCCGCGCCAATAACTGACTTGCAAGGGAACAAGAAGCGAATCCCGTACTGTCAAATGTGGGGTAACACTGGGGCCAATGAACAAACATCTGTGGTTCGACTATACAAAGGATAGTGGAGTCTAGCATACACGTCATTGAACTCGCGAAATGTTCCTATCCCTAGTAATTATTAAGTGGAGGTTATGTTACTGTAGCTAGTATAAATACTGCGATAAAAAATTTGACTATAAATTATATCGGCATAAAAATTGCGCTCACTGACAGGAATAATAAGATAATAAAGGAAGTTAGGAAGATGCATTGAGTAAATAATAGATGTGTGTATTTTTATACAATTGTTAGTAAATTTTGAAATTAAATTTAGTTATTTTATTTAGTTAATGCATAATATGTAATAAGTTATATATAATATATATTGAAATTATATAAAACATACTATTACCATTATATATTATACTGAATGTACAACATATTTACATCTGTAGTATACAATATATAACATATTACATAATACTTGTCTCGGAATTAATGTATAATTTTCGTTGTATTATAATTTATGTTACAATTTCAGATGTCGTTTCTGTAATGAAAAGGGTAAGGTGAATAGTGAAAAGACTAGTCGCTAGAGACCTGCATAATTTGCGTTATTTTTTACGGACACATTAAACTTTATACAAGTGTATCTTTGCAATAGGTTTGTCAGTGGATCAAACTTTATTTGACACGCTCTGTGTAACTCTGCGCCAATAAATGAACACTTCACATTTGTGTACCCTGATCACGCTCATTTCAGTCAGAAAGGAAGTGGCGTCACATCTGTGCAGAAGCTAATGGAGACACGACGTCATCTCCGGGATATACAGTACTGTGAAGTTCAACCTGATGCCAAATAATAACGCGAATTTTTCATGTTTCCACTAATTACTAGGGACACCCGTTTTTCGCGAAAAGATTTCACGAACAGTTGTATTTCATAACACTTTAGCTCAGAAGCACTTTCGTGACTGGATGGTTTCCTTGTTACGCGTCTTATGCTGGAATCAATTAGCCCCGATCAGTAAGACGCCGCAAGCACGACACGACATTTAAAACTAAACAACTAATGAAATACAAAATAGATCTGACGTAACCCCGACAATTCTGTAGTATGACCAACAGTTTTGGATTAGAAATTATTTATATTCTTCGTCGTGTCGTGTGGCACGACGCACAGTGTGTACAACCTTGTAAAATGAAATTGTACGATAAGCTTTCTCTACAATGGGAAATACATAGTTTAAAAGAAAACAAATTATGAAAATTATTGTATTGAACTCTTAAAAATAATCATTTTACCTTTGTATGCATTAGCTAAATAACTTTGCCACCATCATGTATTCCAAATTTCCCGTCTGTCAACCGCCTTAGGAACTAACGTAGTTAATCAGCGCCTTTTAAATGGATCCGAAAAATTCTACTCATTGTGTCGTGTCAGTAAACTGTCGGGCTGTAAATTCGAGCAGGCACATTGAAAATGGTCGTGGTTGCGGTTTTTGTCGTGTCGTGCTGTGCTCGTCGGGGCTATGTGATTCCGGCATTAGGTGTCTCCGCACAAATCATAGACGTGCAGCATTGAATATACCTAATTCTGATTGGCCAGTCAAGAAGCAAAATGTCTTCACACCAAAACACGCCGTCAATAAGCAAACGAAAAATACTGGTGAAGGCAGTTCATGATAATGCGTTGTTTGGGCGCACAATTTCTTGCATGTTTGTTATTGGCTTATTTATCTCCAGGAGGTGTCAAAAAACACGACGAACAATTACAAACGTAACATGAACGTACATGTGTGTGAATTCCAACTTGTCTAGAAATGAACCCGCGAAATTCTCGGGTCTCTACGTATGAATTACGTGAAGAGGACCACGACAGTGTTAACTTTACATAAAGCATAAGAATACACAACGTGCATACAAGTAGCTCTTAAGGTACATTGCAATTGTAATTGCTATTGGTACATGATAGCAGTATATTTATATAATTTGTGTCACAACTTGTTTAATGACTGTTTTTTCCTTTATTTTTGGCACTTTAAGACAAAAATGACAACTTTTAGCACCTTCTTACGTCTTTAGATATTCACTGTCATCATTATTCTCGGAACACTGATTGCAGATAAGAAAACAAAAATTCTTTATTTTCTTCCATCAGTGCTCCGAGAATAATGACGGCAGTGAGTATCTAACAACGTAAGAAGGTGCTAAACGTTGTTATTTACGTCTTGAAGTGGCAAAAATTTTGAAAATCCGCTTTGAAACAAGTTGTGACACAAATTATATAAATATATTGCATTGATGCACCAATGGCCATAACGCATAATTTAACACTTAATTTTCATATTGTAAACCCAGCTTTAAGACAGACAACTCCCCCCCCCCCCCCCCCCCACATATACATACCCCACCACACTGTTCGTCGTCAGTTAAGCAGGGATTTCAAAAATGCTCAATTTACCGTGAACCGCATATCAGTCCAAATACACTATCTATCAAAAAGTAATTGGGCACCCGTGAAGATAGGTAATTCAGTAAGTAAGTTGATTTGTGTTTCACGGCCTTCGGCGTAGGACCGCTGGTGTTTATCCGTGGTAGCATGAACACAGAGGTTTATTGTAACATTCTGGATAATGAAATGCTCCCAACATTGTGGCCTTTTTACGGAATGGACCCGTATTACTTCCAGGATGACAATGCCAGGTGCCATGTTTCAAGGGCTACTATGCAGTGGTACGTCGGCAACAATGTTCGCCGATTGGACTGGCCCGCGCAGAGCCCCGACCTCAACCCTATAGAACATGTTTGGGACTAATTGGATCGCCGGGTGAGGGCTCGTCAGGCACGGTCAAAATCAATTGCTCAACTATGGAATGGTTGCAAGAGGAATGGCGACGAATCCCCGTGGATGTCTTGCAAACACTCGTAGAGAGCATGCCAGATAGGGTGGCTGCTGTTATAGCCGCAAGAGGTGGCTCTACGAGATTCAAACGGGATGACAACCACCGAGCAAATATTGTGGACAGGTGCCCAGTTACTTTTTGGTAGATAGTGTAGTATTGAAATCTAGCATGTGTGGAGATAGTTTCGCGGAATTCGGGTGTCCCTAGTAACTACGTGTTCTGCGAGTCTGGAGGGCTCGAACCACCAGCAAATGACAGAAGTGAGCGTGTCTAGCGAGGGCGCGGCGCATCAAAGCGAAGTCGCGCAGTCGTGTTGCGAGCAGCTGCCGCGAGAGAGGGATATGCACGCGTGTTTTCTCTCTCTCTCTCTCTCTCTCTCTCTCTCTCTCTCTCTCTCCTCTCTCTTGGGCGAGCGTCACTCGTAAAGGTAGGCGCGGTTGTAAAGTCGGCATTCCAACTATAAAGACACAGTTACTAAACCGCAACATAAATTACTACAATAAACTACTCTCACATTCAAATCCCGCCATTAAACGGCTAGGAGACTACGAACCCGATAAAAACAGAAGAATAAAACGCCCTAAAATGCTTCCCACATAATAACTAACATCTCCTAAACCTTTAAACCCGGCCGAAATTCTCCGATCGGTCCGGGACAAATTTCAGTCAGTTTAACAAAACTACCTGGCGCTAGCATCGCGCACATCACTCCGCCTGCTATTCTCACGGCGAACACACCTCTCTCTACTTCCCTAGCATTTCCTCAACGAGCTGACTGATTAAATACTTTAATCCTAATTATGTCCCTCAAGTTTTTAACAATGTTTAATTACAAAACACTTGTTAATTAAATCGCAGTGCTGCCTTCTCTCCTCTGAAGACAGAAGCCCCGCCCTCGGCTGAGATACAGCCAATCAGAAAATTCCTTTAATATGAAGCCCCGCCCACCGACAAATACTTATAAAATCAATTATTATTTAACTACAAACCTTAAAAACACTAATTAGTAACAAAAACTGTTCCCAAATACAATTTCCCTTTGTCCCATACAAAATAAAACCTTATATATTAACATTTAATAACCAAATACACACACACCAAACATAGTACCACCTCAAAAAAAAAAAAACAACTCGGTTAATTAACGACATAGATAGAGGAAGGCCCTGCTTCCTCTGCCTCTTCCTGACATATTGCTTAACTTCACGGGAATATTTTATAAATTAATAAAACCAACTTTTTATAGATTTTACCTAACTTTTAAAAGACCTACATTTTTAATTTTTCAAATTCCGTGCCAGTAGGGAACGGAACTCCACCGCCTTTCCCGTTATTTTTGTAGGCAAAAATGAGGGGGAAAAAGATTGGAACAACCGTAACCGTGGCCCAGGGGCTACACTGGGTCACAAAAACCACACTCCTGACATGCGAGCGCCGCGCGTGCCAGGTCAAAGTGCCTATATTATGGGGGATCAGGGCGGGGTGGGTTAGTTGCCCCTAACCCTGGTCCAATCAAATGATTACCGCTTGGGAAGACAAGGGCCTCGGTCTGTACTTCCCCCACGCTGAGAGGCTTAGCCTCAATGATGATAAATCGGCGTTGTAAAGTCGGCTGTCGGTCGCACACTCCACGCCTCTCGCAAGTGTCACGCCGGCTGTTGAGCGAACTTCCAGGCCGGAGCTCCGCAACGATGCATTCACGCAGGAGTCGCTGTACCAGAATGTGAAGAGAGAGAGTTCAACTTTTTACTACTTTTTACTGCTCGGGGAGCAGGAGGATTTATTTATATATTTTGTTCGACTCGAAAATTTGGAAGATTTGCTATAAATACAGACACCAGTTTTTTCGCAGAAAGATATCAGCGGTTACCACTGAGTTCTGTGGGTAAATGGACAAGTGGATCCCACCCATGCCATGTGAACACACCCCACACCAATACGGAACGACCAACAGCCTGCATGGTGCCTTGTTAACTACAGGGATCCATGGCCTCATTGGGTTTGCGCCATACCTGAACCTTGCTATCAGCTCGAAACAACCTGTATTGTGACTCATCGGACCAGGCCATATTATTCCAGTCCTCCGGGATCCAATTAGCAACCTCACGAGCCCAAGTGAGGCGTTGTGCCTGGTGCCGTGCTGTTAACAGGGACACTCTGGTGGGTCTTCTGTTTCCATATCCCATGGAAGCTAATACACGTTGCACAGATCTGCTTTATACACGTCTGGCACCTCCTGCATTGAATGTGGCTGTGATTTGAGCAAGTGTTTCTGCTCTGTTAGCACGGACAATTCTACCCAACCTCCACCAGTCACGATCATCAAGTAACTTTGGCCGGCCACTACATTGTCCACGGTGGATCGTAATGCCTTGATTTTAATATTCCTTGTCCACGAGTGACACCGTGGATCGAGGAATATTGAAAGTCTCGTCAACTTCTGAAATTGAATGCCCCATACTTCTGGCACTCACAATTATGCCCCGTTATAAATCTGCTAACTCACGCGCTTTGCCACGAGCATGTAAACAACATTCAATCCGAATGACAGGAGCACTTGTTCACAACTGAGACCGGTTTAGGCCATGCAACGTCGTTCTGCAGCCGTGGCGCCACGAGTCATTCAGTTACTGAATGACTCGTGGTCAGCCGCGTGGTTGAAGGAATTTTGCACGTCTGAGGCCTAAAAGCGTGAGAGCGCTTGGGACAACCGAGACATGCGCACCAACTCTCTCATCGCCTCTACGCGCAAAGCACTGAACTGGCTTGCAGCCTTGCCGTCGATAAAGCGCCTCTATGAGACTTTCAAAGGAGACCCTGCCATTTTATGACTTAATAATCAAAATAAAGGGTTGATGCACGTCCCTGTTCCTTGTTTAATGTTTTGAATGTCCATAGTTAAAAATGACCGTGATAACATTCGTTTCAGCCATTTCCACTATCACAAAAACATGCTTGAGAGAGAAATGGAGGAATTGAAAAACGGATACAGACGCGTAACTGTAGCGTTTCTTAAATGCTATTCGTAAGCAGACCTCACTCAGACGCTTTGGACGGTTTATTAATAAAACCGTTTTCTGCTGCAGCTCTGCATTTCGTTAGGCGGCCTACACAGGCGGTATAACCAGGCGGTCAACTTAAAATATTTTTTGTGTTCAGACAACCCTACAAAATATCTCAACGTTCTTTAATCACGTGCACTGAGAGAGCAGTCGACAATATATTGGTTTGTACACGGCCAAAAATATATTTAGTTGCCCCAACAAAATATTTTCTTGAGTAAACAAAACTCGAAAAGCCACAACATCAGTTGTGTTCATCTAACAAATTACACGTTTGAATATTGATTGCCTTCATTCGAAAATACAGCTCGAGAGTTTGTTTGCATGTTTTTTACTAAAATGATAGTATTAGATAGGTTTGGTATGTTCTGGTGCAGGATTCCAGAATGCGGATCGATGGATCCGCCAGCACCTTGGAAATTTTCCGGTTTTTTTCTTTCAAAAAGGGATAATTTTCACACAAAATCGTAGGTTTTAGTCCAAAATGCTTTAAAATTTCCCTTTATTCGCTAAAAAATATCCCGTTTTTCACTAAAATCCAATTTTAGCCAATTTGGGGGGCTCGCTTCATACTTATAGCCTACGGTGATAAAATAAAATAATTTTTGATAAATAATTTTTATAAAATTAAACATAATTTTATTATTAAAAAATTTAAAGTCGTAAGTATTAAGTGTTATATCCACAGCCTTATAAATTGGCCATTACACAGAGCACAGAAATATCTTATATTTTTATACTCATGTAGCCTTGTGGCATACGTAGCTACCAGCTGTCAGAACGGCAGGCATTGGTGATACCTGTAGAGATCTAAGACGTTCGTTTCGGCGGGGCAAGTACTGCGCATCGCCGACTCTTGACGATTAAAGTACACCGGGTAATTGGGAATTATGGCTTCCTCCAACAGCCTGTGAATGTCTCCGTACGGAATATTTTCACTGTCCCACCTAAGTCTGAGCGTCTGTTGGCGTTCAGAGTGCGAAGACCTTGGATGTTGCAAAACATTAAAAAATAATTTCAAGTCCTCACACACAGACACTAAATTTTTTTACAAAGTCATTTCACACTATGTTCACTCGTATTCTGGGTTGGATTTCTCGTCGCCGGGTAGTGCTTGCCCGAAGAACACTTGCACCAGGAGAGCATCTTCTCCAGGTACAGCTTGTGCATAGAAAAATTGCACGGGGAGGGCGGGCTTCACCAGGGCATGTTTTGCAGGTAAAGCTCGTGTGTATAAACCTTGCACCTCGGCGGGTCTTGCACCAGCCCCTGCGATGTGGCATGTCGGGAACCGAGGAACACTCTTCGAAACACTTCTTGCAAGGGAGGCAGTCCCATAGTCCCGCATATCTTCGTCCAGCTGTAGATAGGTCGGTAAATACTCGAATACTACCGAAATTTCGTATGGTAAGTAGACCAGGAGAAATTCTTTCGGCAGGTACGGCAACTCATCCCGTTTGTCCAAGGCACTGAGCAAACACACCCTTCCGAATGGTAAAATGGAAAAAAGGATTTTTTTAACCGCTCGGACAGCATGCATTTCTAACAACTTTCCCGACAGGGCCTCGCGGTGCATCTTATAAAGACAGAGTGTAAGGGGAAGACAGAGTCTTCGCGACTATAGTGAATGGAGGCTTGCCGACTAAACAACTGACTGGTCGGGTAGTTTGTCACATGATTAATTAGCCAATGAGAAACATAGAATTGAACGAACACGGTGGAGATTTGCCGACTAATTAGCCAATGAGAAGCATTGGATCGAATGAATTTGAGTAAATAGACAATGAAAAACATTGACAGAGTGGGACGAAAGTGACTAATTAGCCAATGAGAACCATTGGTGGGGGTCGAATGGAAGTGACTAATTGTTTGAACGAACGCCTCTAATTCACTGAATGAATGTCTGTAATTAGTGTAGGGACTGGATGGGGTCGAAGAGATGTGATGGAGGCTTGCCGACTAAACAGCCAATGAGAAACATTGGTGGAGTAATTAGCCAATGAGAAATATTGGCGAGGGTCGAACATAGGTAATTAGGCCTAATTGATGGAGCAAATGTGACTAATTAGTACCACATATACTTTAAAGACATACAACCGTTGCCTGGTGGTCGAATGAGGTGAGTAATTAGCACAATCTAGGTGTTGAATACAAATTATGCTTATCAATATGGCGGCCGAACATAGGTGAGAGTCTGCCAAGATGGCCAACTTCGAAACAAATGATGCCTACCAACATGGCAACGAATGTGCCTATCAATATGGCAGTGGAGCGCTTGCGACTAATTAACTGAGTAGCTTACCAAGATGGCGTCGAATGAAGGCGAGAGACAAACTTCGAAAGAAATTACGCCTACCAATATGGTGGCCTTCGAAACAATTTATGCTTACCAACATGGCAGTCGAATGAAGTGAGAGACAAACTTCGAAACAAATGATAAATGAAAAATCCAACATGGCGGCATAACATAGAATGAGTATAAGTGATGAGGTGGAGGGGGGAGGGAGTTAGTCGTGTTCTGGGCGTGATACTAGGGGGACCTTTGGAAATGTAAATTTTTTAAATAAATTTTATAATACATTTGAAATATTTTTTAACATTTTAAAATAATTTTAATAATTTTTTTACAATTTTTAAATATTTGAAAAATAATTTTTATTAATTTTTAATAATAATTTTTATAATATTTTTAAAAATTATTTTTAATAATTTTTTTAAGAATAATTGTTATTTTTAAAATTATTTTTAATAATTTTTTTTATAAAATTATAAATATTTTTAAAATTATTTTTAATAATAATCCTTTTATAATTTTTTTTGGGATTTTTTTGAAATTTTTTGGAATTTTGGGTTCTTGGTATCAAAGGTCAAAGCTCATGGGTCAGGGTTCAAGGTTCAGTGGTCAAAGGCCAATGGCCAATGATTACTAGCTTCCAAGATGGTGGATGGTGACGTCACAACATGGCAGCCAGCCAGCTCCGGCGCTCCAAATCCCAAATTCGTTGCGCCCAAGTTTGCCAAATCCGTCTACTTGCTTGCCAGCAGGGAACAACATATTCCTGTAATTTATTACAACATATTTCCTCGAAAATATAGTAGCATCAGATGCAAAATATTAATGAGAAAAAATATAGTAAAATGAGGACCAGACGAACCTATTTTCTATCACTATGAAGGAAAGTATCACTTACACGCTGGTCCGGAGATTGTCATCAATTATCATACTGTATACTTGTATATACATATTCAAGCAGACATAAATCGTTAGATTTGTTTGAAATCATGTTAATTGACGATGTCTTTGGTACGGCCGCCTCTCATGCTGCGGAATTCAGCAAAAAAAAATTACATGCACTGTGTCAGTTAGCCTAAGACAGTGTGCATAGGAAGAGCCGTGTTAGCTTATTCTCAGGTCTGCATCCGCATGGGATCAGATGACTGGAGTCCGCGCATGTGCTATTGCATGTACTTCAAAATGTTATTTCCACAACCTGCACGGTGTCATATAGCCTAAGTCAGGATGCGTGGGAAGAACTGTGTTAGCATTTTCACAGGTCTGCACCTGCATGGTGTCAGGTAACTGGAGTACACACACATCTTAACCTGCACGGTATCAGATAGCGCTGAGTTGACAAGACATCAGCCTTAACACACGGGTATCAGCGATTGCAGGATCGAAATTACTATTATGGACAACATGTCCCGCCAACACTCGGGCCTAAACCTTCATTATCCACGACTGCCTCGCTACCTACAATATGAGAGACAAAGTGGTAAAAATACTGTTGGAAGTTATGACAATAGTTTAGTTGCTCTTCAGCCACTGTCATGCTGACTAGCATCCAGAAATTCACTGTGAAAGTAGGATTCATAACCAGTTTAATAAAAGTAGCTTGCGCCGACAGCACAGACAGAGGTAAATTCACGCCTCGGTTCTCACGGCATTTACCGGACAGAAAAAGCAAAACTACCTGCTTAAAAAACATTTGACGGTAAATCGGAGATATTCAATATGATAATATGAAAAGCTCACTTCCCGAAATGTTCAGGGATGAAGAAGTGGTCTTCATTACCGGATATCAATTTACGAACTCAGTACAGTTACGTGCCATTACATAACTTGAAGCTGATGATACAAGAACCACCGCGGCTCCCTGACATTCACCGAAAAGGGGTTGAAAATCGTGGCTCTATCGCGGACATGGCCGTTAGTTTTGCGTACACGAGTCTGCATTAGCGGGTAATACTTTCTTCGGTACAGCGGAGTGAAACGAAATTAATTAAGAGGATACATGGCTTTTATGGATTACATCGACAGTGTTTTAGGATGTTCACGGTTACTTCCAAATTTTCTGAAGCCCTGCTTCATTTCTACTTACAGTATATTCCTCCACCGCATGCAAACAAATTTTAACCACGTATAGAGAAATTACGCCAAAGGGACAGCGCAACGGATTCGTGCACACTCAGTGTAAAATATGTTTGCATATGAACTATTTATTACCAGGCATTGCCAACCCACTTATTTTCTCCCGCGTATTATTCATTTTAATTATAAATGAAATATGACAGTTTATATATATAATATATGTAAAAGTTTGTTTTAACATAAAATACTGTCATGTTAATACAAGTATAAAAGTTTCTAATACGTGACATATTTAGGAAACAATCACAGACGTCATACATAGCAATGGCTTAGAATGAAAACTTTGTATCTCACATATTTGGCGAAGAATAATTTTTTATGTTATTGTTTGGAAACTTCATATCTGACATTTTACAATGCCCCAAATGAATACATATGCATACATGTTACTTATTTGTAGGTCTTCAAAATGATATATAGGGATGTTTTGGAACCAAAGGTATCAAAAGATCATCTTTGTCCAAGATGTGAGATACAAGGTTTTCATTCTAAGCCATCAACAGGGAGATTTTTCAAAGGTTCTACTCAAATATCGAGAAGAAATCTCGAATAAATTATAGAGAGATCTTTCGTTTCGCATCAAAATCAGATAGCTAGCACATCGGAACGGCGAGATATATCTTGCCCGGAAATTTCCCCGCAAGCCTCAAATTGCGCCAACTGAGGCCATGCTCGCAGCGTGGTCGTATAGCTGATCAAACGAGACCACGTTAATTTCAATCTTGTTATTAGTAATGAAGTAATGTAGGAATGTATCACAACACCGTTTTCGTCCCTATACTAAAGACGAGGTAGACCAATCTCGCTGACTGCGCACAACCAATCTCTGTGTCCCAACAATGAACTGCCTTTCTGCCAAGACGATTAGCGAAAACGGCGTGGACTGAATTTGATGTTAGAACACTGTTTAGTAAATAAGTGTTTTGAAATGTTTCATACTCCCTCTAACAAATCTGTAATGCAATTCTATTATAATGAAATCGGTGTAAGTATTTAATTTATATGATAATGCTTGTCATTTAAAAATCAAGATATAACAAACACGTTCATCATCGTTGGCCTTGTGACTTTAACAGTTGTGTTCCTTTAGGGTAGGTAAATTTTGGGTACATGAGCAGAAGGTGAATAAGCGGTCTACCTTATATTTAGTCTTATGTTTTCGTCTTGGTACGCCATGTGTCGGTCTGATTTTAAAGACGTGTTCATGTCAAAATGTTTCGATCAGTCGTATCACCTGGTAATACCCCGTCGACAGTTGTGTTGCTCCTTGCTGTTGCCTAGGACGAAGGAGTGCTGACTGATGCACGCGAACTTCTGACGTCGTAGATTTGTCCGAATCCAATATCGGAATAGTCTTAAACTTTTATTTAAATCACAGAAGAGGTTTTTATACGCCTGCGTTCCCAATCACGAAAATACCCGAGCGGAGACATTTAAAAAAGGAAGTGAAGTAACTAGAATAAAAATCACTATTTAAATTCAAAATTACACCCTAAAACATATACTAAATTATTTGTGGGTAAAATATAGTTTTTCAACTGCAATGCTAATGTATACTCTAAAAAATCCTTGCGAAGTTTTCTGTACAGCAAAGAAATCAGTTTCTTTGAGCCTGTTTTGTGTATAAAAGGCCATTCACGGTAAAAGTGAGCACTTTTGAAAGCCCTCTCATGTGGAATAATAGTCAATAAATATATTTTGTTTTATACTTTGGCGTTAACATCCGAGTGCGGTGAAATAAACACAATGGGTTACTTTATTACATGGCAAAATTTATTTTAAAAGGTTGTTAATGGATAAATAATGGTCGAAAGAAAAAGTAATAGGGCCTTAAAAGAGCTCACTTTACCGTAAACAGCCTAAACAACACAATATTGCTTTAATTCAAAGAAGAGGCTACGGAAACATAGGTTTGCTGTTAATAAATGTTATCTTTATAAGTTTTAGTATTTTTGCAACATTGCCATCCTTTATAGCAAAGAAATAAACAT
Organism: Dryococelus australis; assembly: GCA_029891345.1. Taxonomy (NCBI): domain Eukaryota; kingdom Metazoa; phylum Arthropoda; class Insecta; order Phasmatodea; family Phasmatidae; genus Dryococelus; species Dryococelus australis. Next base: position 136,886,317 of record CM057009.1, on the reverse strand, counting down.
TATTTAAGCTATTTCGTTCACAGGGATAAATATTACTTCGCACCAAAGGTAACGGTTTGGCGATATTGAAAGTTTCCTTTTCATCCATTGTAGTTTTCAATATGCAACTTTGAACCGACGCTAACATTCATAAACCAATATATTCCGTAGTTAAAAAACTGCAACTGAGAAAATGTACAGTCATCCGGCAGACGTTAAAAAAGTCACTGTGAAGTGCAGTAATTCTCCAAATTACTAACATCAATTCATCCCAAAAGGTGACATATTCTGGCCCATGTAACTTCCTGACACGACGAACCTAAGGCTGTTCACAATAAAGTGAGTACTTTTGAAACGAAACTTTAAAAAAAAGTCACTGCGCCTACCTGCGTATTTAAACGGGCTCACTGAGTGACACGCGCCCAGTAAAGTTGGCAACGATGGAGGGAATGTACTCCTATATCTTAATGTCGAATAAAAAGCGTTAGGTAACCATTTATGATGACCTAAATTATTTCTTTCGCTTTTTTTATGTATCGAAGTGTAAAAACAAGTAGATTTATACAATATTTACTTTTCTAATAATTTCACAATTTCACTTTACCGACGCATGAATAAAGTGATGAGGCCCATGGCAATATTAATTTTACATAAGGCGGAAGAATACATAACGCGTATGCAAATAGGATCTTAAGCAGGACTTTAAAAGTGCTCAGTTTACCGTGAATAGCCTATATAAAAAGTATTCTAAACGCAATTAAGCATAGTTGTGTGGCGAAGGGCATTAAGACAGCAACACAGATGGTGAGGGTTCGAGTCTCGGAGACACCCCACGATATAATTTTTAGTGGATATAATTTTTAAATATTTGTAACTTCTCTCTTCTCTACTAATCGCAGTTGTTTTTCCGAGCGTGAATTTTATTTAAAGTTTAAATCACATGAACACAAAGACGTCGGCTGAACTATTGAAACGACAATGCAAGGTTATCATAGTCATTACTATATGGATCAAACAAAATTTATGTTTGTGGCAATGCTACTTTGCAGTGGTTTATATTTGAACAGTTTTTCGTTGCGGCAACAAAACATGTGTTGCAGCAAAGGAAGCGTTTTGAGAGTTTATACTAAGTCGAACAACACAGAAAATCTTAACGTGACTAATAAAGATACAGTTAATAAATTACTTGAAAATTGCGACGTGCTATTCTCAACAGTTTTAAATCATCATTTGTCGACGACAAATTAAAACAGGGCATTAGTTAAGGCTGTTCAATTGCCTACATTTTTTTCTGAGTTTTTAAGATATTTTGCGGTTTTTCGATACAATATCAATAACTATTTGATAAAAACGTCAAATCAGAATTCTCGCATACATTTTTTTAAGTATAATTATCAGCATTTCAACCTTAAATTTTGTACAAAACTAATTTAAAAAAATTATGCGAGTTTAGTGTTTGATTTTTCTAAAGTGTTTTTTGAAGATTTAGGAACGTCGTGAAGAAATTTATTTTAAGTGTGGCATTTGACTCGCCTGCAGTTAATGTTAAACTTCTGGCAATTCTAGATGTAATTTTTTTTTGTAAAACTTAAGATAAAATTATGGCCAAACCACTGGAAGTAATTCCATAGAATTTCTTCAACTTACTATAATGACATTAACAATTAATTTGAACTGTCGCCAAACATGATAATTATGCAAAATTAAAAAATTTGTATGTCAATACACATAAATGAGAAATTGCTGTATTTTCAGACATCAGTTTTTGTAAATAAATTTCAATGCTTTTTGATACTTTTATCGATGTACTATTTGATGCAATAAAATGGAATTATAAAATATCCTAAAAATATAGAAAATCGTTTTTTGGCATTTGAACACCATCTATGCTCTCTCACTTTGGTGTGGTCCGGTGGCCATCTGTGCAAGATTAGTCTCGCTCATCGCAATTCCAGACGGGTAGACTTGTGTGAGTGTGACGTCAATGGAATACTATCACGTACACGGACACTGCCAATTGTAGACGAGGCTTCGAGGGACTACAGTGAAGTGCAGGGGCGGCGGAAGATGTTCGTGCCGTGAAGTGAAGAGATTTGGGCGGCTCTTAACGGCGAGGTCTTGAGAGCCGACGAGGGTTATTAAGGTGAGGCGCCGGAATTGGGGGGGGGGGGTGGGGGAAACGGGAGACCCCCGAGAAATCCCACCGACCAACGGCATCGTCCTGCACGATTCCCACTTGCGAAAATCCGGTGACCCGGCCGGGGATTGAGCCCAATTCGCCTTGGTGGGAAGCGAGCAGACTACCCGCTCAGCCACCGTGGCCCCCTAATGTGCTGAGAATACTGACTATATATTTCCCGAAGTCCCAAACGAACTTGTAGAAACTCAGACTTTTGATCGCTAAGCAAAGAGGTGGGGATTACTCGATCATGAAAGAGATTGTTTCATTCATCACAGAGTTGAAGGCAAGGGGCTACATCGCATGACTTGATGTATAACTTTCTTCTGAAACTGTAAATATTAAATTATAATAAATAATTATCATAAATTAATAGTTTTTTCTTTATTTTTTGTGTGTCGTATTCACCCGTCACAACTTTAAAGTAGTGCTGTGAGCACTGGCCTATAAACGTAAAGATCTGCACAAAGAATGATGATAAAGACTTTAGTGTAAAAATGAATGAATAGTTGACTGCATTCAAAATATTAAATATGTCAACATGTACAAATTTTGGAGACATTTGGCGAACGAATGAATTTATATACATATGAGTGGAGCTGATTACGATTGCGAGCTGATTGCGGAGCTAATTGCGAAAGAGAGTGGAACCGATTGCGAAATATTGTGGAGCTGATTGTGATTGCGGAGCTGATTATACAGCTGATTGCGATTGCGGAGCTGATGTGAAAGTTTGCAGTCCTGATTGTGATTGCGGAGATAGTTGCGAAAGATTGCGTAGCTGATTGCGATTTCGGAGCTTATTGCGGAGCTGATTGCAAACAAATACGGAGCCGATTGCGTGTGCGGCGCTGATTCCAAAAGATTGTAGAGCTGATTAAGAATACGGAACTGATTGCAGAGCTGATTGCATAGCTGAATGATGAAAAATTTGCGAGATTGATAGAAAGATTGATACAAAAAGGTGTTTAATTGATTTTTAATATTTTAATATTTTTGGGATTGTTTTTTTTTGTGTAAGGTAATTCAAGATAATGGGGTCAAGGTTAATGTCACCTGCATTAAATTCTGTGGTAGTAGTCAGAAACATAATATTCTCATTGTCTTTTATGAATTTATTCTCGAGTTTATGTTTTCAAGGTCATTCAAGGTCGCAGGGTGACGGTCAAGGCCACCTACATCCAATAATACGGCGGTAGCCAGTGGTGTAATTGGCTTGCTGACTTTTTTGGAATTTTTGTGAATTTTTTTTTTAGTTCAAGTTCATTCAATGTCATGGAGTCAAGGTCACCTGCATCCAATATGGCAGTGGTAGTCAGTAACATAATGTTCTTGCTGACTTTTATGAATTTTTTCTCTGCTTTTTAGAATTCTTAATGGAAAAGGGGAATTTTAAGGGAAAAAAGGAAAACTTTTTAATATATATATATATTTTTTATTTATTTGGATTTTTTGAGTCAAAGGCCAAAGGTCATGGGTCAAGTATCAACGTTCAAAAGTTCTGAGTTCTCAGTCCTGCTTTCCTGACTTGGAGTCACAAATTCATGAATCCTGCTCACCTGCTCCGGAAACACTGGAATTTTTTAGGGAACAAAGTTTTTGGGGTAAAAGGAAAATTTTTAAGTGGAAAGGAAAATATGTAGAGAAATTTAGTCGATTTTGGGAGGAAAAAAAAAGAAAATTTTTTGGGGGGAAGGGGGAAGGTAATTCCAACATGGCAGCTGATCGGCACCTGCTCCTGTGCCCGGAGCCATTGCGTTCGACTTCCTATTTTCCTTGTACTGCTGTCCATGATTAACTGAGCACATTTTGAAAGCCCTCCTCAAGATTTAATTGTATGCACATTGTGTATTCTTCCACTGTAGGTGAAATTAACATTACAATGATGCTGATTACTTTATTCATGCGTCGGTCAAATGATACTGTGCAATTATTACGAAATCAAATATTTATACAAATTTACTCATTCTTGCACTTATAACGTATTAAAAATAGAAAGCAAAACAAAAAATTACAGTATCCACGAATATTGTCTGACTTTTTTTTACTCAATGTAAAACATAGAGCTACTTTTCCTATGTCGTTACCAACTTCTCTGGGCACACACCAGTCACCATGCCCGTTAAAATATACTGCCCACAAAAAGCTTTGCATAATCCCTGCTGCTCACAAAAAGTTTAGCATATTCCCCGATCGCCAACTAATACGTAATATTTATGTTTTTTTTAGTAGGAGTGGATCATACATATGTTGTGTGAATCATGTAAACATTAGCGTCTTCCCCTCCAGCGACATGCGTATTGCATATAAACAAACACAGCAGGTTCAACTTCAGACTTTAAAAACAGCCGAAATTGAGGAACGGGACAATCTGCCTCAGGAAAGATTAATTATATTGTCTCTGGTATGTCTCGTCGGATACAGGTGTTCCCCAGGAATTTTGGGGGTCCTACGCGTTATAGAAGTCTGTCAATGCATCTGAGAAGACTTATTTTTGTAATTGCAAGTTGTTATGGCGTGAAAAAACTCTAGCTAAATTCCTAGCATGAACGTGCCATACCAGGTGTAATGAGAGCGAGGTCACTGGTGCGAAGCATCGCCGCGACAATCAGGACGAGAACTGCATTTGGAATTTGCAAACAAACAGAGTAATTTGTCAAAGTCTTATTCTGCATCTGCAATGGCTTCGGGCACCCCAGAGCTAATGAGGCACATGCTAGCCGAGACGATCCATCTTTCTTGAGGCTGCTGTTAAACTAAGGCTCTCAGCTGACCTCCCTATTGCTTATATACAAGTATGCAAGTCCTATGATGTCATATCGACTTTGAACCAATCATGTTGCGAACACCAACCAGCCAATCATCGAACCATTTGTGATAACTTAAATTATTTCTTTCGATTTCTGTATTTTTTTTATGCAGCGAAGTGTGAAAATGAGAAGATTTTTAAAACATTTACTTTCCTAAAAATATCGCCGTTTTAATTGACCAACGCATGAATAAAGTGGCGAAGCCCATGGCAATGTTAATTTTATATACGGCGGAAGAATACACAACGTGCATACAAGTAGATCTTCAGCAGGGCTTTCAAAACTGCTCATTTTACCGTGAACAATCTATAGGAAATATGTCTCACGCAGTGCCAACGGAAGCTTTAAAAAAACTGTCACACAGTTTTTTTTAAACATCATATATATATATAAATTTTTTAATGAAGTGACTATACTCCTTATTCTATGTACAAACGATTTTCGCGAAAACTGCTCCTGCCTTGTTGTAGGAAGTGTGTTTATGTAAACATCGTCAGTGGTTGGTATGAGCGAGGAGGACGGGGAGGGGGAGAAAGAAACAGCTAGCTCTAGCCTTCATAACTGCCTGTCAAAAGCAGAGTACTCAGTGTTGAGGCGGGTTGTGTAAGGACCCTGGCAGGACATGCTCGTGAGTCGCCAAGTAGCATTTAATTTAATTTAACGCATGCAATCATTTTTTTAAATTTTTGCTTATCTGTCGCAAGAGTTTTTACGTCTCTCTTGACGGTTTTTCCCTTGCTCTTCATAGTTAAGACTAGCTCTAAGTACACTTAGGGAGGTAGTCTTGGCCCCAAAGTGCAAGCCATGGCTGCCCAATCCCTTATTGCCGCGATGCATGTCTCCTTGCATGATTTTCCTTCCTAGTAGGCGTAACGGGTTAGCCCTGAGACGCAATAAAATCCCGCCCTACCTTCGTGCCTTAACTTTACATAACACTTAGAATAAGATAGTTAAGAAAAAAAAGAAGAAAAAAGGCATGATCGCGTGCTCGCGTTGACGCGAGTAAACACAATACGAGAATCGCGCGCGCGGTCCGCGTATCGATCACCGTGCTCGAGAGTGCGGTGCGGCGAAGGGGGATTTCCGGCCGGTCACACCGCCCTCCCTCAGCAACGGCGGCACGCGACGCCACTGCACGCAATAGTTACGCGCACGGCGGCCCCTCCCACTCTCACTCTCACTTAGCGTCTGGGATTTATTCGCGCGTCATCGCCACGCCTGCGGTACTCATAAGGCGCTTACGAATGGTCACTCGGTTAACGCGGTTAGAGCGAAACGTTTACTTGACTCGTTCGATAAGTGGAGTTGCGATATTTGGGCGCCTTTCCCATTTCTACGGCTTTTCCGAGAATTAATTTTTTGTACCCAAACGTGAGCCGATATTTTAAAATACTCTGACAATTTTGTTACAAATTGTTTTTATTATGCAGTCTAATTTTTTCAACACAAAAACAACAGTATAATTTAAACCAATTATTTAATAAACAAAACCTTCGTTCGTTAATTAAGTGGATAAAAATATACAGTTTTTTGTGTTGGAAAAATTTGATTACAGAATAAAAAACAATATGTAACAAAACTGTAAGAGAATTTTACAATATTGGCTCCCATTTGGTTTCAAAAAATTAATTCTCGCAAAAGCTGTAGCAATGAAGGATCGTGGCCTTAACATAGAGGTCTTGAGAGCCTATGAGAGCGAAGCCAGGTAAGTATGGAGCTGTGCCGGTATTCAAGGGCGGGAGAAACGGGAGATCCCCGAGAAAACCCACCGACCAGCGGCATCGTCCGGCACGATTCCCACATGCGAAAATCCGGAAGTGACTCATCTGGAGATCGAACCCGGTTCGCCTAGGCGGGAGGCAAGTAAGTAGTCTACCACTACACCGCGGCCCCGTTTAATAAGTGGCCTGGTTGAAGTGCACTCGCGTTCGGCAAGTCTACCGCGTGAACTCGATCAACTCCAGGCTAACTCTGCTCGACAGCAAGATACATGCGCTTTAGTTGACGACGAGTGAAATGGCGCGAAAATATGCAAACAACACAACCAAAACAAGCAAATGAAAGCATTCGTCAAAGCAGTGTTGAGAGGAGCATGAAAGGTAATACCGTAGTTTTGTTAGAAGAACTGGGCGGCGTTCCAAATCTTTACTCTGCGAGTAAACTTTTCTCATTGGCTGTCCCAAAAAACTTTACTTAAATGGTTTACTTTCTCTTGTCAGTGCCCTAAAACTGCAGAGTAACTACTCTAGTCATCTTGTCCAACTAAAATTTTTACACGCACCATTTTAGCGAGTAACGAAGGATAAAGTGAAAATGGCGGAAAGTTTAGTAGAATTAAACAAATAGAAAGGAAATATGGACATTCTGTTTACAAACACGCATGGGAAAATTAGAAATGACAAGTGATAAAATTCATACTTTATTTAAAACTTAACCTTTATAAAGGTTATATTTTTAGACGTAATGTTTTGATTAATTTATTGCAAGTAAAGCTGTTTATGTATATAACTAATATATTGAAAAAGAAAGAATTAGTGGAAATGGACAAACATCCTTTACTTATAGTTTACAATTTTTGGTTAATCAGTACATATTTCTAAACACAGAATGCTCGTTCCAAATCCACATATACTCTTGCTTTCCTCAGATTTTACTCTCTGTTATTTTACTCTACTCTCGGAGCAACGTTTTGAAACGCCACCCAGACAGCAGGCGTTTTTCAAATTGCCATGAAGGAATACTATTTTATACTAACCTGCCACGGAAGACAAAGGTACTGTATTTGAGTAGTATAGTTTAATGGAGTGTCTTCTTTGAGTGGCGCGTTCAATTTGTACATATAATAGTTTAACAAAAACTCTTCTTTATAGTCATCGTCATCATCTAGCACAACACTTAATAAATCCACAAAACATACAGACTTATTTTGAATTCCCCTCTATCTCAAAACCCTGAACTGCATTTGAGTGTTCAATAGCAGTAAGGAACCCCTAGTGATCGAGTAAACCTGGCCACGTGACCGAGTTAGCCTGGTTAACGCTTTCAGATTAACTTTTGTAAACGCCTATAGACAAAATATCAGGTAGAGAGATTGTACAGATTGTATTCTGCGCATGTAGGGACCAAAGTTTGATCTAGCCCACACCAATACAGCTGTCCAAGTTACATGATCAACACTGATTAACGTGTCCGTTTGTATCTTAATTCTCAAAAGGCAATCCTTTTTACACGTATAAATTACTTTCACCAGTTTGAGTTTAATCTTACTGCATTGATAATTCGCTACTGGAAGTGTAAAAAATACCAAAGCACTTGCTTACATAAACGGTGTTTTTTTTTAACCCCAATGCAAAAGAGAGCTGTAAGAATAATCAGTGGCAAAAGAAAGTCAGACTCATGGAGACCTCTTTTCAAGAGCTCAGAGATATTAACATCTGCATATGAGTACTTGTTTTCAGTACTTATGTACGTGTCCAAAAACAGTAATTTATTTTTTTTTAAATGAGTCCTTTCATAAGCATGGCACTAGAATAAAAAAACACTTACACATGGTTTCAGTTAAATTAAATCTTGTCCATAAAGGGCCGTCCTATTTCGGTAGCCAACTTTTCAATAATTTACCACAACACCTTCAAGCAATTTGCTTCTCTAACCAAAAACTCTTTAAAAAACAACTGAAAGAATTCTTCATTGAGTGAGCTTTTTATAGTGTAGATGCATATCTAAACTACAAAAATTAAGAAATTACTGTATAGCATTTCACTGTACGCATTTATTGTTCTGGTTTTTCTCGTTTCTTTTTTCCTTCTGTTTCAGTAAAACGATGACGCCCCACAGCATGTTGAAAAATATTAGTCACATTATGAAGAAAGATGTGATATGTGTACGTGCAATCTGACATACATGTGTGTGTTTACTATATCCTGTGTATAAATGAACTTTGTATACTGTAATTTGACTTGTCCAATATCTTTGTACAACTATGTATTGGAAAAAGATCTTATGGACGCAATAAAACAAACAGACAAACAAATCCTCTCCACGTCATTTATGATAGTCGTGTTGGCAGAAAAGCAGTTCAATGTTGGAACACGGAGACTAGTTCTGCGCAGCCTGCGAGATCGCTCTACTCCGTTTTCACACTACGAACTTAAATAGTGAAAACGAATCCATTCCGAAGATACCCGAAGTCGAGGTTATGCGGATATACAACTTCGACGTTAAGAACAAAACTGCGTATTTAAACAAAGTGTGGAGTATGTTCACATAGCGTAAATATACAATAAACGATCACGTAGTTGCATTCTTTAGATATTACATGAACACATGTTTTATATGCATATTTGAATTTTGATAGTGGTAGCACGGTTTTTTTTATGTATAAGTGGCCTTCGCGTCTGTTTATTCGTGTCACGTGTATTGTCACGATTATACCCATAAAACTGTTTGTAAAGTTAGTGACTAGTGTTTCGCCTTCAAGGTTGCGGTTTATATTTACTCAAATGTATTTGTGATATAAAATTACTGTGAATAAGAGACGCATCAATAATATTGCACGGAAACATAGGCCAGTCACACTATTAAAAAACTTTCAGTTGGCTAGGTCATCCACTCCGCCACCGAGATAACAAGGTGAGAATTTGTACTATAAGCTGCATTCTGACGTTGACAATACCGTATAGCCTACTTCGACTTGCTTCGGCAAACATATGAATAGGATAAGGTTCTTTCGTTATACTGTTTTAAATACTGAAGCATTAAGACTTGTACTTATGACTCATTTAGTACACGAACAATAAATTTCGCAGTTTACGATTGATATAGCAACTGTTTAGTCTAGCTAACCAGAATCGTAGGAAACCAAAGCAGTAAATAAACCTATAACCTGGATAAATGGACAAGGGTGAAAAGTATTTGCATTTATTTAATTATTTTTGGTTACTGCTTGAGTAATCGTTTTGAAAACCTCGCGATATATTGTAAAAGAGAATGTCGATGGCAACATTGGGCAGTTAGGTCAATAAATATGGAAAAGGTTAAATGAAAGCTAATTTAATAACCCATTCCAAGAACTAAAACATGAGAAACAGTTTCTAAACACAAGCGAATACCATCAACCGACTTAATAATTAATTAGATATGATTCCACGACATGGCATAACCTAAATACAAGATGTAAATACAGTTTCCGCCAACAACAACAATTGCTGTGCTTTGATGGCTAATTAAAATATCGCCATACCTTAAGTCAAGCTAAGAACGACGCGCACACTGCTGCCATAAACCAATACGCTTAAAAACATCGATTCATATTCTAAGCACGTGGCTTAAGGAGAATTGTTAAATTCAGGCAAGGCTCTCACAATCGTTTTTTATGGTAGTATTATCAATTTATTTTTTTTGTTGGAGATTGAACGCATCTATATTTGTAAACCTTCCAAATGTTATTTTCTTAATTTTACACTTTTTTTATTATTTATAAAATATAACAATTTAATAAAAATGAAAATTATTAAAATTAAGATTAAAATTAAAGGAATTAAATTGCGATCAGTTGTACAATTAAAAAAATCGTTATTTGAAAAAAAAAAAACTGAGTGTCTTGCCAAATAGATTAATTCCCAAATATCCGGCATGAGAACCCTGCCAAATGTTTTTAATTCATAACCCATTTTAAACGTATAGGGCCGTTCGATGAGATGATAGTGGCTCTAAGGTTTAATCGCACCCCACGATGAACCGGTGTCGATTAGGCGGCCGGTGCGCTCACTGGGAAAAAGATGATTTTCTTTCGCACGTGGGAACCGTGCTGGACGAGGCCACTGGTCAGCGGATTTTCTCGGGGTTCTTCCGTTTCTCCCGCCGTTACATTCCGGAAAAGCCGCCGAAACCTCTCTACAACTCTACTTGTATGCTCCCTGGTCACCACGGCTTCTATCACGCCCTCGCTGGCTGAGAGAAACTGAGCATTTCTCATAGCCCTGCTTAGCATCTGCTTGTATGTATACAGAATGATACAAAACGACACCGACAACGATTAGTAGCATATGTTGAGCGGGACGGCAAACCGATCATTTTCCAAGTGAAGGGCCCATGTCTGGACAAGCACGGTTTGGGCGCTGCGGAACATCGTAAGTTTTGACAACGCTTCGGATATGTTGATGGGTGTGAGGTCCACATTGTGTCACGAAAGCAGTACCGACACAATAAGAACACCACGCCATGCAGTAAATTACAAAAGGAGTTATAATGGTCTACCCCCTACTTGATTACAGAGCCTATATCGGCGGTGCACACATTGGCGCACATGTAGTTGCCTCTGGTCAGTAGTTCAGTCGCTGCGTGAATTCATGCGATAAGTTCATCCAACGAGTCTCATACATGAGACCCTTCATGGCTGGTCTTCGTGTCGGGGTGCTTCGTCGCTCATCGCAGAGTGCGGTTGATTATATGGGTCAGTTGTCTGCTGCACTATAAATATGGATCAGTTAAAACCCACTGATTTTTTCTGTGAAAAAAATTACACTGATTGAATTAGTGCCACGAAAGAATTTCGTTCATTGAATAAGTGACAGCTGACTGCAGTGGCGAATTATATATTGTTTTATTGAACGTAGCCAAATAATTACCTGAAATAAACATATTTACGATAGTTTACTATTTATATTGCACAATTAACCGTAATTTAAATAGCTGAAAACATATTCTAAGGTAGCAGGGAATATAATTCACACACACACTTTTCACTGCGATTTTACGAGATAACCTTACCATCTGCGCTACCAAGCCAACTTGAAAAAGTAAGCGGGAAATATTTACTTTATAGTAGGCCTACCTAACTAAATCTTCAAGATTTAAATTGCACGTCCTTACTTTTCGTTGTTGGTTTAATTGGTACCATTAGGATTGTTAAAACGAAAATTACATATGAGTGCACTCTCTTCATCACATTATATGCAGTGTAAATAAACCTTCAAACAGATCGCTGTGATAATTACATTAAAACGAAATAAAAGACGTAAAAACGGAATGAAAGTCTGAATGTTCACATTACTTCGTAAAATGGCGTTTAGAAAGACGAGATACATTTTAGATAGTATTTTCTTTTTAGTTTTATTAGTTTATTCGTTGTTATTTCACTTGATACACTTTGTTTAGTGACCATTTTAAACGTTGTTTGAGGGCCATTTTTACACACTGTTTAACTGATCCATCAGTAAAAAATATACCACTAAAAATCACTGAAAAAATGACTGATGAATCAGTGGAAAATGTCACTGAATCAATAAAAGAAAGAAATTCGCAATTTTTTCACATGTTCATTAGTTAAATTCCCCGAAGTGACTGTTGAATTAGTCAGGTACTGCCGACTGAATAAAGCAATGGCATTTTCACTTATTCAAATTTAGAGCGCGAGAGAGACGCTGGGAAAACCTCCAGAAATGCAAGGTTTTATATAAATCTTTGAAATATTTTTATTAATTTTAAAAATAATTCCTAAATAAATTTCTTAAAATGTGTATACATTATTAATAAAATTTGTGGAATTTTTGGATTTTTTTTGGGATTTTTTTGGAGTTTTCGAGGGAGGGGGATTGATCGAAGGATTGATGGGAGTAGCAGATGAGGATTGGTGAGGATTAGCAAGGACTGCAGAGGATTTCTGCAGATTGTGGAGGAGAATTGTTGATCATTGATGAGGAGGATTGTTGAGGATTTCTGAGGATTTTGGGGGAGGATTGATAAGGATTGCTGAGGAGGATTTCTGTGGATTTTTGATGACTGCTAGGGAGATTTGGTGAGGATTGCTGAGAATCGTGGAGGGGGATTGCTAAGGATTGTGGAGGAAGCTATGCGAGGATTGTGGAGGAGGATTGGTGACGATTGGTGAGGAGGATTGCGGAGGATTACAGAGAATTGCAAAGTATTCCTGAGGATTGGCGAAGATTGATGAGAATTGCGAAGGATTGATGTCAGAGAAGAGGACGAAACAAAGACATAAGATATTATCCTAGCTGGCATCGTACATTCCAAGTCTCAAGGGTTTTTCCAGTATGTTTTGAGAATAGCATCGACGCATCATAGGCAGTCCAGTAAGGGTCAACGATGGTACCACCAAAGATGAAATTGGGATGTTGGTCGGAAGCATGCTATTAAATGAACACTTCATCTTTATATCTACGCTTAACAGTTCACTGGTCCGAACTGGTATAAAAAATTTTGGACAGATTTGGTATTAAAAATTTTGGGCAGAGTTTTTACTTTGGTGGGGAAATTTATGTGTAATTAAATTACGAGCACTCTTAGTAATACCTTGCAGAATTTAATGGAAGAGATGCACATAAATAAAATAACTTACAAGACTGAATGCTAAAAACGTCGAGGAAGAGAGCGTGATCTGTCATCTCTCACATCAGCCGAACAACTTTGGTTACATTACTAACCTGCAGAGAACGACATACCATTCGACTAACCTGCAGAGGACGACATACCATTCGACTAACCACCAACAACGAACGATCAATGTGATGGGTTGCCTTGGTGGGGAGGGTATTGGAGAGGGGTCAAGTGAACACGAGTAATCAGCGAATAAATCTTGTAGGGGTTGGTGTTGAGGGTTTCAGTCGTCTGCTGGTCTTCGTGTCGGGTTGCTTCGTCGGTGATCGCTCCACCTACCATCGAGCCCCGGAACTTCTGCATTTAAGTCTTTTTATGTTATTTACAATTTTTTTTTTGGCTTTATTAATTTTGAATTTTTAAAAATATTTTTGTACATTTTGGTTAATTTTTACGATAATTTTGCGATTTTTCTGGTTCAAAGTCATTTAAGGTTATCAGCACAGCGTCAAGATTATTGGGATCAAGATTAAGGTTGCCGAATTTCAAAATGGGGGTCGTAATTAGTAACATAATATGTTCGATGATTTTTAGAATTTTTTTTTTCATGATTTTTGTCTTCGTGGTATTTGGATCAACGTCAAAGCCACTGGCATCCTAAATGGTGGTCGCATTCATTATTGTAATTTATCCTCGATTCTTAGAATTATTTATTTATATATATATATATTGGTGAGGGTAAGTGGGTGTCGCTAGGGTGTTTAGAGCGGGGGAAGGTAATGTAACGTTTAATGTTCCTCGATGTTTTTAAAAATTTTCTGTTTTGGGATTTTTCTCGATTTTTATGATTGGTAGGTTCATTGTGAGGGGTGCAGATTTTGGTTAGAGTGGAGGAGGAAGGGTGGGAGGTTATAGGTTCCTAGATTTTAAATTTCCAAAATTATTTTGCTAATTTTATTGATTTTTATGTTTGGGTGCGGTGGATGTGATGGGTAGGGAGTGTTGTTTATGGGCCGGGGGGGGGGGGTGTTAGTGTAACATTATAGGTTCCTCAATTTTTATATTAAAAAAACTGCGTATTTTATCGTTTTTGATGATTGTGAGGAGGTGGTGGTCGGAACGGGGTGAGGTTTGTGTGTCCGGGGGGTGGATGAGGGGGAGGGGAGCGTTAAGACAGTGTAATTGATTAGAAAAAAGGGGGGGGGTTATTCGTCTGCTTGGGAAAACTCCAGAAAGGCAAGTTTTTTTTTAATAATTGAAATATATTTTTTAAAATAATTTTTAAAATAAAATTTAGTACTTATTTATAATTTTAATATTTTTTTTGGGAATTTTTCGAATTAATTTATTTTTTGGAATTTATTTAGGGTTCTCAAGGTCTAAGAGCATCGGGATCAAGGCTAATATTACCGAACTCCAATATGGCGGACAAGATGGCCACCCGCTTACTGGAATGACAGAGCATTAACAGCTGAGAGTTCCGGTTGCAGACGCCTTCTGTGCCCCATTTAATATACATTGGTCCAAACTTCGCCAAATCATTCTACTGCTGAAATATTGTGGGTACTGAGAACCCCCGGAAAAATTTCCGGGGTGCTCAATGTGAAAAGCTTCCGACGTAGTCAGCGCCTATGATTATAAGAGGTTATTTGAAAATGTCGGAAACTACGTGAGGTGAAGCGACAAATTCGTGAACAATGTTACTATCTGCCATCTGTGAACATTTGGCGTATGATAACATAGCCCGTCGTTGGGAAATTAGGGGTGGCATGTTGTTAACCAACAAAAATGAGTTACCCAAGGTTGTTTGCCGATTGTTGTGACGTAATAATCGTGTGTATGTTTAAGAAACACAAGCCGTCGCCTTAGCGTAACAGTTTGAGGCGAACAGTTCTCAAAGAAAGCTACAGCGTACCTACGGCACTCTTTCAAACGTCGCATCTTTTCTG
Organism: Dryococelus australis; assembly: GCA_029891345.1. Classification (NCBI taxonomy): domain Eukaryota; kingdom Metazoa; phylum Arthropoda; class Insecta; order Phasmatodea; family Phasmatidae; genus Dryococelus; species Dryococelus australis. The sequence continues at coordinate 136,871,063 of CM057009.1, read as the reverse complement.
GAGAAACCTATTGCCTTAGAGTTACATGCTTATCCTAGCACGCAATTTACACCAATACTTAACTAGTACAATATCCTACTCAGAATCAACTCCGATCTACCTAGTACACTGCAGAAGTTACACGCCACCCATCAAGGTTCTAAAAATCCAAATACTTACAATGGATGTATCATAAATAAATTTTACATATTATTTACGTACAGGACAGGCTGATGTTATGCTGATGAAATATCCGGGCACAGTACAACGGTACCTATATGTCATTGTTGTGAACACGCCTAGTAAGTATAATTCCAAAACATATATCCTTCAGTAGACATAACATACACATAATTATTACTCACAGGGATAATTTTTTTAGTATTTGGTCAAAATGTACATATAAATTGTATGCATGTACATTTTACTTCACATTGAGATATAGACCTAAGCTGTACGTATCGACATTTAAAGGCCGTTCACTATAAAGTGAGCAGTTTAGAAACTAACATTTGAAAAAATTCACTGCTCCTACCTGCATACATTGGAACGGGCGCACTGTTTCCTATGCGCCCAGTAAAGTTGGTAACAATGGAGGAAAGTAGTCCCATGGCTAAACGTCGAATTAAAAGTATTAGGTAAACATTCTCAATAAGTTAATTGATTTCTTTCGCGTTCTGTATTTTTTAATGCTTCTTAAGTATAAGAATTATCAAGTTTGTAAGATACTTACTATTTTAATAAATTCATAGTTTAACTTGACCGACGCATGAATAAAGAGATAAGGTCCATGGCAGTGTTAATTTCACATAAAGCGGAATAATACGCAGCGTGCATGCAATTTGATCTTAAACATGGCTTTTAAAAGTGCTCAGTTTACCGTGAACAGTATATATATGTGTTTAGTCCATTGCACTCTTTTATTTATGAACACGCTTGACTAGATATCTATTATGTTACGTTTGTTTTACAAAGGCCCCGAACGAAAAATGTATTGTTTCATGAGAAACCTGCCGTTTATCGACCACGTAAATGCCGTGTGTACAACTGAAATAAATATATACACAACCATATCCACAGCTAACGATACAACCATGATAGACCCTCCTTGCTACAACTATTACTTTCCTGCATTAAATAACGTATGCATTACTATCACCGGACATTTCTGTCACTTCTAAATCCTTCACATAGCTCATTTTTGTGGACATACTTGTTTTTCTTATAACCAACAAAAACAACTCAGATTTCGCGAAAGAAATTTTTATGAAAGCAAAGTTTACAGGTGCAGTGAGCTTTTTCTTTGTGGTGCGTAGAGAACTGCAAAATTCGCATACGAAATGTTACACTGAATGAAGTATGGTAATGGAGGAAAACTACTTTCCAGAAGTAATTTTTAAAATCTATATGAATGTTAAATTGATATGTTTATTTCGTGCAAATCTCAAACTGGTCGCGCGCAGACAAACCTATCATTCTTCGAATTATATCTTGTATCAAAATCTTTCCGCGAAATATCATTGCCCCTGGTTATGCTGTAGCATCAAAATAACTGGTCATGTAATTGTAACGTCTTGAAGAACATTCATTCAAAATTTGTTACGCGGTTCACCCGTATTTCAATTTCAACCTTAAGACTTTTGCGTAACGTTATGTAACCGAAGTGTAGGGAGGACAGGCACTTAGCCGGCGTCGCTTGGCTGTCAGCGGGACAGAGGAGGGGATGTGGCGTGTATTGAACCCAATTAGCAGTCTTCCTTTTGGCCGACATTCAGCCTGTAGTGTGCTGCAGGCCGCTTGCTCGCTGGTTTACCCTCGCCACGCCATCGCAAATAAACAAAAAAAAACACACACCCACACACCCACACAAATATATATATATATATATATATATATATATATATATATATATATATATATATATATATAATATATATATATATATATATATATATAAACTTCCTTCCTAGGCCCTGCCGAGCAAGCTGTAAAAACTGTCCTTTCACGTCAAAATCACCTCCGGGGAAAAAGCAACTTCCTAATTTAGAATAGAAAAAACTGTAGAGTCGCCTTACCAGAAAAACGGCTCAAGTCCAGATTCATTACGAAATCTACCAGGAATGTTCATGCCGTTACTTCTTTTTGAGGTTTTATTAACAAAGTACGAGGGAAAGATAATTAATGCGCAGGCTGGAAACAAATGACGGGCATATATGTATGGGTTAAAATAAAACCTGAGATAGGGAAGAGTGTATGTTATGTTACGAGTAGTAATTTTTAAATGTTTTCTTGCGAAAGAGTTTGATTAATATCGAACAGGCAGCATCAAAGTTGATGCAATACTTTCCATTAAAAATATGGACTATGTTGTTTTTTTTATTACAGTTAACTCGGATTTGCAGTTGGTTGTCCATAATTTTTGTTTGGAGTTTTCCAGGTTAGCCACTAAAGGAAAGTTTCGTACGACAAATAGCAGTACTTGAAAATATATGGTTTTGTCCCAGGTATAAACATTATTTGGCAGGAATCAAATTACTATTACCCGAGGTATGACATAAAAGTGGCGCTATATTACAAATGGCGGAAGAAACATGCTGTATGTAGACACTTTTAATGTAGGCTACGGCCAGCAAATAAATATTTGTTGAACTTGGTTACATGGTTCCGTGGGTAGTATAGAATAATAATAAAAATGTTCACATGGCGATCATTTTTAAAATAAGTGCCGGCCAACGTAAAATATACATCAGTTTATTTGGTCACCGTACTGTACCTTTTTGCCTAATTAGGCAGTAATAGGTTTATTGTTTCCCGAAATATGGCCACTTATTTACTTGTAAAGCTATCTTACAAAATGACGGACAAAACAAGCAATGTAACCGCATATTTAATACTTGTAGGTGATACTTTTAGTACACCAAGTTTGGTTGAATTGAACAAACAGTATGGTACTTTCTGTATACCAAATTAACCTAAAATAACTTATCAATAAAATCACCACGTCGAAAATAAGTTTCTTTCCAACTTAAATGGCTTATGTTAACATGGCATACATAGTATTAAAGGTTGTTCACGATAAAGTGAGAACTTTTGAAATCAACCCTCGAAAATTGTCACTGCCCCTACCTGCATGTATTTTGAATGGGTACACGTAGTGGCGTGCGGCCAGTCAAGTTGGAAACGGCGGAAGAAAACTGTAGGCTATTCATGATAAAGTGAGCACTTTTAAAGGCCCTTGGAATTTTTTCTTATAGCAAATTGTTGTCTTTCCGCCTACTTTTTAATATCTATGGTGCCATGTGACTTATAAATACAATGTATACTTTCACTATGCTCAAAAGTTAATGACTGAGACTGCAATAAAGCATATTAATTACTGGCTAAAGCCAAGTGGGAGGGCCTTAAAAAGTTCTCACTTTACCGTGAACAGCCCATAGTTCCATGAACCAACGTTGAATAAAAAGTATTCGGTGAACATTTGTCAATACTATAATCCTTCATTTTTCTTTATAATTTTGTTCAACGCATCTATATGTGTGGATAAAATTTTTTTTTAAGATTTTACTTTCATAATAATTTTACAGTTTCCTTTTTCTGACGCATGAATAAAGTGATCAGGTTCACGGCAATGTTGATTTTACATATGGCGGAAGGATGCACAATGTGCTTACAAGTAGATCTTTAAGCAGGGCTTTCAAAAGTGCTCATTTTACCGTGAACTGCCTATAGATAGTTGCCAGCATGCAAAGTTTGCTTGAACTTGGTCACATCGTTTCACAGATATAGCATAGTTATCAAAAGCTTTTGTATGACCATCAATTAACAAGTAAATACCTGACCCAATTAATACATATCAGCATACTTCTTGTTTGTCAAATTTGGTATGAATGGGTTGTTTTTTGGGTTACGATACAATAACTTTAATTTATCATATGACGCTATTTTACAAAATAGTGGAGAAAATAATATATGTATTAGTATATAAAATGTTTGTAGTTGATACTTTCCGCATACCAGTTTTGGCCGAATTTGTGTGCACGGTATGGTATATATATATATATATATATATATATATATATATATATATATATATATATATATATATATAAAGTTAAATTATAATATTTATATGACCGTCATTTAGAAAATTAAGTGTCATCCGTTTGAATTGTAAATGTAGGCATCGCCCAGCATAGTCATCTGCTAACATTCAACGTTTGGTTGAGATTATATCGTTCCGTAGATATAGCTTAGTAATATAAATGTCTATGTGGCGCCCATTTTTAAAATGAATGTCTGACACATCTAAAACATGTCAGTTTACATGGTCATACTGTAGTATATTTGTTTAACAAATATGGTAGTTGTAGGGCGATTGTTTCACGAGATACGATACAAAAATTTATTTTTTATGTATGTGCTACCTTACAAAAGGATGAACGAAATTGGTTATTTATTTGCATATATAATGCTTTTAGTTGATACTTTCTTCATAAACAGTTTGGTAGAAAATAGTTAAACAATATATATATTACATAGCATAATTTTGAAAATAATTGCCTTATTAATTTTAATTGTACTTGGTACCATGGTGTACTATAGTAATAGTTACCTGCAAAATTGGGCAGGAATCTATTGTGAAGTTTCCAAGGTCTGATGTAAAATTTTATTGTATTAATGATGTACTAATTTCCAAAATAGCGAACCAATAATAATGTACTTTCTTACATTAAAGACTCACATGATTAACTGTTAAAATACGAAATTTGGCTGTACTTAGAAATAGTATTCCCCAGATATGAAATGGCTCCATAAATATTAAAATAGCTACTGATTTGCAATTAAGCAAATGGCTTGGCAGAAAATTGTAAAAATTGGATGTCCTTCCTAATTTCAATATATGTACCGAATTAGGTAAAACAAGTATCACGGGTTCAAATTTTACTATGGGGACACACACAGTACATCCCATACAGACATTCGGATGATTAGATAATGTAACTCTATTTTTCGAAACAAAGTATCTTAAAATGAATGGAAATGAAACGGAAATGAATGTTTCCAGTCATTCAAGGAATGATGGAGGGAACAGCCTTTTTTTTTTTGGAATTATTAAGCAACTGTTAAATACATCAGCGCCGTAATTTTTTCGAAATATATTGTTTACGAGCGCAAAAAAATTTGTCCTAAATAAATACAAAAAAATATTATAAGCGGAGTATTAAGTTTTTTTTCTGTGAATTCGTAAAGTGTTGCGTACAACAAGTGGCATGCCCTGCTAGGTTTTCTCGTATTTCTTGGTTTCACAGAATTCTTTGTGGATTTTTGTTTTCCCCTGAAGTATATATGTAGCTTAATAATATGTACTTAAGAATTTGTTGGTTCAGCGGTGCAATGAAATACCGTTTAAACAAAAATGTTCACTTTCACTCCATGCTACATACACTAAGCGCGCTTGTCCACGACAAGAATTTTCGCCGTTCGCCGTTCCAGCGGAACTGCCGGTTCGGTAGTGACTCATTATTTCGTATGAGAGCTTGTCCACGAGCCGTCACGGCGTTTATACCGTTCCGGCCGCCGTGAGCAGCACCAGATTGCCGCTGTAGAGCCGGCAGGCAAGCGGCGCACCGTGTGCACGTTAGGACATGTGCGCTTGTCCACAATCCGGCAAACTCGCCGTCAGTGGCCGGATAGCGCTTGCTGAGTGCGGTACATTGTTCGTTGTCAAAATGAGTGCAGAATTCATTATAGATTGTGTTATAGTGATTACGCTGGTTCAGGGACGGCCAGCTCTATGGGACAAGAACACAGAAGAGTACAAAGAGGTGGTTGACTTTGGAAGCATGGAAGGAAGTATGCAGCCTCCTGAAAGAAGATTTCGAAACACTCCTGGATGCAGAAAGAAACGAAATAAGTTACCTAGTGGTACATGTAAATATACATGGTGTTTATTAGTGTATGTTACAGACTAAAAGAAAACATTAGATTTAAAAAAATCTGACGTATTATAATTTTTTGCTATAATAGGGCGACCACCCTATTATTTTCTAAAAGGGGGGAGGTTTAAATAGTGGTTTCTTCACAGATTTAAGATTACAATAGCACTAACATTTCCCACAGAATCGTTATCAACTCCACGCCGTTTTCGATATTTTGCCAAAATACAATTTAAAAGAATCACCTCCCAAAGGCTGGAACATAAGTTGATAAACAGCCTGTATTGTTCTATGTTTTGAGTAAACAAGTTCGGGGACAGTGTGTACACTATTATTCCCGTTCAAAATATAAACCACAAAAGTAGTACTGGTAAATACAAATAAAGGAAAGTAAGGTGATTGTGTTGATTTTCGGGTGTTCTAGCACTGAAAACATGCTGGAACACATTACACTGAACTTATCATGTTCAGTTGTCACTATTTGACGCTGCATTACGCAAATCTGTCCTGCCACGGAATTCTTCCACTTTCTGAAACGAAGTAGTTAGGAAATCTATTTCTAATAGCGTTTGCTCCCAAACTACGTCGTACTGCTTGTGAACGAGGGAGTGTTGAAAGTTCTGAGTTTTCATCTATGAGTGTGTCGACGAACATAGTACTGAGTCCCTCTTCTTTATGGATGCAGTTTTGAAGAATACAGCATGCCTTCACTATGTCGACTGCGAGGTGTATAGAAACATTTAATGGCCGGTGAAAAATTCTCCATTTATTGCTCACTATACCGAAAGCACACTCAACTTAACGTCTTGCTCGTGTTAAGCGGTAATTAAAAACCCGCTTCACATGATCAAGCTCTCGGCCACCATAGGGACGAAGAAAATTACTGTGTAATGCAAAAGTTTCGTCACCTACGAAAACATAAGAAACTTCCTCTTAAGTATTTGGTAGTGGCTTTGGAGATGGTGTGTTCAGTGTTTTGTCCTGCACCTTTTTCCAAAAATAAGTTTTTTCAAACACACTTGAGTCGCAATCCTTGCCATAAGCACATACATCAACATGAATGAAACCATAATTTGTGTCAACCACTGCCATCAGAACCAATGAATAATAACCTTTGTAGTTATAGAACATTGATCCACTGTCCTGTGGCTTAATGATTCTGATGTACTTGCTATCGATGGCCCCAATACAATTTGGGAAATTTGCCATAACTTCGAACTGATGTGCTATATCCATCCATTTACTGGTAGTCGGAGCTGACATGTAAGTGCCACGTAGTATCATCTATATCTTCTTGCACACTACATGTACTATTCTACTTACTGTTTCTATTCCGAATCGGAAACTGTAATGGAGGTCTGTGAAGGCATTTCCTGTTGCCGGGTGCCCGAAACGAACAGGAAAATATAAGTTAATATTTCCCATTTTGTTCTTTGCAGGGAAATTGGTGATGAAAAAAATGGACTAACATTCGTGACAACTGGATGAAGTGCCACAAAAAAGTTATTGAGGATCAGAAGAGCGGTGCAGCAGCACATAAAGAGCGTAAGTATATGTTTTATGATGAACTACAGTTTCTAACGAAAATTGCAACTCATCGACAAACTTCATCAAATATGCCCGACGATGATCCTGGTGAAACTGATGAAGCTAACAGTCGTGTGAACAAAGGTACCGATGAAAATCTAAAAAAAAAAAAAAAAAAAAAAAAACGCCAAAAAGCAAACGAAATATAAGTGAATTGGACAAGAAAATGATGGCTGTCATTGACACTTCCATTGAACAGGAACAAAGCAGAATCATGTCCTTTTTTTAAGGGTATTGCACCAACTGCTGACAAATTCGATGAGGACGATATCGTCGACTTTCAATTCGAAGTGATGAAATTTATTAGGGATATTAGGAAGAAGCGAAGAAACAGTGGAATACCACTTCAACCCACTCAACATTCCTTCAATCAGTATGCTGAGTATAGTGCATTACATGTATACCAAACTGTAGGAGGTCCATCAACATATTGAATGCCACATGCCTCATCCACTACCAGTGTTGCGACCAGCCATGAGACACGATGGATGAATCGGCAAAATCGCCATCCAGTTAAATCTCCTGTTCAACATTCACAAGATGCGGTATGTTTTCAATTACACCAGCCCTGCATCCACTGCGTCTGATGTTTCACAAACATTGGATTCAGAAACTGTGTTCTAATACATGCACTGTCAAGGCAGGCTATTCTTATTTGAGTTGCGTTTTTCCTTATATTTATGGACATTTCCTATTATAGGATTCATTTTGACATTTGGCCAAGTTACCTACAATATCTTATTCTTTGGTGACTAATGGGACTGTGCACTTAAATCTTTTATGTTAATGTGATCTCAGTCATTCGTTGAACATAAAATAAACAAGTGCTATTTATCATGTACGTGCTCAATATATTTTGTAGTTCATTTAAGGTGAGACTTCTGTGACAGTTCTACCACATGTTCTCTCTCAATGAAAATATTTAGGTGTTTCCGTATTCTCCAAATATTGTTCCAAGCTGTGTTCATATGCAGTGATTCAACACACATTTTAAGTTGAAAATTGAGTATGTTTGATGTGAATAGCTGTCAATGAAAAATACGACATGATTGACCTGTCAAATAAGTTTCACCTTACACGAAATAGACTGTAGTAAGGCTCAACTCAGTGTCACAGCCAGCATTTCAGGTGGAGTAATGCAGTTCTGCATATTCGTGTCTTCATGTTTCAAATGGTCGTAGAGAAGTGCCAATAATTTATCAACTGTTTCACTTGACATTCTGTAAAAATTCATATGCTTTGCGTTGTCTTTTCTTAGTTTATCATATAACGTATTAAACGCACCCAACTTAAATCGATCCTGTGTTAGTGGATGAACCCAGTATTTACACGCTGTTGATGCCGCTTTTTACGAAAATAATATACTGCTGTGAGGTTGCACGTTATCTCCAGATCCATAGTGCAGGGATTTAAAGACTCGACTGACTTCATTCTGGCCGCCTGCCGTCCACATGGACACAGACACACGGTTTTTCTTCCGGCCGGCGGAATTCCCATTCCGGCCAAAATTCTTGTCGTGGACAAGAACCTTAACGAAGAAGAAAACAATGCGAATAATACTGGCATCACTCCCTATATATATATATATATATATATATATATATATATATATATATATATACACATATATATGTTTCTCTAAAATATGTGGTAGGAACAAGTCATGTTCCTGCTTCCAACTAGAACAACACATAATTGCTGAACTTTGGCATAGGGATAATTATATAATCATGTTAAAATCATATTTTCGCTCATATTCATGGGGAATTTACACGTCACTCTTTATGACTGTTTTATTTTGTGTGGAGTGTACGAATTCAGGAATGCAATTCCGTAATGTACAGCAGGGGTCTCCAAATTTATTGCTTGTGAGGGCCACATTTCCAGTTTTAGATCTCAGCAGGGGCCAAATTATCACATTTCATCACAAATTTAAGACTTAACATAAAATATGTAAATGTATTAAACAATTTATACAGAGTACAGTTAACAGTCAAGTCCACTTAGTGAGAGATATGCAACTTGCTTTTCGAAGCCAGAATTGTGTCAAACTGTGGCTCTAATTCTGTCTGTTGAATAATTAAAATGTCTCTCAAATGTTGGTCGATTAAGTTACCTTTGTATTTCGACTTTGTGAACTTCAACAAAGAAAATATTTGCTCACACCGATATGTATTCCTAAATATAGACAAGAAACTGTGTGCAAAGTCTTTGATCTTCGGGTAGTTTTCTTTTGGAAGGAAGTTGTAAAACTGAACAAGGCTCCCTTCTTTGAACTTGTCCTTTATGGTGCCATTAGCTTGCAGATCAATTAATTACAGTTACAATGATGGCTGAAAATCTTCAATTTCACAAGAAAGAGGGTTCTGGAAAATCCTTATAGCCTTAAAATGCGCATCTAAATCTGAGAACCTGTCAGAATTGTTCCTTCAGATAACCAAGATTTTTTCTTAGCATACAGAAGTGAAAATTTAGAATCTGGTTCACTTTCCAATGACTGACAGCAGACACAATTTCCATAGATCTTTCTTTCTCATTCAGAAACATCTCAATTTCTGTTCTCAACGAAAAAAAGCATGACAAAATCTTACCACAGCTCAACCACGTAACTGCTATGTAATATGGAAGATCAGGTGACAGAGATTCCACCTTTTCTAGGAAAGACTTGAACTGCAGATGTTAAGTCCGTGGAATCGAATGAAATTTACCTCAGTAATCACAGGATTCATCACACAAGACATGTCCACTGACTTTCCACAAAGAGATTCCTGAAGAAGGATACAGTGTAGTGTCAGTGTTTTGGGAACACTGCTGGCTTCACATTCTGCTTTCATTCTTCCAATGAAACCTTTATTTGTGCCTCATATATTATCCCCACCATTTGTAGCAACATATTCGAGCCGAGAAAGAGGAAGGTTGTACTTTTCAGGTAAAGTTGTTTGCACCCCCTTGAAGATATCCTCACCAGTTGTACCACGCAAGCTTATCATATCTGCTAGTTCTTCACTTACTTCAAACTCTCTGTTCACACCTCTAAAAAATCACAAAATTTGAGCCATGTCGTAAACACATGTAAACTCGTCTAGAGCTATTGAGAACCACAAATATTTTAATGCTTTTTCTGTTAACTAAGATGAAAAATTGCAAGCAATATCTTCAACTCTACGTGCCACTGTGTTTGGCGAAAGACTAATGTATTTACATTGTTCGATTTTGTCAGGAAACAATTCTTCAACCATAATTAACATGCAATTCTTTATGTAGTCACCGTCGGTGAATGGCTTACCTCTTTTAGCGATTTCCCCGGCAATTCGTAAACTTACTCTCGTAACAGCTTTACTTTCGAACACGTTTCTTGAAAATGTTTTGTTGAAAGCAAAGTCCTCGTTTTAATGTTTCGAATTTGTGCTCACGCACCTAGTCCTTGAATTTATCAAAGTATTCACCATTCTTTATTTGGTAGTGGTGACGAATATTATACTCCTTAAGAACAGCAATAAGTTCACTACAGATCACGAACAGTGCTTTGCTTGCTTTCTCTATCACAAAATATTCCACGATCCACTTATCGTCGAAGACACGGCATTCACTATCCACTTTTCTCTTTTTACTATGAACCGACGTTGTGTTCACTTATTCAAAAAATAACAGTCAGTCATAATATGACAATAAGAAATAATAACACGGCCTGAACAGATTAATGAAATCACAGGAAAAACAAAGATAATGCAGTGTTGCAAACCATTTTTAGCAGTGTCCCTACGGACTGGCAGGAATGTCCCTACTTTTACAAATAAATATAAAATGTGAATGCTGTGCTGTTTATGAACAAGAAAAATCGGAAATAGCACGTATACGTGTTTCAGTAATTTTAGTAGCTCTATTCTCAAAGATGAAATGTTGCGTATTATCAGCGTTACCGCACTAGAAAAGCAGCATTTAGAATATATGGTACCGAAATCTAGAAGGGAAAATGTTTTCGTGGCCCTAAGAAATCTCATGAATATTGAATTACAGCGCAGGAGAAAGGGAATTCTTAAATTACGTGAGTCAGTGTGCTTGTTTTTCTTACTATATGTGATCAAATTTAAGTTTACTTTATTTTCCAAGTTATTTTCTCTCACGCCGGGGGTCGGATTAAACACTTTCGCGGGCCGGACCCCTAATGTACAGTATATAGGTTACATAAAGGAACATACATTATGTGCTGTCATGATTACAGGTGGTATAGGAGTAGTAGGGACGGGCGGGTTTCATTTCACTTTTTATTAATCGGACTAACAATTTGATATCAAAGGGTTAATTAAATTGATCGAAAGGGTTAATCAAAAAAGGGTTTATCCTTAATCCAATTTTAATCCGATCAAAAATCCTTAATCCGATCTTAATCCGATTAAAAATTTCTCAATTCGATCATAATCTGATTAAAAATTGAAAGGGTAAATTTATTGAAAGGGTTTAATTTATTAAAAGGGTTAATTTTTAAAATATTCTTTCTTGATTTTTATCTCGTACTTATTCTTTCATTCTTTCTTTTTTGGTGGGAGGAGGGGGTAGCAGGAGCTCTGTACTATGTTGACGGTGTGGTATCCTAGAGGCGACTGACCAGAGTGGTGGGTTGCAATGTCTTATATATGTGAAGAGTTTAGTGGAAGAGTGGGCTAAGGCTAATTTTTTTTCTAATTTTGAGGTGTTTGGAGGTATGTTGGTGGTAGATAGACGATTCTTACGAATATGTTTAACACATGGGAGAATTTCAAAGTGTTTAAACGTTTTTTAAGAGTGGCCTAAGTGCAATTTTGTTTTTTTTTGGGCGATATTGCTCGTATGCGGTGGTGGGAGATAGGCGAATTTAAAAAGATGCGATTTATATGTTAAACGACCTGTTTTCCGAATGCAATCAAACGTTAGAGAAATTCAGAGTGTCCTACATATGAATAAATTACATGCATCACATCTCAAATTTCAAACCACTACGTGAATAATAAGTGCAATTACATGAGTGTTGAATGTAACATGAGTCTCGAGTTTAAAAATAGAATTTACACAAGAAATTATTTCAACATCTGGTGCCGACAAGTGTTAAACGATGCCAATTATGTGAGTGTGGAATAAAAGATCAACAAGAAAGTAGTTAATGATAGAAAATATTATCCGAAATGATATTAAAATAAGTCTCTTCAATGTATGACTGAGTAGCACGTACATGGTGCTGTGAGTAAATACGTCTAGCGCGGCCGATAGACAACTGTGTCTAAGATATGGTAAAAACACGTAAATGAAGGAAATTTTTTTTTTTATGTTTATGAAATTCACTGCACTTATTAACACAAACTGTATTTTTAAACTGGTAGGAATTTTCATCGACCGAGCTCAAAAAAACACGTAATGAAATGGCTCCCCGAAATCGCACCTCCATCCACCTCGGAAGTCAATTGAAGAATGAGTGGATGCTATGACGTACGCCTGCTCATATATATGCAGAGCTTCAGGTCGAGTAGGAATTTATGACTGACAGAAAATCTACCAAGCAACTATTAATGAATTCTTATCCATGAACAATTTAATCATGTCTTCCTGAATGTTAAACGTTTCTCATTACATTAAAAAAAAACTTACCCAGCTGCCACATTTGAAATTCACAATTTCACTTCCCTGGGAAAAATAATTAAATAATCACTCGCATTATTTAATGACGTATCCAGAGAACTGTTTTACCACTGCTAATAAATGTTTGTATTGTAAGAAGCCGAATTTTAATGTAATTAATTTTTAACAAGCAATAAAACTTTCCGTCGAAGATTAGCTTGAGGTTCGTGTCGAAGCCAACAGTATCTCAGTTTAATTATGACAAAGATTAATTTAAAAACGGAAGTCGCACATACTTAATGAGAAAATAAAATCACAATGTAACCGAACGATTTGAGTACTCAATCTTCCTCGAATAAAAACGATGAAATCAATTACTTATCACATAAGCAGTATATCGACCCAGAAAAAAATTTAACACACAATAATTTTTAATTTCCGAAGAAAATAATTTTATATTAAAATGTTAATCGTGGGTAGCAGTATAGAGATGAAGGTATTGTAAGAAGCCGAATCATGAGTGTTGAATGTGTGGTGGTCGCCAGCGCGGTAACCCCCGAGAGTGGCCTCGTCGGCCCCCAAGTGTCTAGAGGTGCAGTGTTTATGAAGGAGCTGGCGAGTAGCATGTCTGTCTCCCAGAAGCATTGATGAGCGACTGAAAATGGCGGCGACTGGGATAGCTGAGGTCACTTTGCTCCAGAGCTCCCTACACCCCATTTACCCTCCGCTCCAGACTGTATCTGTGGGACTCTGAGGTCAAGAAACCAGCTGCACCCCCTTTTCCCTCCCACCACCTTCACTAGTGCGTGCTGCCCCGAGCTGACCACGGTTGTCAAATGTTTTCGGTAGTTTCTCAAGATGGCATCATCTGCCTAGTTATGTGCAGATCAGGAGGACCCTGCCTGCCACTCCCTCACACCCCAAACACCCACCCCCACCCTGCACCCCTCAGAGCTGGTCCGACTCCACAATGCCAGCTACCCCCTACACCTCCCTTCCCCCCAAACAGTGTCTGCGATGTCCTGGGGTTCATTCACCAGAGCTACCTGTGATTGTCATTTTTTGCAACTGAGTCAAGATGGCCATAAATTCCTAGTTGCATGCAGATTGGGAGCAGGCTGCTCGCAGCCACCCTCTTTCCTCCACTCCTCCCCCTCAAAACCGGATCAAGTTCAGAGGAACGGGCCCCCTACCACCCCTACTCCCAAAGGTGGCTTTTCTGAAGACCTCCATTATCAATCCAGCCTGGAGTTCGCAAAAACCAGTTTTACGTACCCCAGCATCAGCCCTGAGACTGCTTTTTTGTATTTTTTTGTGAGTTGGCATCCTTGCAGTACCTGTTTCAAAACAATGCGCCCTCCCCGCTAGAGTATTCAGAACGTGTTTTTTTCTAGTGTTGGTTTCCCTGCCTCTGATCGCTGGCCCTTTACCTCCAAAGTGCTGCCTCGGCTATGAACGAAGCTTGCTTCAAGGGCAAAGCGACGGTTTCCCTAGGGAGGCAGTGGTGGAATTTTTAACTGACTTGGACTATTTCCCCTCCTCCCTACAAACTATTATTTTCGCTTGGACTCTGACGCTTCCTCCTATTATTTTCGAGACACAAGAGCCTAGTGAATTCTCAGTGAATAAAAAAATTTCACATCTCCCGCAGATATAACGTTATTTTTTCCTCACTAAGAAATGCACTCCACATGTTTTTAACACACAATAAATTCAAATAAAAATATAAACTGTTCTCCAGTAAACTTTATTCCCATTTACAGCATTCTTATAAGACATTTTAAAGTTTATTCCTGTCTTCCAACAACTTTTAACAACTCACAGATTAATTTTCATAGCAACGCAGATTTAAGACATAATTTTAACTTGTTACAATTTTAAACATTGAAAGAACACCATTTTTAAAAACATGTATTTTTAATTCAAGATTTAACTATTATGGTGTAAGTGAATACACAAGTTCAACTTTCTTTTCAACCATTATAAATGTATGTTAAACAAACATGTTGAAAAAGTTGTTTAAGTTTCAATCCAACATATATTTATACATCAAACAGACAAAACATATGTATTTCACATAGAGTTTTTCCTAGCCCAGAATTTTTAGAGTGTACCATCGTATAGGATAATATAATATTGCAAAAGTTTATTATTTTATGCTGAGTAAAAACCAGTTCCATAATTTATTTGGGAAAGAGAGTCGATTACTGTGATGTGTATTTACAAAAGATACGGGAACAAGACATTCTAAACCCTCATGGACAATACCAGTTAGCGGATAGCCGAGAATTTAGGTCTCGACCGCCCGATGGGCCATGTGCCCGGTGAGGGAGAAAACGTTCAGAGTTGGGGAAGCGCCAGGCCATGCACAAGCTGGGAGTTTGGCCTGCGAGTGGGCGGGAGATATGCACAGCGCGAAGCAGAAAAGGGAATAAGAGAATGGTTCACTAAACTGTCGCTGTCCGCGCCCCGTACCTCCGGATGCTCGCTCTACCCCTCCCGTGCCCGACCGACAAACCCCACCTGCTTCCAACCTGCCCGGCTACCTCCCCTTCATGTGCAGAGCCTGATGCTCGCTGCTGCCACCTATACGATATGATTAGGAGGGAGACTGGACACTTTCCCTCCTACCCTGCCACAGCACCAAACTTCACTCCACAACATGGGTTCCCGGCCTGCAGCTAGCCTACACTTTACACAACAATTTGCCTTGACCTATCTAGCCCTCATCACATCTTTCTTTTAAAAGTTTTAAAGCAAGCAGATTGCATTTACGACACAACATTGAATTTTAAGCATAGTTTAAAGGTTATTTTTGTGTGAGAAAAACTTTAAATTTTAAAATGCATTTTTTTTCTTTAAATCTTACACTAGCAAAAACTTTTAAGTAGTGATAAACCACCAAAATCGTTTACACCAACTTCCAAGAACTGTATCGATACAAGTAATGAAATACGACCTACCATAGAAAATTATGAAACACAGAAATTTAATCCGAGAAACAAATTCCGGGAAACATTATCCAATTTCCAATAAATATATCATGTTACAAATACATTCTAAATAACATTAAATGGAATCGTATCCCAAATGCCTTTAAAGTGAAAAATTCCGCAAAAAATTATTTCAATTCCAGGAAATTACAACAACGAATTAAACAAATCATATTCTACGAAATTTTATCCCGATTCCAAGAAATGTAACATTAAAAACAATCAAATTAATCACATTTAAAAGGAATCTAATGCAACGGATTACCACTCAAACACAATGCATTACAATATGTACCAAATAACCCAATTAACACCTAAATGAGAATTTCTAACCTACGAGAGTTACCAATTGAATTACATATCAAATGTAATGGATTATCACCTAAATGTTAATGACATCACAATTAAAAGGATTTAATCACACTAGATTATGGCTCCAACATTAATCCAATGAAACGATAATCCAATAAAAAAGAGGATTGATTACACAATAAATTGTACATCCAAGCCCCATCCAGAGTTTTAATAAATTAAAAACACATAAAATGTAATTAAAAATCTTTTATTTAGTATCAGAAATTTTTACAAACATTGTATTACAATGTTTTAAGATATTGAATCTTAGCCCAGGAGTAGTGTGCTTTTAAGCATCCTCTCCATCGAACCAAGGATGTATCTTTCTTCCTTTTAACGATTTTATCAAGCAAATATTCATTTGGAAAACTGAATTTTAGCAATTCAAATTCGTAAAATCCACCTTTTATTGGTTCTCCATCATATGTTTCTATGTAATACATTCTGGGACGTGTTTGTCTATTTGAAATAAAGCTAAATATTTCAAAAGAACAAATCACTGCAAATGTATTCTTAAAGATCCCTTTCTGCTTCGAGATACTTATAAATTCCCCAACTTTGAACGTTGCTTTTCTTTCGTCGATGACTTTAACATTATTATAAATAGTTTTCATAAAAATATTATCCGTAACTTCTTTGAAAGCCGTTTTGATAATTCTATGATATCTAGAATTATAAAATTTAACTATTTCAGGCAAAATGTCAACCCATTTGTAAATCCTCGTCGATGTGAAATGTTTATATATTAATTGCTTAATCGATTAATTTTAACATTCCACAACATTTGCTTTAAGTTCCGAATACGCAGTGTAGTGATTAATACCATATTCGGTCTGGAATGGTGCAGAAATAATTCAGATCCTCTGTCGGTTTGGAGCAAATTTGGCTTTCTCTCTTTCAAAACGATCTTCATTGCATCGCTATCCTGTTTCCCAGTTTTGTTTTTCAAAGGTCTACTATGGTTAATATATACTTGTATCCCTTATTGCATTTTGAAAGCAATGTCATTTCACACAAATCGGCTTGAAAGAGATGATTTTTAACCATGAGTTATAACCCTTTTTCTAAAATATCTTATCCTTGCACGAGCCTGAAGCTCTTGAGCAATCTTACTAAATTTCATTGGTAATATAAACGCCTTCCGTTAACTCTTCAATAATAGAAAATTTTTTAATAAAAATATAAACCACCTCACTGAAAAAAAAAACTTTTCTTACATTCTCAGAAAATGTTATTAGATCCAAACAAACATGATAAATAACTAAACAGTCAGTTCCATATTGTTATAGTCAAGAGTATTGAACAATAATATATCGAAAACAAACTTTATTTTCAAAATACGCTTACAAATTATCAACATAATCAACAAAATAAATTATACAGCTTTGTGTCAAAAAAAGTATTGGGACAGATAACAGCGAATAATGAAAACAATTTATTTCTTATCATGAAATGAATTTTAATATTTAGTAGGATGTCCTTTATGTATTATGACCTCATGGAGGCGATTAGACATACTGTAATGGTTCAGATTTTTAAAGTTTATTTCGAATACCATTTTCAAGTATATTTAGTTGCATAGCAAGATTTATTTATTCATTTTTATTTGTAAGCCTGCCCTCAGTAATTATATATCATCGTCATACTCAGGATATCACCTCTATAAAATTTTCGTATACTTTAATTTATTCAATTGATATATTAATAGTTATTTTTCTTTATTTTATATGTGAATAATATACTATAATTGTTTTATTCGGGTGATTTGCATTGTAAGTTCGTTTCTCTTAGCAGTTAGTACTGCAGATATTCTGAGGCATTGGCCACGGAGATTTTTGTGATTACCTTAAAACTGACATGATAGTGACGTCGTGGGAAGTGACGTATGGAATTTATCGTATTTTCCCGTTTTGCAAGGCGTCATGATAAAGGCCCCGAAAAACGAGGACTCTCTCCTTAGTTTCCAAGATGGACGGACCAGCATTAAGTTAGACTGCTGAATTTTACGTTACATGTTGATCGCCCCCACTTCCTAAGGATACAAATAGTGTAACTTATGCGGGGCATAGCCTGGGAAGAGGCCCGAGGTGCATTTTGCTTAGTATCTTAGTGCTTCAAGATGTCTGCTGCCCACTCCACCTCTGCATCGATGTGAAATCTTCAATGATAACATGCAGCATAACTTTATTGCGAAAGGAGATAGCTAGATATTTTGGCATATTTATGAAATTTGAAGGAACTAAATTTAGTAAATTGTTAACTTTCATGTTAGGAAGAATTATTTGGACTTGACGAAATTTAGTTAAATTGAATATACTTAGGGTTACTGGGATTCTGTAACTATATTTCACCTCGTTTCAATCAAGATCGTCTTTAATTTCGATCGAAATGAAAAATGCAACTCTGTAACCTGTTTTTTTTTCATTTCGATAGATTTCCGGCATTTCGATCGAGTTCTCATTTCGATCGAAAATGTTGGTCGTTTTCAACTTGGCGGAGGGTTATAAGACCCATATTTGATTAAGATTTAAATATTTCAATTACTATGGGGCTGCATATTCTCACATTTCTGTTAAGAGAATGTATTTATGGATCTGGAACACTGTATATACGATTATATTGTAATTTTGCACACAGATACTTCACAAAATAGCAGTGTAAAATATTATTTTGAAGGGCAATTTATATTAAATATGTTATGAAGTGTTTTAGAAATAGTAATACCATAACATAAGTGTTGTGTACAAGTGACACACAAAGTATTATTTTAGGTTACAGGATAAGGACTGAAGGACAGCTAGAACAACCAAGTCATATGGTCTGTAATTTCTTGTGTTTAAATGTTTTGTACTTTTATTTTATTGTAGGAAGTGTTATATGTAAATGACTATGTGCTCACATCATTTAAGTGACATAATTCTCATAATTTCTCATAATTTCACATAATAATTTTTTTTGTTGGGTTACGCGGGAAGGTTTGTGCTCTGGGCAGCCATTCTATGTGGCCATCTTTAGTAGTCTACCGGTACTCGTGCGGTGCAGACGCCTGTCGCTGCCTCCCTGGGCCCCTCACCGTTCTTCCCCAATCATGTATCTGCAATAGCTTAAACTTTGTTCTGGAGCAGTAATTATTTTTCATATCAGCCTGCGGAGAGAGCTGCACCACAGTCCGGACCATTTTATGGACGTCCAGACCTTAATTTTACCGTAAGTGATCATGTAGGCTTCATGCCTTTTTGTGCAGCATTTGAGCCCTCCTGCATAATGGAGGAATTGTACTTTTCTGTGCCTCATATGAGGGTAATTAAATAAAACGTGTTGATGATTTTCACTGTCTTACTTTTATTTAACAAGATGCATCTCATCCCGCATAACCACTAATTTTTCTATGTGTAATCATGGCATGGGATGGCCAAAATAATCCCTTGGGAGTGAATTGCATTTTAGGGGAGGCCTACAGCCCCAACTAGTCTAGGCAAGACGGATTATTTTTACCTCTGCAAGATCTTCAGCAGCAAATTGGAGTCAGTCTCCAAGAAGGCGGAACATTTGGGGTAAGCCACGCCAGCCGTCGGCCGCACGACCCCGCCTCCTCTCTCGTGTTCACCACATAGTGAACTGGCACCTATCTGAGAAATATCAACATCTACATTCCAATCCACTTAACCTTACCATCCCCCCAATGGTCCATACCTCATAAGCCATCACTACAAAAGTAATTTTCTCTTTTAGGGCAAAAAAAAATGTGTTTCTCTTGAATATCTAAGACTAGACTGGTCTTCCTCGTGAAATATGCTTCATTAGTAAAATCTAGACTTAGCTCATCAGCAACAAGACATTTTACCGTTCAAGTAAAACATGAAATTTTTACTTTTATGACTGTGCAACAAGAAATTGGCAATGGAACGTTTGTAGCTGTGGAACATTTGAAACATTTCTGTACTTCAGAGGTAAGGTGTCATAACTCCATGTAGTAATTTTTTGAGTAGGAGAGGAAAACAGATGACAATTTCGTAAACATTTTGTTTAAATTACACAATTTAATTTTGAAATGTTAACATTATACAGTCGAAATGTACTTACTTGGCTTTTATGTATATAGAAATGTATTTTTTTAAATTTAATTTTTCTAAACAGAAAATGGCATTATGGCAGTGTACCCCTAACTACATAGGTGTATGTGTTGCATTTATCCAACGTAACAGAAAATTATGTCCACACAAGATCAAAATAACACAATAATATTTACTTGTGTCTTAAAACAGTAACATTAATTAAGCTGTAAAATCACTAAATTTCTAATCAAACTGATATCGTAAACATATTATGTTGGTCAAAATAAAATGTTTTGTAGGAATAACACTCAGAAACATACAGCATTTAGCTTTTAAATCACATTGACTACTGTCATTACCTTTTTTAACATACAGCATTTCCTACTAAGTACTATTGTACACATACTGCCTAAACAGTTTCAGTGATATCTGGAAAGTCACCAACAGAAAAAGACTTTGGCAAGCTTGTGTAGTAATCGTGAAACTGTTGTGGAATCAACTGGTGTAGCTTAATCAGATCTTTATATTTCAGAGAACTTATTTCTTTCAATGAATCCCGCAATGGCTGCACAATGTGGGGCATCGCCAAGCTATGTCGAGGCTGTCACCGAAGGTCAACTTCCTGAAACTTTTCTTTCTGGAATGAGGTTTTGTAAAACAATGTACCGGAACTTTCTGTCCTCAGCTGAATGTGGGTCAGTACTTGCTGACCATCAGTTCCTTTGCTTCTGGAAATAAAGGGAGCAGAAGGGCCAACGAACAGAATGTGCAAGTTCAGGATATCATGAACTTCCATGCTGAGAACCTCTACGTTAGTTTTTACCCCACAGTTCCTGACCATCTGTTGCCAATTCCAAAGTGTCACAATAGACAAGTGTGACTGTTTTTTCTTTGCTCGCTCGATTATGGTGTGTATGGTGTCGACTTCCATGTGGGTATGGCCTTTCAAGAGATACTTATGATTTATTACCTTCAGTGACTTAAAAGTGTGCAAGAGCCAAAGGTAGCAAGCGATCATCATAACATTTATGTTATGTCTGGCGCAGTTATCTGACCACACGGTTATCTCTTCAATATCTGAGTTTGGAAGTTCTTGCATCGCCCATTTTAACATTCCTGAAGGCATCTCAGTTCCTCCTCTACCACCTTTAGTTTTGTCCCACATTACATATGAACCTCTCTTAGTGGATGAATCATGTATCGTGTAATTCAGAGTCCAGAGTGTTCTTAAATTTAACGAAACTCCTTCAATTTTAAGTGGTATTGTATTAATGCATTTCTGTAGATCCACAGTAAAAACATTTTTCTTACAATCATTCTTTGCTATTTCTTTGTCTATTTTCTTTATGTCATACCACAACCTTGCTTCAGTTAAATTACATTTTTGTCTTTCCTTTACTTTAGCAATGTCTTCTTCAGATGCGGCTTCTTTGATGAGGAGATGATAGTCACAATCATTACAGGTATCTACATCAGGTTGATGGAATGCTAGGTTGAACTCAGTATTAAAAAAATCTCTATATAACCAACTTTTGTCTGTCATTTTCAGGAATATTTTTGTCTCTGCATTCTTGCACATACAGACGATTCATTCTTTCAATAGATAAATGGCTTCCCAAATATTTTCGCTGTGAACGTTCACATGTGTAGTGACTGAAGTAAGTTGGGAACTTTGCTATGTGATTTATTATTCCATTACGAACAATTACCTTCAGCTTATTTGGTGGTGTTTGTCTTCCTCTTTTATCACATTAAACACTGCCTCTATATTCTTTCTTCTTTGATGCTGTTGTAACTGCTGTATCAGAGATTGCCCAAGTAGCCAAGAAAAGCTTTTTACAAACCGTAATAGATTTGGTATGGATTTCAAAACTATACTAAAGAGTTTTGTCTCGTGATTTGCTACTATATACTGGTCGTTTTCGTTGAACAGTTTTCTCTTTAACTCTCGAAACCAAAAATTGTCTTTTCTTGTCCCAAGACGTTTCTTCACTCCAGTAATTGTTAAATATCCTTAAGCGATCTTCTTCTGAGATATTCTTTGTGCATGTCATTCTACACTTTTTACATGGTGACTTCATTCGTTTTGCTGTAACTAGCTTCCCTTTTTTTTGACACATACTCTTTCCCAGGAATGGTATTTGTTTTACGAATACTACTTTTCCATATTTTAATACATCTCGTACAATTCCTTCCTCGCTCTTGTTTAGGTTCTTGAGGGATATCACTTTCTTTGTCCATGTATTCATCTCTTATCAGTTTTCTATTTGTTTTTTGGGAGTTTTCCACTACACTGGGTTCCATGTTACTTGTATACATATTCTCAGGCACAAAGTCTGGATCTCTATCATTATCATCACCATCGAAATCATCATCCTCACTAAGAGCTTTATATTCTTTCATTATATATTCTAAAGAACACTTTGACATGGCTACCTGTACATTCCTTAATGGTTGTAATGTATGTATGTATGTGAGGATTATTACCTGAGAGGGGTCCAGAAATGGTACCGTCACAATAGGGCACTGGTGTAGACTGTGTAAATGATGATGTGCCACAAGCCTCTGATAGTCTCCCATTATCATACAAAACACAATTACCTGTGTTGTTCGTGAAATTCTTAAGCTTACAATTCTCTAATGCCGAATGATGTGATGTATCACCATTCCCTTTATTATGATCTCCACTAGCAAGTACTGCATTACTTGTGCGTACAAGTTCACCCACAGTGGCAGCACTGGTAGACCCACAGCTTGGTGCAGTTTTAAGTGTTGAGCCTTTGAGATCCCCATAAACATCCAGAGAATGATATTTTAGTAGATACAGATAAATTATTACAGTTATGTAATCACAAAATATATTTAAAGCTTTATACAATGCATTATTACCCATATAAACAGCAAACGAATTTTCACAATTGTCGGCATTTGGTACACATAATTATAATGAGTATTATGTAGCATAGTGTCTGAAATGGCTGCACTGTAACCCGACATCACAGTGTAGTGCTTTTTAAATAAAATATTATTTAATAGTAAATCGTATATTTATTTACTTTTTACTAAACCAATATAATTCTGATATGCTTTTTGTACTAGATAAGATAACAGAAGCTTATTCAGTAAAACTGTTAGTTTTTTAGTGTGAATTGCTGTAATAATGTGAAATAAGCTATATGTACAGTAACTACAGAGGTTATAATATTATTTATATTAACTTGCCATCTGTTTTATTACTAAAGCTTCCTCTTGTTTCTTATGCAAGACGAACAATAACCTTACTCCTCGAATGCATCATTTAGAACGAAAATAACTATTGCAATCTGAAAACCATCGAATTACAAACACTAAGTTACACATTGAACCTAAACAAACAGCAGCATAGAAAGCCACAGACTCGGTGCGTTCACGTTACAATTTATGGAGGTGGGAACGAAAGCATAGAGGTACACAGCTATAACTCCATGGAGACATAGTGTTACTGTACTATACGACAAGAAATGATTAATAGGTCATTAGAGGTAAACAGTATAGAATGGGACTTACTGCATCATACCTCTACGAAAGCATACAAATTGTTTGGAATATTCAACACTTATTCGTAAGATATACAGCACAGAAAATACTACAGTACACCTAACTCCATGGAGACATAGTGTTACTGTACTATACGACAAGAAATGATTAATAGGTCATTAGAGGTAAACAGTATAGAATGGGACTTACTGCATCATACCTCTACAAAAGCATACAAATTGTTTGGAATATTCAACACTTATTCGTAAGATATACAGCACAGAACATACTACAGTATACCTCTGAATTGAGCATTGTATTTTGAAAACAACGATATAAATAACTAAAAACACACACATTTGGAGTTACGACACCTTACCTCTAAGGTACCGATTTGTTATCAACAAACCTTATGAGATTTTGTTCTTGTAAATTTTTAAAAGTTATTTTGAAATAATTGTGCCAGCAATACCTTAATCAAATAGTGTGCTAACACTCAATGAACCTACATATAATTCTATGCGAGTAGTACTCGCTCTTTGAATACCAATGACATTTGGAAAATAGACACAGCACATGTTAAAACCACTAGGATGCTCATGCTCACTGTGAGACACCAATTGTCCAAACAACCATTGAAAAAGTTTACAAATGTCCACTCTAGATGAAATGTGAACATTGTATGAGACGCCAATGGATTTAGAGTAAAAGCGAGGATGGCCACTCACTTCTCCTCCTCGCTGGCCACAGTTTTTTAAATTGAAAACAATTGGCAACAACATGTCCATCCTTTTTACAAGACAAACAAACAGGCAGGTTACTTTTGCGAGTGATGGAGGGTTGATTACCTGTCTCACCTGGTTTTACATCTTTTCTCTCGTCCTTAGTGTCTCCCCCCTGATCCATAGGCTTTTAGTCCTTTGATTTAGTTCCACCTGATTTTTCTTGTACAGAAAATGCACCTGATTAATCTTGTTGGAATTTTTGAAAAGTGTTACTTTTGAAAGAAAATTCTGACTATTCATGCCTATGATCAACTTACTGATGTTTTGAGAATGGATACACATTCTATCTAATCCTGCGAAATTTATTGTCTTCTCATGAAAAACAAGACATGTGCATGTTTATGGTGCAAGTCGCTCCAAAATATTTTCAACAACTTCCTGTTTGGTAAGTGACAACCTAATACAAAAGTAGCTTCTTTAATGCTACTTGCGTACAACAGACAGTGACTCATAAGGACCTTGCAGAGGTTTGGAATGTTTCAAATGCGTCTCAGTCAAAGGCCTGGTAGAGATTAAAAAAAATGTAAAATTCCTTGGTGATATGCATAAAAACCGAGACTCTGTGCAATGGTTTATTGGGTATGTTCACTAAGTGGTCCCTGAGTAAAAGGAAAAACAACCTCCAACAATTGAGGTTCAGGTATAGAACTACTTTGATATAAGTAAACTATCGTTTTCAGGAAATCTTAAAATTTGGATACATCTAGACCATCTGTAATAGGCAAGTCCTTTAACATACTGTTACGTGTTGTAGCTGGCACCATGTAGGTGACCCACCTCGACCCTTTTCGCTCCCGGAACGATGCGCTCGTTGCTTCGCCCCCACCCCCTTTTCAGGGAAGCCCGTGAATGATGGCAGCAGCGAGACTAGCTGAAGTCACAGTCCCTCCTCTCACCTGCTGGAGATTATGACAAATGCAGCGATTATGAAAGAATATTCAGGTGAGGCTAGCTGGCACCATAACCCTCCTTCCCTTCGCTGAGGAGACAGACACCTGTGGGAAACACAGGAATATTCTTAGAATTAGGACGCTCGGTGTAGCGCCCGAGTTACAGGGAAGACTGGGTGATGGCCTACGGCACTATGTAAACATATATTCGCGTGTTTCTTTTACTAGTGTATATTCCGAATATTTTAATATTGAAGTTCAGGGTTAAGTTGTGTACATGAGTGTCTTGTGTTATGTGTTATATTCTGTCCCAATATGATTCCTTTCCAAGTTGAGGTAAATATCTTAAGGTGCTAACCTTACAGTGTATTGTTTCTTGTGTTTTATTTTTATGATGTTTGGTTTACATAAAATCAGGATTGAAATGTTCATGCACTTGTTGTGCAGATACCAATATCAGTAATAGTCAACGCACTTAAAATAATTGTACTGTGCAACATTAAGAATACTATTGCATATTTTATAGAATAATCACTTGCCTTATGCTCACACCCATTCTTACTTTAAAATTCTTATTACAGTACAGGCAGTAATAATACTGCACATTCCCAGTATTTAATTCTAAGTAGCCATAAACCAGCTACCATACCATGTAGAATATAGGCCACGTGGTTGGATAACTTCACTTCCTTGTTATCATTCATTAATCAACGTTTTTGTTTAGTAATTGCTTTCGTAAATTAAATGCCGAGTATTTTTAAGCATATAGGCATGATAAGCTTCACGAAGGATCAATTCCGCGTAGCCACACCCCACTTTAAATGTGTATGCAAATTGAGGTTAGGTTTCTACAGCATCTGCGTACATCATAAGGTTACTTTTCATTTTATATTTTTAGTGATGAAATTTTGATATTTATAAGGAAGGGTTTTTATGTTGTCACATTTCATCAGTCATTCCATTTATTGTGCTCATGTATTGTAATATCACAGTCAGGTGATTTTCAGCAGAAGTTTTGGTCAACCAGCAAGCTCTGCACCAATCACTTGTTCAATAGTGTCTCATCTTTCTTGTGGGGTGGCTGCCGTGTTGCGCCACTCCGTGCCTTCATAGCTTGTGTTACCAATCATCTTAATTTCTCTCATGTAGCTTTTGTATAGGATCATTAAAAAGCATTAGTAACCCAGAGTGTGTGCCACCACACAACCCCAGCGGATTTGTACATGGCTGAGACATAAGTTGCATTAATTACCATTTAGGCATTGAGCCATTTTGTGCAGTTTTAGAACCCACCTGCCTTAAATGGTGGTCAACCATGTGACATGGCGCCATGATGCCTCAGTGGGTAGATGCATGATTTAATGAGCAGTGTAATTTCGAAGGTTATTTTACCTGCAACACAAGACATCGCGGGATGATGTCGTGTGAGTCGGTAGAGATGAGGTTTCCTCCAGGGTCGTTCGGTAGATGATCAATTCTATCCTGGACAGCTGCTCCTTATAAATGCGCTGTACAATTATTCTAAATACGTAGTCACAGTGGCCTGTTCTGGTCAGCTCACACACCCATGTTACATAATATTGCAGCATACGAAAGCTCGCCTATTAAGTTGATGCACTCACATGCCTGCATTTACACACACAATACTTGCACATTAAAGAATAAAGAAAATACATATTAACACACTGGGTGAAACACTGCGCTGTAGTTACCCTGCCTCCCAGCGGTGCCTCTGCGATAGGCGTTGCTTCATCCATTGTCGGAGCTGCTGTTGGTAGCGGCACTGAATCTGATGTGGTGGTGCTTGTCGACGCTTACCATCAAGCATCATCAGCGCTGCTTCCTCCCATGTACATTACTCTCTTGCTCCCTCGCTTACATGCACATTTGCTCCTTCACTTACTTGCACGTCTTCCCTTGCTTGCTGTTCCGGGGTGGTAGTTCTGGCCTGCAGTTTTCCCACGTCCTGTTTCGTGCCTGTGTCCAATCGACTCCTGGTAGGTGTTGCCACATCTGGTGTCGACGGAATTTGCACGCAGGTGGGACCCCTCCGGCTGAGGTGCTGGCCCACCTTCCTCCCCTATCGCCTGCTCTCCTTATTCGCTGGCTCTTGCGCCGTCACAGGTGTCCTAGTCACCAGGCCTGTTCTCGCCGGGGACGTCACCTAGTGGTCTTTTCACATCATCTTGGTGCGACTGGACCAGTCTCCTGTCCACTCGGACCAGTTTGGTAGTAGGTCCGATGCTTCGGTCACTCTTGTGCGGGCTGCTCCACCTCGCTGCCAGCCCCGCTAAAAAGTTGTGCTTCGCTGTGGATTGCGGGTGTGTTCGCAGATAAAAATGTTGCCCTGCTAGCAGTGCCGGCAGTGCTCTCGCATTGTCGGGACCCACCCCGCGGTGTAATGCTGTTGGTGACATACCTGTTCGTGTAGCTCTTGGCATCTCCTTTCCTGCTGTCCTTCGCTATTCTCTCCACTACTACATGTCGGTTCCTGCAGACATTGTTTTTCACCCAGCAAGGCCAAGTTGTGGCCCAGCAGGAACTGGGCGGGTGTTCGTCCAGTGGCTTCGTTAACACGCCGGCGAAGGGTGAAGAGGGCGGCAGGCAGGTATTCGGCCCATGTGTTGTGCTTCTCACCCATACAGAGCAGCAGTTGTAGCTTCAACCCCTCGATACGGAGCTCCATGGGGTTCGCACGGGGATGGTAAACCACCGTCTTCAGATGGTACATCCCCCATTAGGTGTACTTCTCCTGCCATCTCCTGCTGGTGAATTGTGTGCGGTTGTCGGTGAGCAGTTGTTTCGGGTATCCCCAAAACACGAAATATTCTTACTCCAACACCTTTAAAAATGTTTTGCACATGCACACCACTGAGTGGGTATGCATCCACCCAGCACTAGTAGTTATCTGTGACCACCAGGATAAACTTCTTGCCATTTGTTGTAGCCTGATAAGGTCCCAAAAATCGAGACTCACTGTCTCGAACGGTCGCATAGGAAATCGTGGCAGTTGTAGTGGCCTTCCATCTTCTCTATGTGACTTAAACAGCTGACACATCACACATCTCCGCACATAGTCATGCATGTCACATGACACTCTCAGCCAATAAAATTTCTGGTGTATGTTTCTAACTGTCTGTGCTGTTCCCAGGTGTCCCGTGGTCTCACTGGCATGTGTGTGTGTGTGTGTTAGTGCTAGTATCCTCTTATTCACTGGTACAAATAACCTCCACTTCATCGGTTATTGCGCAGAACAAGTTTCCAATCGGCCGTCCATCAAACGCCAATTCTTCACTCACTGTGTCTCACACTTTGCCTTCACTTCGTTTGTGAACAAACACTACCTCCCTCTGCATCTCACACACGAGTACATCACCCTCTAGTGTGCTCATTGCATTTACATATACCTCGTGTAGTAGTTCCTGGCTGGTTGGAGGTAGGACATCATCCCATTCTGCATTCTCGTTCACGACCGTGCTGCTCCGGTTGTCTCGTGACAGTTGATCTGCCAGATGATTTTCTTTTCCCGGGAGTGCTCTACCACAAAGTCATATGGTTGGAGGAGCAGCGTCCACCGGGTCAACTTCCTTCTGGCTTCCTTGGTGTTGTGGAGCCATACAAGGTAACGGTTGTTGGTGCAGAGCACAACTGCCTGTACTCCAGGTAGGGGCTGTACTTCTTCAACGCCCTCACTACCACGAGGTACTCACGCTCGTTCACATCATATTTTCGCTCTGCTGCTCCCAACTTAGCACTCATAAAGTCGATCACCTGTCGCATGTTGCTGTCTCCACACTGGTAGTGGACAGCTCCAAGTCCCTCTTGTCTTGCGTCTGTTTGCAGGTATAATCAGTCTGTCCAAGATTCGAACCATCATGGATTGAAACGTGGCAGGCGCATATTTTCGTACGAACTGCAATATGCAGAACTGACAGCGCATCCCATCCAGCATGGTGAATGCTATTTTCTCCCTGTTCAATTGCTTGATGGGCACCTGCCAGTAACTGCTGTGCAGGTACAACAAAGTCATAATCTTTGCATTGCCCAAGGAACTCAACACGTCTTGCACACTCATGTAAGATGGTAAGGCACTGCAGGTTACCTGATTAATGGGGCGGAAGTCCACGCGAAACCTCCAGCTGCCGTATTTCTTTGGCACGAGTGTCATCGCGAAGTTGTAGCAAATCATAGTCGGCTCTGTGACGACATTCGCCGACATTTCTTTCACCTGTACTCGTATGATTCTTGCTTGGTGGGATAGGTAGCTTCTTTGTGCAGCATAAATCGGCTCCTCTCACGTCAACTTGATTTCATGCTCCGTCATAGTCGTGCATCGAAGTGTGTCATATTCCATGAAAACTTTACAACGCTCGCTCAGCAGTCGCTGGAACGCCACCTGGTGTTGTGGCAGGACTTTGTGGACGAAATCACTGAGTTTGATGGGTGGTAATTGCTCTGGGTTTTTCCGATCGATGTTATACACCATACATCACTCAGTGGCACCAAAATCGTTCTTCCTGGCAGCGGGTTCCACAACGGTGATTTGTTCCTGCACCCATAGCACACCTAGTATTGCATATTCTCTAATCTCGTCGGTGATAATTGCTGTTGTGATCGTTTCCAGGTCACATACCTGCACCATCACAGTCGCCTGTCACTCCATGTTGTGGCTGTGTTGCCCCGTTGCCAGTCTGATGACGTGATTCATGGGTGTGACATCCTTTGCATTTACAAATCATTTATGTACAAAATTATGCGAAGTAATAGTTAATAAGTCAATAAGTGTGTGACATGGATGCCCATTCAGGTGGATTTGAATTCTAATGAATTGTGCCATGTTGTCACTGATCGGATGCACGAATTATTGCTGCAGGTTTGTATCCAAGTGCTTTGCTCTGACTGGGGCATCGGTGGCATCTAGCCGCCTTACCTCTGCGGGCCAGTTCCCTGATTGCTTCTTGCCGGGCCATGATAACTGTCTAGGTGCGGGTTGTTAGGACATCTACTCTGCCAGTGATACAATTCCACTGGCCGACAATTATGACATGGAGTTCGGGGCAGGAAGTCCCCTCCCTCTCTGCCATTATGACTTCTCTCACCAGATAGTATGTTGTGCACCCGATGAATGGGGTTATAGTGGCGGCATGCATTCTCCCTACTGTTGTTCCCCAGTCCTGTCGCTCTGTCTCTTTGCTGATCTCCTCCCGTTCTTGTTTGTCGGTAGAATTGTTCATGTGGTTGTACAAGGTCACTGTTCCACAACTTGCGCTTCCCTCGCGCAGCATTTTAATCGCAGCACGCTTGACGTGAGTTCTGTTGCAGAATAACAGCTGCTTTCAGTACCTCCTCGATGCCACTGTCCATGTATGGTAATAAAGATGCTCTATATTCTGGGAGCAGTGTCTGTGTGACGATTTCCAATACTTCCCGCAACGGTAGTGCGGTTGGAACCGTCGAAATTGCTGCACTTTTTGCGTGATAAACATCGGCAGTTGCTGATCGGGTTGTTGCTCTTGCCACACCAGTTTCATCTGGGCTCGCAACGAAGTAAATGTGCTTCCGTATCTGCATTGGAACGATTGCACGGATTCGCCCCAGATGAGGCTGTAAGGGTTAATGGTACTGTACCATTTTGCTTCCCCTCCAGCGAGTTGGTTCCCGACACAGATCGTCCACACATCTTCGCAACGCCATACCTTTAAATTCGTGCAGTACACTCCTCCACAAACGCCTTTGGATCGTCATTTGCAGTACTGGAAAAAGTTGGAAGGTTTTGGAACTTCGTAGACAGTCGCATCTGTGAATTTTCCTGGTTTGTTTCTGACTTGATTTTCACTTCAGGTTTCTTTTCAGTTGCTGGTTGCCAAATTTGTGTTGAGTTCTGTCCATTGCTGTACATTGGGAAATTTATTGGGGTTGCAGTCAGAAAAGGAGTTGTTAACATGGTTGGTTGATACAGATGTTGTTGGTAGTAGGCAGGTAACAGGGTTAGGTATGGCATGAACAGTTGCATAGGTAGGAGAACCATGGACAAGGTTGGAACAGGCAGGACTGACTGAATTTCCATTGCACTGTTTATGTAGTCAACCACGTTCGTCGAGGTGATGTGTGGCATGCCGAACTCCCTCCTCGCTCGCACAGTCCATGTGCTCTTGCTTGCCAGGTGTTGTCCCTTCTCCGCTATTTGTTGTACATCTTTCCCATATCTCCTCTTTGCTACTGTTCAGTACTGTAATTTCTTCGTTCGGCTGCTCCAAAAAACTGTATCACAGATCTGCTACAAACTTATTCCAAATACTTGCAGATGAATGTGGACCAAAGTTCTGATTTGCAACTGTCACAGGTAAATTTCATTTCCGACCATGTGCCGGTTTCAGTTGCGCTAAGATACTCTTGGTGAGTTGAGTGCGGGTGATCGCGGCAGACCTGCAAGGTACAGCATGGTGCAGGAGTCAATGGATGGCACTGGTGCACAGTTGACTGCCATCGTGCGGTGAGCAGATAGCGCAGTAGAGAGGAACTCATTTCGTTCCCTTTCTCCTGCGCGGCGGCCCACGGATGGTGATGTCACACTGCAGAGGGTTTTGCGTGGGTACACTCACCTGGTATTCGTTCCCACTGGTCGGCGACAAGGTGTCGCGCTTGTGACGTCACATCTACTGCCAAAGATGGCTGCCTTGCAGCCCTTGTTTGCCCTCGCTGGAGCAATGGCGAGTACTTTGATGTTTTGGCGTGTTTTCCCCACTGACCACATGCAAATTTTCTGGCATCATGCAGGTGTCCTGAAGGCGTCGCGAAGCTGACCCTTGTTGTACCAGTCGCCAAGTTGACCGTGCAGCTACCTTGTTGCGGGCAAATTTAGGACTTTAATTCTGCAATGGTTTGAGGAAAATTTGAAAAAAGAATTTCTGTGATGCTGTGATTTCCAGGCTCATGAATTAAGTTGGGTGCCATTTTGACATGGCGCCATGGTGCCTCAGTGGGTAGAGGCAGGATTTAAGGAGTGGTGAAATTTTGAAGGTTATTTAACCCGGGGTGCCAGACATCGCAGGACGATGACGTGTGAGTCGGTAGAGACGAGGTTTCCTGGAAGGTCGTTCGGCAGACGACCAATGCTATCCTGGACTGCTGCTCCTTAATAAAGTGCCATACAATTATTCCACAACCGGGATATGATGGTCACTTAAACCATCCAATACTATTGCATCAACTACAGCATTCCCAGGTCTGACCAACACCACATCCAGCACTGACACAACGCCCTCCTCATTCCATCTCGGAGGTGTTTATACTACCTGGACTAATCCTCTGTTAACTAACTGTGCTGACATTCTCCGCATCATGCTACCCATGCCTTCTGCACCCTCTACCCATTTCACGCTTGGCATATTCAAATCCCCTGCTACAACAACCCACTGCCTGTCCTTTAGTCTATCGACCCTCTCCTTGGTCATCTCAATTACCTGCCATTCCTGTCCTGGTGGTCTATTTGCTGCCAGGAAAGTAATTTTTCCTATTACTACCACCACTTAATGTTATTTCCATTACCTCAACATCCTTACTAACCCATTCTACCGACCCTTTAAGCCCCTTCCTTACACATACCATTATTTCTCCTCCTCTCCCATCCCTGTCCCTTCTGAAGATGGTGAACTTATCCTGCCTACATTCAATGTCCAGTATTTCCCCAGTCAGCCAAGTCTCCTCAGCTACCACTATATCCGCCCCATATCCTTCAACCTTTCCCCAGAAGCCCTCCAACTTGTTGTACACACTCCTACAGTTCACCACCATTATCTTTATACTAGTACTCTGCATTACCATCCTACATTGCTTACCCCCTATCTCCACCCCTGCGGCCTCATTAAACTATCCTCTCCATTTCTCTCCACTTCTGTTTCCTTGCATCTAACTGATTGCTATTTCAACAATTGCTGCTCTGCCCTGACCCTCTCCATGCAGCCAGCTACTTCCCTACCTAGCAGATCACCTAGAATCCTCTTTCCCTGCTTTGTCAGATGAACCTGGTCCCTCCCTACACTTTCCCAGCCTACCCATTTCCTACTATCTATAAATGTAGCCCCCAAATCCCTACACACCCTCTCATATACCTCACTTGCAGCCACTGCCTTCCTGTAGGACACTCCTTTCCTAACCAGCACGCCACTGACTACTACCCTAGCTCCAGGGAACTTCTCCCACACTTTCCTCAGCAATCCCCTGAGGTCCCGCTCTACCTCCTGCCCCACCTCCCTTCGAGCCAGATCATTTCCCCCTACATGAATTAGAACAACCTTTGCCACCATGCTACCTCTCATACTACTAAGCCTTTCCTTCAAATCTCTGGTATTTGCCCCGCCCTACCAACCCAAATGCTGCTTTATACATAATTTACTTCCTGGCTTCCCTCAGCTCTACCCCCTTTACAATACAATGGCCTAGAAAAACTACCTCTGGCTCCTTTCCTGCAACCTGTTTCTGCTTTGTGGCTCTTCCACCCACCTGCCTACCCTTGTCTACTTTGTCTCTTACCTGATCCCTATCTCCAGCCTCCTGCAGCACCCTTGTTTCCCTCCCTTTGGCCAGTCATTCTCTTTCCCCTCTGGCCCTGAACTGCCCACTTTGTTCTGCTTGCTGGTCTTTGCTAATCCCACATTTGCAAGCCTTAGCATTCAGCTTCCTACCTTCTACCACTGCCTGTTCCCTGCTTTCTGTTTCCTGTTCCTCTATTCCTGATTTCTTCCTGCCTACTATTATCACCTTATCCCTTACTACTATTTCTTGCTCCTCTAATCTTATTTGCCATCTTATGTCTCCTACTGCCTTATCTCTTTCTACTGCCTCCAACTCCTCTGTCCTCCTCCTTAATCTTACCACCTCTATCTCTGCCTCCCTCTTCCTCTGTCTTTCCTCCTGCAGTTCCTTCTACAGCCCTACTTGCATTCTGCCTGACTCTTCCTCTCTACTCAGCTTTTCCTGCTGTGGACCAGCTTGCATTTTCCTTAGCACCCCCTTTACATTTTCCAACTCCTCCTGTTACTTATCCACCTCGTTTCTACTCTACTCTTACCCATGTCATTTCTGACCTTTTCCTCCATCCTCTCAATCCTATGCATAATTTCCCTTTCTTTCATGCTCATCAAATCTACCATCTCCCCTTTCCACCTCTCCTCCTTAGCCACTTCCATCCTTGGCACTGGCACATCCTCTACAAAGCTTCCCCTCAGCATATCCCAAATCGAGTTTCCACCTTCTCCACTTATTT
This sequence comes from Dryococelus australis, assembly GCA_029891345.1. NCBI lineage: Eukaryota > Metazoa > Arthropoda > Insecta > Phasmatodea > Phasmatidae > Dryococelus > Dryococelus australis. Next base: position 136,836,114 of record CM057009.1, on the reverse strand, counting down.
GTGTTTCCTTCTCTTCCGTTAATTTGTTCCCTACCACCGCCACTAAACCTTCTCCCTCAGCACATTCCTCATGCCTCCACTCATGTTCCTGAAGTGATCCCAGTTCCTCCTCCCTTATCCCTATACACCAACGTGGTACCAGCTGCCATACTAGTCGCACTACACCCCGCTATCTAACTTTCTCCACACCTTACCACAGTTACTGCACTTACACCTCCCTACCATTTTTTAAAAAAAGATAATTTAACTAACTTAAAAACTAAACTACTTTCCCTTATAACATACACCAAATACCTACGTATACGCACACTTTCTTAACTAGCCTAACTTACACCATACACCCTTTACCCTCGAAAAATAAAAAAAGGCCTCGGCCCATGCATACAATCGGACATTACTCCCTCCTTATTACTAATTACCACATAAAACACTAATCTTAAATCTAATTATACCTCAAAATATTCCTCCACCTATATTTAAGCCTATTGCTAGAACTAATTACAAGCCAAAACAACTTTAAATACGGAACGACACAACCTGTATTCCATCTGTGGCGTCCATCTTGCTGGTTATCATCAGATAACTTATCTATGGAATAGTAATTCCATACATTTATCTAGAGATTGTAATAATGGCCCTTAATAAAGGTGTGTCCGAATAGTAATATTCTTATTCACAGCGATTACACATATTTTATATATTGCCATGTACAGCTATACATAAACAGTGAACAAACACATGAATGCGAGACGAGATCCCTGGGGTCCGTTCCACAAAACAAAAATCTACAAGTAACAATAAGTGAAAAGACTTGTAACTCGTCAGAAGTAAAAAATTTGTGTTTCACAAACCTACAACCACTTACTAGTGTCTACAAGTCAATTTTTACAAGTAACGAGTGAGTTTTTGAATAGTTACAAGTTGTTCGGTTTCATGACTGCTCTAGAAACTTGTAAAAAAAACATCATATTCTTACAAGACTGGAGAGATGGGTAGAAATTTCTATAAGTTATTAATAATAGCTTGTTTGGTGTCTAATTCAATTTAAATCCAATTGATCATACTTTGTTATTGTGAACCATAAACACAAATGATTATTAGCAATTTAGAAGAAGATTAAACAAACATAATTAAAATAGGTATCAGAGACATCGAAGAAATTTAGGTTAAGAGATGAGTAGTTTTGTTTTATTATGTATATATAATAGCTTCACTAACAGCTTATAAACCCTGGATACAATAATATTATGTTTTACATTTCCAGTTTATGTTAATGGTAAATCCATCTCATTATCGACAGACAAAAGCATCATGCAAGACAAAATATAAAACTTTTATATAAATGTGTGTTTCATTCGTATCATCTAAAACGATTATAATTATTTAATCTTTTGGTGCATGTAACATAAAAGAAAGGCCCTACCTAATGTTGTAGCAAAATAGTATTGTTTCAATTCTTTCCAATGCAATGTTTTTTTTTTTTTTTTTTTTTTTTTTCAAATTTGAGTGAAATGAATTTTTTTTTAGGTTGTACCTCTTTCCCGAAATTTAAGGCCAAAAGCCATCACACTGTCTGGAATATTTTCGCATTTCTGTAATTTTTCAGGCATCGTTAACTTATCTGAAAAAAGTACCAAACAAGACATCTTTGGTTTCTCTGACCTTGTTCAGTTTAGTCAATTTAATTTAATTTTATTTCGGCTCTTTGTTTACTTGTAAAATAAACGTGCACACTTGTAGAAACGTACTAGTAATAACTAGTGTACCGAAACTTTTCAGGAAACACAAATTACAAGCAGTTGCACATAATATTGCTGTCCGTGAAATGGAATTTACAACTACTTGTAGATAGAAGTACTTGTAGCTTGTAACTAATAAACTTGCAGTTTTGTGAAAAGGACCCCTGATAATAACGACACACACCCCGTGTGAAATATGGTGAATTTAGGTTAGGAACAGGACATAAAGACATCAGATTGTAAACATGCCCGTACAATTTACAACTGATTTTTATTTTACGTAGAATAATTTTACAGTGCCAATGAAAGTGTATTGTGTATAATTTCGTCATCCTTGTGCCTGCATCGTCTACATTCAAGTATCATTAATTAGTTTCACCTGAATAACGGGATTTTGCGATATTATGCGTGAAGTTGTGTTAAGGCGCCAGCTCTTGCGCAGATATTTTCAGTAGTAGCGTCATCGCATCTCATGGGGTAGGAAGTTCGTGAGTGCCCACTCCAGGGACTTCGCACCCTTTTTACAGTTTCAGAGCTCTCCGAGCTATAGTGGAGAATGGTATCATTTGTGCCTCATACGAGGGTTTATTGAATAAATCGTAACGAAACAATAAATGTCTATGTATGACTTTATTTATTGATCTGTCTGACCACATGACCACATGAAGTATTTTCATCTTAAATTGTACAACAAGTGTTTATACAGCATTGGGTGGCCAAGACAACTCACTATGAGTTAGAGGCGTATAAGGGAGGCCCGCAGCCCATACTAGACCAGGCCAAGGATATTATAGTTTGTCGGAATTTCAACTTTTTCATCGCAAGAAGAATGTTTACAACAGGAGCGACGTCGGAACACCGAGGGGAGGCCCATGGCCGTCTGCCTTCACGATCCCCAAGAATCTTGTGCTCTGCACGGGCGCCCAAACCCAAGAAATGATTTATCCAACCTTTCATCCAGGTACCAAAACCTGCAACCCCCGTTGTGTGCCAAGATTCCACCACATCACACTGCATTGATCCATGTCATGCTGTGGGTGTTAATGGCCTTTGGCAGGGCGCTGCAGGCCCAACACTCTACCCTGCCATGTCACTTACCTTCTTCCAAAGATAACACACGGGTCGACCAAATCTGTTGTCGCAATAGCCACGGATGGCATCAAATTGCCCCCCTCCCCTACTTTTCCATCTGGGATGTGGCCGCAGCTGGTACTGATGATTGATGTCTGGATGCCGGAGTTGTGGCATTATGTTGTCTTGTTGCCATTGGTTGGTAGTACTGCCTTGGCAACATCGGTACCTCAAAGGGATGCGCCATTGGTGCTGTGGTCTATGCAATGGAATTCCAGAAGTGTCGCTGCTGTACCCATTGCTGTTGTAGTCAGCTTTGCTGTTCCTTGTCGAGTTGTTTGTGTTGGTAGCAGGCGGCGAAGGTGCAGTGCTACCTACTGTGTCCTTACATTCCTCTCCACAGTCTGACAACCTTTCCTTATTGTGTGTGTTTGCACAAGGCCAAAAGCACGGTCACGAGAGTTGTGTTTGGTTGTCGTGGTTACGGCTCTGACATCCCGCTAACTGGCAGCAGAAGCGCTGCGGTCGAAGACTCCCCACCATCTTGTGTTGCTGACAATAAACCAGTCTGGGGTGGCTGGGCGCGAGATGTCGGTGTAGCAGATGCTCTCAGGGTTGAGTCGTTCGTCGGAGATATGGGCACGCTAGTGCTCGTGGGTCTTGCTGCGCGGGCGGGCAGTGCTGCAGCCATTGGTAGCTTACCCCAAGCTTCTTCCAATTGTTATAACAGGTCCCTATTGGGCGTCAAAACACCAGGCATCAGTTGAGAGCATGTTAATGTATGTGGCAGTGTTATACCAATTGATGTAGTTGTTGTTTTTGCTATGACAGCAGTTATGTTTTCGTCCTCTTCTAGCTGATCCCTATTGGGCATAGAGACACCGGGCGTCTGTTGTAAAGTTGACGTAACCAGAACTGTACTAGGCGTGTTAATTTTGATTTGCATGTCTGTCTCATCGTCTGCGTCCTGGCTGGAGGGTTTTCGATCCCTATTGGGCGTCGTAATGCCGGGCATCTAAGCACTGTTCCCCATTCCTGTAGCATCAAAATTAACAGTTTGACTTAACAAAATTCGAAGGGGGGGGGGGATTGTCATGTAGTCGTTCACCTGCCTCCCTCATGTCACCACGGTGTAATTTTAAATTCCTCCTCGCACTGATTCTTACCATGTAGGTAGTGTTGTCTAATTTGATATTTATAGGGTAAGGTCTGCTCCACTTAGCCATTATTCCTGCAAAAAAAATTTTATTTCCTGCTAATTGCGAGTGCTCACGTATGTAAAGAAAATCTCCTACCTCAAGTTAATGTAGCGGGTTTTGTGTTTTAGGATGCCATGCCTTAATATAGCGGTCCCGCTGTTCACGTACTTGTTGCATCATTTCTATTCGCCCTTTTTGTCTGTGTTCGTTTACCAATACAGTGCCAGGGCAGGCTAGTTCTCCCGGGCATGCGAGGTTCCTTCCCTGTAGTATCTCAGCTGGGGTTTTACCCGTAGCTGCATTAACACGTGTTTGTAAACAAAACAAGGCTGCTCGCATATGGTGTTGGCCATGTTGTGTGGCCTGTCCCTACGTGTAGGTGTAGTTGAATTATTTTGTTTCTTAAGCATTTTTACATTGGATTTTTAGGTTTTCAAGTTATTTGAAAATAAGTTAACATCACTGAAATGGTACAATGCCCCACATTCCATTTCTTATTGATGTCAAAATTACTACGGAGCTGTCATTAACATTTCACGTGTCCAATCACATCCATCCTCAACACATCACTAACCTGCATATCCTTATTGCTCCATTGATATGCCGGATCGTCTCTGGTTGGTGTATACAGCTGCTCCTGATGACTTGTTGGTATCGGGTGCTCCGTGATGCTGGTGCAGTGTATCAGATCTCCACACAATTACACATCCTTGCTCTTGTTCAAGAAGTCTTGCACTGCACTTTGGTACTCTTCTGGCTCTATATGGTCGATGTCACTCAACTTGATTTCTTCCAACACAGTTGTGGGTCCATTGACGTGTCCATTAACATAATTCTTAGTAAGCTGGACTATTTGTTTACACTTATTAAACTGCTTCTGATTTACTAATCATCCGTTGATAAAATTGCGTAATGCTGCAGTGTCGATTAATGCCATAGTGGAAGTAGTGTTGACACTGATGGGGATGCATAACAAACTGTCATAGTTCTGGTAGAGCTGACCCAAGTAGTTGCATGCTGTAGTTGTTTCGGGGATAGGGGGCATGGTCCCTATCCCTGCACTCAGTTTCCAGAACCCATGTTTTGTTGTTGTTGGTGGATCGGCCAGTCTTGGTAACAATGCATCTGTTCACCGGGGCAACACCTGCACAGAGCGGGTGGTGGTCATTCCGATCTGTCACTTCCACATACCAGTTGTGTATTGCTTCTGTGCTCCAGTCTTCTTATTCCTGCTGCTGTCGCTTGTGTATGCCGCACCACTCGGTGTTCGGTGGTTGGCTGGCCTCTAGGCACCCTAATGTTAATGTTTTAATGACTGGTGGGCATAGCAGTGTTTACTTTGTGGACCATATGGCAGTGCTCCCTGTTGACATAGCTCTGTGTTGTCACGTGCGATGCCGGCAGCTGTTCTGATAAAGTTTTCAAAACTATGATGTATTGCTGGTCGTAGAACTGTCTGGTGTTCTGGTAGCACTGCCGGTGGCTGTACTGATGAAGTTTTCAAAACTATGGCATATTGCTGGTCGTAGAACTTTCTGGTGTTCTGGTAGCACTGTTTGTATCACTGTTTCTAATATGTCAGCTGTAGCAACATGCTGGTAAAAACATGTCACTAGATTCTTTTTTCGTATCACAAATATTTTTAAATCTTCATGTGGCTGTTGTTTTTCAGTAAAACTGCTAACCTGCGTCTTATAGTGGCCAATGTGCTGGTATACCTTGTAGAAAATTTGGTAACTAATTGTTCCAAGGTCATCTGATACTCCTCCATAGCTCTCCACCAAACTCTCGTGTCATCTGCCAACTGTCCTCCTACCACAATTGGCCATTCTTCCATTGCTACACCAAACTGTTGCAGCCTCTGAGCACACTCCTCGATAAACACCTTCAGGTCCTCGGTGCCATGTCCCGCAAAATTAGGAAGGATGTGGAATTTTGCAGGTGTTTTGTATGGGATGACGTAGGGATATGGGGGTGGACGTGGTTCAAGTGGCGAGGATGTTGCAGCAGGTTGTTGGGTGGGTAAGCATAACATGTTAGGAATAGGCTGTGGTAAGGTTATGGTTTGCAGTTATCTTATTGGCTTGAACACTGTCGTTTGTGCAAGTGGTTGTTTCACTACATCCCTCAGTCCATTCAGCTGCCTCGTACACATTTGACACTGAGAAGGTTGTTTCGGGATTCTCCCCCACTCCCACATAGCATTTACCTGAGATTACTTACACTGGTGGCATTCGTCCTGGTTGCTTTGTTCTCTTTGGCACCAAAATCCATTTCTGTTGTACTTGCCCAATTTTGGTGTTTCTTGTCTTGAAATGCTGCAATTTGCCATAGAATGATGCAGGAAGGTTCACCAGTAGCGAAATGGAGAGCCAAAGCTCAACGGACCTATTGTACGTGAGGACACGTTGTCGTATGTGGCACACACAGGTTTTCATGAACTCAGTAAGGGTTGATGTTTATGGATAATTGTTTTAAGTATGGTGAAGGACGATTGCATTATTATTGGAAAGGAGTAGCCACTACTTGTGGCGCCAATTGATGTGAGGCCAGTGGTTCGCCTGGCTGGACAATGGGGGGATGGAGGTTATGTGGATAGGAAATCCTTAGAAACTGAAGTTCTCCGGAGGGCACCAGTCCTCAACAGTGAGAGAGCATGAGTTGATGGAAGTCCTCGGGGTCATTCAGCCGCCAGCCTGTTGGCTCTTCCCCCAGTTGTTTACGTCTTGTAGGTTAAGTACTGACGAACTTACAGAAATATATGCCATGATGCCTGGTCAAGCGAGGGTTGTCAACAACCCTCGTATGCCATTTCAATCCCAAGAGGATATTTTGTCTTCCTCAAGCCAATTATGAGTTGCGTTACTTTTAGAAAATTACAGGTTAAACAGTCGAGATGCGACTGAGAGCGAATAATACGCCAGAGAATACTCATCACGTCATTTTATTACTCTCTGAATCCCACACGGGGCACATACATTAATTGCTCGCCATTGTAGTGGGCGAACACTGAAACTGTGAAACAAAGCGCGAAGCATAAATGGTTTTAAATGTGAATTTAAGTCTGCCGGCTGTGAAGAAAATGGACCGGGGCAAGAGACAGAGCTCGCCCCGGGCGAGCAGAAACTAGGTTCCGGTATACTACATTGACCATAAACAGAATTACAAAATGATTAAGTTAAAAACGATAAAAGCCCGGAGTGGCGCGGACACACCGGTGTCTCACTACACATTCATGACTCTACTAACATGGCGGTGGGCGCGAGGCCCTGTAATTGGTCACTGCTTTGGCCGGATATCACATGACTTACATGACTATTAATTTTGTGACAAAATATGCGATGAAATAAAGTGACACAGTTTGATATTAAGTACTAAAATGGTGTGGGCATTCAACAATTATAAATTAGAATCTTATGAAATAAACATCAGTCGTTTTGTCCGCTGTGATGCGGAGTTGCCATATCAACATTCTAACCTAAAATGTTCCGCTTTTGTAGCGGTGGGTGCACAGCTCATGGTGACGTTCCCAATGACAACTTACTAAATTAAAACACTTAATTCTAAGGGAAAAATAATATGACAAACAATTACACAGTAAAAACACTGTAAATAATTTTGGTAAAAAACTCATGGCTTCTTGCCACATGACCGGCCCTGTTGCCATATCTATGGTGTATCACACCTATGGACTGGGCACGGTGACCTGTCGTGCAGCGGCTAACACGAGTCCGTAAAACAAGTGAGCATCAATTAAACAAAATATTCCTAGCCTAGCATAACCCTGAACAGCATTTGCCGTGGTTCTTATGTGTAATAATAGTTACAAGAACATGAGGAATAAATAACAACAAATACACGACACAACATATCACTTTTTAAGTATGGCACTCTGACCACTAGACTGTCAATAGTAATGTTGACATTACTTACATGTACATACATGATGCTAACACTGGCGAAAGAACAGAAACGATTACACTATTACCCTTTAAAAATACAACACACAACACGACCCTGCATAAACTTACATGACACTCGTGCACACACTTAAGGTTAAAAAGGCCTTAGAAAAACAGTTACACTATATTCTGCACTCGTGGCGCACACACGTTTCACTAGCAGGGCATGTTGCCTAATGGTGCTGCAGGAAAGGAGGCGTGGTGAACGGGCTCACCGAAGTGGTTCACGTCACTTTCAGTGTAACTTAATAAGTTTTGCTTTTAAGGGGTCTGCCTCCCATAAGCAGGATAAAATCAGTGCTAGTATCAGCGTGCGAAGTGGCCGACAACTTAGTCCCCTAGAAAAGTGGTTTGCTATAACAACAAGCATAATTTAATTGGTCATTAAATCAAATTCTCCTTCAAATTGACAGCGTATCCAGAGATTATTGTAGGCCGTCGGCCGTACGACTCCCATCATCGTTCGTTCGTTCTACCGAATATGGCACAGGGTAATATCTTCATTTCCTTCCCTACACCTGCTACCAGGCAGAACACAAACGCCATGCATCATCTTTGGGGATGCCGCACTTCATAATATTCCTACAAAAATCGAACTTACATTTACCGCTCCTCAAAATCTAACCTCTATGTTTTTCGACCACCCAATCACCATCACATCATCGACTGAAACGTTGCTGGTGAGCACTTTAGCCCGAAGGGCATTGCGCAGAACTGATACCTCCTGCCGCCTTGAGCCATAAAAGCGGATTTCTCCAATCTTCCTGGCGTACGAGATCTGCCAATATCAACTATGCAAATCCAATGATGACATAACCTTGGCTCTGCCCAACGAACTGAGTACATTCTTTACGTTAATGGAGGCCGGAAGTGCGCTACATTTTACCTGATTGGACGGAAATCTACACAGAACCACCATGTTCTATCTTTTTTCGGTGCGAGCCTAACATTAATAAATCTGCTCTTAGCGAGTTCTATCACTCTGCCTGCTAGCATATCGGCAATCTGTTCGCGAATTACTTGGGCTTGGTGTGCGACGTAACTGCGTGGTCTAGAATAAATCTGCCTTTCCTGTGTGAGCGGAATTGCTTTTCGGCAACAGTAGTCTGGTGTAGCACATCGTGTATTGCGAAGACTGTCCTACGCTCATCTAGTACACGTTGGAATGTGGTTTGGTGCTCTACTGGTATACCGTGATCGAATTCCGTCAACAATACTCTCTGCGAATTTTCCACTGTCCTACTGTGTGTTGTACACTGTCATCTGCTCCTTCGCGCCAAAATGTATTCGTCATTCTGCCGGTTCTACATTATTGTTCTGTTCGACGGTGGTAGATATGGTTTCCAGGTCACACACTCTCTCATAGTTGCTTGTTCTATTGCCGAATCACTTTGTTGGCCTGATCACATGACTGATTGGTGTAACGTCACCTTAATTTCTCCGTTACTAAATATTTGTGATATAAAACTTGTAATATGTTGCAATGTTTACAAATAAATGTCGCAACAATTACTATTCCACAAACGGTAATGTGACTTGAGAAAGCAAAACCATGCCAACCTTTTACACAAATGGCGTCTACATTTACTTGTGCATGTTTACATAATACATGGTACCGACTTTGTATGGCTTGGCGAGTACATTAGACTTATACTTTTTTGTTTAATGATCGGAGCATGTAATTTTCGGCGATGCAACAGACATTTTTGTTTGATCGATGTGGATTAAATTTAATTTTGTGTTCGGCAAAAACTTACTTTTTTTGGCATTGTTTTCGCAGGAATTTGGTTGGGGCCACAGAAAATGCTCCCTGGACATGAACTTTCAGTTCAAGCATGCTCGATGGTTCGAGTTTCGACTGTGTATTAAATCAAATACTTTTTTATAAATGGCTGTTCTTAAAAACTACTTTTGCGAGAATTGGTACCAAAAAAATTAATATTTACTAGCTTTCAACAGCAATAGTAATTTGCTGGAAGGAAGTATAGCGGCCAAGAAAAAATGCTTGTTACAGATGAATTAACCTATATTGTTGTGGCGGTAACAGCAATTTTTGTTTGTTTTGACACGTTTTTCGTTCCATTTATTTTTGTAATTACAGAGTTTTACTGTAACAATAATTATTCATAATGTTTTGTACTACGTATATCATCTCAAAATATTACTAAATTTATTACTGTGTAGAAACGAGAAACGAATGAGTCAGTAACCTATAACTGGTTCTGAGTCAAACCCATCCCTAATATTAACATTGTATTAACATGGAACCCAAAAGAATCCAAAAATTATGACTATAGCGAATTTGCCACTGCAACACATGCTTGTTATAGCATGGTTTTACTGTAGTTTGTATTGTGGGGGATTTGGCTGACTAAGTTTCCAGTTGGTATAAATAATAAAAATCCCTTTACTGCCAAGTCAGTGAATATAATGTACCATATAATTTGTACAGTAAATGTGCAAAAAGAAACTGAATAAATTAAATTTAGAATTTGACATGTCCCCCTTAAACCCCGGTTGAAACGTGACTTTTACTGCGGTAGATCAGTCACTCTACAATAGGGACTCAGTTCCCTTTCTTGCTGGATACCAGTGTCGGCCTTGTAGGCTGTCTACTAAGTAGGTATGTAATCGGGTGTACTAGGTCGGGCAACGTGCCTCACAACAACACTGGCCTTCTGGGGCAAGGTAGACTTACCAGAAATCGGCGGGGTGTTCCGAGTCTGTGATGTTGCAGTACTACAGGTCAGGCTTGTGGAGTCCTGGGTCCCACTTATTTTGGTGAATGTCAGATTGCGGTAGTTGTCCGCGTGGTAGCAGTGGTTCCACTCCGTACTTGCCCAGCTGCCAATGTGTGGGTTGACCCTTACAAGCCTGGTGTCGCTCCCACTGACTAGGGCCCATACCACTGGATGTAACTCGTAGCTGGTTCACACTGGGTTGGAGTAGAACGCGTAGGTATCAAAGGGAGATGCCGGTCTCCCCACGTGATGGGCAGCATGGACCTGCCCCCTACGAGTATAGACTCCCGGCGCAACTAGGTTTGCCACACAGACCTGCTTGGCAGCACTGAATTATGTCTTCTTAACTGCCCTTTGAGCTCCGTGCATGCTGTTGAATGGTATAGGCTCATGGCACACTAGATTTCCTTTAAGGACAAGCAATTGACAATCCCTGACTTGGCGTGTAAAGCCGACAATGGCTGGCGTCTCCCCGACATCATGCCACTGCCGCTGGGTGTGATCACAGTAGTAGGACCTCCAATCCCAAGCAGCTATTTCTGCCAGCACCTTAGCTAGTTACTCAGGTTAGCAAAGCAACTTAGGTTGGCTATCCCATCTCTGTGGGGTGCCCTAGTGGTGGAGGCTCTACCGTTCTGAACACCGAAGTGAACCGAATGGGCGACCATCAAAGGATGAGGTGTGTCTATAACTGACAGACCTCTAAAAGGGGTAATGACATTCTACTCTAAGTTAACACCTCTGCTGCTTGCTTGCCATTTGGCGGTCGAATACTGGTGGTAGATAGACATTACATATAACATAGAACTCTTGGATACACAAAAGATTAAGTATTTATTAAGCAATAAATACTTAGGTAACTCATACATGCTACCGATAAGTCTGTGCTGCGGAAGTAATTAAACTACGCATATAATGGGTGAAGGTGACCTGCTCATAGGCTACTTAGATGCAACGGAAAATGTTAACTAACTAGTTGCAACTAACAGTAACAGGGTTTGCCTAGAAGAGGCCCTAACCTTAAACAACGGAGCCACTACCAGCAAGTAGCAGCGGGTGCACACCCAGGATGTTTCGACAATTCAAGTGTTAAGTCGTGTTCAATGTCTTCATGTAGACGAAGCTTCTGGTGACAGCGATTACCAGGAGGTGTTGAAGTCTCTGGTATGTGGTGGCTGCAGCCACTGGCGTACTAGAATTTCTTGGAGAGGACCATGAAGGCCTATCGTCAGTAGAGAGCCCCAGCACAAGTAGTGTTGAGGCGGGCTACTGAAGATAACTCCCGACCTTGGTCGCGGATGGCCTTATATAGGTTCATCTGGAGAGTGCGGCGAGTCTGGACACGGTGGTGTGATGTGCCCTTGTGACGTTTGCCTGGAATGTGCGGGGTGGGAGCGCTATTATCTTGCGCTCATGATATGCCTCAGGCGCTCTACCATCTTTGGTGGTGTAGTGACACTGTCTGCTGGACACATCAGGGGGGCTGTTGTGTTGCATGGCCGCTTCAAATATCTTTTGTTTACTGTGTATCCAAAGTGTGTGCGAGTTGAACTCACTCTCTACGTATTAGTAACATGTCGTACTTGGTTTGCTCCTTCATGTTTTTAACACTCTTAGTAGAGAGAGGACAGTTCAGGAGCAGTTCGGGAAAACAAGTATATTCCAGATCTCTGACAAGAACACTTCCTGCTAGACATCTGGTAGTTGTTTCCTGTAGTTGGTATAAGCATGTAGGATGAGCTGTAGTTGTTTATAGTATATTGGTGTAAGTAGCATGTATCAATTTGACCTCCTCCCCAATCCATTGTGATGGAGGCTCATCTGTTGTCGGTATTGGTGGAGTAGGGGATAGCAGAGCTAATCCCCCCTCTCTGGAATGTCTAGACGCTCTAAACGTGTGAGAGCCATAAAAATAAATTCAACTCTTAGACAGGTTCCTTAAGGTTCAGGCGGTTGGCATCTGCCAGTGCATTTGCTGTATGTGGTGGGGCGGTGATGAGATAGTCGTAGCTCTGTTTCACTCTTACTGCGAGCTGGCTCTTCCTCTCTTCAATTCGTCCGGCCGCCCAACCTGTGTGTCGTGCTGCTAATGTGTTTACCCTCCTGTGAAGAGATTACTGCCAAGGTTAACACGGTGTATCGGGTGTCCCACGTGGCCTTTATGAATAGACATGCAGTGACAAATACAGCATAAATGCTGTGGTTATGTGATATAAATTTTTTTTTTAAAACCTGCAAAGGAGAACTACACAAATAAAAACGGCATGTGAAAACGAAGGGAAAACCCTTATATACAAAGCCTTACACACGGAAGGCAGGAGGAGAACCATTATTGTGGTGCTTGCGGTGTTGTGTTACGTTGGAGAAAACCTTGGCTATATCTTTAAGGCAACCTGTGTGTCTCATCACAAGCCAGGAGTTACAAATATGTGACATAATAGATGTTGCCAAGCCCAGATTTTCCGTTACCCGGGCTAGCAAGCCAACGATTGAAAACGCAAGTACACTTAAGATATTTTACGAGATCACCTTACAAACTAAACATGGCACTAAATCAACATTATATCACTCAAATCATTTTGCACTTTAGCGGTTCTTTGTACTGGAGTACAATGAAGCCCTCAGGCTGTCGTTTGGGTTTGACTCTTGGTCGAAGTTATACGTGATTAAAGATGCAAAAATGACATAAATGAGCATATTACCCTGAAGCAAAAATCAATAGATGGAACACATTGCACTGAAATGTCACGGTTATATTTATAGATTTACCTAACTTACATAAACGTGAATAATGAATATGTATTGAATTATCTTATTCTCTCCTTGGAGGGAGACCATTTTCTTCCTGAAATCTAATTTTACACTATGAAGTGTCTATCTTCATGTAATACTGTCGCTGTGGCGAGTGTCTATCGGTGTTACCAGTTCTTACGTGAGCTGTTTAATTTATATTGACGAGGTGATAACTACATGTAGCACTGTGTTGAGAATGGCTGCGTAACTGTGAGTTCCACATTATGTCTATTTCATTAGTAGTTTCATCTGTGCATATTTAGCAACGTTTTACTGTTGACACATGTCAAAACTGTGTTTACTAGTTCAGGCTGATGGCTATACATTGTCATTGTTTAGTTCCTGGCATTGCACATTTCACAAGTGTCGATGCACCATACTGTTTATACATGTTATAACTGGCAACTGATGCCTTAAATTGTCTGTCCTTAATGAGGGCCTTTAACGTGCCCTTATTTTCTTTACAATTAAGAGTAATTAATTGCTATTCAATACACTGTCTGCTCTTTTCTCTTACCCTGTCATCGATAGCTAGCGGTAGAGTGGCTAATCATGATTACACTATTCAACTAAGTATTTGTTCTGTGGCTATCGGAAATTGAGGCTTAATGAGAAATAGGGCTATAACGAGTTCTTATAGTTTGTGTAAGTCACTGATTCGCGACCCCGAGTTACGGAGCACTGACTTACTTGTTAGTTGTTTGGCTCTTCGTCGGTCTTCTCCTCTGCCATAGCTCAGCATGCATCGGGTACGGCCACGTGAAACGTGCCGTTTGCCACCAGGGTGATTCTTTTTACCGGCCAGGTGTTGGTCCAGCTTTGGCAGCACAGGGCGCTGAGTCGTCGTCTTCTGCAGCAACTGTTGGGGAGGACACAGCTACCACGGACAGTGAGGCAGTGAGAGAGAGCGGCCCTATGGGGCCTACGACTGCATGGGTTCCTACCCGAGGGGTAGGCAGTTTCTGGGTGTCGTTGGAGACATTGACATCTGATCGAGCTGCCGGAGGGAGGGATGTCCCTACCACCTCGACAGCACTAAGGTTCAATAGCGTGGTCTTGACGTCATCAGCATGCGGTTGTAGGGTGTCAGTGTCGCTGTTGCTAATCACTCCTAGCATACTAAGTGGTCCTCAAGCGAGTACACTGTCGGGCTCCTCATCCTCGGAGACTTTGGTGGGTTGAGCACTAGTACTTTCAGCTGGTGTGTGACGATCGTCAGTGGAATGGTTGTCCCCATGATTGGTCACTTCAGTAGAGGTCCGAGGGAGCTCGGCAGTATCCTTTCCCTGGCTGACCTCTAAAGTTACTTCTGATACAGTTTGTGCTGGGAGCCTGTCGGTGTCGATGGGGTAGGGCGGCTTTGTTTCCGTTGGTGGTGCTACCTCCAGGTCTGCGTTCAGCACTATTGCCGGGCTGTCTGCATCGACCCTTGATTCTGGAGTAGCAGTAGGCGGTGACAAGGGCCGGTGAACACGTTCCAATTCCTTTTTTTTTTTTTTTACGTGGATTCGGATCACTCCGAAATGTGACTGGAGCTGCGAGGGTTTGTCTGGATTCTCGATCCCTTGGACTCCACCAAGAGACCTCGCTGCTTGCCAAGATGGTTTGCTCATGTTTAGTGTAACGTTTGCGAGCGTAATTGGTGGGTGTTGAAGGCAGTGATCTAACGGAGACTGCTCCTCTACTTCTGGGTGGTCCCATTCATTGGTCTTGTGACAGTGGGATTGCATGGCTGACTGTGTAAGACCTGGGAGCTTGTGTTTCAATTTGCGATGGTATATCTGCCAGACTTTGCATTATTTTGGCAGGGTCGTCTTCATTGTCTAGCGGGCTGAAGACTTCTGGAGTTATTTCGTTTTCTACGTCTGGCATTCCCCTGGGAAACAGGTGCATCTGGCTTAGGCTATCTTCCACCCAATAAACGTGGTCTTGTCGGCCTACCACTTTATATGGTCCATCCCACTTACTGGCAGGCCGGTGCTGAATTGAGTGCTGGGCTTACTTAGTGGGTGACTTTTAACGAGCACTGCTTCCCTTAGGTCAAATCCTCTGACATCAGTCTTTGGTGGTGAATATTTCTTACGGTTCTACATTTCTTAGGCATCTTGGGCTTGCTTCGTTCGGGCTAACGATGCTAGTCTCACATCTTCAAGTTGCGGCATGTTGGTCAGCTTGCTCTCCCATTGCCAGTCTCTGGGTCTACGAAGTGGTTGACCTAGAAGAAGTTGACTGGGGCTAGTGTCGACTGCCTCGTTAATTCGCCTAGGGAGAGTAAATAGAATGGTGGGGATATGCTTATCCCAGTGGTTATGGTCGTTACACTGATAGAGGCATTTTTTTATTTCTTGATTCCTCCGCTCTGTGGGGTTGTCCTGGGGGTGATGTCCATGTGTCTTCCCCAGTGGTTGAACACCTATTACCATTGGACACTTGTAAACTGGGTTCCGTTGACTGTAAGAGTAGCTTGCGGATATCCCCATTGAGTGAATACTTCATTTTCCAGCTTCCTGATTATCTGCATAGTCTCTTTGGGTAGAGGGAATGCCTCTAACCACCTAAATAAGAGGTTGGTTACTACCAGCATGTATCAGTTGCCTATAATTCTCCTGGAGTAGGGGTCTATTAAGGTAGGAAGCCAGGTGTGTCCAGGAGGTCTCCTGGGTTTGGCTGTTGGTGATTCCCGGGGATGGGCCTTCCCTCGGCAGTATGTCTCGGCTCATACCATCCCAACTGTAGTGGGTTCCTATATCCAATAGGGTTTCACGTGTTCTGGGGTGCCCTGCCTGTGGATGATCGTAGTGAAGGTGGCACAAGTCTTCCCTTAATGCTCGGGGTACCCATACCTTTTAGGGGGCAGCCGGTTGTCCACTTCGAGTCTAGACAACATTGTCTTCTAATCGGAAGTATTCTGGGTATATTTCTAACAGTCGACAAATCTCGGGGTCCTCTTGTTGGTGGACTATGATCCGGCATCGACATATTCTAAGTTGAAGGAGCCGGAGTTGTTCTTCGACTTGCAGCGGGTTTATAGGTGGGGCCAGTGACGCCATATTGTCCCAGTTTTCCTCCTCCTTTTTGCTTTTCTCCAAGCTTGGTAGTCATGAAAGAGCATCAGGCAAGTTGTTCTCTCTCTCTGTACAATGCTGCACCTCAAAGTCAAACTCAGTGAGGAACATATCCCACCTGCCGAGTTTGGCCTTCGTATTGCACGATTATTTTTGGAGTCAGTGCGTAAAATGAAATTGTGTCCTTCCAGATGATAGCAGTATTTACGAATGGCCCATATCACTGCAAGGCATTCCTGCTCATTAATGTGATATTTCTGTTCCATCTTGTTTAATCTAGTGGATGCATAGGCGATCACCTGAAGTCAGTTATCCTTACCGGTTTGATACAGACCTGCCCCTGGCCCATTTCGACAGGTTTCAGTTTGAAGGATAAATGGTGTGTCTCCTTGAGGTCGGTGATGTTGACGTATTTCTTTGAAGCTTTGTTTAAGTGCTTGGAATGTTGCTTTTGCTTGGTCCCCCATTTCCATCTAGTTATTTTTTCAAGGAGAGTATGCAGAGGTGCCATCAGATCAGCCATGTTTGGGACGAATACCGAATTTGCACAATCCTAAGGAACGGTGTAGTTGTTTCTTGTTAGTGGGTTCCTCTGCCTCCTCTATGGCTTGGATTGACTTCTGTTGTGGGGTATTTCCTTCAGGTGACACTACATGCCCTAAGTAGTCTGTTGCCGTCTTTCCGCAGAAGCTCTTTGATAGTTTGCATGTGATGTGTTGTTCTAGCCTTTCGAGTATGCATTGAATGTGGGTTAAATGTTCTTCCCAGGTTTGTGAATAAATAATTAAGTTGTTTAAGTAGGCAAAACAAAATTCGCCAACATATCAGGTAAGTACTTCGGCCGACACGAGGCGCTGAAATGTGGCCGGAGAATTCTTAAGGCTAAAAGGCATTACTCTAAATTGTAGGGTCTCTCCTTCTGGTGTGGTAAATACTGTGTACCTACAGCTGTCCGGGTGTACTGTAATCTGCCAATATCCAGACTCCATGTCTAAAGTGCCGAAGAGCTTAGTTTCCCCTATATCTCGCAAAGTGTGTGACAAGTTGATGGCTGTGGGATCTATGGGGTGAGTAACTTCGTTTAGTGCTTTATAGTTCACGCAGAACTACAGTTTGCCATCTTTCTTGGGTACCAAAACTACCACTTGAGTTGTGGGGTGAGTTTGATGGTTTTACTATTCCTTGTATTTTCATGTCATTCACTTGGTCCATAATTGTCTTCAACATGCCAATACTCGATAGGGCCGGCAGTAGACCGGTGTCCCAATGGTCATTCATATCTCATGTTGTATAGACCTGGTTTGTTGAAGTCGTCATCCTTTGCTGAACACTCCAGCGTGTTTGTCTAGTACAGTTTTTAACTCATTAAAGGCACGTTCACTTAACTTGTGCGTAATTAGTTCTGGGTTAAGGGCCTCGGGAATTAGGAGTTCTTGGCTGGGTTCCGAGTTCAACATAACTCTGTATTTGTCCCCGAGGTACACACTCTGCTATATGCAGTGAAAAAATAGTTAAATCTACTGATATTCTTCTATGTCCTGTTGCCATGGTCAATGACGCACTGTTGCTGTTGTAACCATGGGCATCCGAGGATAACGACAACTGAAGTGTTAATTCATGTTCGATGTCTTCAGGTAGACGAAGATTCTGGTGATGGCAATTACCAGGAGGTGTTGAAGCCTCTGGTATGTGGTGGCTTCAGTCACTGGAGAAATGGAAGTTCTTGGAGAGGACAGTGAGGGCTATGGTAAGTAGAGAGCCCCAGCACAAGAAGTGTTGAGGAAAGCTATTGGAGATGGTAACTACCAACCTCAGCTGTGCACTGCCTTATACATGGTTCCTCTGGAGTGCACGGCGAGCCCAGACTGGGAGGTGTGATGTACCCTTGTGATGTCTGCCTGGAGTCCACGGGGTGGGAGAACTACTCTCTTGCGCTCGTGATATCGCCTCAGGTGCTCTGCCATTTTCGGTGGTGTGGCAACACACTGTCAGCCGGGTGCATCAGGGGGGCTGATTTGTGACTGCTTCAAATATCTTTTGTTTACCACGTATCCAAACTGACTTTGGGTTGAACCCACTCTCTACACATTCGTAACACGTCATGCTTGGTTTGCTCCTTCACGTGTTTAACATTCTTAGTATAGAGAGAAAGGCAGTTCAGGAACAGTCCGGGAAACCAAGTATCTTCTATGTCTCTGATGAGAACACTTCCTGCTAGACATCTGGTAGTTGTGTCCTGCAGTTGGTATAAGCACGTAGGATGAGCTGTAGTCATATATAGTATATTGGTGTAAGAGGCATATGTAAAATTCATTTATTTCCTTTAGAGAAATTAAAATTATATTGTATCAGCTAGAGTACACATTATATTCATTAGACCTGTGCAAATAATTTTTATTGCCAGCTATGATTGCACTATCTGTCAAACTCTCAGTACTTATTTCCACGTAATGAACCATTTCAAAAGGCCAACACACTTGTTGTGTCTCTGGTAAAGGGCATTGCTACTTGCGTCTTCACCCTGCCTAAGCCACTGGAAGCAAGGGAGTAATGACAGTAACACTGGCACACACATTAAATGTTTTTTCACCTCATGTAAGAGGAAGTGAAATGGTAAGCAGTCTGTTCATTGGAACGTGTGCAACTGTGTGACTTAAAGTGGTGACCATATTATTTTGTTGACAGGATATAATGCTGTCCTTATAAAAGTTTCAGTTAAGGTAAGTACATGCCATGTTGTTCTAAATTTTAAAATAAAATTCCATGTAATTATCTATGAAAATTATAAAATCAACTGAAAATCAAGATTTTTCACATGCTTTTATTTCGACATATTGTAAACTAATCTCGATAAAACAACAAATTATTGAAAAATGATTCTATGAATAGAGATATGTAAACCACAAAAGTTTTGAAACACTGAGCTGGGATATAAGTTACAAAAATTTGATATGAAATTTCATGGTTTAATTAACAAAAATGTTACTTTGGTGCAACACACTCAGGCATGCGGTTCTACGGAAAAACAGTACAAAATATGAAATTTGGCATTTTCCC
Source organism: Dryococelus australis (assembly GCA_029891345.1). Classification (NCBI taxonomy): domain Eukaryota; kingdom Metazoa; phylum Arthropoda; class Insecta; order Phasmatodea; family Phasmatidae; genus Dryococelus; species Dryococelus australis. The sequence goes on along the minus strand of CM057009.1, from coordinate 136,816,487 downwards.
TACCACCTATGCAACCTGTTAGGCAGCATTATATTTTTTTCATTAAAGGAGATTATATTTCAATATTAAGATATGTCAGATTTCAGTATAAAAAATCACTATTCTATTCACATATTCATTTAATCATATGTGATGAATAACTATTTTTAAATAAAGGCATAAAAAAATCTTGAATTTCTGCGACAGGTACCTTCCTTCACAACTGTTTTATGTTAAAAGATGAAATATATTTTCATTATCATTATTGCATAAGGAATTGCATCAGTCTGAAAATGCTGTCCTTTTTAGGTTGAGGGGCTACAAAATAATATTTACAAATTTTATGGCCTTGAAAGTTGTATTCCAAACTAGAGTAACATTAAGATGTTTATCAAAGAAGACTGATTGTCAATTTGTCCAGTTTACTCCCTGTAAATATATTTCATAAACACTGCACATATCCATTTCTGAGAAAATTATTGCAGGTGGTGCATGGTTAAGTACAGTTTTTATATTGCAAAATCTGTGTTGTTCTTACCATATATATCTCCCAAAAGAGAAAAAAATATTATTTAAAACGTCAATTTAAAAACCTTATCAAGCTCGTCAACATATCAATACAAAGCTTTAGACACATACAAAAACATGAAAATGAGTACTCATTCCCTGGGGACAGATGCTCAACAAAGATATTTATATATTTACCACAATACATCAACAAATTAAATATGCAAAATGCATATTTAAATGTAATAAACAATTTTACATCTTGTCTTACATCTCTTGGTACCAAAACAACATTCTTTACACATACTAAATTAAATAAATAACTACAAATGTATACACTAACCAAGCACACAAGCAGTAAAACACTGATACATAGAACAAGTAAATAACAAAATATGTTTATAGTTGGCTACAAATAAGAGGCACAGATGACAATTCAAGCAACATAAATGAATCAAGTACAAAAATATATGTTATAAACAAATGAATTTAATACAAATAATAATTATAAACTCAAACCTACAACAAATTTAATGAAAGCACATAAATAAAAAAATAACATTTTGCACTATTAATCAATAAATGCAATTCTGTTTGGTGAGGAACCCATAGTATTACAACATATGATGTATGTGGTTATGGAATTGTAACAAATTTCTAAATCCTGTAAAACCATTAAATCTAACACAAATATATAATGCAATAAATGTTTCCTTTTAACATATTACTTCAGGGAAAGAATATACAGTATGATGCTTCATAGCATAAATGTTAAATCTTCTTTGTCCCCAATGGGGAGGCCTTTGAGCAGTTCAATTTGATCAACAGTAAGAGCTGCATATGTAATTACAAATTGCTCTACACAACAACAACAACAACAACAACAACAACAACAACATCATCATCATCTCTATGAACTGAAAACAGAGAGCAGGAACATACTATAAAAACACATAAAAATTAGACCAAAACCATTAATACAGCCCACAAGATGAACAGACATTTCATCATTAAAACTATGATGATTGTATTCATAGACATTAAATTATTACATAACTGAAATTAAATACATAAAAAACAACAGGAATTCAAGTACACACAATGTAGTAATTATTGACATGCATACACGTCCACATGCACCTGCACACATGCACACACACATGCATGTCATGTCCACCCCACTCACCCACACCACACACACACATGCACACACAAAGGATGACACATCTTCCACATGGTTGTGTGATTGTGATGTTTTCGCTGGATAAACCAGCTTCATCAGGTAGTAAGTTGTAGGACACTGCGGTATGTTGGAACAGCACTGTTGGTAGTAAACCTAGCGGCCATGTGGCCAACTAGTGTTGGGTGGGGAAAATTGAAAATTCCCCATTGTAGCTGATGAGTGTGGTTTGTAGCTGTGATTATCTTAGGTTGAGACCTGGCAGCTGCCTAGATTTTATTATAAATCAGTGAGCTAATTCCCAGCGTATGAGTTATAAGCTACTGCCATGGGATACTGCTTGACATACATGTAATTACCAAATAACAATTTCATACATTTTTCAAAAAAATGTTTAAAATATGCAAACATTTTTTTTCATATATATGGCTTGTTATTTGGTGATTACATATGTGTGACATCATAATTCATGGGATTAGTTTACTTTGTAAAAGTTTTCATCAGCACAACTTAGTACATATTATGACTGCTACAAAACAGAAGAATTTTGTATAAAACATCAAATTATTAAAAAAATATAAACTGTAAATTTGTTTTATTTAAGGAAAGCATCACCACATACAATACATACGAGATGAACAATGTTTGGTAGAAATATAAAATTATTAATTTTTTGGGGACTGGCATCCTTAGCAAATACAGTAAAACCTCTAAATAACAAATCTCAAGGAACCAATATCTGATGTGTTTGTTGTAAGTGGGTTTGTTAAATAAGGGTTTTATGCTAGTGATGTCAACTGATGTAATAATTCACATTTTATATATATATATATAATGTACACATGAACATATACAAGTACATAGTACATATTTGCAAAATAGGCCACATATTTACAATTGGTAGAATTATGAATGTCTGCCAGATAGAGATAGACCTAATTTAAATTATTAAAAAATACATATTCAGCTATTTATAAACTTACAGTGCATTATGTAGACCAATGTAAAAAATGCTTAGAAATGTTCAACTACTATTCTAAGTGCCTCTTGACGAGCCTTTTGTTTTAAAATAGGTCCAGACATTTATATTTGATGCCCTAGCCTCCATCAGCCAATTAAAGAGGTTTTTATCCAAGTTTTCATTTTTACATGCTTTACTGCGTTTCAGATTTGAAATTATGGTTGCTAACGTAGATGTCGGGATATCAAAATGTTTAGTGATATCACACTTTCTTCTAGATTGAGAACATTAAAAATTTGTAATTTTGTTTCAATGTCAATTTGTCGGTGCATTTTTGCATTTGTACTCATATTAGAAGTTACATAAACATACAAACAACAAAACACAATTACATACCACGCGCATAGATAAAAAACTTTCGCAATTAAAATATCCAAATTCCAAACACATCGGTGCAGGAAAATAAACAAACTGCTTATCACAGATGGTGTACACTAATGTGTATGCACAACTTCGACTTTAGGTGGGTGTGTGTGTGTGTGTATGTGTGTGTGTTATTCAAGCCCACGCCGTAGTAATGAAGTTTGCCACCATTTGTGCTCTAGTTGCAGCCAACCAATTGGCCAGCCATTTTGTTTGAAGTGCTAAATGCATGAATCATATCTATGAAGATACTGTAGGTTTATTTATTTGCTGTTTTCATGAAGGTGCTTTTAAGTTATAGTCACAGACCGCAAATATAGAAAATTGACAAGTGGTCCGAGGACTTCATAAAATTTTTAAAGTGTTTTTTTGAAGGTGGTCGTTCATTGTAAAGATAATTTTGCAGTTTTGAACATAATAAATTTTGATATTTGGAAGTAAACATTACATTGTCCTTATGAGAGTTTGGTGGGAACCAATTTTTATTTTGTTGTATGGAGAATTTCGCTAAGTGAAATATTCATTATGGGAGGTTTTACTGTACTTATATTTCACATAAGAAAATTTAAAATCCTACCTGCTCTCTGTCAACAAGATATTTCCTGTTTGAGAAGGCCATGCAGAGCAAAGTTATTTCAAAGACAGATCTCGGTGGTATGCAAATAGCTAGCATGATGATAAACCATTATGTTGGTACAAGTATAAAAATGAGGTACACACACATCATCAGTGCAGTTAAATACAAAATTTGTATTTGGTACGAACAATGCTAGAAGAAACTGGAAATAGAAGAAAGAAGAATTCAGAATCTTATCAGCCCATAAAAATACACATATTTATGCACCTTTCGAAAAGCATACCAAAGAATTTACACAGCCAAGTCATACAACTGCAAGACATAAATTAAATATAGTTAACTTATGGTCAAATGCATCATGCATAGTCTTAAAAAGCAAACAGAAATACTTTCAGCCACATAGAAATCTGTGAAATATTTGTGCAAGCCACACTTAAAAAAATACAACCATTGAAGGCAAATTATTGGCCCTGCCACTTGCATATTTTTTTATAATGCATTTTTTTTTTTTACGAAAATGTTTAATTTACTGCCATGGTATAGATATTATTAAATTTGGCACAACATGTACACAACTTTTTCAGCTGATACACTCGGCTGAACTGTCAACTTTATTTACATCTTGATGTAATAGTTTCTTGTCCTTTTATCAGCATAACTCTTTAATGCTAACTAGGCTGGCAACACATTATGGACGACCCATATTCTTTCGTACTAAAATAATTATTTCAATTTCCTTTACATCATGTACATTATAGGTAAACATACTTGACAAAATTTGTTAAAAAATTTATAACAACAATTTTCATTTGTTTCATACATAAATTGAAGTTGTGATGTTAAATGCTCACTCACTGTTCATGTTTATTCTGACTGGCATGTTCTATTAAAAAAGTTCTTTCTTCAGCCACAAATTAACATGAACAAAATTTTGTCAAAGTGCATTTGATCTGATGAGTCCTGCTTGACTACCCGTTCCAACTGAAGACTCTTCCAGAGAATCTAGATCCAGTGCCGACTCTATCATTGTCGTGTCCTGGAGTAGTTGCAGTCTGCTCGCACTTAAAGGAACTACAATATTTGATTCACTAATGACATTAGTCAAGTTGATGCTGGACAAGTTGGCAGAACAAGTATCAAACTTGGAGGTGTCCACAGATATCATAACTTCATCAACATTTGAAGGGAGTGGAGGTGTGACACAAGTCCTTACAGGAACATGGGCCCCATTTGCCAGCTGACTCATACTACAGGTGTTTTCTGAAACTGGACAGACATCCGAAACATACAATTTTTATTTAAAACTTTTATCACAAAAAGGTGATACTGTAATGTATCATGAAAATGCATAAAAATGATTAGCAGCACTACAAAATTACTTTACAAATACAAAAACTGCATAATATTAAAGAATATTGTTTAGGTGAAAAATTTATTTTCTAATGTGAAACATTTGAATTTGATGCAAAAACTATAACATACTTCCTTGGGATCAAGAAACTACTCACTACAGCTACACAAAATTGATGATCAAATGTTATCAGCAGTATTTGTGTTGGTGACCTCCTTTCTACTGCTCCTGAATATATTTCTTAATCATTTTTCAACTGCATTTCATCAATGGTTAGTAGCACACAGAAAGAAGACCAGGCAGAAATGACTGAGGTTGACCCCAAAAAGTTATCATGCTATACTGTAAATTGAAATAGCTGAGACACACATCAAAGCTTCTTGAGAAACACTGATTGATCATACAACTGGCAATTAAAATTTAGACTAGAACTGAAAATTCAGATTATCAGAACAACAGGATTGCTATGACATACTGAAATTGATACACATTCAACAGCAGTGGTGGGCCAACATCACTTTCTTCAAATTCAATTGACAGTGATTTTATAACCAACTATGCAGATACTAAACACCATCAATAGCGACTGAAGAGTGGGTAGCAAATAAATGATAAAAACTTTCCTAACTTTTCCAGGTATTAGCAAATTTCTTCAGACAACTGATAAACATAAAAAAAGTACCACATTTAGAAGGTTACAGGACCCATAGTAAAACTGTAATTAGAAGTGACAATTGCAGGTTAAGGTGACTACTACCTGCTAGATAGTTTCTGCATCTGAGCCAGAGATACACTAGAGCAATAGCGGTGATAATGTCATATACATCAAGATGCCCACTACATGCACTGCAATAAACATGCATGCAGTATTTTCATCTCACTGTGTATAACTGTGGGACCAGACCAACCAAGTGGCGACACTACCATTTTATTAATGGAAAGTGTGCTGCAAAATTCTAAGTATGTCCCCATGCCAGCTTTGTAGATATTCATGAAGAATAGTTTACAGACACTGCAATTCGAATATTGCATTTTCGCAATGCTGAAAAGATTCAAAATAATGTTTGAAATACATGAGATATATTGTATGTTCTTTTTCACACCACCACAAAGTGAGATTTTCTTTTGTACGGAAACACATTGCAAACATGTATATTATTTGACTGTTTAAAAAACTGTGATGGGAGTTCAAGCATCAGGAGCTTTAATAAAAATTCTCTGAGGCACAGCAGTCTCACGATTTTGCAATGGTCCACAGTTCCCTAGAATACTGTCACAAAATCCCTACTGTCTCAAAACCAAAACCAACCAATTTTGATGGGTAATTATTTTATTTAACTTATGTTTTAAGTTAGTTTTTGTGTAAAGTTGATGTATAATCATCTCTGCGTAAAACTATCATGTTTTTTAAAAACAGAAATATTGATTTTATTTAACAGACATGCATCTTCTCAATAAAATTATACCAGAGAAGTGTATAATTAACCACCCTTCGTCACCAAAAAATATTAAAAACATCAAGCAGCTCAAAATGTTACAGAGTCCAGGTTTTAATCATCTCTGTTGTTGTAAAGTCATATGAAACTAAAATTAAATTAAAAAGAACATTAATTTAATTCAATATGCAAACATTTTTACACTAAAATGATGGCCCATAACCTCACTTTGACACAAATACAAGTTTCTAACTCCATGCACTGAAATTTAAATCAATGAAATTTCCTCTGTAATGATTGGCCATTAACAACATGGACATATAGAACACGCAAGCACATATTTTTCGTAGAAAATATTTTGTAAACTCCATGCACCATGGATGTGTCATGCACTTTACACAAATGGGTAAAAATATGGTATCCATGACTCTAGCACTTGCAGTGAATGGTTTATGTACCACATACTTAATGTTATTTTTTTCCTCACCCATGAATCGGCCTGCACTAGTGTGTGTATATTACACACATGTGTATCTATAAATTAATTACATTTTGAATGATTATACAGCATGTTCTACGGTTAATAATAAACAATGTTTCTTATCTTTATGTACGAGTTTTATTTTCTTTGCAGCATGAAATAATAGTGTTTACGCTAAACTCATGAAGCAAGTCTGCAAATGAAATAAAAATATTTTCACAAGTAGTGCGCAATGCTTAACTTGGCAGGCAATGGGTGCAGACTGGCCAGTCAAAGTATTTAACGAATTGTCACTAATCTTTTTTCTTTTCTTTTATATAATGTGGCTTGCCAGTTAATTGGTAGTGATACAACCCCTGCATTTTATGGCCACATGATGGCAAAGGTAAACTAACTTTAATTGTGACTTCTTGCAATTCTGCATATTACTATTTTTTTTCTTCCAAAACTATAGATTTTTTAGCAGTTCGGAGAATGTAGTTGAAAAATCACCGCTGTTGCAAAAATTAAGGGTTCGCAAAATTGGACGTCTACTGTATTTATAAAAGTTATATTTTAATGCTTATTAACATTTGGATTGCAGTTAGATAGTAATTTACAAAATATAAATGGCATTAAATTAGTATAATAAAGTGCAAAACTTGTATGTTTATTGTTGTTTATTGCAACACAGATCATGGCCTGTATTAATAAACCATCCCAAAATTCACCTGGAGTGATTTTCGAAAAAGTGCAACATCTAAATCAGAATGTTTGAACTGTGAATCCAGCTGGCAACCTCTCAAATGCAAGCCCAATGTATTTCCTCTATTCCAGTTCACCAGAATGTCCTACCATATGCAGAAGGTACCATGTTGAAACTTGAAGAAAAATACATCTAAATGTTGAAAACATGATATATGAACATAGGTCTAGAAATGCTTTATTACCCTGCTAAAACTTCCTTTCTACAACTCTGTTTTCCTTGTGTGGTGTGCAGGCCATGTGGTTTCTGTATGAAATGCCATCATTGCTATCACATATGCATAGAGACTATTCACGGTAAAGTGAGCACTTTTGAAAGCCCTTCCATTTGGAATAATAGTCAATAAATATATTTTATTTTAGTCTTAAATGTTAACTTTTGACAACAGTGCAATATACACGGTGTTTATTATTTACATGGCACTATTTACTTAAAATGGTGACTAAACTAAACAAAAACAACAAAGAAAATGGCTGAAAGGAAAAGGTAACTAGGGCTTCAAAAGTTATCACTTTACCATGAACAGCATATAGTACAGTATACCATATGTAGCTAAGTTGGCATTCTTCACAGAAAACCACTCAAGAGTTGTGGAAGGGGAGTTCTAACAAGGAACTAAAGTATTAACTTCACACGTTTCCATCCTCCAGATATGACAAATGCTAAGGTTTTGACATATATTTTTTGTACATATTAAATATTACATTTGCCATTCAGAGACAAATACCACTGTACTTTAGTATTTGCTCAAATTTTTTAAATTCTTCACAGTTTCCTATCCAAAATAAGCATGTATTAGCGCAAACAAGTAGAAGGAATCATTAAACTGCTTCTATTTTGGAATTTTTAAAATGAAATTTCCTGTGTATTTTTTTACGTTACTTGGCTAGTCAACATTTTTGACCTAAAATTGGTAATGTAATATTACTGAAATAAACAAAAATATTTATGTATGTTAAATATTCCACCTTTAAAATAAGCAGATTCCCAATTATCCACATCACTTCAGCTACACTTCACAGTGTATTGGGTGAAACAAACAAAGAATTTGCCCTAAAGATAATTATAGAACTGAAAAAAATTGATGTCAATTCTTAATCTGATTACTTATTACCAACAAAATTACTATATAAGATCTAGCAGACACTGCATCACTTTGAGAATTATGTATTGACTCTGACAATACTGTAACTATTATTTGATCACCATCTTAGTTAAATTTGGTGAAGGCTACCATATGTGTGTGTATGTCAGCACACAGCAACCAAATAACCTTGTGTGTGTGTACAATATTAGTTTCTCTGTTACGTCGGTATCTTTTTATTCTCAGTATTCTTATGATATAAAAAAACTGTTGTCAAGGGGTCACAACATAACAGTACAGTTCCCACAGAGCTATCCACAAGTTACTTGTTTCAAAGCTATCACTTAAACAATATTCAAAGTGATAACAACATGTTAACCAACAAACTATTACCAAAAAAATGTTCCATCATTTTTTTGAGTATGTACTAACCTGGCCTTTTGAGTGAATTCATGAATATTCTCACGCAAACTACTAAAAAAGTTAGAATCTCCACATCAACTCATTAAACAGTTTATTAACAGCTATTTTAGAACTAACAATATTTTCTATACTCCCAATAGGTTCACACCTTCAGGGCCTAGACCAAATAAATTACTCCCCTCCCCACCCTTTTTGGCCAAGTTAACATGATTAAAGAAAGATGAATCAGATTTTTTATATATTTGCTCAACTTCCAATTTCAAAGCAGACTAATGAAAAGAATTTAATTTTAGAACACAATACTTTGGATTTTCTTTTAAAGTGACCTACATAACCTCTTGATAACAAATTTAAGCACCTTCAGCACCAATGAATATATTTATATCCAGTTTTCTTATATTAAAATGTTGAATTAATTTATTAACTCAATGACTAAGTGCCCTCAGTGGACATATATATATATATATATAATTAATTACTACACAACCACACAATGAAACATACCCCGTGGGCTGGCCGGGGAGACTAGGGACTCATGTACACATTATATTCGAGATTAATTAGCACACTTGTACATAACAGACCAACATGTTAGACAGAAATCATGACACTGACATTCACTCCAGCCAGGAGGCTGGAGGGGGGCCTTCACTCTCCCGCCGAACACACAAACATGTAATTTTACTTTAAAGAGGCAACTCCAAATAAAAAGCCTTAATACGGGTCTGTTGCCCAAAAAAAAACTATATGGAGCCCCGCCGCCTTACCCAATGATTTGAGTAGGTGTTGGGGTGCATTTGTTTTACAAGCATCCTGTGAGTTATGAGAGTCTAGGCTCTCATCCTCACGACACCAAGGCCATTCTGGTGGCGTGGCGTGTGAGGGTTCGGCGGCGGCACATTGCATGTTATAAGGAATTTTACACTACCATTATTTACTGCCTCGATGGTTAAATGTTATAAGCATGTTGATAAAGGTTCTAATAACTAATTGACATTAATTATTAAATACACAAAACTTCTAGTAACACCAAATATAGTTTTATCATGCGATTCTGAAGATTTAGAATAGTTATGCTTGTTTCCATTGTAAAAAAATCACAACTTGTTTTTCATCACATCACAATCAACGAACTCCATGGTTGAACAGTGAATGAAATGTAATATTTTAATTATTAAAAATCAAGAGTGAGTGGTTGTTATATTATATCACACAACAATGATGGCACACATGTAAATACTGTACCATACTATTTTCTAGCTTCGTATGCAGAGTTCCCAGTGTGCTGGTCACATCAACTACCTACCACAAAAACCTCAGTTGAAATCCAAGTTGCATAATTGTAACACACTTTTTGAGAAAATTATAAGTTCCACTAACTTACAAACTGATATAACTACAGTATGTCACCATCACTCAAAGTTTAAACTGTTTTTTAATGACATGACAACTGTTAGGAACTGTCTTAATAAAGATTGTGGATTCATCAGTACGACGAGTCCTATATTTTCTTAAATTTCACTGTCATACAACTGAAACTTTCAGACCTCACATGCTGCTGTCTTTATATCAAGTGCAAAGCAATTGATAGACCCATATCATAATTACTATAAATTTATTAAAATGATATTTAGTCCCATGTCACTATTTTTCATGATCTGTGTAATGTAAATAGTTATACAGAAATCAAAAACTAAATATAAAAAACATTAGCATCACCACAAGGCATTAAAATATTCATAATAATATAAATAAACTGCCTGACAAACATACCACACCATGAAAAAAAAAAAAGACCAAACTACATGCATACATAGCCAAACAGGTGTGGAACAAATTATTTTATATGCACGTACAGATAAGGCTCCAGTGGTCTAAAATAAAGTCTGATAAGTAAGTAGTAGGAAATACAAATTGCGCAATACTTTGCTAAGCTTGATGTGGCATCAATTCAGCGCGTGTCTGACTATTGTCCTAGGGTGTCATGGACCACGTGGTGTTGATCGGAATCCACAGTTTATCTTCATTTCACGGGGATGGGATGACAATAAATTAGATTCCAATTGTGTCCCACAGATTCGCAATTGGCTATCTATGACAAAATTGGTGTGGCCAGGCATTATCTTCATGAAAATGTGCACATTTGGGATGCCCTGGGCCACAGCACCTAATCAACATAGTGGAATAATGTTAATGTGCTTGCAATATGTACTAGAGGTTAGCAGGTTGTAACGTTCGTATTTACCACAAAATAGATGACTGGAGCATTACAGCCCATACTACCTCAGTCAAAATACACAAGAGATGTTAATGGGCTCCATATTAAATAAAAAGAATGAATTTCAGTTTCAGATTAATTCTTCAATTTTATTTTTAAATTTTCAAGTAACACTTTCACAATCTTCCAGAAATGTAGATACATGCACTGTTATTTCAGTGATACGACCGAACAGTACTGCAATAATTCAGGACTAAAAACTTTACTTCATTCAAAGCTCGTATCTCGAGAATAATACAAATATGCTCCATACCGGCAAAAATGTCTGCCAGTGTGGGCTAAACCTCTCGTCTGACTTGTTGCCTTCACTGCCTGTCATACAACGAGCAAAAACCGAAGGGCATAGACACGCTGTGCACAAACTAGGCTGACCTTACCATGTGCCTCCCCACTCCCCGCAGCTAACTTCCTCGCCCTCAAACATGGCCATGAATTAAAACTGATAAACTATTCCCGCTCCACATGGCGCCAAAGAAAATTTTTTAATATTACACTCACTTGCAAAAGAAAAAGGAATTTAATCAAAAGTCCCGATTAAAAAATATTATAAAAACTACTAAAAATATAAATATATCGCAACATTACAAGATGTTAGCGCTGATAGCACCCCAAATCATAACTCCTCCCCTCGTTTTTTGCCCAGTCCTGACAAATATCCAGCAGAACCCCATAAATAATCCCAGTGCATGTGTGAGTGTGAGTGGTAAGGGAAGCGAGTAGGGGAAAAACACCAAGAAGGGAAATAGTGGCCAGTTTAATGTGCGCAGCGTCCATGCTACACATGATATCACATACTCTCAAACCCCTCAAGATGGCTATCTCATATAATCTTGGCCCACAGGACCAAGATAATTCAAAGTAATTTTAATTTTCAGAACAATTTTTTAACACAATAATTATTTTATTTTTGGAATATTTCATACAAAAGAATTAACATTTCCAGTGTTTCAGTTTTGTTTTTGCTTCAAGTGTTACGTTTAGTGGTCGGAGGGATACCTGGAAGGGTTGCCTAACAGATGCCTTTTTGCAAGTCTTGGAACAGCTGTAGTGGGGCTGGACATGCAATTCGTGAGGGCCTGCATAGTGAGTTTGCTGAACTGATCTGTTAGTTTCTGTCTGTATTGTAAGTAATTCCAGAATTTTCTTCATCACCTCCATGAGTGCACTCACCCCTCATGGACTCACTCATTTAGTTGTTATGCTAGAGCCATTGTGCCCCAGCTGGGCATGAAGTGGTAGATGTACGATGCTGGCCGCCTTTGATTTCCCATTCATTGGTATCTTGGCCAGATGATATTGCGCGGGACCCAAATTTTGTGTAATTTCAAGGGACATAATTATAGATTGGCAGTATAACTTTATTTTCACAGGTTTGAAGGGCCTTGTAACTTTTATCTGCTTCAGTATTGTGCTATATGCCACGTGGTGGCTACTGCAAATAAAACCAGTGACCAAGCATTAGTACATGCATTCTTATTTAGTAGCTGTACAAGTCTGTTCTTTAAGTGAGTGCAGTGTGAGTGGCAAATTGGTGCTCCAGGCAATTCATGTATTTTTCATTTAAAGTGGCACACATGTGATCGGGCCATCTCAACTACCCCGGACACCGACATCTTGCAACATGCATTTGAATCCAGCAAAAATTAAAATTATTTCTCTCAAACTTTATTCATGTTCAATCAGAGTTCAATCATAGTTAATACCACCCTTAACTTCTCTCATTGGGTGATGACTATGTGATGTAAACATTTGGGGTTTTGTTGCTACTGAATTGGTGCCATATTTGGCAAACTGGGTGTTTTGGCACTTGTGTTGCAATGCTATTTGCTAGCATGCTGCAAACAGTTGTGGATAATGAATGTAGGTGTTTTCCTACTGTTTGCTTTCAGGCTTAATTGGGAGGTACATATAAAATCATTTTGTTGATTTAAGTAATGATTTATCTGTATATTGCCACTATTAAACAGATACACAGGGTGTCTACCTTCTTTTATAAAAATCAGTGACTTTTTAGTTACTTGTGGGGACCTTTCTTACAAATTTTATTTTAGCTGTAAATTTATTTTAAAATTAAATGGATATAAGTGATTTTTTGGCATTAGTATTAAATAAAGCCTAAAATGAATACACATGCTTTAAAAAAGAGTGATAAAAAGTGCCAGTACAATTTTGAGCAGTTTTTGAGGCTATACATCAAAGTAGTTAATCCTGAACAGCAGAATTTTCTAGAGTTCTTGGGTAAAAATAGCTTACATGTTTTTCGAAATATTTGTTTTTAGAGCCACAATTTAAAAATATTGTATCTTTTTTTCTGAGTTTTTTTTAACTCTTTATCAATTTCTAATAGTTTTTCTTTCTTTCTTCAAGCAATTTTTCTATTTTCAGCTCCAAGAGCTTGATTTCATGTGCTGCTCTCTTCCTTGCATTCACAGTTACATCCTGTTCATTCTTCTTCTTCATCAGGTCATCTCCTTTTCGATGAAGCATTTCAAAATTCCACAATTATTTGTTTAGCTATATTGTGTGAAAAATCTGCAATACCACCTACAACACAAATTAAGGTGTAACTATTATAGAAGAGACATGAATGTAAATAAATGTTTTAATCTACCAAATGTCATGTATATTACACAGCTGGAAGTGAAGAGATGTGGTCATGAAGCAATATTTGGGCAACAAGGGATTTATCTTGAAGAAACTCTTTGTTACAAGAAAAACTTCTTTCCACAGCTGCATTACCATGAAAGCAAACCAGGAAGCACTGAATGAAAAACACAAACTGTTTATGAGCATCCTCCATTGCCAAGTTTAACAGCTGAAAAAGAAATTTGTCAAGGCTGTCCTTTTTCCAGTTGAAGAACTTCACAGCTTTTGAAACTTCAGGAAGTGCACACATATTGGCATATTCTCGTAAAAATAACATCCCCATCTGCAGGTGACAGCTGGTTGAGAGAAACAACTTCTTCAATGGCAACCTTGGCTCTAGAAGATCTGATGTCTTTAATCATTACTGAAGGGGACAAGCAAGTGGAGCCAAGCACAATTCTCATCCTTAAAGGACTCTTCTCTTCAAGTTTTGAATACAACTGCAATAAAAATTGTTTGCAATCTGCTTTAAATCAGAGAGAGTAGAGTTCCTTTACTTTTTTTTGGCAGAAAGTTGTGCCAAAACCAACTTCAATTGAGTCTGGCATTGCAAATCTTTTCCATCGCAGCTTTCATGAATACCATACTTAAAATGTTCTTCTTCAAATGGAAAACTTCCTGATGAAGAAAGGGAAGCAGAAGATCATTCCTCTGGAAACATGTAAGAAATTCTTCTAGCTCCTCAAATATCATGGCAGAGAAATGTAGCTGAGCTTCTAGTACAAAGTCTTCCAGCAAGGTCTTCTTTACTACATGAAAGTTCTGAGTGTTTGAGGATTCGTTTCAAACTTTTTATCAGTCACGTATTTCTTCAGAAATGAAAATAATTTCTGAACATGTTTTCATCACAGATGAGTTTTAGGTCCATCGTATAACACAAAATATTTTTGGGAATATTCTGGAATCGGTGATCTGACAAACTGCATAACGAGATGGGTTTTTCTGAAAAAGGCTGTAAAGTGCTCTAAGAAATTGATTAAGCTGCCAACCCAACTGATCATTGCATGAGCTGTTTTGTATGCACCATTGATAATGTGCAATGAACACATGCCAAAGTCCAGCATTTCTTTTTCGCTATCAAGCATTGTTCTCATGTAACTTTTCAGGTCAAAAATCAGTTTCCAATTAACATTAGGCCCATCAGTTGAAAGTTGCAGCAAGCCTTCTAGAGACAGGTCAACTTCTCCAATGCATACAATAAGTTTTTCAAGCACATCTGCAGCTCTTGAATGCTCAAGAAAAGCAGACATCTGGTATTTTGTACAAGTACAACTGTTTTCTACATCCCAGTACTTTACAACAATGTCCATTTGCTCCTTTTGGTATAAACTGACAAAGCATAAAACTGAAATTTTTGTACACTATTAGAAACACATTTTGCAAAATAGGGCCCAAGTCCATATGTTATACTGTATGAAAATTTATCATTATGCATTTTTATTTCTGAGACGATAGGTCTATTGGAAAACATAACAGGAAAGAGATTCACTGCTAACTCTCCCAAGCGGTATGAAGCATGTGTGAAAACACAGTGAGCTGCCGGGGCCATGGTGGCCGAACGGTTAGCCCGCTCGCCTCCCATCAAGGTGAATTGAGTTCAATCCTCTGCCAGGTCACTGGATTTTCGCATATGGGCGGCGAATTTTCTCGGGAATCTCCAGTTTCCACCACCATTTCATTCTAGCGCTGTTCCATGCTCACCTAAATCACCCTCATTGGCTCTCAAGACCTCACTGTCAAGAGCCACCTAAATCCCTTCACTCTTCACAAGGAGCTGCCCACACAATCTCTGCTTTCGTTACACTGTCATTTACAAGAAATGTTGAAATCTTTGGTGGTTCTTGGAGCAAATCTTTTTGGTTAGAAGCAGATGTACTATGCTTAGATTCGGGCTGAGATGAACTACGCATACTAGTCAGAGCAATACATGAAGTTGTGGAAGGTCTATCACGAGTCATAGGTGCTGCTAAGAAACAAGAGTGGTTTTTGTTTACCAGATTTCAGGCAACTGAAAAATTCACTGTGCTTTCTCCTTTCTAATGACATTTTACAGCATTTATACCGGAGTGGGATACATCAAAATGTTTTCTACACAGCATAAAAAATTGCTGAGAATTTATCCTGCCCAGTTCTCAGCCATGTTCTTCATCCCTCCTCTTCCAACCACATCCCCTGGAAGTGGCACTTACCCGGCAACGTGTAAACAATGTAAGCAAATAACACTAATACACAGGAACTTCATTCATTGTTTTCAGCAAACATACTCTGGTTAAACTAGACTGCAGTGTACAACCGCTTTTGATAACAATAGTTTTTGTTTTCAAAATCTCGAGACTTAGGGACTGTATAATATAATATAAAAAAAACTCATGCACGCAACTGACGGTACTCATCAAACATGAGTGCGGAAAACATTATCTTCAGTTTCCAGCTTCAGCACAACCAATGATCTTTGAAACACACACAAATTACTGCGTACATTTCCACCAGGTTTACAAGGAAATTCACTAAAAACCGAATGAGTGGCTGTAAACCAAAAGTGCAAATATAAACTACACCAGCGGTTCATTCTTTAATAATTAAGTGGCATCATGTGGCATTTTCCAGGTACAAACATGGCGGGAACAGCTATTCTTCCGGCTAAGAAAACAATATTTGTAAATATGAGTCTCATGGTATGAACAATTTCCCTTGTATGCCATTCCAACCTGTTTTAGTATTGTTATAACAAAATAAAACAGTTCAGGCAGTTGTTATTGTATTGTACAGGAGGAGGGAAGATTAGTTAACTTCTTTCATGAAACTGCATTGTTTTGCATCTCTTCTTACACGAGACTGTAGAAATTTGAGTTTTTTGATGAAGCAGTGGATAATTTAACTTGTACAGATATAACTCAAACATTATTGTGATTTGGAATGTTTTAATTTTATTGAAACAATAAAACGTGATAAATATGATGCAGTTTGTTCCAATATGGGAGATATGCAGAATATATGTAAGAAGTTAACCTGTATATGTAAGAAGTTAACCTTGAGAAGTAACTTATCATTTAAAGTTACTTTTAAATTACAAAACAAACTGGAAAAAGGCTGGGTTTTAGGGCAAAGTGCATTTAATATACCAACGACCATCTTGAAAAAAAAAAAAAAACACACACTTACAGTTTATTATTCCCAACCGTGAAGTCCTGACCATTGTCATACTTTGGCAATTCTTTGATGATTATTTCACTAAAATCACTTTTATCTGCCACTGAAAACGAAATAATTTTATCTGTAGACTCATTCATTTTGTACAACACATCACCGCTTTCTTGATCAAAAAACTTACATTGAAACATAAATATATGCCACGGCTATACTGGCAAGTCTGCCATTTTACGAAGTGTTAAATACAAGCCGATTATTACATTTAATTCAAGAAGTTGTACTAAAAAGCACTTACAACCAAACACACTTAACAAAATGTACAAAAATAATTAATTGCTGCAGATTACACATCACGAAAATACCAACTCCACAGACGACTACAGCACGATAATGTACTCGCGTAAATATTTTTGAAGAGGGGGCTGGAACACAAAATGAGTTCACCACCTTCACCAGAATGGAAATGTTTCACAGTTTATCTATGTTATGCCCCAATAGTTTAAATATTTTTTTCAAGACAATGCTATGTATCTAAATAAAATTGTATGTTACTTTTAAAACTCAATTTACACAATTAAAGTTGTAAACATCATTTAAGTTCTAAATTATAGTTTTTTTTTATTCTGCATACTTCCCCATAGTCATCACCATGATCGCCAATATAATGACATATATCCCAACAACTGGAACACGCCATGAAAAAAGTGCACTACATTTGCAACAACATATCATCTTTTGTAGAAAATGCTTGAACTAAGATGTTGATAAAAGGACTTCAATTTACATTTATGAAATTCCGTACAGATAAATTTCTCCAATTTCTCTTTTTTAAATTGTCTGCAAATGTATGCACGCATCACTTTGTGAAATTAACCTCATTGCTGCTGTAATGACAAACAGTATCGTCAATATACCATCAGAATATTTGTTCCATATAATCTATTACATATTAATTCAGCTGCAAAAATATTAGATATTGTAGAATTTCTTCTTGTTTTCATATTCACAGGTTGCCGCCATATTGCTCTGGAATTACCGCACTGGCTCCAGACACGGAGCAGAAAAAATTACTCTCAGTGCGCACTCATTCACTGCAACTTGCAATTGGAAAACAAAAATCCGACTGCTCTCAGAGTGAGTTCTGGTAATTGGAACACATGACACTCGACAAGTGCAGTCGAGAGTAGTAATTGGACTACGATATACGTTGATGCAGTACTTTTCAAATGAGAGCACCTATTGTTTACATGCTTCGTACGTTGGTCACAATGTCTGTCCTTAGTGCCAAAATAAAGAGACAAATGTAGCGGCCTTCAGAGCTCAGTTACCGGCTCGTGATACTCGTACAGACACAAGGAAGCTTGTACACTTGCTACTCACTAGGTGTTAAATGGTCCCACTGTAGTCGTATATACACAAGAATTCTTGTGCGCTTGGTAATATTACGCCTGGCAGTCAATCAATATTGTACTCCCCGCCCACAAAGACACTAATATAGATTGACTCCAGAGGGAGGGGGAAGGCGTGGAAGAGTGAGTGATGAGATTTAGGCGGCTTTAACAGCGAGGTCTTGACAGCTGATGAGGGTGATTGAAGTGAATATGGAGTGATGCCGGAATGAAGGGGCGAGGGAAACAGGAAATCCCCGAGAAAACCTTTTGACCAACAGCATTGTCTGGCACGATTCCCACTTGCAAAAATCCGGTGACTTGGCCGGGGATTGAACCCGGTTTGCCTTGGTGAGAGGCGAGTCTGCTAAGCGCTCAGCAACCGTGGCCCCCAAGGTGTGGAAGAGAGACATTCCTGCCCTATCTTTGAAAGGAAAGGGAGGGGGATGGGAGGAACTGTTACCAGATGCTTTTACAGTATCTCGGAACTACAGCCAATTTAGGTCTTACAAAAAAATTGGTGACCACATCTCAACTACTGGGACTTCCGTGACCCTCTCCTCAATTCCGTGACCAATAGACACCCCGAATGATGAAATTCGTGATGGTCAGATATGTTAATTCATTATAAAGATTAGGTATAAAATCCATTTGTTTAAATCATTGAAAGTAGTGTTGCAAAATACAAATCAATGTTTGTTTCTACAGATAAATAGGCCAACGTGCTTGTCAATTCCATCTTTGTCTCTGACAGTGCAATAGCAATATTTTTAAACACCATTCTAAAATGTGCCATTTCTATTTGTTCTACTTTCAATTAACTGCTTTCTTGTTCACTTAACTCTCTGCTGCAAAGACTTACAACCAGCAAAATACCAATTCAATTGTTAAATTATGCCTAGTGTTGGAGACAATCATGCCAATAAGACAATATAATATCTGAAAATAAGGGATTTATAACTTTATTTACTTTACAAAGGCATAGAGATTGTGTTACAAGTTTATAAACACATAACTGCAAAACTCTCTAAAGATGTGTATCAGTAAGATAGCTTTCACTGTAACATTAATTGTAGCTAACACAGGAAGAAATGCTCTTAAGTAAAATAATATCAACTGTTTTACTACTCACTAATATCCTAAATTAAGTTTAAATTTTCTTAACGACACTAGATATACATTCAAACTCAACTCAGTACTATTGTTTATCAGCAATAATAATAGCAAAACTGATTTAATACAAGTCCTGTTGGCCTAATCTGTTGTAAACAATATGTGTTTTACAAAACAAAACACTGGTCACTCTACACACATGCCAGAATATGCCTATACATTTGCAGTCAAATTATCCCAAAAGCAATTCTCAAAATGGTAATGCTTTGACTTGACACTGAATTTCTTGAATAATTTTATTCACTAATGATACCAAAACCAAAACTATGTGTTCATAATGCCTAGTAATAAATAGATCTTATGGAAAATATTGTTAAACTGAATGTAGAATAATGAGGTGCATTGTCCAATTGGTGCAAATTTCTAGAATTTGTTAAGCTTTGTTTGCATGAGGCGGTGAAATATCCTGCAAGTAGAACACTAGCACAGATTCGGAAAAGTTGGAAGTAACCGTGAATGGATAATACTTACAAAATTATGCATAAACTATGAGTAAACGGAAGCCCTGAATATTTTTTTAAAAGCTATTCATTAACAAGCCAAACAGATATTGATGTACCACCTCAAGAATACACAATGGAGGGTGCATGCAGTTTACCGTAACTAAATAATAATAATAATCTCCAACATCACACGTGCAAATAATCACCAACATCCTGTACGTAAGAAAATCACCAACATCCTGTACGTAAGAAAATCACCAACATCCTGTACGTAAGAAAATCACCAACATCCTGTACGTAAGAAAATCACCAACCACCTGTACGTAAGAAAATCACCAACCACCTGTACGTAAGAAAATCACCAACCACCTGTACGTAAGAAAATCACCAACCACCTGTACGTAAGAAAATCACCAACCACCTGTACGTAAGAAAATCACCAACCACCTGTACGTAAGAAAATCACCAACCACCTGTACGTAAGAAAATCACCAACCACCTGTACGTAAGAAAATCACCAACCACCTGTACGTAAGAAAATCACCAACCACCTGTACGTAAGAAAATCACCAACATCCTGTACGTAAGAAAATCACCAACCACCTGTACGTAAGAAAATCACCAACCACCTGTACGTAAGAAAATCACCAACCACCTGTACGTAAGAAAATCACCAACCACCTGTACGTAAGAAAATCACCAACCACCTGTACGTAAGAAAATCACCATCATCCTGTACGTAAGAAAATCACCATCATCCTGTACGTAAGAAAATCACCATCATCCTGTACGTAAGAAAATCACCAACATCCTGTACGTAAGAAAATCACCAACATCCTGTACGTAAGAAAATCACCAACATCCTGTACGTAAGAAAATCACCAACATCCTGTACGTAAGAAAATCACCAACATCCTGTACGTAAGAAAATCACCAACATCCTGTACGTAAGAAAATCACCATCATCCTGTACGTAAGAAAATCACCATCATCCTGTACGTAAGAAAAACACCAACATCCTGTACGTAAGAAAAACACCAACATGCTGTACGTAAGAAAAACACCAACATGCTGTACGTAAGAAAAACACCAACATGCTGTACGTAAGAAAAACACCAACATGCTGTACGTAAGAAAAACACCAACATGCTGTACGTAAGAAAAACACCAACATGCTGTACGTAAGAAAAACACCAACATGCTGTACGTAAAAAATCACCAACATGCTGTACGTAAAAAATCACCAACATGCTGTACGTAAAAAATCACCAACATGCTGTACGTAAAAAATCACCAACATGCTGTACGTAAAAAATCACCAACATCCTGTACGTAAAAAATCACCAACATCCTGTACGTAAAAAATCACCAACATCCTGTACGTAAAAAATCACCAACATCCTGTACGTAAAAAATCACCAACATCCTGTACGTAAAAAATCACCAACATCCTGTACGTAAAAAATCACCAACATCCTGTACGTAAAAAATCACCAACATCCTGTACGTAAAAAATCACCAATATCCTGTACGTAAAAAATCACCAATATCCTGTACGTAAAAAATCACCAATATCATGTACGTAAAAAATCACCAATATCATGTACGTAAAAAATCACCAATATCCTGTACGTAAAAAATCACCAATATCCTGTACGTAAAAAATCACCAATATCCTGTACATAAAAAATCACCAACATCCTGTATGTAAATAATCACCAGCATCGTGTACGTAAATAATCTGCAACATAGTGTATGTAAATAATCTGCAACATCCCGTATGGAAATAATCTCTACTATCCTGAGAATCACACATTTTATTTTTCCCACACCCATTTTTTACAAACTTTTCTCCAATACTTCACAATCAGTAAAATTCCCTTTCTTTATCCCAACGTCTCATCATCCTAGATGACAGCACTCAACTGAAATATACATAGAAACTGGAGCAATTTATAACACAGGACACATAAAACAGACATTAATGACTAATCAATTTGATTCTCTTTTGCTATGAATATCCAAATAAACATAGAGGCAACCCCAACTTTTCATACATGGTACTTCTATTAGCAAATTTGTGGAATAAGAATCTGCTGTGATGATGATTTACATTATATGATGTTTTCTTGTATTTTTATTCACACTATGAAAACAAACTCTATATTGGAAATAATCTCAAATATCTGGAAACAGGAATACAAGTGAAATAAAAAGTTATGAGTTTTGTTTCATTAAAACAGGTTTGGCCAGTTTCACTTGTGTTCATTCCTCAGTTCTAAGTAAAATCACATATACACCCAGATGGCCAATTTAAATTTTTCTCTCCAAATAAATCTTTCCATCAAAGTTATGTTCACAAACAATTTAAGACCTTATGAAACCTCTGTGATTATTACTACGCTATTAACATATATAATGTATGTACAGGACATAAAGAGGTACACATGCATATACCATGTACACACATGACAAAAACGACAGTAGCCAATCACACAACTGAAGTAAATGTACCTAAATGTGCATGTATCCACATTAAGACATGATTACAGAGACCTGGTATTAATCTAATTGGCTGCACACCGAAGAGACACCTCTATCATTCCAGCCAGCCAAAAAAATGGATGAGGAAAGAGATGATATGGGGATGGAGCAGTGGCAGAATGAAGATGAGGGAGGAAAACAGAGTACCATGAGAGCCCCCCCCCCCCCCCCCCCCCCCCCCCCTCACTAACAAAAAAAAAACCCACACCAAGGAAGCTTTCGCCATACTCCTCGCATTAGAATCCCTGCCCAAAAATTCAATTCTGCTGATGAGCATAGGATTAGAACCTCACAGACACCAAGGGTGGGGAGGCTAGTTTCTAACTACTGAAACAACTGTAGGTACATACAACAGACCTACAACCTACTCTACAGAAATACCTTTCATTCAGACATCAACATTTCTCTCTCAAATAGTATTTATTGTATTATTTAGTAAAAACACGGGCTTTGAAGGAATCCTAATGTTTGCTGTTGATATAAAACTCAAATGTTATACATTTGTGCCAACTGTACATGTAAAACTTAATTTATTTTACAGAAATTTATACAAAACAAGTATGAATCACTGAATTAATAGCCGAAGCATTTTTTGTACACGTACCGTGCAATGGTGTAATACTGGTAGCACTGGCTTGAGCAACTTTCACAACGTGCTCGTGGACAGGCACCAAGTTGTGCATGGAGCCTGATGCCTCGCTTGGCACATTGCTCATCTGGGGGATACTATTCTGAAAACATATCACACATATTTGACAACACATCTTTAAACATGCAACGCTGACATGCAACCCAATGTTTTCAACATTTCACAAACATCTCGACACTTGGCTACATTACTCGTTCTGAATCTCCTTCAAACACTCAGCAATTAACAACAATATTAGTACAAACTCCATTCCCTCAGTTTATATTACACATAGTATACCATTTTTCATTTATTTATTCAGCATGCCAGCTATGCAGCGTCACAGGACACCATGGCAAGTCAGTATAATGTCAAAAGTGATAAACATACACACAAAAAAAAAACACTTAACAGCACATACATATGACACAAAATAACAAACATATATTACCAACACCCTGACAAGTTGTAACCACAATAAAAGAAAACAACACAAATAATTCACATTTACAGTCAACACAATTCTGAGTAACAATCTACTGCTGAATTGCCAATTACACAGTGCAACTATACAGCAAATACTCAGAAAAATATAAAATACATTCACACGCAATAAAATAATAAAAAGTAAATTTAATAATCAATGTCCAGGTAAAACATATATATTGTATGCTTTATTAATGGGAAGTGGCAGCATGGCCACTTTATACAAAAAATTAATTTGTCATAGTCAAGTGTTTCAAAATGTGTAACGAGAATTAAAAAAAAAATTAATCTAGGATGTCAAGATGTGTGAAAAGGAAGAAAACAAAGCTTTACTATGGTATTGACAATGTTTATCAAAATCAAAATAGTGTTTTGAGTTTGTTACAATTCAAACTGTCATGATAAATTACATTGTCTGTTTGCAGCAATTATTTAAAATTTAAACCTCATCCCACCAATTAGAATCCCCAAACCTATGCTGGTTTGTGGTGTGATGTGTCAAAATATAATACTATTGCAGTGAAACAAAACTTTCTACATTTGGACCTAATATTTTACAAATGCTGGTATAGGCAGTTTTTGAAAATTTTGACATTATTTATTTTATTTCATTTATTCCCGCTCCCTAGATTCCTACATGAGACTAATTCTTGGGAATATAGAGCCTATCAATACACACCTCCACAATACATAAAAATTCCATCACTCACAACATTCACTGTTTAATTATTTACCACTGTAATTTTGCTATACTTCATTTCATTCTGTTGGTTTCAGGTCACCTGTAAAGTTGTTTTAGTTTCCAGCTGAGCAGAGTCATGTGGAAATTGTTGCTCTTCAGACAGGATGTCAGCTGCAGTAAGCAAATTTCTCAGACTGTTTTATGTCATTGTACATAGTAACATTCCTTGCATTTGTGTGCAAACATCCCTGTCTACAATTTTTATGGAATTGTCACATATTCAGATGTGGCTGTCTGAATTGGACAAGCATGCATCCTAGTGAAAGTTTTGTTACAATACCCACTCATCTTGCATCACCTTAAAGCGATGACATGTGGCCATAATGCTCTGATCTTCATAATATGATATTTATAAAATAGTTTTATGTAGTTTTCTTTGGGCATATTCTAAATTTGGCCCCATTTTATCAGTTAAACATGCGTCATGATGTTTATCTGTTACCCTTGTGATAAATATCATCTTCTGGAAGATTTACACCCTTTTGTTAACAAAATTATATAACATGAACATTTATTTCCATATTTAATTCTCTGTTATAGAGGCAGTTCATGTGTTTCAGTGTAGCTTGACATAAGCCAATGCAGCTTTGGTACAACTTCCACCTGCTTTTGGTGTTGTATATATTTCCCAAGTGCAGTTTTGAACAGTTAAGCTATTTGTCTACACTTTGCATCATTTTCTATCTCCAAAGAGGAGTTCTCTTTCTGCTTGAGAACATTATTATCCTTGTCTGTCATTAGTTTATCATCAAAATCTAAATATAAAATATTGTTTTTAATAGAATTTCTTTGTGAACTTTAGAGTAATCTCACAGATTAATAAAGTTTGCAGGATTTTGCTGCCATTGTCTGCAAAATCTTGGCTTCTGGGTAGTAGCCCTGCGTCACTGTTGTTTACCTTCCCGATGTTGAGAAGACAATGCAGCCTCCGTCTTCAGGGTGAAAGCTGCAATATCTCCTAAAATGTCAGGAAGGAAAATGACAATGCCGCTGCTACTACCTAGAAGCCAAGATCTTGTAATCTCACAGATAATTAACATTATTCAATTATTATAATATTTAATACAATATTTGAAAGATTTTAGTAAAAATTCATGTTAAACCATTAATATCTTAAGCAAATAATGTTTGGGTATATCTTTTAGCAATTTAAAACTATGAGTCATAAAGAAAATCTGTTTAATGTAATTTTACTTTTGGGATTACAATAATGGTTGCAAGAAATTTATACAGGTACTTCTGAGAAATCATTTTTGGTACCAAAGTATATGATTATGCTTAACCAAAATTACAATATTTCATTTTTTTAATTAAAAAATTGCAATGAGCAGCACTGTTTTGTTATTTTTTATACAGGTACTTCAGAGAAATCATTTTTGGTACCAAAGTATATGATTATGCTTAACCAAAATTACAATATTTCATTTTTTTAATTAAAAAATTGCAATGAGCAGCACTGTTTTGTTATTTCAAGCTATTCCTCTGGCTTCATTTATTGTGATAAGGAAACAATATCTTGTCTTTCTTTTTTTGCACATGTACAACAGCTCAATGTTTTCTTTAATTGAATGAGTTACCACTTAATTTTAAAGCTTGTCTTGTTTGCAGTGTTGTACTGGTATTTCATTAATTTATATTGTATGCCCCCTGAGTGTGTTTACAATATCCAAATTTATCATAAAAATACCCAGTCAATTATTATCTGTGCATTCTCATTCCCTCCTCCACTTCAGGATGGGTAGGAGTGTTCTTACTCAGTCAATAATACATAATACATACTTAAATTTTGAATTTATTAAAATATTACATAAACACAACATTAAGTTTGGCTTGGTACATGTTAAGGAATAGATTTGATTACAGAACAAAATAAAAGTTTTGCATATACTGGATTCGTGTACATTTTATTGTGCTGTGTGTCTGTAGATACCATACACAATAAGATGGGTATATACAAATACCATCACAATGCTGTCCGCTTATCATAACAATCTGAAATGCAACATACAAACAGTAATGGGAAGGAAGATGTGGAACACACACGTCCCGTTCGGTTAGTGGCAGATCAATACCGGGTGTAACCATCTCGGGCCTGGAGGCATGCTTGCACACGATGAGGCATACGCAGCAGCAAGCAATCCAGCTTGTCTTGGGGCAGAGCATCCCACTCTTGGATAGCAGCATCCGTCAGTTGCTGAATTTTCACAGGAGGGGTAGGACGGTTCGCAATTTCTCTCTTCAGTTCACTCCATGCATGTTCCACACAGTTCATGTCCGCCGTATATGTTGGCCACTCCATTCGCTGTATGCCATGCTTCGCAAGGAACTGATTGACCACTCTGGCTCGATAGGGACAAGCATTATCATCCACTAGAGTGAAACTCTGGCCCAGTGTAGCAGCAAAACCTGTAACTACAGGTTGGAGGATGTTGTCTCGATATACCAGACCAGCCATGTGACCCTGAATAGGAATGAGCTGCGTACGTTGACCAAACATGATCCCACCCCAAAATATGATAGAACCCCCTAACTGCTGACGACGCTTCTGGATGAAGGGCATGTTCCATATCTCACCTGATCGTCTCCAGACTCAAATGTGCCTGTTGTATGGGTGCAAGCTTAGGGTGAACTCATCAGCAAAGAATGTATGCTTACACTGGTCCAGATGCCAATGGCGGTGTGGTGTTGTCCACCTCACGCGAGTTGCCCTATGGTGTGGTTGAAGTGGAGCCTTTGACAATGGCCTACCTGCTAGCAGTCCTGCATCATGCAGCCAATTTCGCACTGTCTGCCCCGACACATTCACTTCGGTGGTCTTCCGAAGATCCTGGCATAATGATGTAGCAGTGCTATGGGTCCGCCGACATGCTGAAAGCACCATATACCAGTCCTCTATGCAGGTTGTTTTGCATGGGCATCCCGTACAGTGTCATCAGCAACCTATTGTGTCTCTTGGAACAGACTTCACACCCTGGAGACATCCACTTGTCGCCAGCCCTCTTGCAACAATATGACAATTCACATGCGGTCAGTCTTCAAAATGGGTACTCATGGCATGTTTACCGCAGTACTACACGTACTGTCTCTACGCTGCTGACCATGCAAGTGATGATGTTAAACCGACCAAAATAACATATGCCTCAGACACTGGTCTCCAATGCATACAATAAACATGTTGGAGGTTCTGTGACATTAACCATGCGGCATCGAGATATGCAAAACTTATTTTGAGGACTGTATTTAAAGCATTTAAAAAGTTAACACAATGGTGGAAATACAAGTTAATAGCATTCACAAGAAAAATATTATAAGTTATGAATTACAGAGTTAAATTTTCATTCTGTTTTGTTTTATATTTAATAAAACCATTTTGGTTAAATTATCAATTTTTTTTGTAAATGTCAATGGGATTGGAAAATTTCTTAGTATTGTAATCAGTTAAAGACAAAGATTAAACAGTTTAATTTCTTGTAGCTTACAGCAGTGATTTCTGTACTGGGTGCCAGAAGTTGTTACATTGCAACTTAATTGGAATAATTAATAGAAGTTAGGGACATATTCACCAATCCGAAAGTAAGTGGCTTCATCAACAGTTAACATCCTGTAGCTGGAAAAGCATAGCTCATGCAATTTGCTCTTGGAAGTGTCAATATTCCTATGTCTGTATTGTAAGTTTCCAGCTGATTCTAGAATGTTGAGCTTATTTATAATATTGTGCAACTCATTGCATTTTTTCCTAGTGCATTAAAACCTCCTGCAATTTTGATATGCAGTAAATCAAAAACTGATGTACATATACAACCTGTCATTGTATTCCATCATGGGTAATTTTCATAAGTGATTTAATTTTTGTTATTCGAGATATATATATATATATCTATCTGAGTAGTGCTCAACAAAGCTAAGATCTTTAACATCAATGGAGGCCAAGTGAAGTGGATATGGAGTAGCAATAGAATATAATGCAACAGAAGAGAAAAAAGCAAGCACACCAAGAAAATCTACCATCCAAATGTGACATGAACCATGTTCCTAGTATGGAAGAAATCTGAGTTTTTATCTGCCAGGAAATGAACTCTGTTTGCCATTTTGGGAGACAAATAGTCTTTCCACTATACTAATGTGCGCCCCAAATTATTTAATAATTCCAATGTTAATCATTATTTTGACCAGTTGGTATCAATAATGCTGCTTATATTTGAAAATAATATGGTGCATGCACAGAACTTCATGAAAATGAGAAAGAACAGAAAAGGTACCTATTAAAAATATTTCTGTATACATTTCTCATTGGATAATGAGAACAAACAATTCTATTCAAAAATGTGGTAATATTGCCTACAAAATATATTTATTTTCCCTTAATAATTGATCCATGAAATTTTGTAACTAAAGGAACAAAATTTAAAGTAATCTTCTGGGAGGCTTTTCAATAATGTTATGACAATTTTATAGATCTCAATATGTACATAATTCCTCATTATACAATTTGACTGTGTACACTTGTCTACCTATAGCAAAATATTTCTCCAAAACATAATTTTTTATGTGCACAGTTGACTTTTATCAATTTCCAAAAATGAAATTTTTTAACCCCTGCTATATTACAACTTAATTATGAAAATAATTGAACAGCAAAGAAAATTGCATACAATGAAATGAGAATGTGTTTGGCCCAGCAGTTAAGTAAAAACCTTCCTATATGCTACAAAACATCAAGAGGTTACTGCACTGAAAAATGGGATATGTACAGTATTTTAAACATATGCTTCATATAAACAAAGAGTATAGCTTCTTCAAATTTAATGAGGCCAGTATAGAGGTACAAAGTTTTTATCATTACTCCCAACAAAAATAAAGGCAGGGAACACCCAAAAATCGTTTACTACAACCAATATTCAATAACATTTCCCACTGTTGCATTTATAACTAAGAAAACCAACAGGTTACCTTTTAATTATCATCTACAACTGCCCAGCTAATCTAGACATATATGCTCATATGTGCACTAGCTAAACTAAGCAAAATGTATGTCCTTAAATCAAAGTGGTGCGATAGTTAACCTACAATTGCTGTCATTTAATCATAAATACAAAACAAATTATGTGGCTTAAACTTGAAACTGCTGCCCTCGAATTAAAACAGTACATCAGCTAATCCAACCTGTCCTAACTATAGCCAAAGTCAAATAAATTACAGATTTAAAAGCTGTAATCTGCATAACAATTATGTAAATTTAAGTATAGAAAGTTGTATCACTTTTGAAAATATACATATCTTAAAGAGAAAAATTAATGACGTACTGATGTAAACAAATTTTTCTTTTACGGAAAGATTTGTTTATTATTCCCTACCGCCTCCTTTTTCCCATATTTACTATAAAAAGATCCTATTTTATTCATAAGTAACCAAGTCAGCACTGTTCACTTTCTTGAACACTGTTTTGAGTATTAAAAAACTGTTCATTACAATGACTAGTGTTTGGGTATTTTTGCTGTAATCAAGGCCCATCTTCAAAAATCAGGTTTCATGTGATGAAAATGTCTCAGGCACTACATGCATGTTTGCATGCATGCATGGAGGTCTGTGTGTGTTGACAGTATGGATATTTACTATCAGTACAGCACAATCCCACATAATTAAAAAATATTTTTATGGTGAAAAATGTTGGTTAAATGTAGGGGTGGGAGAAGCTTCGAAAATTTGAATTTGAATCAAATTTTTTTAATATTCAGCTTCGTATTCAAAATCAAAATTTTTACTCCGAACTTTGAACAAAAAAATGCTTTTGGCCCAAAAAGCAAAAGACAATGTGAACTTAATAACATAAAATATTTTATTCAATGTTTGCCACACACATGGCTAGTGAATCATGAAAACATAACCTCAACTCAACTCAACACATTGCCCATGAATTAGTCCAAACTGCAATTCATTGTAAAATAATTGCAAGTATCTAATTTTACTCGCAAGATAGCATAACGTAATTATCGGGAAAAATAACTTTTTAAATTACGAAACACTTCATTATCTTTCCAAACTTAATTCGGCACAGCAGAATTTAATTGGTAGTATATGTTAATTTTCCTCATGTCCAACAGCACCTTACTACATTACGGTGTGATAAATAGGAGATTAAACTGCAAGTTAACTGCTGTGAAATTGGACCCACTGTGATTCAAATCTCAGTAAAGTAATAAAAAATAAAGTGAAATTGTTAATAACTAAGCTTCACTTCACGCCCTTCTGAGTGGCCACAGAATACTCATATAGCCAACAGTGACAAAGATGGAGATCAAACAAAATTTAAATAAACTTGACACTCCCCAACATTTACTTGTGTAATTTAATAATGTATACATACTAGTAGTGTGCAGGATCCTGAACACCAGGAAATTTTTTGGGAATATGTAACAATTTTCTTGTCGGGCGGGAAATATCTTGCAGATATTTTTGGGAAAAATTTATGTTCACGTTTGTAGGTTGTTCCAATAAAATACAAGTCGGGTTTCGTGCAAGAAGCTTTGTATTGACTCTTTACATATGCAATTATGATTTGATGAATCAAATCTTGTTGAGAAATTTTCATTTTTACCACTTATTCACAGATTTCAAAGTTCATTACATAAGCAAAAAAAAAAAATGTTTGTACGTCATATATTATGTAACGTTAAAACTACGCATTTATTGCAAAAATGAACAAAAACTGGTTGTAAATTTGCACTATTAAGTTATGGTGAACCATGCACACTTAATTTATCTTATACGTGAGCAACATTTATAAGATGCTAGTATCAATTGCTGGTTGATGTGGGACGCGGTTTTTGATATTCATAACCTAAACATTTGCGTAGAAATAAACTAGTAAACAATGAATGTTTAACTATTTTACGGAGATCTAACATGGCATTTGTCAATATGGGCTAACTGAAAACTATTTGTAGGATGCCAACAAATTGTCTTTGTTTTTTTGTTTGGCATGTGTTTGTTATCAATTGTGTGTTGTGCTTGCTTGTTATCACAGGCACGTTGACAAATTCCAAACAAAGCAAATTTGCTATGAGAAAATAGTAACTAATTTAGTTAGCTACTTTTAATTTTGTTATCGTTAGAGGAATTAGCTTCGGTAGCATACAGAGTCTGTATGTTGCATTCATAACCTGCCCGATGCGACTTGGCCATGACTGCAGTTTCAGTACATGATTCGAAGCGTGTGTGTCCACGGATATTTAAAACTTTCACTGAAAGTTAATTGGAGTAAATTTGTGTCAATTTACAAACATTGGAACGAAAAATCCACAAGTTCCTTAGCAGAAGTCATTAAATTATAAAGAAAATAGCAGCAAACTGAAAACATCAAGGCAATGTTTTTAAACAAATTTAAAGTAAAATTTTTGTTTTATCATGTCGTGAGGCCAACTTTTTTATTATTAAAAAATTATTATAAGGGATTTTCCTAGTAAAATTGAAGTAAGTATTTTTAAGAAGTGCTCCAAACCCATAGGGTTAATTCGTAGTGCAACAACTAAGTGTATAAAAATGTAAAACAATACGACTTTTCTAGCTCGAATCTAATCTTTAGAACATATTAATTATTACATGTTTATTTTTTGTTTTAATGGAATAAGTCATAAAATGTTATTCACTACGCCTAGTAACCAACAAAGTGCTTAAAATATTTTTCCCGAATTTCCGCTGAAAATTTAAGTTTCCTATTCAAACTTTTCCCAGTGGCAAAATTACATTCCAGCACACCACTAATAAGTATGCAAAGTAATAGAACCATATTACATTGAATCACACTGTTTACATACACAATTTGAATAAAGAGTACAAAATATAACTACTGGGATGTAAAAACATGAGCACTGCAATTAATTATTTTGTTCTACATGTTCTAAACTTTGCTGAAATAATTTTTAGTTTCTTATTTATTATTATTAGGCATTTAAGTCAAGAAATATTTTGAAGTGATGAAAAAATTATTTTTAAGTCTTTTACAATATGTATGGTATTTTTAAATATCCCTTGAGTCTGGATTAATTTTCAGTTTGTTATTTAGATTTGTTTAGCATGAAAGGCAATATGTGTACTTACATGGTAAAAAAACTATGACAAATTTTGTTTCTAAATCACTGGAAAACATTTCTTTGTTATCTGCCTTTTACCTAGCTTGTAAAAACTTATGTATTTATTAAATTGAAAAAAACAATAATTGGTGCAATGTGTACATGTCAACAAAATCCTTTGATTTGATATTCAATTCAATATTCAATTAGGATTCGCGAATATTTTGAAAATTTTGCTTAGATTTCTCTTCAGAATGAAATTTCCAGCTTCGCCCACCCCTAGTTACATGAACAACAATATTTTAATTAATTAATTATTTAATTAACAAGCTCAAAATTCTGACAAACAGCTGGAAGTTAATTGCAGAACAGCACTATGCCAAACAAAAATAAAGAAACACAGAACAAGAACAGACCATTCACAATAGATAACAAGACAGTGACTACCAAGCTAATGAAACAATATGCATTAAAAAAAATTACACTGAACACAGAAAACAAACTACACAGCCTGGATTAAAGTGACTGGATGCTACACCTGAAACGGATTGATCTTGCCATGCATGCATCATAGTTAAATATACTTTTAAACAGTTTTTAATGATGATGTGGTGTCTCTTCTCTCTGCAGTCAGCGGACTGAGTTGTGGAGTTAGAGCAGCTTAGCTTCCACTCCTTGTACACTGTTGGTTCCGCAAGAGGGGCACAGCATCTTGCTATGCGTACCAAAGAAAAAATTGCACTGAATATAGCGAACAGAAATTACTGAAGAAGCATTAATGCTACACATGATACCACATCACCTTGCAGTATGTGTAGATATTAGTTTAGTAATATTTTTACTAGTAGTTTTTAGTGGTTTTCTGATATTTATATGAATTTAGTTCTGAATAATTCATAATGAAATCCTGGTCATACTAAAATTCCTGTGTACGTGTTTTAAACATTGACAAAACTCATCTAAATCTTGGTATTAACACCCATTAAAAAACTCACTTCACAAATCATTGAATATCATGCTTTAAGGTACTGATTTTTAGTTATTTAATAATTCCTTCTTTATAAACATATATCTGCTTAACAACAATTTTTAAACTGACCATAATAAAATCTGTAAACAAAACAGGAAAAATTACAAAGAAAAGTTTATATTTATGTTTATATGCCTAGATATTAGATAATGTTTGTATTGAAATACTGAACAGAGTTTCCAAGGACTTGCTTGAACAGAGTTTCCAAGAACTTGCTAATCTCAGGACTCTACAAATATTATTGAGAACAATTTTTCACACTGCTGAGAGCACACAAGTTTTAATTTTTGTACAGTCACCAACCTATGAAGCTACAACACAGACTTTTTATTTTGGAGTTTAACTGGAATATATCTTGCACAAATTGAAAACAATTTCTATAATAACTAAAATCTTTAATTTGCTTTAAAGTAATGAAGAATAATACCATGTAAGCTGGGTTTACTAATTATCACCTTAAAATTATGGCTTACATAAAAATTAGTTTTAAAATATTAATAATTTATTATGTATTGTTTGTTATACGGCAAGAAAGATAAAAACAGGATTGTCAGCATTTAACACAACACGACTTCAGTACAGGCACAGTCACAATAAATGTTTTTAAACAGTCCCATTGATTAAATGCCCAGGTTTTTTCTATCTTCATATTACATTAACAGCCTTAACTGTATGAAACATACTAGATTTCTGTGCTACGAAACTCTTGTCTTTAGGATTTCCCTAAGCAAGAGATTGGAATACAACAAATACACCTCCAGCTAATATACTATCTGACCAGAAAATAAAACCTCAATATGGTGCAGCCCTCTGTACCTTCGGTATCCCTCCCACATTGAATCAAGACAACAGCTGTGATCCAGTAGAAAGACTGCCCTCACTCTTACAGCCTGTCCAGGAGTTGTGTTGCCATTCAACTGTCAACCCATCATCAAGAGATCCTACGGCATGCAGAGTTTAAATCACTCCCAGCACTAGTACAACCTTAACTGATCAATCACCAACCTCCGCTGGGCCTTACCATTTGTCCCATTTATTTTCTTATGTTTCCGTAGCACTTGTGAGTTTTAACATCATTGTATCCATTACCATTACTGAATTTGCATTTATTCACGCTGAAATTCAGGCACTGGGGATCAACTGCCTGTTTTCAGTAGTTCACCACACCTAGTGGTCAGGTTTGGGTATCACCTACTGGACCGAGCCAACAATGCAGATACCTCCTTCCCTAGTACTGTGGATATCCAGTGGCATGGGCAATGTCCAGCGTAGTCCTCTTAAGTTTAATTCCACAAGAGGCCCATGCCAAAGTACAAAGCGTTACCTTGCAAACAACACTTCACTTGGCTTTCCATTACCATGTGTAGATTACCAAATCTGGCACGTCACAGACATCTCAAGCACATGGGTGCTTATCTCACAACTGTACTAAGTCCACAATTCCTCCTGCTACTTGCACTAACAAAGAAAACTATCTCCTGCACTGTGTGAACTGCAGACAGACATAATTATTCAAATATTTATTATAAAAGGCTTACTTTGCCTGCTTAATAATTCGCACCTTAAAAAAACTGGCATAATGATTAAAATGTACACAATAACATTATTGCGAACACACTTAATAATTATTGGGTTAGTACAGCCTGTCGCACAACTTTCCATGGTGTTTGTAGCTTGAGATGTCCAACCAGAATGAAAACTCTATCACACTTAATGTATGGACACACCTGTGGGTACATTTCATCCAGCCATTCATCATGTTACTCAACACCTGCACAAAGCTTGCCAAAATTTAAAATGTTACATGCACGCTAAGTTCAAAGTATGAGAATGATGTTTTTAATGTAAATACAGACAGACATAACATTCAGATGTTCCTTTAAACTGAACTGTTATCTTAAAATGATAGTGCACTCTAATGTAAACACTCTGTACATGTGTGTCATGATCAAACGAGGACAAATTTGGATATTTACAACATCTGAATTGAATCTGTTATTCCTACAGATGATGGTTTTTCTTTGTCAAATGATGCTTATGTTTATTAACAATTCAGACTTCTAAAATGAGGTACAACTGGAGGAGCTTATCCAAAAGATGCAACCATAGATGTTTATTAAATTTTTTTCCCTTTCAAATTTTTGATAACCCTGGAATTAATTCAACATTGGTGAATACTTTGTAAGTTCATCATCAGGACAAAATTATTTGAAAATTAATATTGGTGATAAGTATCGAGTAAAGTGTGTTCATTCTTATTAACTTAAAATAATTTACCATCTGAAGTATTTGGTTTTATTTGAGAACATAATGAGATTTATTCGAATGATGGTTACAAGGTTACTTTCATAAGAAATAAATTTCACAGTAATTGTTTAAATGTTTATGAATTTAAAAAAGATAAAATGCACATTCACTAAAGATTTTGCTGTTTAAGGTAAAATTACTGTTCAAACATTGAATAATGTGGCCAATTGAATATAATAAAAAATTTGGGAATTCAATAAATGAAAAACTACAATGATTCCAAGATTGGTCTGCAAGGATTAAATGAATTTACTTTTGATACAAAAAATTAATTTAATATCCAGTTTTATATGCCAGACTTCGAGACTATTGGTTTTAAAATTGACAAAAATTACAGTGTTAATCAGTATTCTCATGCTTCAATGTTCAATCACTGTAATATTAAAAACTTTTATGTTAAAAATGGATGAAAAGATCTTTCCAAAATAGCGGCGGCTTGCAATGGGCATGTTTGATGCACTGCTTCACCTAAATTTTATAATTACCATAGTATTTATTTACTTGGTTTTTATCTGTTCGATCCATTATTTATACAATTCCTCCACTTGTTTCAAGACAAAAAATTTGGTTTTTATGCCATTCTTTCACTGAGGCACTAAACACTACTAGAATACACAGCTATAGCACCCTTGCTGCGCTAGCAGTTTCACTTCAAAACATAGGGCAGGAAAACGGAAACATGGCGATGTTGATGGTTTTGACGGAGATGGTGTTTGGAAACAGCATGTGTTTTCCTGTCTGTTGACACCCTCTGGCAGCCCTCATTGTTTTGGGTCAATACCCAAATGCTACTGAAGTTTTTGCAAGCCTGGCAGCATGTATATGTATATCAAGGTGTAAAATAATACAATTAACTATATGAGTTTAACACTAGAGAAACACCTTTTAATCGATGGAAGGATGATGACCAGAAAGACATGCTAGTGCATAGAAAACCTGTACTAGTGTTACAGTTGATGCCAGCTAACAGTCAGCGGTGCTAGAGCCCATGACGGCGCTTACCACATGTGTGACACATGTCCTCTACGTGCGCAAAGAGGTCAATAATTTTGAACTTTCACATAAATGTTATTTTTCAGTGTAAAATGCATTTTATATTTGTCTTTGCAGAGTTTTATATGTCTTAAAATGCTTTAAAGTGTTTGTTGCTATTTTTAAATTGTTTGGTTATGAAATTCGAAGTGCCCGTGGCACCGAGATTAAGAACACTAATATCCGAGCATGAACATCATCATAAAGAGACAATAAATTAGTACGGAAATTCACAGGGAAATTATAAAATGTAAAACAATATTTAATTTAATTTGTGCCATTTTATTTTCACTAATAAAATATTTGACTCGGCATGCATAGCACTTCCGCTTATGTGAACCCCGTGGTGGCCATGGTAGGTCCATGCGATGCTTGTTTCTGGACAGTCTGTCGAGGAGAGCTGGCGAGGTAAGACACTGTCACGTACGCACTACAACCATTTTTTCAATGATGTAGGTAATAAAATGAAAGGGTCACCGCTTAAATCCAATACATACATGCAGCACTAAAAGAGAACACAGCACACTAGTTCAGCACCTTGCACATAGGAGTGATGAGGCACTAGGTACATGTGTCAGTGTTGCCCTTATCGCTTGCTTGCTTCCGAGCCTCGAAAGCACTTAGGAGCTGCAAGTAGACGGTGCCCTTAATAGCACAGCACAGAGTTACACTACAGATGTTGCAATACCAACGGATGGCTGTTTAACAGAGAAACTTTATCACATGTGCTATCAAAAAAAGTAATGGAAAATATGAGTATTCCATGGCAAGAGCAATCAAACAAAAGGTGTGCATTAAACATTTTTGTGGAAGCAGTGTGAGTGGATAGATGACGAAAGGACATATTCAGATTTTTTGCATCAGTTTTGAATATACATCTGTCTAACAAGTCCATCTTACTTTGTGATTCCTGGTCAGGACACAAGGATGGAAGAATACTTCAG
Organism: Dryococelus australis; assembly: GCA_029891345.1. NCBI lineage: Eukaryota > Metazoa > Arthropoda > Insecta > Phasmatodea > Phasmatidae > Dryococelus > Dryococelus australis. The sequence goes on along the minus strand of CM057009.1, from coordinate 136,778,480 downwards.
GATGCTTCCCTGGGAAAATATATTCATCTAAAAATCATTTCACCAAAAACTATAAAATATGTCTCTTCAAACCATAGCAAATTAATTTTCTTAGACTATAAAAAATTTGCGCATTCCCAAATGCAAAAGCTAAAATGAATTAACAGAGTATTTAATCTGAAAATGCATTATGTGATCAACAATTAATTGTCTGCAATGATATAGAAAATGGTGCTTCATTACACATGGCAGAAAGCAGCTACCATTTGTCACCCGACCTCGTCACTCTGCCAGCGTAAGGCCGCCACGGATCACTCATGCACGAGTCTTATGCCGGAGATGCTGTTGGTGCATGTGTTGTGTATGTGCCAAAGCCCCAGTGGGCTCACTAGGGACAATCCAGTGTGTATTAATTTGAAGTTTTTTTTATATAAGTGCCTTGCTCGTATACTCCCATGCACACCTCTGTGATTTAAAAGGTTATGTAAAATTTCAAGTATTCTTTTGTATGTTTATTTGCTATGTACTCCTGTGCACGTTGTAATTTGAAGGGCTGGAAAATTTCAGTATTGTTTTGTATGATTATTTTGCTGTGCACTCCCGTGCACGTTATAGTTATTTCTTGTGTTAGTATTGTTCCATACCATTTTCATCTATGCTCATGTTAAATTTTTGCTTATGTGGTCCACGAGGCCGCCACTTGAGGCAGCGCGCATGTGCTCTGCTTCCGACAGCAATTGAACAGTCTCTCCTCTGAGCTCGTGTGGGGGGTACGCGTGCTGCGTGACCTGTGGAGTTTTTCTCTATTACTCTTACTGATATTGTACTTATTTTCGTCTAATTAATGAAAAAACTTTCATTTTGCCCCGCAGCCGGCTTTTGGCCCACCCGCCTTTCAGAGGGCTCTTAACTTATATTTTCTGCCTCAAGGCATTTTATGATGTGTGAACTTGTACCTTGTACCAGGGTTGAATCAGACGAGACTTAACTTTAATTTGAGTGCAGCGGCCTGGCTATTCTACATTGTAACTTTTTTGTGCGTATTTTCTGTACTGCCTGAAGTGATAATGTATATCTTTTTCTTAATTACATGCCGGATGGCACCCGATTCTAATGAGCACATGGTCAACTCTATTTGTTTAGTCTAGCACCTTCCCAGTCATTAAAGTGCAAGGCGTGTTCCGCTGCCAACAGCAGGACAGTAGAGTAAACGCATTTATGTTCCAGCGTCAAAGAAGTAGCCACGTGGCAACGTCACACCCTGTTAGTGTCTCTACTTACCACGTGGCTGTGTGCATATTCACAGCCTGGCAAGCAGGCTATGAAATAATAAATGTACCAATATTGCAAAATAGCTGCCCACAAAGTTGGAAATAACCATTATTTAGGGTTACCATTTTTCACTTTCTCTATGTTGGCTCCCCAAAATTTGTACAAATAAACTGACATATTGGAGATAATTTGTGCCCCACAACTGCTGAGAAATTGTATTGGAAGACAAATCAATGTCCATGGGGACACACAAATGTACATGAAAACTTTAAAACATATTTTTCAATTGTTCTGTTCTTGGTAGTAAGCAATGAAGTTTTTAGAACCGTCACCGTTAACAGTTTTGCATAAATGTTTGCCTGAAATTTTATTAAGCTGCTTACTAAGTGTGTGTGTGTGTGTGTGTGTGTGCACGCGCATGTGTGTGTGTGCGTGTGCACATGTGTGTGTGCATGTGTGTGTGTGCGCGTATATATATATATATATATATATATATATATATATGAGAGATATATGCATTTTCAACTGAAGTTTTAGTTTAGCAATCTGAGAATGAGTATGTTAGCTAAGTCTTTGATGTATTACCACACAATTACAAATTACATCAAGACCAAAGACTACACAATTTCACTAAAAAAAACACTCATTTACATAACTAAGTGCATGTCTAAGTAAAGATTTTTACAAAGGTACGTTCATAAGATCTGATGAACATACAACTGAACATAAAAATTTATTTCCTCAAGAAAAATTGGCTTTATAAAAAACCATGTCCAAAGTTTATTTAGTTGTTATTTTGATAATTGTTCCGTATTGCGTATCGTAATGGGAAAACCATACAAACGTTCAGTGTGTATTATAAAGTATCCATCCCAATTGTTTACTTTGCAGTCTAGTGCCGTTTCGCGTATCTGGTCAAGTTCTATTTAGCATATCCAAATTTGGCACCAATTGTTCCGTATCGCATGTCCAAGCATTTTTTCCGCAAATTTTCTCTCATGAATTGCAAGATGGTGTGCGCGAGATGTAAAATCACAATATGGAATGCCAGGCAAGTTATTCATTCCTCGCTGGACATAAACACGTTTCTCATTAAGCACGACATTCTCAAATTGACGATGCGGTGCAAAAGATGCGGGGAAAACGAAGCAAAATTGGTGGAAAACAGGGGCTTGTTTTACTGGTGCCGACGGCGACTGGAGGACGGTACCAAATGCAACTTTAAAGTGTTGGCGAGACAGGGCAGTTTTGTGGGAGATTCAAACTTGTCTCTGGGCAAGATAGCCGAGTTGTGTTTACTCTGGTGCCTGATCAAATACCCCGACAGCAGACTATAGTGAAATAACTTATGTGCTCGGGAAAGACGGTCGTCGCCTGGTCGAGTTTCTGCCGCCAAGTGTGCATACTCTGGGTGTTGACATACAGGAAACGCACCGGTGAGCCGGGCAAACTGGTCGAGATCTATGAGTCGAAATTGGGCAAATGCAAGAACCGTAAGGGATGTAAATTTCACGGCCAGTGGGTTTTCGGGGGAGTGCAGCGGTACAATCAGACGAAATTCTTCCTGGTGCCGGTGGAAAAGAGGAACGCGGCGACCCTGACCGAAATCATTCGTGATTGGATCACTCTGGGCACGACGATAATTTCAGACTGCTGGCACTTGGACATTCACGGCTACCATCACATGCAGGTGAATCACAGGAGGGAATTCGTGTGCAGCGAAAAGAGAGGAATGGTAAACACACGAAACATGCCGATGAAGAGGGGCGAGACGTTGAGGGTGCACACTGATAACATTGAGCGAACTTGGTGTTCTGTGAGCGATACAGCATTCCCTGCTTTGGGCGATGGAAAAAATCTTGGGTTGGCTACCTGGCAGAGTACGTCTGGAAAAAGAATCATTGGTACAGAGAATGACTGCACGCTTTGCTGATTCACGCTGCTGACATGCACCACCGTAATTGGCGCAGAGGAGATGGCGGTGAAGGCTATCCCAATTTCGACAGGTATCTGTTTGTTATGGTTGTTTTTAATTTGCAGGCATGAGCAAGATTGAGTTGCTGTTGCAGTTGCAGTTTAAAAAGAGTTGATCGAGTTGCTGTTGCCATTGCAGTATAAAATTAAAGTGTGATTGACTTGCTGCTTGTTTCAAGTGTAAATTAATGTTTAATTGAGTAGCTGTTTGATTCAAAATAAAATAAATGTTTATTTGAGTAGTTGTTTGATTCAAATAAAAAATAACATTTAATTTAATTGCTGTTTGATTCAAGTAATGTTTAATTGAGTTGCTGTTTGATTGAAATTAAAATTAATGTTTAATTGACTTGCTGTTTGTTTCAGTTAAAAAAAAAGTTTAATTGAATAGCTGTTTGATTCAAGTTTAAATTAATGTTTTATTGAGGAGCTGTTTGATTCAAATTAAAATTAATGTTTAATTGAGTTGCTGTTTGGTTAAAAAAAAAGTGATTGACATATGGTTTGTGTAAACATTCATTTGCAATCTGGAAAAAAAGCTCAAAATAGTTGAGTGGGTCATGATGGGTCCGCCTGGCGATGACGGTTGTACTTGCATCTTTTGCATTTGCAAAACTTGGAACAGCACAAAAAAAAAAAGGGCATTGCGCGGTCGTGTCTGTCATGACCGGTTTGGGCGGCGGCGGATGCAATTGCATACACTGTTGCTTTCGCGGACTTTTGGAGTTGTCAGTTTCGGGTGTTGAGGTAATTTATAAAAAGTTGAATTGCTAACTGTAGATTCTTTTACCATACCCTTTTAGTGATTGCTTAGGTGTGAATCTTTATATAATAAATGGTTAAAATTATTTAAAACGTTAATAATTATTAAATATTCTCTTTAAAATAAATAAAAAAATTATGCATGGCGAATTGTATGTATTTAAACACGGATGAGAAAATGGCAAAAAAAAAATCATTTTTTGGATACGCGATAGGAAACTTTTAGCAACAGTTACTTTTGGCACCTGGATATGCCACAGGAAACAAATGGAGTCTTTTACCCTATATTCCGTTTTCGGTTTGGATACGCTATAGGAAATAATAAGGTGTAGGTTGAAATTTCCCCCCGACTCGGCTGGATACGCAATTCGAAACAAATAGGGTGCTGCACCAATTTCCTCCCTTCCTGCTTGGATACGCAATGTAGTCCTTTTCGGTCCTGCACATTTTGTCACCTGGATATGCAGGGGGAAACTTTGTATTTTATTTGGGCTTTTTCCCGGCCATGGTTGGATACATAATAGGTGGTTTTTTGTCTCTACTTTTTTTATCATTGGATACGTAATACAGTGGTTTTTGAACGATTTAGATACCCAATACAGAACAAGTTGTAATAAGATTGGCACATGTTGCACCAGTGACATTTTACCCTACGCCACTGACATCTCATTTCCAAGCGATCTACCAGAGCCAATGTAGTTGGCATGGGAATTATGGGCGAGGGAGTGTTGCCCCTAACCAAGTAGAAATACTACCCACAAAGGCCCACTTCTGTGAGAGCTTGCCGGGCTGGGCTGGGCTGGCTAGACAAAAAGGCCCACCAACACTCCCTTTCATGTGCAGTCTGTCCATGCAGCTATAGTGGAAAGGGATAGATTTACTAGCAGAGATCCCATGCACCCCCGGTCTGCAGCGGTGCTGGCATCGTTGCGTTAGTACTGTTAAAGATCACCAGGACAGCAGCATCTGGATAGTTCCTCGATACAGGCTCATCATCCTTACCCTTTCTCCTTTTGATCACCTACCTTGAATCCCCCACCTCAGTGAATCATAATTTTTATAGGAGGGGTAATTGTTAATAAATTCTGCTGCTCAACTTCCCCTCCTTCTATTCTCCCAGCACGATCAACAGAGGGCATGCCAAGGCTATGATCAACATGGGTCTCAACATCTCCTAGAATTACTTGAGGGCACAGTGTACTTTGGCACCTTATTTTGACAGTGTTTGTTCACGACGTTACATTTTTTAATGTGTTAAATTCATAATGAATCAGGCGGTGGAGACATGGGAACAGTGAAACTGTGAGTTGTGGATTGAGAGTGTTATAATGTTTTGGGCAATTAGAGTTTTTAATGTGTGGTTCTGCAGTGTGTGCTAGTCTGTGCAGGCGTGCAGTAATTGTAGTTTTCAAAATTCTGGTTTGGTAGCACTGTCTAAATTATTCTTTGGCGTAAATTAAATCCCAGTTGCTGTTTGTGTTTCATGTATATTTTTTATGTGTTGGTTTAGTGTTGTTTGCCACCCTATATGGTACGTCCAGCCTTGCATTTTTCTGCCGTGCTCATCGTCCACAACTTTTCCCATTGTCATGTTTATTTTAAAACTTTGTGTAGTCATAATTTTAAAGCTGGGTGCTTTGGAAAGGGCTTAGCCGAACTGCCACCCAGCTTGTTATCTTTTATTGTAAATTTTAATATATAAATTTTAGTGTGTTTATTTTAGCCTTGGATTAAATTTAAGGGGCCCGTCTGGCTGCCACTCCACATAGTTCAGATCAGCATCAGTTTGCAATGTTTATATTAAATAGAACTATATTTGCATATCAGCATTAATATTTACGGTTTTTTCTATGCTATCTAGCCATTGCACTCATTTTAACAATCATTGTTCATTGCTGGGCGCTTGTATGACGTATGCCCTGTTATTTCCACAGAAACGTGTTTTATTGAGTGCTACATATTTTCAAATATTATTGTAAATGAAAATTGTGTTATGGAATGGAAAGCTCGTTTAAAATACTGTAATGTTAATGCATAAAGATTTAGTCATGCCTAGCATTTCCAATGGGTAAAGGCATTTTAAATGTTTTTTTATAAGAGCCTTTAATTGAATGTATTTGACTCAGCTGAGTGCTGCTTTAAATGTGAATAAAATATAGTTCTTACTAAAATGGCTTTTACACATAGTGATATTCACCTCTAGTCAAATGTTTTTGAAGCTTGGCTTTTTTTCTAGAGGAATACTGTACACTGCTGAAAACTTATGTGTTTTATAAACTCCTTGTTGTAATCTGAGCTTTTGAGTGAAAATATAAAACAGTCAATTTTGGTTTGGTGTTACAATTTATTTGTGCTGGTTCAGCACAGGTCTATTGCAGCAATTATATATTGAGCTGTGGCTGTAGAAATGCCAGCTGATCTCCAGCAACTTTGGCCTCCACAGTTCTCTCTTCCAGTTGAGAAATCTGGATTGTGTGTGCCTAATATTTTAGCCCCCAGGGCAATAAACCTGTGATAAGTCTGACTGTTTTGTACATTATTTCACTTAGCTAAACAGTCATTCAAACATGCATTATCAAACTAATTAGTGTCACATCTCTCTCATCTAATTACCTACCAAACTACTACCTCAGTTACCAGGAGGTATCCCGACTGTAAAGGGACCACAGAGAGAACCAAGTTAGGGACACAACACAGTGAGGGGTGGCTGTGATTGCATCCTAAGGGTGGATCACTTTCACATCTGGTGCCCAGTGCAGTGGCTGTGGAGTCTGTCGTCATCTCACCCTTGGTCCTCCAGACAGTACTGATGGGCATGATACCTGGTTGCCCACATAAGAGACACAGAAGGGAAACGAAGTGTCATGTCTTTCTACTCACCAACCACTGTTTTACCTAGAGGATTGAAGGATGACAGAAGACACCAGTCAGTATTGGCAATGAGAGGGACAGAGCAGAACAAGAACATCTGTAGGGAAGCACAGGACCAACAATGTTTCTACAATGTTTCTAATATATACTCTCAGCATAAAAGTTTGATTGAATTTGATTACTTTGTTAAACAGATATGCCAAACGCACTAAACATTTACATGGCAGTTATTTTTAAAATAACTGTCTGACACAATTTAAATTGTGTAAAATTATTAAATAGCCTTCTGTAGATGTGCAAAATTTCGTGGAAATTAGTTGAACTGTTCTTGATATATAGTAAAATGAACAATTTACTCACATGGCACTATTTTGCAAAAAGGCCCGCTAAATAGGATCTCACATAATTTATGTTTTTAATGAGTAGTGATAGCCTAACAAATTTAGTTGAATTATGTTGAAATATTTTATTGATACAACATATTAATTTAAATTATTTATATAAACCCCATTAAAAAAATGCCTGCCACACCTAAAACATGTTAATTTACATTACTGTAGCAATACTTGCAGGAAATTTAGGTAGGAATTGGTTGATTGGTCCTCTAAATATGGTAAAAAAACCTCCATTTTCGTGTGACGATCTTCATAAGCGGAGGGCAAAAAGGTTATGTATTAGCACTTTCGATGATTGTCATAGATACTATATACAAAGGTAAATAAAAATATTTTCATAGTTTCATAGATACAGCACACTAAGCTAAAATGTTTTTATAGCCGCCACTTGGAAAATAAAGAGACTTGCACACTTAAAACATATAAACTAATATGGCCTAACACACTATAACATTTTTGCAAAATTTTAAAGAAATTGGTTGAGTGTTTACTGAGATACGACACAAAAACTTTACTATTTCATGTCAGGCTATCTTTAAAAATGGCGGAGAAATGAGTCATTGAATAGACAAATTTTATCGATGTAACAGATACTGTCAGAATACAAAGTTAAGATGAAATTTGTTTTGTAGTTCCATAAATAAAACATACCAAGCTAAAATTTTAATATGGCTGCCATTTTGAAAATGAGTCTGACCCACTCAAAGCATATAAATTTATATGTCCTGCCACAGTGATACTTATTTGCAAAATTTGGTAGAAATCTGTTATTTTTTCCAGGAGATACAATATAATTTTAATTTGTAACGTGATATTATTTGACGAAATGATGGACAAAAGAAACTTTGTGTGGACACATTTGATGTTAGTAATACATACTGCCAGCATACAAAATTACGCTGGAATTCATTACAAGGTTTTGAAGTATAGTATACTATGGTAAAATTGCTATATGTAGGCCATTTGGAAAATAAGAGTCCAATATACTAAAAACATACTAGTTAACATAACCTGCTGGAGTACTACTTGTATGCCAAATTTGGTAGCAATCTGCTCATTGTTTTCAGAGATATTATGCAAAAACTTTAATAATTCATGTAACACAATCTTTCAAAATTGTGGACAAACATGGTTTTTTCTGACATATATGATGATTGTAATAGATACTGTCAGCATTCAAAATTTTGTTGAATTTGGTCAGACTGTATGGTATTTAAAATAAATAAACATAAAATACTAATTGGCCACCATTTTGCAAATAAGTGCTTCATTAATTTGAATTACATATGTTTACCCGGCCTACAAAAATATTACTTACCTGCCAAATTTGGTGACGATTGGTTCTGTAGTTTTCGAGATATACCGTAAAAGGTTAATTTTTACATGAATTGCTATCTTAAGAAAAACACACATGCAGCCACGCACTCACCAGACAGGAAGGTGATTTCATTACCCCTTTCCTTTGAAAAGTAGGAAAAAAAAAAAGTTTTAAAATCAGTATTATGTTTGTGTTATCTTCTAATGGTCCTCCACCCTCCTCTTTACCCCCTTCTTACCCCACCAAGATACCCTCATCATACCCCACTGAGGCACACTCATTTTACCTTTGTGTACACCACCTCTTACCGCTAATGAAAACCTCCTCTTACACTCTCGTGTAAACATCGATGCATGATGCTTTTTGAGTAATTTAATTTTAACAACTTCAGCTCTATCCCTAAGGACCTTGCATGGAGTTTAAAAGTTAATTTTACTACGTTAAGAAGTGAGATTGTACTGTCTGCCTCACGGTCTTTATTATTCGCAGGTCCACCATAATCATGCTAGGAGGAATAGTGAGTTCATTTCTCCCTGCTAGATTGCACTAGTAGTAATATTGCTTCTCTTTTATTCTGCATCCTCTTCCAGCTGGCCGGTGACGTCACAGAGGCTAGTCATGCATTCGCACCCCCCTCTCAGCAACCACCTCTTGCTCTAGTGGCATAAGCCAATGAGAGTTGGGCACTGGTCCATGATGGGTATATAAGCTGAGACGGCCTGCGTCTCTACGCCATTTCTTTTCAGTTGTCTAGCGCGTGTTGCTTAGACACTGACCAACCAGACAGTTTTAGTTCAACCACGCATTGCTCAGAATTGACCAGTCTGCCATTTAAGGTTTGTTTAAAATGTCAGTCTTCAGTCTTCAGTCCCAGACCCGCCACTAGTGATCTGCCTTGTTTGTTGTGTCCAGCAAGTGTTGCTCAGGCAACATTCTCTTCTACGTTAAGTATTTGTATTGTTACCGTCGTTCCAGCACGCATTGCTCGAACAAGCCCTTGTCTACTATATACATCAGCAAAGCTTGCAGTAGGGTAGGCTATGTCAGTTAGGAGATATCCGTTACGTACCCCGCAGCCCTAAACCCCTCCTGCAGCTGCCCTGTAGCTAGAGTGGCTCCTATCCCAGTCTTTTTCAAAACTAACATCCTGTCATGTACCTGCTTAGTTTCCCGAGCTCATGTCAGCGATATCGTGATGTCGTTCCTGCAACACGCATGCCTACAATGCAAGAGATTCTGCTACAGTATTTCTTGACGATTCCCTTATTTTGAGTCGGTCACCTCTACCGACCACCCTAACGATAGCTTTGGAGGTTTGAAGCCTGCACCACTGGCCTGAAGCTAGAGTGCTCTCACCGCATTTACATTTTCCTTGAGAATAAAATGTGAGTGGCTTTTAACTTGAGTACCCTTCCGTGTAGTTGTAGTACCTTGCAGTTACCCTTATCATGTGCTTGCACGTATTCATGGGGTTTACTCCATCAAGTCACACATTTGCTGGTGCACAGATCAAATACTAGTATCGGTCACCCTTTCACCATCCTTGGATTGTGGGAACAGGGGAGCCTTACACAGGTACACCGTCTGCGAAACCACAAAGCCATGTTAGTGATTGCTTCTGCTCGGAGTGGAGTCCGCTGAGGACCTGTAACCCCTAAAACCGATATTACACGATACCTGCAGCGGTACTTGGTTCTTGTACAAGCTTCTACGCGGCCTGGTGGACGAGCCGGTATACCAGCCGCTATATGAGCCGCCATGGAAAATTCATATTACACGACAGCAGTTTGCGTACTACAGTCCATCTCACTCTTAGATTGCTGTAAAGAGTGCATGACACGCGCACTATTTTCAAATGGCTAGTAATTATCAACAGCCAAGCAGTTATGCTGTGTTAAAAGAATACGTACATACAAAAATACACAACAAAAATTGTCAAATGGTATAATAGTGTATAAATATAAAATTGTTTGATTAGCTGCCTACTGCAATCTAAGAGTGAAACATACTATAGCATTTGGCACCCTCAGTGGGTGCGCAGTATGTGGTTTGTAGTACATATGAACCCCATTCATAGAACTGCTACCAGTCAGTAACTTGTGTAGGCCTATAAAAAACTATCTAGCTAGCACATCTTAATATTGCTACATTACTGTTGGCCTTTACATCAATTCATTTGGTGTAGTTTAATGCATTTTCTAGAAACTTATGTGAAGTCGCGAGAGTACGAGTGTGTTATTTTTAATTTTTATGAAAATTACCGACCGGTTGCAAAATATAGTTATCCTTTACGTACCGGGATATTATCAGCATGTGAAATTTAATTATAAAAAAATTAGGGTCCGGTGGAGTTTCAAACTCACACCCAAAAGTTACCTGCTTACAGCAGACGCCGCAACTTTACCACTGTACTACCAGTTCACACAATAGATGTCGAGTTTATATACTGTAGGTATAATAAAGAGTTTGAATTAATTTTTCATGCAGAAGGTATGTTTTAAGTATTCAGAATGGTTTTAAACAGTAATTAAAAGTTGCCATAGCCAATATTATTTGCTGTCATCGTATTTGAAATCTATTTGAAAGAGTTTCAACCTCACAGATATAAAATCAAGATGGAGGCGTCCTTCGCTCTGAAATTGCAATATGATTGGCCAGGTATGAGAGCCGGTATGGAATCTGCCATGAAAAATAGGACGCATCCAATTACCAAACCTGGTACAAAATCTGGCTGTGCAAGGCGGGAAATGTGATGACTGGTGCCACACTAGCTGGTATATTGGTCGCTATGGCGGACCTTGCACAAGCTTTTACAGAATCTGGTATCGTGTATTATTGCTTTAAGTGGTACGCTGGTTACCAGGCTACGCACCCTAGCGATGACATACGTAACATCAATACAGGCAGTTGCGTTGCAGCTTGTTGGTGTTATTTCCGCATCCTAAAGCCTTTTGTCAAAAGGAAGGGTCTAAAAGAGAAAGTCAGAGCAACACTCGCTGCATCAGGTAGAGTGCACAAGTATCAACCCTTTCTAGTGAAACAGATAGCTAGCCTTTCACCCAGAAAACAGGTGCAAGCTCTATGGAATTTACAAGAACCATGAGCTATTCCTGTACCACAACATCTGTTTCAACCCCATGAGTGTTCCGGACCTGCAGCATACCCCGAGAGTGTTATTAAGTACTTGAGACGGCCTGAATTACCTCCTACTCCAGTAATTGCTCACTTGACTCCAGCTGTACTACGTCCTGCAATAGTATACAGACCACCGGAAATTCCCGCTGCATCGGCAACACCTGTGACACCTGCTCCACAGAAAACAGTCGCCATAATGAAATGTAGAACAGATAGCCTTACCTCCACTGTACCTGCAAAGCACCGAATCATACTAACCCAGCCAGATTTCTTGCCCTGCTGCATAGCCGCACGGCCAGCACTGTATTCAGGCATAGCTCCTGTACCCTGACAGAACTGATTCAGTTCCTCGACAAAACCCTCGCCTGCTGCCTTCTGCCACCTGACCTATGTGAGTACAAGTTCAGGGTATGTCACATGTCAAACTCCTCCTACACCCTCGTGTAAAGTTCCTTACACCTTTGTGTAAACCTCCTCTTACACCCTCGTGTAAACCTCCTCTTACACACTTGTGTAAATCTCCTCTTACACCCTCATGTAAACCTCTTGTTATGCCCTCGTTTAAACTTCTCTTATTCCCTTGTGTAAACCTCTCCTTAACCACTACTGTTAACCTCCTCTATCTCCTCTTGTAACCACTTCTAACACCCAATTGTAAACGTCCTCTTACCTCCTCTTATCCCCTCATGTAAACCTTCTTATACCATCTCATGTAAACCTTCTTATACCATCTCACGTAAACCTTCTAGAAACACAATTATTCAAATCTCATTATACCCCACCATGTAACGTTCCCTTTACCACCATATGTAAACATCATCTAACCCCCTTGAGACACCATCCTCTTACACAGAGACACACCCTCATTTTATCCCCACAAGACAATCTCAAGATACCACATCAAGATGCACTCATCTTACACCATTGAGACACCCTCCGCTTACCAGCCCTAGATACCCTACTCTTCACCTTCCAGGCATCCTACTCTTCACCCTCTAGGCACCCCACTCTTGCCTCTCCAGATACCCTCCTCTTACCACCTCATGTAAACATCCTCTTAACCCCTCTTGTAAACCTCCTCTAACCCCGTTGTATAAAACACCTTTTAACCCCCCCCCCCCCCTCTTTGTATAAACCACCTCTTGACACCCTCGTATAAACCACCTGTTGACATCTACAGTTGACCTCTTGACCCCTAGAGTATGTCTCCTCTTACCCTCTTGTGTAAAACTTCTCTTACCACACTTGTAACCTGTTAAATAACAATGAAAAGTTTTTTCATGTGAGACAACTTTAATAATTATGTAGTTTTAAAATTTGAGAATTTTATTAACTTATTTCTAGCACTTTCTTTTATAGTGCATTAGGTGGCAACACTGCCTTGATCGATAATGCTGTTGAATGTTGTTGCCTAGTAGTAGTTAACTTTTAACACTCATGACATGACCTACTCTTAAAATATACTGTTTTTAAACGAGTTCCTTAAGCCCTTGCTGTAAACCACCTCTTACTCCTCATACAAACATCCTCTTATCCCTTGTGTAAACTTCCCCTAAACCCCTGCTTGTAATCCTTTTCTTAACCACTCTTGTAAAAATTTTCTTACCCCCTCTTGTAAACATCCTCCTACCATCTTGATGCCGGCTAACAGCCAGCGACGCTATAGCCCAGACTGCGATCACCACGCATGTGTCACGTGTCCCGCATGTGCACAAAGAGGCCAATAATTTTGAACTTTCATATAAATGTTGTTTTTCAGTGTAAAGTGTGTTCTATTGTATTTGCAGGGCTTAATATGTCTTAAAATGTGTTCAAGTGTTTGTTACTATTTTTAAATTGTTTGGTTATAAAATTCAAAGTGCCCGCGACACCGAGATTAAGAACACTAGTATTCCGACATTAATGCCATCACAAAGAGACACTGAAATAATATGAAAATCCATTAGAAAATTATAGAAATTAAAAAAAATATTTTATTTAATTTGTGCACTTTTATTTTCATTAATAAAATATTTTACTCGGCGTGCATAGCACTTCCGCTTATGTGAACACCGTACACAGCCATTGTAGGTCCATGCAACACTTGTCTCTGGACAGTCTGTCGAGGAGAGCTGGCAAGGTAAGACCCTGTCACGTACGCACTACAAATTTTGTTCAATGATTTAGGTTTCCATAGTCAATTTAATATACCGGTTAACCTTTGCTTGCGTACGTTTTTGCCAGACATTTTCCCCAGCATTATGCTTCCGCTTTATTAATTACTTGTGCCCTTATGGCATTTTTAACTTAATCGAGGAGAAGGAGGAGAAAGATGTTGGGAGAGGTGATGCAACCCGCAAACCCTTGAACCAGGTGCCATCCGCCTGTGTTTATGGCATTTCAATGTAACTTCAACATTATTGCTACACGCAATTTTAAGGGCTTTCTTTTTATGTATGTATTTGAGGGTATTATTCCTGTTTGAATATTTTACGGCAACATCATATATAACCACGTGGCCGACCGACGCCAAGTCGTATATGCCATCATTGTGTTTTAAGAGCTTATTTATGTAACATCATATGTGCAATATTTTATTCAGGGTTCTGTGTTAAATTTTTGTCAGGATTCCATATGATTTCACGTAAATTGATGCTTTTTGTTCTTCACCATGCAGTCGTGTTAACGTTTGATTTTACCGCCATCAGGCATGTTACACGCCTGTAACCACTTCAATCGTAAAGAGAACAATTTTGTCAGCAAGAATAATCTTTTGTCTGAATTTAATTTGCTGTTTCCACGGAGAAATATTGCAATTTCACCTGCACCACATGGTCTGCTACGAACTTCATCCAGCGGCATCCGCGCCACATAAGCATGTTTTCACACATGTGTGTGTTTATTGTGAATATTCATCTCGTGTCCCATTTTATTTCATTATCATTCGAGGGTCTATGTAATTGTGTAATTAGTGTATGGTGCAATTATTCCCGTCGTAGCCAGCTCTGTGTATAGGCTGTCACCACACAACCCACGTGCTGGAGGGCGAGCCCCAACGAGTTTGCGTTAGTGATGCCGAGTAATCACACGTGTTAATGTATCGTCATGGTTTCATTTTGTAATTCAACGTGTCCTATCTTCAGGGAATAATCGTCAGTCCATCCTAGCAGCTGTCGACTCTCTTCCCTTGTGAAGGCTGTGCTTTCACGCACCTCGGTGAGATCATCGATCTAGGCGTATGCTAAATTAATTGCGAGCTGGGGAGCACCCAAGCAGAATTGGCTAGTCATGATCGAGATTATCATAATTTCATTGGCACGTTGATGTGTATGCATAGTAACAATAAAAACCAGTCTACAGTGAACTTATATCTTTTAATCAGTAGTGACAGTTTCCTAGCCACATATATTTTATTAAATGTTTATTTCAAGTGATGTTTTGTAAAAGTTTAGTATTGCATACATGTTTGTAAGCACGCATGAGCAAGATGGACACACAGAACCCACAGCATCCCTGAGAACCCTGAGTTTCAATAGTGCGGTGATTGGGAAGCACCGCTGGCGCCTTTCTCTTACATCAAGAAACCATCCCCTTAACCCCCCGAGACACACAATTCTTACCCCCCTCCTCCAGACTAACTCCTATTACCACCTTCAGACAACATCATACATTTACGACCGAGACACCCCACTCTTACCACCTCGAGACACACTCCACTTACCATCTCGAGAAACACTCCACATACGTCCTCAAGACAACCGCATCTTACCACTCGAGACAACCTCATCTTACCCCTCGAGACAACCATATCTTACCCCTTGAGACACCCATATCTTACCCCTTGAGACACCCATATCTTACCCCTTGAGACACCCGTATCTTACATCCATGGCATTCCACTCTTATCGCCTAGAGAGCACTTCCTCTTACCACCATGAGACACCTGCCTCTTACCACCTCAAGACACCTTCCTCTTAACACCTCATGAAACCATCCTATCATATTGAGACATCCTCATCTTACTCTCTCCTCTTACACCTCAAAACACACTTCTCTTTCCACTTCGAGGCTATCTCCTATTTACATCTCGAGAAACCCTCCTCTTTCCACCTCAGGACACCCTCATCTTACCTCCATCGAGACAACCTCCTCTTACCTCCATCAAGACAACCTCCTCTTACCTCAATCGAGACAATCTCCTCTTACCTCCATCGAGACAACCTTCTCTTACCCCTATCGAGACCACCTCATCTTACCTCCATCGAGACAATCTCCTCTTACCTCCATCGAGACAACCTCCTCTTACCCCATTGAGACAACCTCCTCTTACCCCATTGAGACAAGCTCCTCCTACACACGAGGCAAACTATTCTTACCATTAGTGAGACAGCCTTCTCTTACCACCATCATGACCACCTCCTCTTACCATAATCAAGACAACTTTCTCTTACCACCCTTGAGAAAACCTTCTCTTACCACCCTTGAGACAACCACCCCTTACCACCACCGAGACAACATCCTCTTAACACAACCACAACAACCTCATCTTACACCCATTAAGACACCCTCCTCTTAGCTCCATCGAGACATCATCCTCTTAGGTCCATCAAGACACATTTGTCATAGCCCCATTAAGACACCTCCACTTACCAGCATCGAGGCACCCTCTTCTAAACCTCTCCAGAAAACCTCCTCTAACCCCCTTCAGAAACTATTCTCTTACCCCCTCCAAAACACTATCCTACAACCCCTTCTTGTAAACCATCTCTTACCTCCTCATGGAAACCTCCTTCTACACCCTTGTGTAAACCTCCTCCTACACCCTTATGTAAATATCTTCGTACCACTTTGTGTAAGCCTGGTACTACTGTACAAACCTCCTTATTACCACTGGGTAACCCTCAATTTACCCCCCACACCCCAACACATGCTCCTCTTATCACCTCTGAAACATATTCATACTACTCCTCTTGTAAACAATTTCCTCACCTTGTGTAACCTTCTCCTGCCTCTGTGTAACACTAATCATACCTCCTCATGTAAACCTCCTCCTGCACCATCAAGACACCATCCTCCTACTCCCTCTCCTCAAGTCTCCTACTCCTACCCCAGAGACAAAATCATTTTACACCATTGTGACACCCTCCTCTTACGCCATTGAGACACCTGTCTCTTACGCCATCGAGAAAACTTCCCCTTATGCCATTGAGACAACCTCATCTTACACCCATCAAGACAGCCACCTCTTACACTCATTGAGAGACATTCCACTTATCCCCATCGAGACACCCTCCTCTTAACCTCTCTAGACACCCTCTTTTTACACTCTCCAGACACACCTCTTACCCTCTCCAGACAACATCCTCTTACGCTCTCCAGACACCATCCTCTTACCCTCTCCAGATACCTTTATCTAACCCCTTCAAGACACTTTCTTCTAACTCCCTTCAGAAACCCTCCTCTAATCCCCACCAGTAACCGTTAACTTACCCCATCATGTAAACTTCATTTTACACTCTTATGTAAACCACCCTTAACCTCTCATGTAAATCTCCTGTTACTCCCTCATGTAAATTTCTTTGAAACCCAATGTATAACTCGCCTTTTACCCCCAAAACACACTCCTATTACCTCATTAAAATGCACCCTCTCACTACCTCATAACACCCTCCTCCAATGTCACAAAGTCACCCTCCTCTTAACCCCGCCCCTACCCATGACAGCCTACTGCCACCCTTCCAGACGCTCTTCTCTTACCACCTCCAGACATCCTCCACTTACCACCTCGAGACATCCCCTTCTTACCCACTGGCAAAACCCTTCACTTACCACCAAGTGAAACCCTTTTCCTAACCCATCGAGACAACCTCCTCTTAACCCCATTGTGAGACCCTAATCTTACCCCAATCGATACCTCCTCTTACCCCTCGTGATTCCCCTTATTCCAAATAGTCACTCTCCTCTTACCCCCTCATGATTCCATCTCTTTACATCACTGATATACCCTCCTATTAACCCCTCATGAAACCCTACTCTTACCCCCTCCTGATACCCTCCTCTTACCACCTCAAGACACCTCATGACACCTTACTTTTACATCATATCTACACCCTACAATTACCACCTTGAGACACCCTACTCTTACCACCTTGAGATACCCTTCTCTTACCATCTACAGACACCCTTCTCTAAACCCCTCCAGACACCCTCCTCTTAAACCCTCCAGACACCATCCTCTTACCCAACTGAGACAACTTCCTCATACCCTCGAGACAACCTCCTCCTACCCCATCATGACAACCTCCTTTTACCTCCTTGTGTAACGCCACTTTTACCCGCTCATGTAACCCTCCTCCTACCCCCTCATGTAACCCTTCTCCACCTTTCTTGAAACACTATCATCATACCTCCTCAAGACAACCTCGTCTTACCTCCTTGAAACACCCTCTCACCCCCTCATCGCACTCTTCTGAACCCCTTGGACACCCTTCTATTACCCTCTTGTGACTGCCTGCTCTTAGCCCTAACCTCTCACAACACTATTTGTTGATGTACCAAGTTGCAAAAACAGTCCCCTTCTTCCTTTACTCTTGAGACTCTGACCCTTAACGTCAAGTTTGTATATTGTTACCTCACAGGAGGATGAGCTTAGGACAAAATATATAAACTTTGTTTGAAAAAGTCTTGGAAGTTGAGCATTTTTTTCACTTATACTTTTGTTTCCTGTAAGTCCCGTATCAATGGTGAAGAATAACTCTGACCTAAAAACATTTTATGTTTATCAAATTGGTGGAAAGTTTTCTGTAGTTGATGCATCAGCAGAGGCTGATTCAAATCGGCACAGTTCTAAATCTAACTTAAAAAGAATTTGTTATTCATTAATTTTGACTGGTACATATTTTAGTTGCGTGCGTGCGTGCTGCCTGCCTGCCTGCCTGCCTGCCTGCCTGCCTGCCTGCCTGCCTGCCTGCCTGCCTGTGCCTGCCTGCCTGCCTGCCTGCCTGCCGCTGCCTGCCTGCTCCTGCCTGCCTGCCTGCCTGCCTGCCTGCCTGCCTGCCTGCCTGCCTGCCTGCCTGCCTGCCTGCCTGCCTGCCTGCCGCCTGCCTGCCTGCTGCCTGCCTGCCTGCCTGCCTGCCTGCCTGCCTGCCTGCCTGCCTGCCCTGCCTGCCTGCCTGCCTGCCTGCCTGCCTGCCTGCCTGCCTGCGCTGCCTGCCTGCCTGCCTGCCTGCCCTGCCTGCCTGCCTGCCTGCCTGCCCTGCCTGCTCCTGCCTGCCTGCCTGCGCTGCCTGCCTGCCTGCCTGCCTGCCTGCCTGCCTGCCTGCCTGCCTGCCTGCGCCTGCTGCCTGCCCTGCCTGCCTGCCTGCCTGCCTGCCTGCTGCCTGCCTGCCTGCCTGCCTGCCTGCCTGCCTGCCTGCCTGCCTGCTGCCTGCCTGCCTGCCTGCTGCCTGCCTGCCTGGCCTGCCTGCCTGCCTGCCTGCCTGCTGCTGCCTGCCTGCCTGCCTGCCTGCCTGCCTGCCTGCCTGCCTGCCTGCCCGCCTGCCTGCCTGCCTGCCTGCCTGCCTGCCTGCCTGCCTGCCTGCCTGCCTGCCTGCCTGCCTGCCTGCCTGCCTGCCTGCCTGCCTGCCTGGCCTGCCTGCCTGCCTGCCTGCCTGCCTGCCTGCCTGCCTGCCTGCCTGCCTGCCTGCCTGCTGCCTGCCTGCCTGCCTGCCTGCCTGCCTGCCTGCCTGCCTGCCTGCCTGCCTGCCTGCCTGCCTGCCTGCCTGCCTGCCTGCCTGCCTGCCTGCCTGCCTGCCTGCTGCCTGCCTGCCTGCCTGCCTGCTGCCTGCCTGCCTGCCTGCCTGCCTGCCTGCCTGCCCTGCCTGCCTGCCTGCCTGCCTGCCTGCCTGCCTGCCTGCCTGCCTGCCTGCCTGCCTGCCTGCCTGCGCCTGCCTGCCTGCCTGCCTGCCTGCCTGCCTGCCTGCCTGCCTGCCTGCCTGCCTGCCTGCCTGCCTGCCTGCCTGCCTGCCTGCCTGCCTGCCTGCCTGCCTGCCTGCCTGCCTGCCTGCCTGCCTGCCTGCCTGCCTGCCTGCCTGCCTGCCTGCCTGCCTGCCTGCCTGCCTGCCTGCCTGCCTGCCTGCCTGCCTGCCTGCCTGCCTGCCTGCCTGCCTGCCTGCCTGCCTGCCTGCCTGCCTGCCTGCCTGCCTGCCTGCCTGCCTGCCTGCCTGCCTGCCTGCCTGCCTGCCTGCCTGCCTGCCTGCCTGCCTGCTGCCTGCCTGCCTGCCTGCTTGCCTGCCTGCCTGCCTGCCTGCCTGCCTGCCTGCCTGCCTGCCTGCCTCCTGCCTGCCTGCCTGCCTGCCTGCCTGCCTGCTGCTGCCTGCCTGCCTGCTGCCTGCCTGCCTGCCTGCCTGCCTGCCCGCCTGCCTGCCTGCCTGCCTGCCTGCCTGCCTGCCTGCCTGCCCCTGCCTGCTGCCTGCCTGCTGCCTGCCTGTCCTGTGCCCCGCCTGGCCTGGCTGCTGCCTCTGCTGCCTGCTCCTGCCTGCCTGCCTGCCTGCCTGCCTGCCTGCTGCTCCTGCCTGCCTGCCTGCCTGGCCTGCCTGCCTGCTGCGCGTTGCCGCTGCCTGCCTGCCTGATATATATATAAAATTAAAAAAAAAACATTAAGGATGAAAGGACAACCTAGCGAGCTCATACTTGTTCATGTAATGCCCACTGTCACAGCAGCAGTCAATTTTGTGTGAATAATCTTGTACTTCATCAAGATGTTTAAAACTGCCCAAGAACACTCACTAGCATTTAGGTTTCTTTTATGAATTTTACACCACCCTCTAACAGATTCTGTTCATTTGTAGATAACATCTTTAATAGAATAAAAAAAACCCACTTTCCCTTACTGTTACATCCCACATCATCAGCACATACTGATCTTCGACAGAGACTTTCCATTTTTGCACATACAATTACTGTAGGACTATTTTGGATACATGACTTAATCATTTAACAAATACAAAAATAGATATTAGATATTTTGTGTTTAGCAAAACTATTATCTAGATTTTGATTCCTTTTTCAAGATAAATATCTATTTAAAATGGCGCCAATCAAAACATTTAAAGCGCATTCTTTGTTTTGAACCAACTTTAAAAAGCTTCTACATTAATCGCTTAAAATCTGCCATCTAAAATGATTGACAATATAAATCTCTCATACATATTAATTTACATTTATTCCTCGTTAAATTTTCTGCCCCATTAAAATTTCTCCAAACATTACCATCTAAAATTGCGACAACAGTTGAGTAAAGCAGAAAAACCTATTTTTGATAATAACTCGTTTACATTGGGTTCCACGTAGCTGAATTTCATACAATTTAAAATTTCTGAACACTACCACCTAATATGGCAACAATTTCTGAAAAAATTTGTACGTAGTCCACATGACTAGGTTTAATTTCCACTCAAAAAAACCAATTAGTTTTGACTACTCCTGAATAGGTGAAAATTTGTTTAGATTTATCCCACATGGCTAAATCTCACCTCAAAAGCCATTTACATATCTTGATTTACAAAATTATGTTTCTTATGCCAAACATGGCACCAACACATCTTAATAAACTTCAAAATGTTTAATACAGAATAGAAAATTTATGACACAAAATGTCATCTGCATGGCTAAACTCATAATAAATATTCTCATGTGGGTATATTCAAAACTTTTGACTTAAATTTTACGTGAAAAATATATTGATTAAAAAAAATTCATTTTTAAAGTTTTCCTACAATGTTGGGAAGCAAAATAAAACTACTATTTTAACCATTAATTGCTTACTCACTTTGAAAATTGGACAAGTACCTACCAGATTATGTCACTGGACTTAAAGTATGTCCCTGCTACCAGCCTGACAGGCCATAATTATTATCATTATAACATGAAATTTTCTTTTACTTATCTTAGCAGAGAAGTCTCAAGGGCTGCCATTCTCTGCCGAATGACCCAGTGCCCCGAGTAATATACAAAAAAATCTTAATAGTCCCTATAAGGGTGGGTACAACTGAACGGCCAATCCCTGAACGAGGAATATTCAACATTCTACTATGAAGTTTCAAAACTCTCAGTTGCAAAAACTCATCCGCCAGAAGTAGCGCTTGACCTCAGGCAGTCATACACGTTAGTGATTGTGGAGCTCGGTGCCTTAGTGGACGTGCATGCAGCTGCCACCCGTGTTGGTCTTCATTTCTTGCCCATGCAAGAAACTTCGAAGCAGAACCATGAGGGGACTTGAATATTAGGTCAGTTTTTATATTTGATTCTATATTTCACTATCAATTTGCAGGATTATTATCACGTTCAGGGGATGGAAATTTCCATGGCGTAAAGCTTGTGGCTGCCTGGTGTTGCAGAGCAGTGAAGAGCTGGTCGAGCTAACACTACATGCGTGGTCAACCACAACAGTAGAAAGAGGGGGAGGATGTGGATGTGTGTGTGTGTGTGTGTGTGTGTGTATGTATGAAAAAGGGGGGAGGGGGGAAGCGAAAATTTTGAGACTGCATCTCAAAGTAAACGGGTGAGAATGCAGTATAACACATGGTAAGTTGAAACTAACTGTTTGTGAAAATTTTCATGGTAAAAGCAGGTAAGCAGGTCAGCATTGTGTTTGCGGAAACTTTTAAATGAACCATTTTGTCAAGGTTTCATGAATAAGGAAATAATTTTAGAATTCGGTGTAATTTCGTCATATTTCACATTGTTTCGTGGTTCAGGAAAATTATTGGGCACTATCATGCAAGAGCTGCTTGTCCACATCAGGGACTACGAAGGTCAATATAATTTTCCATAATGCAATGTTATTATCAAGAGGCCTATTTCAGATGCAAATAAAGGTACACAGCAAAGAATCCAGCTTGTTCACTTTTAAGTTATTACATGTTCCTGGATTTATATATTGGCATGTACAATACATTGCAGTGGATGGCATTAATTGGAAAATGCATGGAAAATAATTTTTAAATTGAGAATGATTCAGGTATCACTAAAACATAAAAATATGTGTTTCTGCAAAAGACGTACACAAGCTCTAACCACAATTGTGGCTGTTTCCTTTTATTTAGTACACAAAAGACAACCTTTCATGTGGCCTTGATGCTAGAATTACAATTCCTCAATCTCTAAAACTCTGGTGGTCAACTGCATCACATAATACAGCATTCTAACTGACTGATTAATAACATATACTATTTTCATGATACCCCAAACATGCTACCTTTGACCTGAGAATATAAAAAAATTAACTTGTGACAGTTGTCACAAATTTCTGGGATTTCAAATTTAAAATACACCTGCCTACCCAATTTGGGAAAACTATGGCTGTTCCACGTACCTGCCGTTTGGTGATGAAGACAGCAGGCTATGCGAACGGCCCGGTTGATGGCAGTTGGTGGCTAGCGGCGACGTCCTTCGGTGCGAGTCACGAACAACAGCGATACCACCCCAATGCACTTTTTCTCACGTAATGAACGGCAACAGGCTCTGTCTTTCTGCGCGCGCCAGGCTGGCTGCAGTGGCACATGTGGCGGCCACCCTCTGCACTATCACCAGTGATATCATCCTGCTGATCAGCCAGTGATAGCAACCTCCGCATGCCCTGTGTGCGCACGCCGATGGTGCGTCATGTCAAGCATAATGTCACATCGCTCTACCAAATTTCCTGTGCGCTGCCTTGTATGGTCAAACGTTTTCTGATTCGTCAGTGAATTTAAGATACCCCTATAATAAACATTCCTGCACACTTCCTTATTTGGAAATGTAATTAATGATTGGTGGGACACCCGATAGGGGGTATTGCTTGCTTTGCTGTATAAATAAGGTACTCACTTGAAGCTCGAGGTCGATTCACCACCTTCGAGGACAGCAGCAACAACATCTAGATAAGTGAGACTTTGTAACAGAAATTTAATTTGGCGAGCCATCATGGCTAACATTAGGCAAATCACATTTTAAGATTTTAAATAGGAGCTGTAAGCACCATGTTGGCGAGAAACTTTAAAATTTCATCCTCCTTTTAAGCTTGCTATGACACAATCTAAGAAAAAAAGGGTTGATCATAAAAACTTTAGAAAAACACACAGATTTTTTTTAAATGATGTATTAATGAAATATCAACCTACTTGAAATGTTATAAAGTTTTCCAAATATATAATGCAAAGGTGCAAATTTTCAGGCTAGGCATTTTAAGACTCTTTGTAAATGCAAATATGCATGAATAATTTTAATGTCACCTTAAAATTTTGGTTGACCACCTGACCTATGGTTTAGCCAGGCCCAACTTTTGTAGTAATTTATTGATAGAATTTGAGACCTCATGTAAAGGTAAAAGAATAGTCTACAAATATATTTTGATCATTTTGGGCAATGCCCTCGAAATGTTTAGATGGTCATAATAGTTTTATATTTGGGCAACAGTGGCTTGTAAAACCCAATGTCTGCACAAAGAATTAAAGTGTAATTGTAATAGAAGTTGGGAAATATTGCCATTTAGTATATGGCAGAACTACTCTCATTTTCTGTATAAAAGTTTTTTGCCATAATGTTCATGTTAACACACATTTATTAGGTTTTTCGTAACTGTCAGAATGTCAGTAGAATTGCTGTGTGCAAGATTTTCCTACTTTTGTAAAATCCTTGTTTTTGATCTGGGAAATTTGTATAAAACGTATGGAAAAGAACAATACAAAATAAAAAGACTCTTTGCAGTATTTCATGGATTTTCTGTGTTCTTATTTATGCTATGTTTTTAAATTTTATTCTGATTATTAAGTTTCTTTGCTCAATGAGGGTTTCCTTTGTGTGTTAAAGGGGTTTTATTAGCAGGCGTGTTTAAGTCCACTTTGCCACGCCTTTGTGGGGACAAGGGCGTAGCAAAGGAAAAGGCGTGGGACACAGCTTGCGCTGGGCAGAGTAATTGGTTCAAATAATCACTAAAACCCATGAATTATTAGATACAGTACAGACTAGGGACCTTGCTTCAGTGGTTGAAACATTTTTTGATATTTTTGGGATTTTTGCTTATTGTAATTATGTCGGCAGGTTGGCTTCAAAAGTTGTCCAAACCATCCCTGCTCCAACTTCTTAAAGAGACGGGAGTAGAGGTTGCAGATGGCGACCCATTCGACGACTTGAGAGTGAAGGCTAGGGCGTTGGTGCATCAGGATGATGAGGCAGTCGCGGGAGCCTGCGCAGTCCTGAGTGAGTCCAGTCCTGTTACAAAAATCCTTAAGGATTTTCCAGTAGAAAATTGCATTAAATATTCCTTCGTTAACAAAGTTAACTTTAGAGCCTGTAGTTCAATTTTTTGTACAGTTTAACATAGTCCTCTCTTTGAATTTATGTGAATCCCAAACACTTTTTGCAGTAGCACTTTTTAGTGTCCCAGAGGAATTACAGGGAATTTTAGTCAGGCTAGATTGGAGAATTGAGCATATGATAGGCTGGTTAGGGCTTGTGTGCGAGAAGTCTCTAGTATTGTAGCCATATCTAAATATCAGTTAAAATTATTAGAGTGTAGACATGGGCCTGAGCTATCTATGCAAGAATTTGTCAAACAGATATTGGGTACTGTAAATGTGGTAGGTTTACCATGTGATGAAGCCTATTTTACTCAGTTAGTATTTTATAACCTCCATCCTAAAAATAGTCTGTATTTTAGTTTTTCGTCTAAGCCCGATACTTAAGTAAAATTACTAGAGCTAGTGACTGAGGTTGAAAGGACCTTAAGATAATGTGCAGGGGAAAAGAGTGATGTAGGAGATATAGGGAAAGTGCAGGTAGCGAATACCCCAGATAAAGAAAAACTCAGGTTTGCAAAGTATTGCTTGATCTGTGGGAAGGCAAACCATTTAGTCAAAGATTGTTTTCACCAAAAATCATTGTTTAATATTTCTTCTGGGGATGAGCCCCATCAAACAAAAGTTTCGACTAGATCTTGGTATTCTCAGACTCAGAGAAGCCCATCTCAGTCTAAGAAAGATCAGGGTAGTAATGCAGGTAATAGATTTCAAGATTAAGCTTGTTTTTTATGCAAGAAAAAGGGTCATATCAAGACAAACTGTCTGATGAAAAATAAGGTTATGGGAAAAGCTTGAGTTGATGTATTAAATTTTGACAGAAAATATGGGTTGTTATATACCTCTGTGGCTATAGCGGATGCAATGGTGGTTACTGCATTTTTACGTTCTGGAGCAACGTGCTCTCATAAATCAAGAATTTAGTAATTATTTACTCATTCACTTACCTAAGGGATTAATTAAAATTTAAAAAGGAGAAGAGTTGTGATTTTCTTTAGTTAATGGAGGACTGATTAGCTCTAAAGGTATAGCTGTATTTAAAATCAAGACAGCCAAATTTCCTTGGAATTTAATTTTAGGATGTTACCAGGACTTAAAAAAGACTTGCTTTTACGAGTAGATTTTCTGTGAAAGACACAGGCTTCCTTAGATGTTAGTCGTCAAGAATTAATGTTTGCCTTTTGTAAATCGCAACCCATTTCTATAAAGTCATAACATATTTCAGAACCCTCTAACAGTAATTATTCTAGTCCTGCATTTTTACTGCCAAAAAAGGTCCCGGGAGAATTCCGTGTTATATGTGATTACCGAAAGGTTAATAGTAAAATTGTAGACCCTTACCCATTGCCCACAATTGAGAATATATTCTAGCATGTAGGAGATGCTCAATATTTTTCTATTTTCGATCTAAACTCAGCATTTCTACAATGTGATTTACATCTGGAATCCCATGGGATAGTGGCCTTTGTGACTCCATGGGGTTAATACCAGTGGAAGAGGTTGCCAATGTGTGTAAATTGCGGCCCTCAAAATACGCCAAGAGTACTTTTTTCCGTACTGGTGAAATACCAGTGCGAATTTTAATTTACATATATAGATGATGTATGTGTGTACAGCAAGTCATTCAATGAGCATTTAGAACATCTTAGATTGTTTTTGCTTGCATTGAGGGAAGCAGGACTTATGATAAACCCTGACATGGTAACCTGGGCAGAGACTTACACGAGGTATTTAGGGTTTGTGACCTTGGAGGGGAAACTATTGATGGACCCAGAAAAAAAATCAGACCTGTGGTCAATTTCCCAGTCCCTAAAAATTTACTTGGTGTCAGACAATTTCTAGGACTAGTAAGGTTTTATTCTAAATTCATACCAAATTTTGCCAGTATAGAAAAACCCCTGAATGCACTTAAGAGAAAAGGGATAGAGTTTGTGTGGGGAGAAACGCAAAATAAGGTTTTTTGTTTGCTTAAAGAGAAGATCGCTACACCCCCAGTGTTGCAATTGCCTAATTTTGACCAGCCATTCACCTTGCAAGTCGATGCTAGTTCAACAGCATTGGGAGCTGTTTTGTGTCAGGAGAAGGATAACCAGCTAGTTCCGGTTTCTTATGCAAGTAAGCTTTTGTCCCCTACTGAGCAAAATTATTCTGCCTACGAAAGAAGCAATATATGGTATGGAGAAGTTTCGCGATTATCTGGAAAGTGCAGAATTTATCTTACACACAGACAACCAGGTGTTACGTTGGTTTTTAACCACTAATAAACCAGCAGGCAGGTTAGCTAGGTTGTTATTCAGACTTACATGTTTCAAATTTATCGTGAAACACATTAAGGGAATTGACAATGGGGTGGCCGATGCGTTGTCCCGCATGTTTGATGCTGAAGAGTTTCATGTGGATCCTCCTGTAGATGTAAGTGTGGTTCAGGAGAAAAATCCAAAACCTATCATTCTGAAAGTAACAGGTCAGGTTAATATACAGAATGATATAGTTAGTCACGTAGATTCTATAGTGCAGTCAGAATTTCTAATCAATAGTGAATCAAAAATACCAACTGGAGTTTCGAGAGATCCCGACGTTAAATCCGAGGGAGAACAGGTTATGGTACTCCAGAATTTTCCTCAGGCATATCTTAAACTTCAACACCACCAGGGAATGGACCCCAAGTGTAAAGAGATAAAAGCAAATATTGATGCAGGCAAAGGTGGCACTTATGAAATCAGGAGGGGATTAATAGGTCATGTGGACCCAAGGACCTGTAAATTTTCATTTTTTACTCCCCAACTGTTATGTAGGCCCATCTATCAATACTATCACAACAGCTATTTCGGAGGACATCTTGGGCAAGATAAAACTGTCTCTCTATATAAGGGAGATGTTTTACTTGCCCAGTTTATCTAAGGAAGTAGAACAGCTAGTTAGAGAATGTCTTGAGTGCCAGAGGGTAAAGCCTAGAAATGTTAAAATTAAAACTTTGTATAATGCTGCTGATGTTGCAAAGTTCCCTTGGGAACAAGTGTATTTAAATGTATTTGGACCATTGCCCTGTACAACATCAGGATTTTCATCAATATTGGTTGCTGTAGACAGTTTTAGTAAATTTGTGTTTCTTTTTTCCTTTGCGGAACATAAAATCAGTTGAAATTTGCAAAATTTTGTCTCAACGCTTATTTCCTGTGTTTGGTTCACCGGTAAGCATTATAACTGATAATGCCACGTATTTTGTCTCCACTGAAATTAAAAATCTTGCCTTTTCTTGGGGAGTGAAGTTAGTCCAGACAACACCCTATTACCCTAAAGCAAATCTTGTAGAGCAATACAATCGCAACTTGAAGAACGCTTTAAGAGCTTTTCAGTCCGGGACTCTCAAGGAATGGGATGTTGTTTTATATCAGTTATCGCTCCCCTTCAATAACATGGTTAGTGACGCCACAAAGAAGGTGCCAGCATAACTCTTCATTGGAAGAAGTCTTTTCCACCCACTGGTCAACACATGGTGCCTTTGCAAGTTTTGTTTAGAGGGTTTTGGACATGTTGAGCTGGATGAGAATTGGAGAGAGGCAACCTTTAATTTGAGGAAGTATTATTCAAGACTGGCATCTAGGAAAGATTTTTCTGGTGGTACAGTGTCCATAAAAGCTTGAGATAAGGTTTTTTTGGAAATCCATTTTCTCAGTAACAAGGCAGCAGGGTTTAGTGACAAGCTAGAACTAAAGTTTTCAGGTCCATATCGAATAAAACCATTCCTGAAACCAGTTACAGTTCTTTTGGAGGACAAGAGCCATCCAGGTTTTTTGAATAAAGCACATTTAAGTCAATTAAAAATAGGAACTTCTCAATAATGTAATGTTTGGTTTTGGCCACTGGAGTGAGTGACTTTGGGGTTTGTAAGGTTGTTGGTTAAGACTTTTGTATTTGCTATTGTTATCATCTTGTTTGTAGTGTATGTTTTTAGCCATGTTGATGCTGTCTTCGGGAGGTGATGAATCGTCTACTCATTCTCATCTCATTTTTTCCCCTCACTGTCTTGTAGGTTTTATGATGTTTTTTATATTATATTTGTAAATGTATTTCTTGAATGAATATTGTTTTTTACCCAGTAATCTTCAAAGCTTAAAGTTTCTAGTGAATTTAGGGAAACGTGGTTGGAGAATTGATTATGGCTTTGGCAATTATAGAGGTGAGGAGATTCTCTGTGTTATGGAATTTGAATCAATTGTGATACTTGCGCAAGGATATGTCTTTATGTTCCAGAACTTACCTGATGGAGACTGGAGGAGGCTGTTTCCCTGCTTGACCAAATGAAGCTACCCACATCAGTACCTGGTCTGAGAATGGGCCCCTTGATTTGGAAGCTAGATGGGAACGTATATACACTTCTCTTGTTTAGGGGAGGAGACTTTGTGACAGTTGTCACAAATTTCTGGGATTTCAACTTTAAAATACACCTGCCTACCCAATTTGGGAAAACTATGGCTGTTCCATGTACCTGCTGTTTGATGATGAAGACAGCGGGCTGCATGAGCGGCTCGGTTGACTGGAGCTGGTGGCTAGCGGCAACGTCTTTGGCGCGAGTCACAAATGACAGTAATATCACCCCAACACACTTTTTCTCATGTAATGAACGGCGGCAGGCTCTGTCTTTCTGCGCGCGCCAGGCTGGCTGCAGTGGCACATGTGGCGGCCACCCTCTGCACTATCACCAGTGATATCATCCTGCTGATCAGCCAGTGATAGCAACCTCCGCATGCCCTGTGTGCGCACGCCGATGGTGCGTCATGTCAAGCATAATGTCACATCGCTCTACCAAATTTCCTGTGCGCTGCCTTGTATGGTCAAACGTTTTCTGATTCGTCAGTGAATTTAAGATACCCCTATAATAAACATTCCTGCACACTTCCTTATTTGGAAATGTAATTAATGATTGGTGGGACACCCGATAGGGGGTATTGCTTGCTTTGCTGTATAAATAAGGTACTCACTTGAAGCTCGAGGTCGATTCACCACCTTCGAGGACAGCAGCAACAACATCTAGATAAGTGAGACTTTGTAACAGAAATTTAATTTGGCGAGCCATCATGGCTAACATTAGGCAAATCACATTTTAAGATTTTAAATAGGAGCTGTAAGCACCATGTTGGCGAGAAACTTTAAAATTTCATCCTCCTTTTAAGCTTGCTATGACACAATCTAAGAAAAAAAGGGTTGATCATAAAAACTTTAGAAAAACACAACAGATTTTTTTTAAATGATGTATTAATGAAATATCAACCTACTTGAAATGTTATAAAGTTTTCCAAATATATAATGCAAAGGTGCAAATTTTCAGGCTAGGCATTTTAAGACTCTTTGTAAATGCAAATATGCATGAATAATTTTAATGTCACCTTAAAATTTTGGTTGACCACCTGACCTATGGTTTAGCCAGGCCCAACTTTTGTAGTAATTTATTGATAGAATTTGAGACCTCATGTAAAGGTAAAAGAATAGTCTACAAATATATTTTGATCATTTTGGGCAATGCCCTCGAAATGTTTAGATGGTCATAATAGTTTTATATTTGGGCAACAGTGGCTTGTAAAACCCAATGTCTGCACAAAGAATTAAAGTGTAATTGTAATAGAAGTTGGGAAATATTGCCATTTAGTATATGGCAGAACTACTCTCATTTTCTGTATAAAAGTTTTTTGCTATAATGTTCATGTTAACACACATTTATTAGGTTTTTCGTAACTGTCAGAATGTCAGTAGAATTGCTGTGTGCAAGATTTTCCTACTTTTGTAAAATCCTTGTTTTTGATCTGGGAAATTTGTACGTCAAATATTAAAATTATTAATAAACTACTGTAAATTGCATATTATGATATCGTTTTATATCTAGCTATGGAAGATATTGTATTTTACATATTTTGCAGTCCTTTTAGACATATATTCATTTTATATGTTGGTATGTAACCAAACAAATTTCATATTAGTTAAAACATATTACCTATTTTTGGGGCTATTATATTGATTAAAACGTATGGAAAAGAACAATACAAAATAAAAAGACTCTTTGCAGTATTTCATGGATTTTCTGTGTTCTTATTTATGCTATGTTTTTAAATTTTATTCTGATTATTAAGTTTCTTTGCTCAATGAGGGTTTCCTTTGTGTGTTAAAGGGGTTTTATTAGCAGGCGTGTTTAAGTCCACTTTGCCACGCCTTTGTTGGGACAAGGGCGTAGCAAACTGTCAAACCTCAATGGTGAACCACTTTATAATTTACTGTCAATTCTGTCAGTGCCAGGTTTTCATAGTCTCACAGTTAATTTCCACACACAAAACGTAATTTGTAAGGCCTTGGCAGGAGCAAATATTCGCAAAGCATGAGCCAAAAAATTCATTGTAGTATTCTAGGCTCTTAACATGCAGCAGTAGTGTCCATACTTATGTATTACCATAATTTTTACCAAAAAAATACGTATTTTATGTTCTGGCTTCATAATGGAATAACAAATGGTTCCTTCTAGAGTAAAAACAGATATTTATTTTTACCATAAATATGATGATGATTTGGTGCACCTATATAGAAAGTTTGATCCAAAACACAAATAAATGCTATTATGAACATGGAATTTTCACTAGAACGGTCAACAACATGCCTACATCACACAAATTATTTGTAATCCTGCGACTATGTTGAAATTTTACAAGAAATAATTGCAGTGGCTAAGTGGGCATTAAAAATTGGCAACAGCACATGATAGCAACCGGTTACTACGTCCAGCAGGCTTTTTCTTTAGTGTAAACAGTAGAGTAAATCTCTGGCAAGAGCCAAAACAAATATGTTAATAATATTTTAAAATAATGCATTACCACTGATTCACAATGTAAAAAGTTACTGCAACCACCCATGAATAAATTACAGACTTATAGGCCATTCACGGTAAAGTGCGCACTTTATGAAGCTGTTTCATCAGACATAATAACCAATAAATACATTTCATTGCGGCATCAGAGTTTTGATTTTGGGTATGGTGAATGTATACACTGTGTTTATTACTCACATGGCAGGGTATACATTAACAAATGGTGGAAGGATATAAATTTGTTGAAAGAAAAAAGTAATTAGGGCTTCAAAAATGCTCACTTTACCGTGAGCAGCCTATAATATACTTTTGTGCCCCTTCTGAATGCAATAAATACCATTACTTTAACTTACCAATGGTAGAACAGCCTTCACAGTGCCATAGGTTCGGTTGTTTGCTATCACAGTGTCCCTGTCTTCATTTGCACGGGCTTGTTCTGCTGCAAACTCTGGCGTCACAATGCCCCTTCGATCTGTGCAATCAAACATCTAGGTCACCAACAAATACCCACTATGGCTGGTTTGCCAATTATTGAACAAAGAAAGCCCTCCACAGTTTTTTCTTTCAGCCCACTGCATATCCTTCTGTAGGTCACAGACCTTTACACTACAGTTCTCCTCATAGCTTAAGTAGGACCCTATTTAATGAATCTGAAAGGAACACTTCCAATGTTCACTATAGAGGAGAAACTTTATACCTGGCAAAGCATTTTATAAATAAAATATATATTCGCCAAGAAAAAAAAATTAATAAATTCAATAATTTGTTGTACATTTCAGTTTCCTTGAGCCAGCAATTAATATATACACTATACAGTTTTAATTAAAATACATTGTACATGTGCACTTGTCTTGAAATACAAAATTGATGAACCAAATTTACATATGTACAACATTTGATAACCTTAATAACCTGTGGGAAACCAATTTATAACTGAAATACACAAAAAACTTTGAAAACATTCTAAATATCATTTTTAACTTTTATAAAATAATTACAGTCACAATACATCTAAGTAAGTAATGAATACGAAGAATTATTGACGACAAAATGGCATTTAAAACTTTGAAAGCACAAACAATACAACAAAGACGATAAATGTAGATATTTTGCAAATGGATTGTTGATAAACTATTCAAATTTACTTTTGTTGAAGAGGCAAATAATTTTAACAAGTGATTTTTGTGTAACGTACTATATTTCCAGTATTTTTTGTGAGCATTTAATGCTTTTTATTCTCTGTCATCATCCAGCACCACCAAAAGCAATGTCTGGTCTACGACATATTTATCGCAGTTGGCTAGCATCAACCAGTGTGCCTCACTCTACAACTAAACACGTCACAATGTGCTTTTGTGAATCCAACTATTATTTCTTGTGCATATGGTTTTTAAAGTAAAATACAGAGATGGACTCATAAATATAAATCATTGTAACCAAAAAAAAAATTTTAATACTGTTTTATTTCACAGAGATTTTCACTCAAAATTACGCTGCTATAATAAGACATTAATGGCCAATAATTAAAATAACAAGAATATAATTGTAAACAAAATAAGAGCGAAGCTGCCTAACACTGCAGTGAACATTGTGCCCATGTACAACAAAAAGACAATAATAAATATTAATCATCATATCAACAAAATGAACTAGTCCTTGGCACACAGAAATATATTCTTTTAGATGTCCACAAAACTAGATATATAACAATTAAAACAGAGCTTATGGCACCTGGGATGTATCTGTAACATCTAAAGCTGTTAATTCTTATTAAGTATAACAAAATTATTAACAACAAATTCAAGACATTATGAAAACCGTCAAAAATTGTTCAGTCATATTTGAGTGAAGATAGTGTATGAAAAAAATATTTTATCCACTTAGTTTGGGTCCAGTGAACACTTGCACGAAAAAGAACTGCCTTCGGAGACAAGGACAAGCTCTGAGAGTAGACGAAAAGACCCCACAGCTATGGCATTCATTTCTGACTAGTAGTAGTGAGGTTAAGAGAGGACTTCCCCGCAAACACAAAACTTGGGAGAATTTTGAGTAACCAGGATTACTTGAATGACTTCGATAACTTGGATTTCTTGGATTACTTGGACCCTCTCAAGAACAGAGAGTGCAAAAAAATAAGCAGTTAAATTATTAAGCAATTTAGAAAAGGGGGAGAAAATCGTTATTTGAAAACTTAACGAGGGAAAAAGACAAACAGAGAAAGTCATGTAGTCAGCATCACCAAAATTCAGAAATAAATCCAAATGCACAACCTATGGAATTATTAGTACTAAAGGACTACATTATGGTAGGACTACCAGTCCAGATAGGAACTTAGTCCCGAACGACACCCAAACGGGAACATAGCGGCCATGTGCCATCTTGCACCCCTGCCAAATCAGAAGCGCCAGAAACAAAACTATGAAACTTGTAGTAATGTCAAACAAAAGAGCAACAAAAAGATTTAAATGTAGCTGGTAGATGTCACAGGACGTCCAGAAGAGGCAAATTACACTCAAGCGCACACAGGTGGGGGCAAATATCACGTGAACAGACATCCATTTTTTTTTTTTGTAAAATCACGCGTCAAGTGACAGGGCTATGCCTGAGAAAAATTTGCAAGAACTGCAGCTGCAGGGAAGTGAGTGGAACGGGTAACTTCAGATGCCGACTGTAAGAATTTGCTACACAGCAGTGCACATCTGGTTGGTAGAGAAACAATCTCTTATGAAATATGAGTCTGCACAGGTGAAACAGGATTAAAAATGTAGCTTTCAAAGTAGACAATAAAAATGAATTGAAATCAAAATTATGGGAAAAATACATAAATAACACCTTAAAAATGCTTTGAAAAATAAATAAAATACTTACAATGAAGTGATATTATTGCACCGGACAAAAGACATTATGAAAAAAATTGTAGATACTTAAAATTATACTAAAAGAATAATAATAACATTAATTAAATACCAACGGTAATAAGACAATTACAAAAATATTACTTGCAATTGTTTATAAATATCACTCGCAATTGTTTATACTGAATTAAATACAGAAAATTAGGTTTCAAAACGGTTTGAAAATAGTTCGCTAGCAGCGACAGAACAGTAAAAATAGTTGTGACATATTTTATAACAAAACATAAACAATCACATTATTTACTGCCATCCTAGACAAAAACGCAACGGCACAAGGCAATATACTTTTCTATTGGACTACACTACACCCACGCAAGTTGAATGGTTCATGGAAAAGTGTCAATTTTCGACCTAATGAAAATAGTTTACCACTCTGCAGCATGAAATTATCACCACCATGGCAAGAAAATATAGCTTTACCACGAATGCAGCAAGAAAATATGACTGCCATTGAAACTAAAATTGTGTTTTACTTAACTGAAACACATTATTGAAATGTTACTGCTCCAACACATAAACAAAAAATATGACAAGGCCTGGTACACACAATACATAATTATATTTGACGCCGTCGGGTGAGACATGTGATGAACAATACTTACTGGTAATTTGGGTGCCAGCAGTGCTTCCCAATCACCGCACTATTGAGATTCAGGGTTCTCAGGGATGCTGTGGGTTCTGTGACCATCTCACCCATGCATACTTATAAACACGTCGGCAATACTAAACTTTTCATTTAATATCACTCGAAATAAACACTTAATAAAACATATGTGGCTAGAACACAAACAGTACTGAATAAAAGAGAGAAGTTCACTGTGGACTTGCTTTTATTGTTATTATGTATACACATCATCAACGTGCCAATTAAATGATTATCTTGATCATGACTAGCCAATTCCGCTTGGGTGCTCCCCAGCCTGCAAATTACTCTAGCACATACCTAGATGGATGATCTCACCGAGGTGCGTGAAAGCACAGCCTTCACAAGGGAAGAGGGCTGACAGCAGCTAGAGTGGAATGAGAGTTTTTCCCTGAAGACAGGACACAATGAATTACAAATGAAACCCTTAATACATATTAACACATGTGATTACCCGGCATAACTAACGCAAACTCGTTGGGGCTCGCCTTCCAGCAAGTGGGTAGTGTGGTAATGGCCTATACACAGAGCCGGCTAGGATAGGAATAATTGCACCGTACACTAATTACGAAAATTACATAAACCTTTGAATGATACATGAAACAAGATAGGACACGAGATGAATATTCACAATAAACCACACGTGTGAAAACACGCTTAGATGGCGCGGATGGGGCTGGATGAAGTTCGTAGCGGACCACCTGGTGCAGGTGAAATTGCAATATTTCTGCATGGAAATGGCAAATTAAATTCAGACAAAAGGTTATTCTTGCTGACAAAATTATTCACTTTACGACTGCAGTGGTTACAGGCGTGTAACATGACTGATGGTGGTAAAATCAAACATTACTGTTACCACGTGGTCAAGTACAAAGGCATAATTTTTCGTGAAAAATACATTGAACCCTGAATATAATTGACATAGAACCCTGAAATAAATTACTGCACATACAATGTCACATAAATAAGCTCTCAAATGCAATGATAGCGTATAAAAAGACTTGGCATCAGTTGGACACGTGCTTTTATATGATGTTGCGTAAAATATTCAAACAGGAAAAATACCCTCAAATACATACATAAAACAAAGCTCTTAAAATTGCATGTACCAATAAGCTCTTAAAATTGCGTCTAGCAATAACGCAGAAGATATAATGAAATGCCATAAACATAGGCGGATGCGCCTGATTCAAGTTGGGCAGGTCGCGTGAACTCTCCAACATCTATCTCCACCTCCTCCTCGATTAAGTTAAAAATGCCACAAGGGCACAAGAAATTAATAAAGCAGAAGCATAATGCTGGGAAAAATATCTGACAAAACGTACGCAAGAAAAGGTTAACTGGTAAACTAAACTGACTATGGAAACCTAAATCGGTGAACAAAAGTTGTAGTGCATACGTGACAGTGTCTTACCTCGCCAGCTCTCCTCGACAGACTCTTTAGAGCCAAGCATCGCATGGACCTACCATGGGCACCTACGGGGTTCACATAAGCAGAAGTGCTATGCACGGCAAGTAAAAATTCAATCAATGAAAATAAAATGGCACAAATTAAATAAGTATTGTTTTACATTTCTATAACTTTCTTATGAATTTCAATATTATTTTAGTGTCTCTTTATGATGGCGTTCATGCCGGAATATTAAGTGTTCTTAATCTCGGTGCCGCACTTTGAATTTTATAACCAAACAATTTAAAAATAGTAACAAACACTTGAACACATTTTAAGACATATTAAACACTGCAAATACAATAGAACAAATTTTACACTGAAAATAACATTTATACGAAAGTTAAAAATTATTGGTTTCTTTGCGCACGTGCTGGGCACGTGACACGTGCGTGGTGAGCACCGTCATGGGCTCTACTGCCGCTGCCTGTTAGCCAGTGTCAAAGGACCCCTCCCTCGAAGACCAAGACGGTGCGAACAATGCAACATTGCTCCGGCGGGCTCTGCCTGGCTTGTTGCAGATTGAGGGCAAAGAAAACATGGCCTCGGAGGTCGTCGGTTTCTTAGGCCTTTGCAGAGTGTGGAGGTGTAGGAAGGAACAACACTATGGGCATGTGGTGGTGACTTGACTCGTCTCTTGCGAGTGCTTAGTTGCGTTTTGTTGACACTTGACGTCACACTGAATGCATTACTAGTTTCCTCAAACCCTTTCAAACTCTCTTGCCCTACTAGGCTCTCCCCTGCGGGAACTGGAAAGCCTCTAAAAGGCGTCTTGCCTTAACAAGTGGTATCAAGATCTATGTTTACACTTTGGTTATAAACAAATTCAGCTATGCCCTGGGGAAACCCCTTAAAACTCAACTCACTGGCACTGGTTGTGTTGAAATGTAAGTGTGCACTGGTGTTACCACTTCCTTCGTGTACACTTGGAAACCCCTTAAAATCACTCTGATTCGTTGTTTTTTTACCTGCATTAACAGAAAAACCCAGAAACGGTGTTGGGGTACTACTTGTATCCACCTCCTCACTATTAGATGTTGAGTGTTCAGTCGGTGCTAAACCCTTAAATGGCAGTTCATTTCATTGGCTGGGTGTTCCCGTGTTAATGTTGTTCTCTTCTGTGTATGTGTTGACATTTTCCTGTGTACACCCTGGTGAAATTCTCCGAACTCGCTGCGGTACTGGGCGTAACGTCGTCTCTTTGCCTCTCTTCTCTACAAGCAGTCTGGCTATCCGCAGGTCATTACGGTGCCGTTTTGTGACACGTCTGGGTCACTAGAAATGTGGAATTCACATCTTTTCCACCCCTCTCACTAGCCCTGTCTATTTAGGTGCCAGTCCAGCACAGAACTTCTTCGCCCCGGCCGATAACGGGTTCTCTCTTACATACACGTACATTCTGGGTACAAGTTGGGGTGGCAGTTTCTTGCTATCCAGTAACCACACATTGCAATAATTAATCTGGTTTGTCTTGGCTTCATGTATTTTTGCCAGGTGTTCGACAATTTGTTTACGTGGTCTGGATGGGTTTTCGTGGGGTGCTCCGGAGGCACGGAGTTCACGACCTTGTACCATCTCAGCGGGTGTTTTCCCGATTGTTGCATTCACTCTATTCCATAGGCAAAACATTACCTCCCGGATCAATTTGGCTCACCTAGTATGGTCCTCGCCTAACTGGACACGTAATTTGTTTTTGACATCTTGGTTATGTCTCTCGGTTGGGTTAGCCCTGGGATGGTAGGCTGGGGTGGTACAGTTTTCTGTTCCCTACCTGATACAGTACTCACTCCATTTTTGCCCTACAATCTGTGTTTCATTGTCTGTCAACAAATACTCTGGGTGTCCCCACCTTGGGAAAAACTCGATCTGCATTACTTGTGCAACTGTGTGTGCACGAACATCGCTGTTCCGAAATGCCTCAGTCCAACGGGTAAACAAATCTATGGCAACAACAACAAATCTTTTCCCAGTTTTCGTACGTGGGTACAGGCCCATGATATCGATGGCTACAATTATGAATGGCTTGGTTGTAAGCCTTGGCTGATGTGGAGCATCGCTGTCTACTCTCTACTGCTTACAGGTGTTACACGTGATGCAACTCTGTACATATTTCTTGACACCTCCCTGAATCCCTGGCCAGTGGAAAAATTTCTGCATGTTCCTTCATGTTTGCTCGGATCCCGGGTATCCGTGATCCAAACACTGTCATGTGCATACTTTAACATGAGTTCCCATTTCTCTTTCGGTAAATACGTCCGCCATTGCGCACAATTACCAGGTGGTTTGGTTTGTATTTCTTTGTCCACTACCCTCCAGTGTTCTGTGTTACGTGTGGCACAGTGTTGTTGGCGTTGCGCAGCATCTGGGGAATTTTCTTGTGCAGTGTGTACCTCTTTTAACACATCACGTACATTCAATAAAACAAGTTCGCCGGGTGGCGTTGCAACAATGTTTTGTACAATGACGGTTTGTGTTTCTACAGTTGGTATTGCACGGCAAGGTGGTAGCGCCTCTTCCCAATCCATATTTTCAGCGAACGTTAGATTCGGGCAAGTATTCCTGGACAAGACATCCGTGAGCTCATTGGTTTTCCCAGCCACATGTTCTACTTTGAAATTGTATTCTTGCAGTAGCAATGCCCAGCGGGCGAGTTTTGCTTTTTCCGTTATGCATTCCCTCCAGCCATACAAGGCATCAGTTGTCAGTTTTGAGTGTAAACTGCCTTCCTAGCAAATAACACCAGTACTTCCGCAATGCATGTACAATGGCTAAACAATCTTATTCATTAACGTGATATTTACGTCCTGTGTCCCCAAACTTGGCAATGTGGTAACTGATAATATATTTTACCCTGTGTGTTCTCTCCTGATACAAAAGGCCCCAATGCCTTCTTGACTGGTATCTGTTTGTACAACTATGGGTATCTCTTGGTTGAATCTAGACAGCGGATTAGAGTTCTGAAATGCAATTTTAATGTCTTTAAATGCTTGATCGGGTTGCGGTGTCCAGACAAATTTACGTTTCTCACACAACAAAGCAGTTAACGGTGCAGTGATTACGGAAAAGTTTGGGACAAATTCCCTTAACCAATTAATTAACCCAAAGAACTTCCTGACTTGTTTACACAATCTGGTTGTGGTTTGTTTTGATGTCCTGTATGTGTTGTTGTTCTGGTTCGTGTCTGTTTGCTGTTACATAATGTCCTAGAAACTCCATTCTACTCATACCCAAATTACACTTTTCCACATGGCACGTAAGCTTGTTACGTTTGAGCCGTTTTACACAAGGCTCAAGTGGTGCAAGTGCTCTTCCCAGTTGTTAGACCAAACAAGTGCATCATCCAAATATGCCATCGCAAAGTCTCCAATAAATCCAATCAATACATTAACCATTTAGTTTTGAAATGTTGCAGGGGCACACTTTGAACCAAATAGCATGGCTACAAACGGAAATCTACGTCCATCTGAGGTAGTAAAGGCTATTTTCTTTCTGTCTTGCGGGCGGATAGGCCCTTGCCAATATAAAGACTTTAAATCAAGTGATTTGAATACTGAAGCTGGTCTTAATGTTGACAAAGTGTCTTTCATGTTTATGACTGGTGGCGGTATGTTTACGGTAATCTTATTCAGGGGTCGTAAGTCGACACAGAATCACCATTTGCCATCTTTTTATGGAGCAAGGGTAATAGCTGAGTTATAGAGACTTTGTGTATGTTCAATAACGTTATTATTGAGCATCTCACATACCTGCTGGTTGATGAAATGGCGAAAGTACCTGGGTTTAGTGGCTTGGCGTACACCAGGTCCTCGTGCGTTGTGACAATTGTATGCTCCGTGACGTCAGTGTGTTGCAGCGTCCCCTCAGTGTGGAACACACTGGCTTATTGGTCCAGCAGATATTGCAGATGTTGCTGATGTGTGGCGGGCACTTCGTGCTCGAAGTCATCAAGTGGCACAGCAGTTTTTGTTGCCATGGCAGTCCCAGAATCACTTCCTCACACAAGTCCGGCACAATGTAGACATTGCATTTGGTACGCAGCTCTCTGATTCCTACCGTTATGTGCATAACACTTTTCGCTTCTCCCTGTTGGTGTGTGGTAGCGAATTGCAAGCGTCTCGGTGGCACCCTAGTTGTGATTGCTTCCATCAAACCCTCACGCACAAAATGGTGACAAGCGGCAGTGTCAATAACAGCTGTGACATTTTTCCCTTCAATTTCAACATAGATCCTTAATGCTTTCACAGTATTATCAGTCACTTGAAACATTTTTGCACCTTTGATAGGCGGAATGTTACGACCTGGCTGTGAGATTGGTGCAGGTGCTGTTTCGTCAACCTCCCTACCTAGTTTCCCGACCTATTGCCCTGGTAGTAGTTTCCGTGGTGACCGTTGTGAAAATTTGTTCAGTGTCAGCGGTTCTGCCTCGCAGGTGCAAACATTGGTGGCGGTTGCGTAACATCTGGCAGCACTGTTGGTGTTGACGTGCGGTGGTTTCGCTGTTGTAACTGATATTCTTGGTTTGCACGTACGTCCCTCTCATACAAACACACTTCTCTCATGAACTGTTCTACACCGGTACGTGTTGCCCAAAGTAAATACGGCCTAATGTCCGGGGGTTGATAACGCCACAATTATCTCTAATACCCCGCGGGTTGCCTGTCCAGGGTGTAAATGCTTATACGAGCCTGACTTGCATTGTATGAACTCTTCAATTCCCTCGTGCACTCTCTGTTGTTTATGATACAGTCGCGCTTGTGCCTGTATAGCATCTCCGTCAGTGTCAAATCGACCTAGCAACCTCTCACAAAACTCTTTCCACATGACTCGATAGTCCCTGACCAAGATCCATCACATGACAATGGTTCCCCTTAACCTGTTGGCAGTTACCTCAGTCCAATCATTCCTTTGCACGCGATACCTATGTAATTTTTCTTCGCACATTGCAAGGAACGTACCCGGTACTTCCGAGTGATGCCCCGCGAAAGTTGGCAAGAGAACGTTTC
Source organism: Dryococelus australis (assembly GCA_029891345.1). Lineage (NCBI taxonomy): Eukaryota > Metazoa > Arthropoda > Insecta > Phasmatodea > Phasmatidae > Dryococelus > Dryococelus australis. The sequence goes on along the minus strand of CM057009.1, from coordinate 136,736,618 downwards.
TGTCAGGTCCCGTCAATCCCTGTGGTGTGTACGTAACAACCACTGGCAACGTGGAATTTACCTCAAGTGTTGTCGGTGGCGCGAACTCAGCACAGTTCATCTTACAGCACTCGACACAGTTTATGACACCATTGCGGAAGTTTACATATTCATCAGGCCCTATGCATCGCCAATGTAAGAACCGTTTGCACTGCTGTCACTGTGCCCACTTCCTTCCCGCCCCGTCACATCCAGTGCGCATGCACATGCGTGGTTCTGATGGCATGGATACGGTGTTGGACGTGCATTGACATAACGGCTGATATCATAGATTTCCAATACACAGGTTGACTTCACTCACCTTTCCACAATGCAATCATCGATCAATCAACATGTGCAAATAGTTTGCACTTGCGTTCAAGGTGTCGTGGATGCCGACGCGAATGTCGAGGGCTTCTCGCGGTTGATTAGATGTGGTGTCCGCCATCTTCTCGCAGTTGACGTGGATGATACGACGCAGATGAACACACTTGGCCCCAATTGGTAACGCTAATTGACGCTGTCGGGTGAGACACAAGACGAACGATGATACAAATACTTACTGGTAATTTGGGCGCCAGCAGTGCTTCCCAATCACTGCACTATTGAGAGACAGGGTTCTCAGGGATGCTGTGGGATCTGTGTATCCATCTCACCCATGCTTCTTACAAACACGAAGGCAATACTAAACTTTTTATTTAACATCACTGGAAATAAACACTTAATAAAACATATGTGGCTAGGACACTGTTACTACTGAATACAAGATATAAGTTCACTGTAGACTTGCTTTTATTGTTATTTTGCATACACATCAACGTGCCAATGAAATTATAATCTCAGTCATGGCTAGCCAATTCTGCTTGGGTGCTCCAAAGCACACAATTACTCTAGCGCACGCCTAGATGGATGATCTCACCAAAGTGCATGAAAGTACAGCCTTCACAAGGGAAGAGGGCCGACAGCAGCTAGGGTGGACTGTGGGTTTTTCCCTGAAGACAGGACACAGTGAATTACAAATGAAACCCTTAATACATGTTAATACATGTGATTACCCGGCATCACTAACGCAAACTCGTCGGGACTCGCCCTCCAGGACATGAGTAGTGTGATGACTGCCTATACATAGAGCTGGCTTGGACGAGAATAACTGCACCGTACACTAATTACCAAATTACATAAACCCTTGAATGATACATGAAACAAGATGGCAGACAAGGTGAATATTCACAGTAAACACACACGTGTGGAAACAAGCTTGGATGGCACGGATGCCACTGGATGAAGTTCGTAACGGATCATGTGGTGCAGGTGAAATTGCAATATTTCTGTGTGGAAACTGCAAACTAAATTCAGACAAAAGGTTATTCTTGCTGACAAAATTATTCACTTTACGATTGCAGTGGTTACAGGTGTGTAACATGCCTGTTGACGGTAAAATAAAACATTACGGTGACTGTGTTGTCAAATACAAAAGCATCACTTTATGTAAAAAATACATTGAACCCTGAATAAAATTGACATAGAATCCTGAAATAAATTATTGCACATACGTTGTTACATAAATAAGCTCTCAAACGCAACTATGTCATATACAAAGACTTGGCATCTGTCGGTCACGTGGTTATACGTGATGTCGCCGTAAAATATTCATACACAAAAAATACCCTCAAATACATACATAAAAACATAGCTCTTAAAATTGCGTGTAGCAATAATGAATAAGTTATAATGAAATGCCATAAACATAGGCGGGTGGCTCCTGATTCAAGTTGAGTGGGTTGCGTGAACTCTCTAAAATCTATCTCCTCGATTAAGTTAAAAATGCCACAAGGTTCACAAGAAATTAATAAAGCAGAAGCATAATGCTGGGAAAAATATCTGGCAAAACGTACGCAAGAAAAGGTTAACCGGTAAACCAAATTGACTATGGAAACCTAAATCAGTGAACAAAAGTTGTAGTGCATATGTGACAGTGTCTTACCTCGCCAGCTCTCCTTGACAGAATCTCCAGAGCCAAGCGTCGCACGGACCTACCATGGCTGCCTACGGGGTTCACATAAGCGGAAGTGCTATGCACGCAGAGTAAATATTCAATTATTGAAAATAAAATGGCACAAATTAAATTAAGTATTGTTTTACATTTCTATAACTTTCTTACGAATTTCAATATTATTTTAGTGTATCTTTATGACGGCGTGCATGCTGGAATATTAAGTGTTCTTAATCTCGGTGCCGCGGGCACTTTGAATTTTATAACCAAACAATTTAAAAATAGTAACAAATACTTGAACACATTTTAAGACATATTAAACACTGCAAATACAATCGAACACATTTTACACTGAAAATAACATTTATACGAAATTTAAAATTATTGGTTTCTTTGTGCACGCATAGGACACGTGACAAGTGCATGGTGAGCGCCGTTATGGGCTCTAGTGCTGCTGGCTGTTAGCCGGCGTCATATTAAATTCCATTAAAAATGTGTGAACAGCAAATATGATTGAAACACCAAGAATTTTATATGTAATTTCATAAATAATGCAGCTTATGCTCTCATGGATGCGTATTAATTGCTGGGAGTGCTGACAATTCTCCTGAAGTGTCACTGTGGCTAACAGTTGCATCAGACAAAACTTTAAAAGAGAAAGTAAGTTACATTTTCTGATCTCATTCATTTTAAATTTTGAAGAACTGCTGGCGTTTTGGGTTAACTTTGAAATTTAGTATTAAAAGTGATACATTATTTTAATTAGTAAAATACTTTTGAAAACTCCAATTAAAATATGCTTAAAGCTATAGACTTTCCCTGTCTTCATTGCCATTTGAATTTCATGCTTCAAACTCTTGTGTTTACATTCCATAGTTTAATACTTAACTTATACATTTTGTTATGCCTATAAAGCTATAAATAATATCTACCTCGATAGCAGTTCAAATTTAAGAGCTCTATGTTTACTTATAAAATTATTTTTAGAATTATTTGATACTAAGACGACATGCAGAGTGCAGTTTGTTGCCGTTTGGAACCTATGTTTATACATGTCCAACGATTATACTAGGGCCATGTTCAAAACGGCACTTCTAGTTTACTAAAAGGTCATGTGTCACAAATTAGTTGACTAAAACAATGATGTATTTCGTATATTAGTATGTAACAGAAGTTCCCAAAATACTAAATTACCAAATCAGAAACACAGCCGAATAAGTAACTATCTACAGCATCTGAATTGAATGCTACAAAATAACAAAGTACTAATCTACTAAATGGCCAATTCAAACACAGCCTGGGCCTTCTGTCACGCACATCTGGCTGTTCATGTAAACTTGTCTTCAATTATAATTCATAACTACACTGTCTGCAAATGATTTGTTTGTCTTGAACCAATTTTGTGAAGTGCATCTGTGTCAGTCACGATGTCACAGCCAGCCGTAAGTGATTCATTACTGGCTACTTCATGGCAGAGCACTAATAGTCTCTGGGCTAGGGAATGTTGAGGACAGGAGATGCAAGAAAGAGAAAATGAGAGAGATGAAAAGAAATGGTAGAAAAGGGGAAGGAAAACATCTGCCAGCAACTAGATGACTTACAATTTAGACAATGTCCAAAGCTAAATTTTTGTTTCCAGAGAAGACATGGCCTGTCCTCACATGGCTCATTCAACATGATGTTAACAAGATAATAAGACTCCTGTTTACCTGGTGCTTGAACTGCATTGCAAAGCATTTTTTTTACTACACAATTAAACATGCATCCAATGTGCTGGTCTACAAAATGAACATACATTTCAGATGAGGGTCTTGAATGCTTTCAAGACATTACCCACATAAGAGTACTCCAAAATGGCTAAAAATGACTGTACCTCAAAATGTACAAGTCAAATTAATACAAAAATAGTTGATGCACATGGCAGTGTCACCCTTATTGCTCCACTGATTCTCAAGCTCAAACAAGAAAAACAGCTCCAGGTAGGCTGAAGCCTTAACAGACAACACATTATACTACCCAGTTCACTTTACACCTTGCATCCGCAAAAAGGAATTTTAATTTTTTAATTAGAGATGAGTCCAAACCCCATTTTGCAGATATTACCGATACAGATGTCACAGATAGTGCAGACAAAAATAATTTTATTTTTAACTTTTTGTATGGTGTCTCAGAGCAACAAAAGATTTACCACATCAGGAAATATGTGGTTTTACACAGTTGGAAAATGGCTTTGTTGGGATCCATCTTAACATTGAAATACTCCCAAACTTCACTACTTCCGTTTCCTTCCACATAAGATTAAAAATTAACCTACAAATAAGCATGCACACTTACAGACTCATTTTTTCATATTTGGCCAACAGGTCCAACTCAAGTTCACGCATCCACTATTTGCACTAGACACACAGAGAAATTGTGATGCATTTTTCTTACAGTTAGTATGACTGATGCTATTATAGAGTTTTTACTAACATATTTGCACTTTAACAGTTTTTAAAATAGACACCACACAATTTCCTGGTATTTTTACTGCAATGCAATATTTCACATTTATTTATTAAAAACATTCATAGGTCCAACCATTATGAACGACCACGTAAAACAGAATAATGCATATTAGTTATGCTCATGAGATTTGTTTTGTCTTATAAATAAAACAATCTCTCTTGTTCCAGTAACCACCATTAAATTAAAAAAATAAACTGGATTTTTAATTTCTTTAATTGTGTATTCAGAGTGATCATTCAAACTGTCTAAAACTTCACTTTGGAAAATCCCACAATAGTGCCAACCCACTACAGTGTAGAAAACTATAGAATTTTAGGGCACCACTATGAACAAGATGGCACAGTGACTTTAATCGTGAGCATGTATTTCATGCTACATGAGCTCAGCTGCTTTAATGACAATTCACTGGTACTATTTTGTTAACGATAAAAAACATATACGTGTTTGACGTTTGCATAAAACAGGTACCTGTGTTTTGACAACGGAAATACTTGGTTCACAATGAATTCCACTGGTCTTACATCCAGCCAATCATATACTACTCTTAATAAATTACATTTTTTGTCATCATAAAAAAAAATAAAAAACAACAATTAGACCTACATGCTTACATTTACAAATAAAATTTAGCCAATTCATGTTAGTCAATACACCGAGGCACTCTACTATCCGACACATTTTTTTGATTGTGTAACATGTCATTCTGCAAGCAATACATCAATATGTGGTTGTATTTTTTTCTGCAATTGTTTGTTGATGTTAACTTGGTAGAAAACGTGAGACAATGAATATTATAGCAGTATAATGTTCATTTTTACAAATGAATTTTACTACCTAGAATGCAGATACCAGAGTTATAAGTAGAATTACATTTTATTTTACGTATTTCACCGAGGTACAGCTTATATTGAGTTAAATCATGAGTTATTAAAAGATAAAAATAAAATTAAGAAACTAGTTTTTTGGTTGCAAAAATAGCAAAAAGTTACCGACACTTTCCTCTACATGGGCACAAATATATTTGAGTGAAATTCACAACAGCTTAGATGTAATGTAGGTGTTGATAATTTATTGGCAACAATATCATTAGAGATGAATCCAGAAACATGTAAAACAGTATTAAGACAATTAAATACACAAGTAACATACCCAGGATTCGAATTCAGAAAAACTCGTAAAATTAAGCTAGCTTGCAATCAACTGCATCACAGATATTGGATTCGGAGAATCAACTTCGAATGTAATCAGTCTAATGTTTTGAATGTAGGGTTTACTAACCTGAAATATGTATTTACACAGCCATCATTTTGAAAATAAATGTCTGAGCCACTAAATACACATCAGTTTACTTGGCCTGCCATAATGCTACTTGTGTGCAATATTTAGTGAAAATCAGTTTATAGGTCTCAGAAATATGGCATAAAAATTTTTTTCTTAAATGGGGCTATCTTACAAAATTGCTTAAAAAGAGGCTATGTACATGATGTTTCTAATAGATACTGTCAGCATAAAAAGTTTGATTGAAAATGTTTAATAGATATGCCAAACATATCAAAATATTTATATGGCCTCCATTTAGAAAATCATTGTCTGTCCCGTTTAAAACATGTAACTTTACATGGCCTTCTGTAGGTGTGCAAAATTTGGAGGAAATTAGTTTAATTGTTCTGGAAATATGGAAAAATGTTCAGTTTACTCACCTGACAAAAAAAATCTGGCAAAAGATGATCTCAGTATGCATAAATGATGCTTCTAATGAAAATTGTTTGAGTAAAAAATTTGATTGAATTTTGTTGAAATGTTTCATATATATGTAACAAATTAATATAAATTACTTAAAAAAAAAAAAACCATTAAAATATGCCTGCCGGGCATAACACATTGTAACAAGTGCCCTTCCTTACCTATCCCAAAACTCTCTTGCTTTCTTATACTATCTCTGGGTTTACTTAACCACAATATGATCACAATATCAAGAAGGTTGTTACTAGGGGCGTAGCCGCTGATAGCTATAACTATAATTGAAACTCCTCTTATAAAACATATATTTATTACAACAATTCTCTAAGCCATGACAACGGTATACAATTATTCATACGACAATAAAAACAAGTACTTTAGGATGATATAATAATACAGTTACACGTTTACTGTTGGTCGCAGTTAAGCCCTAACCTTGCCCGCTATTATAAGTTATTTTTACGAGGGGGCAACGGGGTCTCAACGTAGAGTGTTACTCCTAACTGCCAGCTTGATAATTATGCTCACCATAAAACTCTGTAGATTGACTCAGAACTCCTCCAGACCTCGATGTCGTGATGTCCTCCTTCTCGTTACCAGCTCTGGTAACTAATGTGACTTTACCTCGATCGTCGGCGTGACACTGGGGGTTGGTCTCTATGGCCATTTTATACGCTTCGCTCAGTAGGTCAGTGGCGTTTGTCTACAAGGCAGTCTTCATCCATATCCTGTTGCACTTTAAGTGATAATTCTCATCTGACCTTTGTAGCTTAAGCAGTAATTCGTGAGCAGCCCGTCCTGGCTGCTACACTACCCCCCAGGTCAAAATAACCGCTGTCCCAGCTGCTGCAGTAGCATAGGTAAAGTACAAGTTGTGCTAGATGTATTGGCACAGTTGATTTTTTTTTTCCAATGTTGATATTCTAGTAATACTTACTTAATATTGCTCCAACAATACTTTTTTTAGTGAACATGTGCTCTGGTTAATTGCTTCATTATGTTATTTATTTACGTCAAATGACTATAATTATTAGATTCTTTTATAAACTGTTTTATTCAACACAAGTTTGCTTGGTTAAATAACTCAATGACAAATATACTTCAAAATATTGTACCTTTGACTAGTTTTGTTTCAGTATGCAAATATTGTCATATCCTTTGTATTTGTTCTAAATGATGTCCGGTAACTCTAAAATCCATAATTTCTGCAAATTACTAATTAGGATCAATCAATTAAAAGTTTTGCTAATCATTTTAAAGTCATTCAGTAGTCAAATAATTTATTGTGTATATGAAACACAGAGTTCTGAGCACACACAATTTGATATATATATCACCTGCCAAGGTCGTTGCTTCCTATTCCATTTTTAAAAAGCATGAAGACAGCTACAATTTATATTCTCCCATCGTTCTACATTACATCTTTTGCTGTAATTTTGTTTTTCACCACCATTTAAACAGTCCACGAGTTTCGGGGAGCCCACTTATGTACAACTACTAATGGCATCCTAATTTCATATTGCCTGCGGGATGTGATTTTTCTTGGCAACATCTTTACCGGAATGTTTCCGCAATTCTAGTCGTGGCATAAGCTGCGCCCAAACGTTTTCCTTCACTTCATGACTTCTGCCCGCTTCTGTTCATCAAAAATGAAGTAATACATTTCCATTATTTTATGCATGATGGATCGTGCTGCTCAGAATGCTAGACTGTTAGACTGGGAGGAAAAAAAAAAAAAAAAAAAAAAAAACACCACACACACACACATTGTTATTGGCGCTAAAAATTTTCAAAGTTTCATTTCTATGTAACAAAAAAAAAAGTAACCTAAAATTATCTTACTTGCTTGAATGAGCCCACGAGGCAAACATGTAATTTAACCAGTTTAACGACCTTGTGCTCGAGGCGTTATTAACCTCAAATAATGAGGTTTGTTCTTAATCTTGTTTCTTTAATGAACATATTCCGTAATCATTTAACAAATGTGTCCAAAAAGGTTTGGTATCACATTTCTTTTTTTACTTTGTACCAGGCACCTGTTTAAAGCTAATAGAGATATATATAATCAAAGGAATATATAAACCAAATATTTATTATAAACCATGATTCAAAATACTCAGATTATTTATTTATATCAACGTGATTTGTTGTTTGACTACATGTACAACACTTTATTTAATATATGAAAAGAGTAGCCATAATTGTGTTTTCTCTTTATGATTTTTATGGGTGCCGCTCAACCTAATAATTAACAACAATTATGACTTACCACAAATTGTTCCTACTTCCACTGCTACAGAAGGGGAGAGAATTTTCGACAATAATTCTCGGCCGCCTAATCTTCCAGGCAACAGGAACCTATGAGCAGATTCTCTTCTCCTGAAAGTTACGCAACCCGGAAGTGACCCCCCCCCCCTTCCCCAACGCTGAAAGCAAACATGCCGCCTGCTACTGGGCAAGGCTGAGTGCCGCAGACGAGGCATGAAGCAAAAATGCTGACCACAATTTTTTGACTCCCACGCCAACCATGGCAGGAGACTTGCCCTCCCTGCAGACCGTGCCGGCAGCCTACAAGCTTCACCTATATAAGACTGGATGCTGCCAGGCTAAGGCCATTCATTCTTTGCAAACTCTCTTGTGACATCCCAGAGTACAAATTCAGTGCTGGGAGCTCCGGGAACTTTGGAAGATTTGAGTACGCCCCCAGTGGCTACTCACAACGCTTAAATATCCATCAAACACATACACATATACTAAACTTCACTTTGTTTCCTCAAGATACCCTTTTCTTAGCCAGTTTAACTTTAAATACTCTTGCATTTGTCTAGAACCAGTTACTCCCCTTTTTACTAGAACCAGGTCGCCTACCCCTGGAACCCCAGTTACCTTCAGCTCTCCACGGTCTGATAGGAGGTAGCATAGGTCATGTGTTCATTGCATCTCCAATAAACACCCATTGTCCACTACCCTTCTGTTTTTCATTTACAGGGTACTTGTCTGTGTGACGGTCAGGGACAGAATATGACGTGCACCGCCCACAGGAACCCAGAGTACCGACATCCACATTATATGGTTACCTGTTTCTTCCCAACCCCCGAGCACTAAGTTAGTGCTGGTGGGGAGAAACAGCAACACCCCAACCATTAGAAACACCTTCGTACAGGGAGGGGCTACAAGCTCAGGTTATCTCTCACTTTGAGCAATAAGGTACTGCTGAAGTGACCTTGGAATGGGGGTTGCCGCCCAACCCGGTGTGAACGCACAACCAGTAGAGGCTTGGTGGCCCACATGGCTCCACGTCCTTGATCAGCAGGCATGCATGGGGGATCAGTGGGGACTCCTATCAAGATCGTGCCGGCAAATCACTATTGGGTAACACTTTAATTACGTTCCTGTTTAAAGTGCACTACGTAGGTTGTCAGACTGGTGTGCCCTATGCCTAACAAGGTGAGGAGTGGCAAGAGGCGTAGAGAGTGGCAAGAGGCTCACGTTGCTATCAAACGGTGAATAGTATTACCTCACTCTACGCAGGACAGGCAGGCGGAATGGGACCGCGCCGCCCAACTTAGACGATAAGCAGTAGCGCCTGCTTCGGTATCAGCAATCTTCTTGTCACTGTGTATTCGCATTCACCCTTCGTGCCACACGGTGGTAAGATGGTTGCTAAACCAAACAGACACCAGATACGGCTGGGCAAACCCCAACTTCTGGAGCAGTGAAGCCTACGACTGGAATCAACATTTCGGAGTAGACCAAGCTCGCCGCAAGTGGGTCAGCTCCCCATCCAACCGCAACACCCACAATGAAGGAATAAGTAAGCAATACCCCTCGCCTCGTACCATAGAACCAGAGTAAATCACCCTGCATTTGGTCTGGCGGAAAAATCCTCAACATACATGCCAGTCAGACTTAACCAGCACGCATCAAGAGATTTTGTGGCGCCCAATGTGGGGCGTAAGACAAGTAGCTGTGCGCAGTGAACGGCGCAAACTAGACCAACCATACCCTGAGAACTAAGGGTCGAAACCAAACAATCAAGCGGACTTCGGGGAGTCCACAAACACCCCGTGGCGCCCTTAAACCCGAAAATGTCAGACTCGGAAGTTAATGCAGTTTCCGACGAGAACCACGACAGTGAGCCCAATACCCTCTGTACCCAGGCCGACTGTACCGGCAGCGACACGCTGAAAATAGAATTCGCATACTGCGCTAAGTGGTTTAATTATGCCTGCATAGGCTGGTCTGAAGAGGCACGAGTTACAGACGGACTAGAATACTGCTGTGCCCAGTGCCGTCAACAACCTACGAGCTTCTGCATGAAGTTATGTGTCCCAGTCAAGGCGTGTATCGCATCAGATGCACAACATGCAAAAACCCTATCATCATTTTTGTATAGGTTGGCCAGATGAGCGCATCTCTATGACAGGATTGGCCTACCAATGTGAGAGATGCAGAAGAAAACACATCTCCCACTCCCGCAGATCCAGGCCTTCCCGAATCTATATACAACCAGAAGCGGACCCTAGCCATCCGGCAACTGGACGGGAAGACAACATTCAAATTACCAACTTTGCAGGTCAGCCCCATGAAGACCCGGTAAAATTCACGCAAGAATGTGAAAAACAATTCAGAGAGACGGACCTGCCACCGATACAATGGGCTGACAGAGTTTAACTACATCTGAAGGGCCTCACCCTTACCTGGTGGGAAAGATATGGGGAATTTCAAACGGACTGGAAGCAGTTCAGTAGCAGTCTAGGGGCAGAATTCATGGGCGAGGAGGTGTTGGCTAGGTTGACAACTTAATTTTATAGTTAGACCCAGGTGCCAGACGATGAAGCAGAAATCTTCATATGGAGGAAGGAACAGATGTTCAGATGTGTTTTCCCGGTGTTTGGTGAAGCTACTGCCGTTCGCTCCATCGGTCGAATGCTTCTACCCAGCCTTAAGAATGTCTTTCTTGCCACCAGAGCGACCACCTTGGACGAACTAATTAACAAAGCCAGAGAGGCAGAACAAAATTTTGCTGCACAGGCTAGTCTCGAAAAGCCTGTCTCAACCAAGACACCGGAAGTTCGCGCTCCACCAGTGGCACCTCTTAAAAGTGCCCCAGCTCCAACTCCCTGCATTGCCTTCGTACCCAAATGCTGGTTTTGCCAGAGAACCACTAGAACAAGGACTGCCCTCGAAAACCAGAGGAAGATGCCCTACCATCCAACCGAGTTGACAAAACACAGTCAACGATTCCAGCCAAACAGACTGGAAAACCAACTCCCAGTAGAAAGCCAGGAAACACCAACGCCAGGGCACGAAGCAGGCCGCCAACCCCGGTACACAAGGGCCCACCCTCCAGGGACTAAAAGAAGAAGTACAGATTCCTGTAGCCCCACACATAGAAGTGGAGGTAAACAATGACAGGGTGCTCGCCTTGCTGGACTCAGTGGCCATATGCAATTTTATCCGGAGTAATTTGTTAACACCAATCCAACTCTCTGAAACAAGACTGCAAACCAGGACAATGCAAATGACGCAACCTGACTCCGCCCTAGTCGTAACCGGATGATCACCTTGACAGTGAAAATACAAAGCATTGCTACACCGACAGAATGTGTGTCACCGACCCTGTCCGAATCGATAATACTAGGGTGTCCATGGCTTATCCACAATCAATGTATTCTAGATCACGGACAACGGAGAGCCTATCTGATAGGAACCAACCGGATCACAGTTAACTGGGATCAAAATCCAGATGACCTTCTGCCGATGCCTATCGACTTGGTGTGCACTAACCACAAACTTGAAGAACCAGAATTCTACCAATTAAAAGCCGTACTAGACGAGCACGCCAGAGCATTTGGACAAGGAGAGCTGTTATGACAAAAACGTTCTATTCACTACGAAATATGGCCGACCACCGACTTACCGGTTTACAACTGACTCTACTGAGTGTCAGCCCATCGACGTGACATTATGGAGCAGGTAAACGACATGAAGGACAAGGGAATTGTTGAGCCATCAAATTCCCCATACAACTCGCACATGGTCCTTGGGCCGAAAAAAGACAGGAAATTGCAATTCTGCGTAAATTACAAATCGCTAAATGAAATCACCCACCCAATCGCTCCCCTTGTCTTGACTTGTCTCATACCCTACGAGACATTGGATAGGGCAAAATATTCAGTACTCTCGACATGGAGTAGAGGTGTTGGCAGATTGCAGTCCACCTGGACAGTCGCAAATATACGGCCTTTACAATGCTGGAAGGCGAAACCCTGCAATTTCGTCATGCCATTCGGCTTGAAAAATGCCCCAGCAACGTTCCACTACTGATGTCTGCAGAAGTGTTAAGAGGATACATCGGTGAGTTCTGATTTGCCTACCTCAATGTTGTATAATATATTCAAATAGTTGGGAGGAGCACCTAGGCCATCTGCAAAGATTGTTGGAAAGACTCCAGTTACACGCAATGACTTGCAAGCTGTCAAAAAGCTTCTTCGGCAAGTCCTCAATAGATTATCTGGGACACGTCATCTCACCGCAAGGAAACTTCCCGCATCACAGTTCAATAAGAGCGATTGAAGAAGCAGAAGAATCTACGAATAAGCAGCAACTTCGACGGTACCTGGTTCTCTGTAATTGGTTACGACACTTCGTTCTAAATATTGCAAAATACATGGCACCACTACACCCCCTCCTTGAGAAAGACAAACGGTGGTGATGGGGCCCCGGAACGACAAGCGTTTTCCGACTTGAAGAGCAGCTTCACGAATATCCACCAACTCCACCGACCACAAGTAAACAAGCCATTAATACTGCAAACGGACGCATGTCAGAACGGCCTGGGCGCAGTACTGTACCAGCAAGACGTAGAAGGGCATCTACATGTGGTAGCGTATGTGTAAACTTGCTTAAATGAAACTGAGCAGTGCTACCACATCAACGAGCAGGAGTGTCTGGCCATTATTTGGGCCATGAAGAAATACAAGTCTTATCTTGAAGGGCAACACTTTATTCTCTGGACTGACTCCAAAGCTCTCCAATGGCTACATGAGTCCCGGAATTCGAAGGCCAAGCTCGGCCAATGGGACATGTTCATTACTGAGTTCGACTTCGAGGTCCAACATTGCCCTGGCAAACAGAATGACTTACCAGATGCTTTGTCTTGACTCCCAACACAGGAAGAAAAAGCTAAAGACGAAGAGAGGACGTCTCCCCCACCGCAAGTCAAAAGAAGTACAGAGGAGCAAATCCTGCTTTTCCAACTACAAATAACCCGCCAGCAAATAGCCTTAAGTCAGCGGGAGGACCCCAACGTTCGACACCTACTATGGGAACAGCCCCAACAATTCAAACTATGGGATGACGTTGTGTGGACACGTAGCGGACATCCCAATGCACTGCAACTATATGCTGATATATGCTCGCACCATAACGACCATCCCCAAGCTAGTCACCCAGGCACTAGGGAAACCCTGCTCGACATTAAAACACGTTATAATTGGGACAGGATAAGCGGCGATGCCTGGCAGTATGTTAGCAACTGCATCACATGCTGCCACTGCAAATCATACACTGTTCCCCTCCACCCCACCGCAAAACCACGGAGACCCAAGATGGCCTGGACCCACATCGCCGCCAATTTGATGGGCCCATATTCACGTAGCACGAAAGGAAACTGCTACCTGCTCGTGGTAACAGATCAATTCTCAAGATTGGTACAGGCATTTGCTCTACCCAGCGAAGAAACCACCCCAATCATATGGAAAATGGACACTGAGGTTTTCGCACGATGGGGTTACCGAAGGCCATACTGACAGATAATGGCACCAAGTTTACAAACCGTCAATGGCAAACTGCACGTCATGGATGGGGAGTGGAAACCTGGACTACCACCCCCCCCCCTTGACATCATCAAACCAACCCCACTGAACGGAGGAACCAGGAGTTCAAGAAGTGCCTCTGTATCAGTGTGGGAAACAATCACAAGCATTGGGATAAACACATCCCTACCATACTGTTTGCCCTCCGATGCCGAACGAACAAAGCCGCCGACACCAGTCCGAACGTTTAACTCCTGGGGAAAACATTACGCTGACCAGGTGACTGACAGTGGGAGAGGGAGCCCACCGACATGCCTCAACCCGAGGACATTTAGCTAGCAGCCTTGGCGCATACCACGCACGCCCAGAAAGCCTACATTCTCAAGAAATACCCTAAACCAAGAACTGAGGTGAGAGAATTCAACCTGGGTGAAGCCGTCCTCCTGCGAAGTCATCATCTCAGCAAAACCAGAAACCAATTCAGCGCTGGCCTTGCTGACAAGTGGGATGGACCATACCATATAGTAGGCAAACACGACAACGTCTACTGGATCAAAGATATACGCAGACGGATCTGCAAGGCCACCAGAGGTCAAATCCGACCCTACCCAAGGGACAAGCCGACATGGGGTAACGACAACGCGAAGATGAAACAACTGGACAATCTGAAGATGAAGCCGAACCTCCTACAGAACGGATAGTCCCAGATCCCGAACCGGGACCCGCAACGAGATTTGAGCCACCACCTCTCACTATTGACCGGGCCCCTAGTTACATCGCGCCAAGATGCATTCTATGTCAGATCAATGCCCTCGATGCCACGCAGCTATTTTGAGAAAATCGCAGTCACACGCGATCCAGCAAGGACCAGCAGCTCTGAATTGTCATGGCGGAGTCCACGTGATAGAGAACCCCGTCAGACACCCTGCCACTCATGCCGCATTAGCGAACAGTCGGAAACACTTTTGGTGAGAGGGGTAGGAATCACATCAGCGCCTACCTCTCCACCCAGTACAACTCCGAAGCTGGCAGTCACTGCCATTCCTCCTTTAACGAAGAGGGCTTTAATAAGGAAGAAC
Source organism: Dryococelus australis (assembly GCA_029891345.1). NCBI lineage: Eukaryota > Metazoa > Arthropoda > Insecta > Phasmatodea > Phasmatidae > Dryococelus > Dryococelus australis. The sequence continues at coordinate 136,721,460 of CM057009.1, read as the reverse complement.
ACGACGCCACTAGACCACCGGACACTGAGCTCAGAGCGAGCACAGATAAGGCAGAGGAGGAAGAAGTGCAAGGGGCAATGGCCAAGAACATGCTAGCGTCTACGACGTGGACCACTGCACCCACCAATGCAGAATTCCTGCTACCCAGGACGTTAAGCTCCGACGAGAGTGCTCCGCCGCAAGAACCCGCAGCTCAGGACATCAAGCTGCCCCGACTGAAGTGCTCCACCTCCAGATCTTGCTAAGCAAGAAATCCCGCCCCCAGGACGTCGAACTCCGACGACAGTGCTCCGTACCTGCAACCTGGCCAAGTAGGAAACTCTACCCACAGAGATGTCGAGCTGTCAAGATGAAAGTGCTATGCCCCAAGATTTTGCAAACGCAGGAAACCTGCCAACCCGGACGTAGAGCTCCGACGAGTGTGCTCCGTCCCTACGCAAGACCTACCGCCACCCAGGATGTTGAGCTGCCAACGTGGAAGTGCCCTGCCCTGCCATCTTGCTATGCAAGAACTCCTGCCAACGAGGACGTCGAGCTGCCGACGTGGAAGTGCTCTGCTCCGCCATCTTGCTACGCAAGACACGGCAGTCGTCGAGACAGTCGATGCTGCCAACTACCCCTCATCTGGCACATCACCCGCAGTGGAGGTCGAGGTGATCCTTCCTCCCACTGCCTCGCCCAAAAACCTGGCCACCAAGACCGTCAATGCCACCCACAACATGGTCCCACAAAGAGCTGTGCTGCCCGCAGTCAAGGTTGAGGTCTTTCTCCCTCACACTGCCCCGTCAGAGAAACATCCTGCCCTACGGGTAGGAACCCATGCAGTTGGAGTGGAGGGCTTGGCACTCTCCCACACTGCCTCAATGTCCCTTAAACGAGTGTCCTCCCAATCTATTCTGGATGCAGACGCCACGATGTCCCGAGCTGCTGCACGATGCCTGATGCCCCCGTATACCGCCAAGGCCACTCATTCACCTAGTCGGTACCGTGAATCGCCATGGAGACCCACAGTAAGGTACATGTGGCGGTACCCTCTACACGCTGTCCTCGTCCGAAGGGGAGACCCGCAAGAAGTAAGGAAGATCACCAGTAAGTGCGCAGTTGTTGCAGACAGTGCAGTAGCCATTACCCGCTACTTAATGCACGTGACCAAGGACTCGTTATAGACCTGACCCGTATGCTACATTTAATTTAGCTGCAAATAAAGGACAGTGACGTAAGCAGAACCATCACATTTAGGCTAAATTAAATTCAAAATATCCGGTAAATGTGCCTCACCTCGTTGTCTACAAGGAGGGGGATAAGTGTAAGGAACCAAAGAGGTAAATGCAACTGTACATAGTCACTTGACTATGTGCTAATTAACTTTTAAATACAGCCGTTAATCGCAGTATGTCAAACAGTAACATTTCACCACGGTGCAATATAGACATTTTACACCTCAAGGTTCCAACTGTCAGTGACAGACAGCCCACTTAAGTAGGTAGCATTGCAAAAAGACGCTCGCCACAGTGACAGTATTAGCTACCACAAGTGCATCACGTAAAGACACTCGCCACAGTGCCAGTGATAAGTTGAAGATAGAGACTTCGACGTAACAATGACATTTTTAGCTTTTTCTATCTTTATAATTCTTCATCACTTAAATCTGACTTGATGTGTAGGTAAACCTCTAAATATTACTATACATTTTTACAGTGTACTTGTGAAGATCACCTACATGAAGAATACCATCGTGTAAGAGTGTATTTCCCGCACCTGTTGACGTTGATATTTCTTGGAAAATTACCTGAACACTTTCAATGAAGATACACAGTGAACACAATGGCTGTTAGACCTATATGATAAAATGGACTCCCGCAAGGGATAGCTAGGTTAGTTTTTTTCCCTCATTATTTAAATCTGACTTGATGTGTAGGCACACAAGTATCACTATACGTTTTAAAAAGGATCTTATGTGAAGAAAATGTACCAAGAAGAATTCTTTTAAATGTGCTTATATAATCAAAACATAAATTACTCATGCGTTTTTAAAGTGTATATGTTTGCAATATCTTGTGCACCAACTAAGTAACAAACCAAAGACCTTAAGCCTTAGAGCTCTCAAAACCAGGTGCAAGATATTTTTAACTTCAATTTTATTTAATTGTTTATGTATGTATTAAGTGACCAATGTGCGGACAATTTGCAGCGATATTCATGCATGTAGTGTACTTGCTTTGTATTCATTTAGCCGGTCAAGCCAGGTGTTGAAGGGCCTGTGATTGTCCACCTAATATATTGTCACACATAACTATTTAGCTTACTGACAGATGCAAAGGTTCCATGGAAAGATTTTCCTTTTCTTTCTTAAATCACTGCAGCAAGCTCCAGGATAGTAGTGACACTTCCCCGCCTTCCGAGAGTAAGGCTTGTACATATTTTAATTATTATTACTTTCATTCCCCTCGTTTTGCCATGATAATGTTTTAAATAATTTTTCTTTCAGGTTTTGATGTATGATTCCCTTGTAGTATCCACCAGCGATATGCTGGATTTTGTCAATGGCAAGCATAAAAATGTAGGCCCGTGGGACACCTGACACATGCTGCTTCCTAACCCAGTAATCTTTGCTACACAGGGGGAATACAAGTTTCTCTACATCAGCAAAGCCGCATCACCAGGTCGAGGGGAAGAGAAGGACACCCACACGAAAGAGAGAAAGAGAACCAAGGTCGGCGGCCAGCCGCCTCCACTCGAGTCACACATTTCGCTTCGCCGGCCAAGCAACCAGAGTACATAGAACACGTGCTGCTACAGCGGTCAAGAGACCTAAGCTTAAGGGTCCTGCCCAACTGACTGAAAATTTTTCTCGTGCTACCTGCCTCACCACATCTACCGACATCTACCCAGATCTTCTAGACCTTCCAGAGAGGGGGCCTACGCCTTTCTCCACCACCTGTTCCATGATGAGTATTCATCGCAAAGGAGGGAGGGCAAATTGATGTGTGCTGCTCAACCTAATAATCAATGACAATTACGACCCATCGCCAATTGTTCCTACATCCACTGCTACAGAAGGAGACAGGAATTTTCCACATGAATTTTCTGCCACCTACCCTACCAGGCAACATGAACCTATGAGTAGATTCTCTTCATCTGAAGGTTACACAACCCTGCAACGCCGCCCCCCCCTCCCTAGCTGAAAGCCAATAAGCCGCCCGCTACCGGGTAAGGCTGAGTGCCACCGATAAGGCATGAAGCAGAAACACTGACCAGAGTTTTTCGACTCCCATGCCAACCAGGGCAGGAGACTCGCCCTCCCCGCAGCCTACAAGCTTCACCTATATAAGACTGGATGCTGCCAAGCTCGGGCAGTTCATTCTTGGCAAACTCTCTCATGACATCCCAGAGCACAATTCAGTGCTGGGACCTCTGGGAACTTCGGAAGCTTCGAGTACGCCCCCAGAGGCTACTCACAACGCGTCAATATCCAACAAACACGTACACATATACTAAACTTCACTTTGTTTCCTCAAGATACCCTTTTCTTAGCAAGTTTAACTTTTAATACTCTTGCATTTGTCTAGAACCAGTTATTCCCCTTTTTACTAGAACCACGTCGCCTACACCTGGAACAGCAGTTACCTTCAGCTCTCCACGGTTTGATAGGAGGTAGCATAGGTCATATGGTTATTGCATCTCCAATAAACACTAACTGTTCACTACCCTTCTGCTTTTCATTTACAGGGTACTTGTCTATGTGACGGTCAGGGACAGAATATGACGTGCACCGCCCACAGGAACCCAGAGTACTGACATCCACATTTAATGGATATCTGTTTCTTCCCAACCCCCGAGCACTACGTCAGTACTGGTGGGGAGAAACAACAATGCCCCAAACACTAGAAAGCACTTTGTGCAGCGAGGGGCTACAAGCTCAGGTTATCTCTCACTTTGAGCAATAAGTTAGTGCTGAAGTGACCTTAGCCTGGGGGTTGCCGTCCAACCTGGTGCGAACGCACAACCAGTAGAGGCTTGGTGGCCCACACAGCTCCACGTCCCTGATCAGCCCGCATGCATGGGGGATAAGTGGGGACTCCTATCGAGCTTGTGCCGGCAAGTCACTATTGGGTTACACTTTAATTACTGCTCCTGTGCGTAGGCTCTCAGACTGGTGTGCCCTATGCCTTACAAGGTGAGGAGTGGCAAGAGGCATAGAGAGTGATACTTGGTTCACTCTGCTAACAAACCGTGGATAGTATTACCTCATCCTACACAGGACAGGCAGGTGGAACGGGACCGCACCGCCCAACTTAGACGAGAAGCAGCAGCGCCTGCTTCGGTACCAGTAATCTTCTTGTCACCAGCATTCACATTCACCTTTCGTGCCACCCGGTGGTAAGAGGGTTGCTAAACCGAACAGAGACCACATACAGCTGGGCAAACCCCAACTTCTGGAACCGTGAAGCCCACAACTGGAATCGCCACTTCGGAGTAGACCAAGCTCGCAGCTACTTGGTGAGCCCTCACCTTCAACCGCAACACCCACAACAATGGAATAAGTAAGCAATAGCCAACACCCCTCGCCTCGTACCATAAAACCAGAGTAAATGACCCCACTTTTGGTCTAGCGGAAAAATCCTCGACATACGTGTCAGTCAGATTTAACCCTTTAAGTACTGAATATGGCAATTGTCAATAGTGTATGTTAGACTAAATTTAGCAACAAATTATGAATTTTTTTTTTTTTTTTTTTTTTTACTGTACTTACACAAAAAATTAAATTTACTATGTACATCCATTTGCCGTCTTTGATTCAAAACTTTGAAAGTGTCTGATATTTCTTGAAGCAAGGAATCAAACACAGAGGGCCAACACACTGTTCACACAGGTATCGGGTCTCCTTACGCTCCTGAGGTCCGTATCTTTTTTGCAAGCAAACTCGGCATGGCTTGGTGGGATGTGCCTTCTTTTCAGTTGGAGGTACTGTTGCCAGAAAGTGCTGTCCTGAAAGTCTGGTTGGTGCTTCTTGTAAAGATGGCCTACCTCGCTTTGCATGCTCCGATGGCTTAGCGTATTTCTCAACAAGTTCTAAAATTACTTTGAGTTGGAAGTCCGCCAAACTCAAATCTTCACCTGTTTTTATTTTATACAAAGCATATGCATTCAACAATGCAAAGTCTACTAAGTGAAAAAAAAGTTTTTTGTATCACTTTATGCTTTTCCTCACAGACGTAACAGAGCTAAGCAGCATATCGCACTTGTAAATACCACCTATGATCATGTTATATTCCAAAACACAACTTGGTTTTAGAACATCTATCCTGTGGCACTGTCCTTCATTTCCATGTTGTACATTGTACTGAGAACAGTTACTTCCCTTCTGTCCTGCCAGCATACAAACATAATGTTCTGTGTGTGCACAGCTTCAAATTCCCCGTTTTTTTTTTTTTTTTTTTTTTTTTTTTTTTGTAGTTTGAAGCAATCTTTTCCTACGTTTCCGCACAGTCCCACAGGCATTCATCTTATTCTCATGCAAATATTAAAACAACTATGGGCTGGTATACCAGTTGTCAACAAAGAGGGTATGGCCTTTGTTGAGAAATGATGTCACCATCGTTGACACCACTGACCCTGAATTACCCAGCACATCTACAATGGTAATGTTTGTGCTGTGGCCAGTGTAAACAATAAAGTCTACAATAAAAGCCAGTTTCATAGTCGCATAGAATGAAAAGATTTATGCCAAATCTATGCCTCTTGCTGGGTATGTATTGTTGAAATGACAACCGGCCCTTGAAAAGTAATAGTTCCTCATCTATTACCAAGTTCTGGAATGGGTAATAAACCTCCCGCATATTTTTTTTCAGATCATCGATCACCATCTGAATTTTGTACAGCCTGTACCTGTTGGTTGCAATTCATTAGAACAAAAATGCAGGTATTTCAACAATAACAAGTATCTGTCACGTGACATGGTGTTGCCAAATATTGGAGTGTGTACAAGGAGCTCTGTGGACCAAGGCTCTTTTAATGACAATTTTTTCTGTTGTGTGAATAGCATAGTCACTGCAAGAAATAGGTACATCTCCTCCCAGTCAGTATCACTCCAGGGATTTTGTTTGCTGGTGACAGGTTCATTCATACGAATATTTTCATGTGTGTACCAATTGGTTTCAGCAGCTATTTTGCACAACATATCAGTCAAAAGAAATAACTCAAAAAATTCCCGGATGCACTAATTTTTACTGACATCGTTGACTAATATGCCAGGCATTCCATTGTCAAAATTGTGTACACAAGGCCTAAATTTACCTTGTGTCCATTCAAAACCTTTTTTTTTTTAAGCATTCCTTCGACTGAAGTCACCTTGCCCAGCTGTAGGTTCATCTGAATCACTATCAGTTTCTTCAAAAAGTCTCACTAATGTCACTTTCACTCAGGAAATAGTCACTGTCACTTTCACTTTCATCATTCATACACACTTCATCAATGATAGATTTTTTGTTTGGACACAGTTCTCTACTATACATTTCTTATTACTTACAAGTAAAATAAGAAACGTAAATAAAAACACACATAAACATAATTCTTTCCAGCATGCACTTGTCTTCAAAGTTGTGTTAAACTGCCATAATAATTACAGTTTTTCTAATTTACAGCTCCGCATAATTTTGTTCACAATGTGCACTCGAATGTGTGTGTTTACAAACAAGATGAATTATGGCCATAACAACTTCGTTCTGAAAATTTTAGAGACCCGATTTCATGGCATGTATAAAAAAAATATGAATATTTTCGGGACCCGTCCTTAAAAGGTTAACTGGCACGCGTCAATTTTCTCAAGTGCCCCTAGGTATAAAGTATTATACAGTTTTATTATCAACAAAACAAATAAATATTTAAATTTATTGAAGACAGTAAAATTCTAATTTTGCTCATCTGTGTGTTTAGTTTAAACTAAAAGCTTGACTACATGATTCACTTATGTAAAATCGGAGCATAACATTTCGCCATTTCAAATCAAACTACACACAGAAGTTCCGATCCACCTTCCTTGCCAAGTGTCTTCCTGGTGATAGAATGAAAGTACATGTGGATGCTGGATTTCACTTCACGAGGCTGACACATAAAGTACGGTGCCCTCTAGGGTGGTGCAGGGTGCATAAATAGGCCGAGGAGCTCTGACCGTGGAAGAATGGTGGCATTCTCGGGAATAATTAATGGCAGTATTGTAGGGGCAAGGCTAAACGTGAGACCTCGTTTAACAGTGAAAGAAAAGTTAAGTTATAGTAGGAATTCAATTAAGGGGAAGTTTTTAGCAAATGGCAAGGTAGGGAAATTTAAAAATTATAGTCCTTGAACATCTACAAAATACTAAAACATACAAGATTAAGGTGGCCAAGGCTACATGTAACCCAACTGAGCATTTTGTGTTGCGTGACCACAGGATAGGGAGAAGAATGCCCAACGCCACATTTAAAATTAAGTTAAAAATTCTCCCCAAAAGCTAGACGTTGGATACGGATGAGAGGAAGATTTGAATATTGCACGCACATGGTCAAGTGCGCTCGACAATGTGACAAAACATGAATACTTTAGAAAAATGCAAGATTGTTAAATAAACGTGCTGGTGGCTGAAACAATAAAAATGATATAATTACAAGGGGGTACTTAAGTCCGTTAGTTTGAAAGTGAAAATGTATACAAGGGAACTGACTACAAATGGGAAGTTACTACCTGTGTAAAAGGTAGGAGCATGCCTGAGGTTGGCAGTGCTGGATGGTCACGCCGCCTTTTGTCTAACTTGCTAGAGCAAGAACACTTAGTTAGCAAATTGTGGCCGGTGACCGGCATGTGCTTTGTTTTCCCACAGGGAAAAATACTTACATACAACATTTCTGTTGGTACAGCTACGTACACAGTTTCTTTTCTTTGACATAGTGGCTAATAATTCTTATTGGAATCCATAAGTGAGTGATAAACGTGATACATACATACGGGCGTGAGATACATGTTAAATTTTTAAAGTTAATAAAAAGTACATGAGTAGAAATTACAAAAACTTAGGCTAAACAGTATATAATAAGTGAAGACGGATTGAATATAACAGTAAAATATTAACGCAGTACAGTAGTACAAATGCAATTATAGCAAGGAGGTTATTATAACCTTTATAGGCACGCCTGTGGTGCATAGTTAAGTGTTCATATTCTTGACGTGGTTCACTTATAGTGCGAGGGCACTTAGTAATATTTACATTTTAAAACGCACTCATTGGGATTCACCAAAGTTCGACAGTGTAATACCTCGCACACAGGCAGAGATTAGAGTCTGATTAAATGTTTGCACACATAATAGGCGTGTCTGTTGTTAATCACATTTGGAAAACACACCATTGTCTGTATTGGCAATGCACACATGAATACATAATTTTAAAACACTGGATTGATGTCAACATTGACATATTATAACATAGATATTCGTGAGGACATGAATGTGAAAAGATATATATATTTATCACTATACTTACTAAGAAATATCTGTTATGTTGAACACAAAGACAAACCTAAAGGAATAATTGTTTTGTTTGCAAAAGCTTAAATGTAATAGTTTACATCCAATTTTTATATGTAGGGTGTTAGCAAAACATTTTTTATTCACCATATTTGCATACAATATAGTTTGAAAACATATACGAGCACCTGCAGGTGTAAGGTAAGGAGAAGGAATAAAATAAAATTGTGTACACATACGTAGAGACAACATGTAGAATATCACTGAGCTATACAAACATATGGGAAGGACCACTGTTTGTGGTGTTAGTTTATAGTAAAAATTAAGTCCTATATCTAACAACACTCATATGTACTGTAGTGCAGTATACTCATTAGATCCATGGGAATAGAATCAACTAACTTCACTGCAAGCATTGAAATGCAATGAAAACTGGAACTAACGATGCCAGGAGGCATTATCTTTTAATAAATAAAAATGGTAAAAGGAAGTAAATAATTATATACATACAGACCAATAGGCCTGAATGCAATGCCGAAGCACTGAAGTGCTATGTTGACATAATCAGGAATAGTATTGCTGGTAGCAATTTGTTTGATATTTAAGTTCCCTTTCTTTGTGGGTTTCTGTTTTGTTTGTATATGCACTCTTATTTGCAGAACAATATACCTTAGCAGTGAGGGTAAACACCATACTTAAACATAAACAAGTAGACTTACGTAGCAACGTGGCTATATTCAAGAAAGTTGCAATCACTAATATTGTGAGGATGCAAATACATGGTTGTAGAGCTCATGGGGTGTATTAATACGGGACAAAAGTATGGACACGTGCAATAGTTTCACATATAATGTAATGACAGCCAAAACAAGTAAAAGAATAACAGCCATAGAGGCGTAATCATAGCAGTGTGGCTCAAAGAGAGAGAAAAGTTTGTTGTCTCTTTATATAACCTGAGGGTGATTGGTATCAACAGTTGGCAACATTGGTAAGTCCATTAGATTTAAATGTCAGTTAGTATCAAGTGCAGACGTAATATTGGAAAACTGAATTCCAGACATGAGTGACAATTGCTGCAGGTGGAATGACTGTTTGTTCAGTCAGTGGACGGGTACCACAGTCTCCTGTAGTGTAATAGTTGGGGCACGAACGTCACATAACCATGTGGCCTCAATGATAATTTCATCACGGGTGGCAACACGACAACCGCATGGCACATGAAGTTCTACACTCCCTAAGTTGTGGTTCATAATATTGGTGTTAAGGGATGAACTCACACAGAACACTGCAGTACCTGAAGGGGGGTTTGTTACGACATACTGGTGAGGCATTATACGTTTGACAGACAATGATGTATCAGGGAAACACTGAAATTGGCAGGATGTAAATAATAGATTAGCATCATCAAGTAAAATCGCAGCTCTTGCACATTTGGCATTGGTACTGGTGAGAGATTCTTTAGGTATGGTTACATCATCCGTGGGGGTGTCGGGAGTGTGAGAAATGGATTTAACCATGTCTGTGGCAGGATCAATGGTGACTGTTGATGACATGGTATGAATGATACATGAGTGGTTCTGAGAACGATAAGGAATTGAACTGAGGTCATATACTTGCCATGCGGAGTGTACACTTTTAATGGTGACTTGCACGAGTTGATGGGAATAGTACATTATAATATTAGCAAGATCAATACCGAGGGTGAGATCCAGTTTTAATAATTCTAGTTTTAGCCTCGTTACGTCATCTGTGAGTTGGCTTTTGTTTACTGTATTGAGGAGCAATCTGTTCAACTGGCAGGCATGGATATAGGACTGTACCAAGTGTTCAAGGACAATATTATTGAGTAACTCTAATATACTTGTAGAGAGCAAGTGAATTTGTGCTTCAACATTGTCGATCTTACTGACAGTTAAAAGTTGTGTTTGCAATACCTTTGAAATACTGTTGACAGTTTGAGCCAAGCCGTTTACTTTACTTTCCATTTTATGCTCTAGTACGTGAATGACTTTAAAAAAGATGTTGAGGGCATTATTTGTACTTTGGATATTATCAGCGAGTGCTGTGACTTAGTTATCGAGCATGGTGTCATTATCCAACAAGGCACATAAGTGTTTAGTAGTTAACACATTACAACATCAGGTACCCAGTTCCCCGAAGAAATGTATACATCTTTTGGGGTGGAACTGGGTATTCACATATTACAGGAATTCTCTCAAGATACTAGTTTCAATTACTTCCAAATAGGCGTGTATAATTTTCCTGTTCTGGCAAGATGTGGAGTTCTTTATTGCACAGGCTACGTGCAATTACTGTTCCAGTGTTGTGGGAGGTTTGGGGAGGTGCAATGGTTATGAATAAACAATAGGGATAGTTTCCTCATAAGAGAAGTCGACTGGCTGCCTGAGAATACTAGATTCTCGCATGGGTGCGGAATGGGGCCGGTGCTGCCAGGACAGTTTACAGAACCGAGGACAGTGTGGCGATGATCTTGGTCACACGCCACGCTGCGGAGAGCCCCCACTCCGTGACTAGAAATCGTGTTGTGGTTGGCGTCACCATGGTGATGGTTTGCACATGCGATTGATGTCGCTCGCACCGGCGCATTATTGCCAACGGCGCCTGACAGATGAAGCAGCACCTCGTGGCTACCGTAGGTGTGCCGCAGGGAACGTGAAGTTGGTGAGTGTGGAATCCGCACTTCATTAACTGCCACGCTACAGTGATAGCTAGGCGTATGGACAGTCAGCCGACATAGCCGACATGCGCGAGGCACTCATTGGCTATGGGCTGTGAACGTCGTGCTGAGTCGAATGTGTTGTCAGCACCCCGTACGTGGCGACATGAGCAGGCTGCACAGGCGGCAGTTCACGCGAAGGTCCACTTGGTAACACTGTGTATTTCCTCCAAGAGAGAATAACATAAACTGGAACATATTTTTAAGGCACATATTAAACACAGAACAACAGAACACTGAAAAATAAATGACAATACACTAATTTAACGCAAAAATGTGGGCTTAACATGACGCGTACACACTGTGTCATACTTGGGTGTACCAGTGTTGTTCATCTGAATACGCACAGTGAAGTCACCTAAAATATGGGTCACCCGAAAGGGGAAGCGATAACAGTGCATTAAGGCCTTCTGCCCGTCTCTACTGCGAACCCAGACATACTCATTTACATATAATGTATTATCTTTATAAGTGCAATCAAATTGGTTCTTCTGGCTTATCTGAGCATGAAGTAAGATGATTTTGGCCGTTTCATGATCCTACAAAAGTTTCTGATACCAATCGTGGGCACGTGGCGAATGGTGGGCAGCGACCACCTGCGCCGGAAGAGCAGCTTCCACACCATGTAATAAATAAAAAGGATTTGTAAATTTGGTCGTGTTGAGATTAGAATTGTAATTAAATTTTATGAACTCGACATATAAATCACAGTTCGCCTGATCGGTATTAGCACAAGCTGTAAGTTGCTCACCAATGATAAGATTAAAACTTTCAACAAAACCATTGCACCTAGGATTATAAGCTGTGGAGGTGAGTTTCTTTATCCCTAAAGTCTTTAAGAGATTACTGATCAATTAGTTTTGGTAACTAGTTCCCCTATCTGTTAATATCTGTTGAGGGCACCCAAATTGCAATACAACCGGTTTGATAAATTCCGCGCAAGTGGCGGCGTCAATGGAGGGAACCGCCTTGGCTACAACATATTGGGTTGCATACTCTGTCATAACTAGGATACATTTGTTCTTACACACAGTGACGGGTAAGGGTCCTTTGGCATCCAAAGCCCAAGTAAATAACAGCGGTTGGGGTGCCATAGAAGTTAATTGCCCTATAGGCTTATCATTAATGGCTTTAGTTTTCTGGCAAATTGGGAACGATTTTATGACATCTTTAACATCTGCGTGCATGGTATCCCAGTAATAAGTTTGCTGATTTTCTGTAGTATTTTAAATATGCCAAAATGACAGCCTCCAAATATTGCATGATGGTGTACCTAATTAATTCCCTTCACATAGAGTTTGGGGACAAAGGTAAGCTTAGACATGCCTTGTGGCATATTCAATTTCAAAAAAATTTCACCATTCGCTGCTATGCCATAACATCTACTCAACCTACGATATTTGGTGTCTGCTTGATCTGGATTGAGTATAGCTTGTTTCAATAGTTTTATATGAGGGTCGTTATCATACTCGCCAATGAAAGGGGCGGAATTCACAACAAGCGGACATAATTGAAATAAGGAATCGTCGTAAATTTTTAAATACTCTTGGGTATGCGTACAGACAGGTAGAAAGTGCAATTTATCTGATTTGATAACAATAAGGATTTTACATTTCAATACAGGGTCAAGACATGTGGTTTCTAATGTGGGGCTACTATCTTGTTTGATGATCTGAACATTTATTTGATACAAGGTGGTAATGATTTTACAAATTGCGTACACCGGGAAAATATCTTCATTTGTGAGTGCCTTAGCTATGCGATCACGGTTGTGCTCCTGGTATTGCGACTTACAATAAGGTTTAATGTCCTCCTAATGACTCTTGGTGTATTTAGTTACAGTATTTTCAATTTCGTCAGCTTTACGCGTGTCCTGGAAGATGATTTCTGGAAGGGCTATGTAAGGGAGGTACAAGTGAGCATGTTTCTCGGTGCAGAATATGGGGGATCCGCAGGTTCAATAATGTTAGCATGTATCATATCATTAATTTGGACTAGAAGCTCATCCCTGACTAGGACAAATTGTATGAGGCCTGGTTGAAATGGGCTTGTCAGTGGTTAATTCTAACTTTATTTCAAAGTTGCGGGCCTCAGTTAACTCTAAAATGGAGTCCGTGAATTTATAGTAGTGAGAGTTGATAATATTGTTAATAGCCTCACTTTCCTTGGTAGTAAGTTTAGGGTTGATAAGAGGCGACTGAGTGTGTTGCAATTCAAAAGTATCCATGGTGTTCAATGAGTGTTCGACTGTCATGGTAGCATCAGTTAGTAATGGCTCATAGTGTGTCACTTGAAGTAGCTTATTGGAATCATGGCCATGTATGAGCATAATAGCATATTTTAATATCAGAATTACGTCGTATTTAGTGAAATAATCCATACCTAAGATAATGCCTTGTTGGAGGATGTCAACCATTAAAAAGTTTTGAGAGTAAGTGCACCCTGAAATTCCTAGGTTAATAATGGTTTCCAATTTAGGGTGAGCTAATACAGAAGTAGCTGCAACCAAGGTAAGTTGTTCTTGTAAGGGGTAAGTAGGTTGATTGGTAACTAATATAGTAGCTATACAGCTTCGAGAACAGCCTGTGTCAAGTAAAGCAAAGTATGTTTTGCCTCTAATGGATACGCAAACGTGCGGATTCCTACTTGCTGACAATGGACAGTGGAAGTGTTGCGTGCATGTTTACATAACTTACTTCGAGGCGCTGGCTCGCTCAGTATGTCTTGCAACATGGACTCATCATCGTGGCATGCGCTGGCTTCATTATAAAAACAAAAAGATGTGTCTACTGTGCACTTAGGCACCTGCAGATCTAAATAAATTGTTTTTAGCGTCAGCCCGAATTTATTCTTAAATCTTTTGAAACTGTAGTCTACGTCCAAACAAAAATCAAATTTCTGGTTGGAGAAGAGAGTACAATGCCGGCTTTTATGGTCTATGTAAAAACAGAGTGCACAGGTATCTAGGGGCCAGGCTGCGGGGGCCTGCTACTTTAAGCTGCGCGACAGTAATTTGCAGAGGTTTGGCAATGCTGTAATCTGGGACGTGCAGGGGAGGTGATGTGTCAATGTTGATCTGCTTTGCACAGGGAAGGGGTGTGGTAATAGTGCAAGTGACACACTGGGCTGGCAACGTGCGGCTGTGGCTAACCTATTTGCGTGGGTGTGCATTGCTTGTTTCGAAACTGTGCCTGACCTGTTAACAGAAACCAGTTTCATCGTTGGTGCAAATTTGATATGTGATATGGCATGTTGGACTTTATTTTCTGTGTCACAGGCATGGTAATGGGGGCACTGAATTTTGTAATGTCCATGTACAATCTCGTTGGGACACCCTTATTGAAAATCGCACAACAATGTTATTGAACACGGATGTTGGGGTCAGTGGGGGTTTCGCACCTTACCCCCTTGTTGGGAAGTTTTTTGACGTTTGTTGTCCCCTTTGAATGCCTCTATAGCCACACCCACGGGTGAGAAAATGACTACCTCTGTGGAGCTGGGAAGCAGTGTATGAATTTTGTGGAAAGTGGACATAGGCGTTCCCATGGCCACGAAAATTAGGGGTGCCCCTGTGTGGATGATAGGAACCACGGTACTGCATATTGTGGAAAGGCCGGTTGGCGTAGATTGTGATGGGTTGGCGATGTTGGTAGCCCCACTGAGGGCGATAAGAGTTAGATAACATATGGCATTGAGATGGCCTGTTGTGGCGTGTTTAGGTGTCGTCAGTGTCGTGCGGGCATGGTGTCACTGATTGTATTGGATGTGCTATTGGGGTTGTTTTCCGGTCCATGGAAAGCTGCACCACTTCCTGTTTAAGTTTTAAGATCTTGGACTCAAGATGCTCAAAGTCGGGGTTTGTACACTGCTGTGTAATTGCTTGTTGATAGCGATAAGTGCCCAGGTGTACAGGTTTAATAATTTCCAATATTACAGGTAGTGTTTCTGAAGGAAAGCCAATTAATTTATCAGCCACCGACGGCAACAGGGATTTCCAAATAACTATGATGAAGTCCTGGTCGGACATGGTAGGGTTGTACTTGTCCCTGTAGTACTGTAGTACATCAATATGCTGAAGTGTGTGTTCCACGATTACCTGGCATTTGTTGTAGATAAAGTGTTTGTTGCGTTCTGCTTCTGCTGTAGTGGTGAATGCATCTTTCAGAGCTGCTTTTAATTGTGACCATGTGATTGGCTGCTGCTGGCGATGAGTTATATTCTCTAGCGAGTACTTGGCATTCAGAGCACTTATTCTCTTACAGCTGTCCACCTCCGTCCATCCATTTATATCAGCTACTTCCTCAAACACTGTTAAAAATTCAGTTACATGCTCATCTTTATAGCCAGAAAACGACAGAGGTTGTGCGACTACTATATGTAAGGGTGGCTGTTTGGTCATGTTGTGTCTTGTGCAGTGTACTTTAGTGTTAATGTAGTCATGGGTGGTGGGTGGCGGTGGCAAAGAACGTGTTTGATGTGAATCTAACTGGACTTCGACGTAGGCTGGGAATCCTAAAAATTCGAAACTTGGGGAGGATGGTGTGGAGCTGGCTTGTGCGGTGTGTTGTGTGAGTAGTAGAGTGTCATGTGGGAATTGTGGTGGACTGGTGCGAAATGAGGTATCTAGGTGTTGGTTTTGAAAATTACTAGTGGTAGCGTGTTCCGTGTGTAATTATAACGCACGCTCCCGGTCTCACTCGTCAAGTCGGTTTTCTAATTCAGATGTGTTAAGAAATAACCCTTTGGTGACTCTGCTGACTGAGGACTGTTTGGTGCTATTTCTAGTTTCCATAAACTGTGAGTGTAGGTGAGTATAAGAGTGGTGGGTGTAATGGTAGTGTGTGAGAAATGTGCACTATGTAAAGACATACACTTATAGTTAGAAAGATAGAAGCTAAAAATACTCCGAAGGACACACAATCAAACCACAAGGGGAGTAGTTCTCGCTAATATTGGAACAGAGTGTTCCGTATGCAGTACAAGCAATTAAAATGCATTAACTTATACATAAAGATAAGCAACTCTAATGGGTGGAGGCGGGGAGCGCGACATGACGTAGTTACTTGCCTGGCAAGGCTGCCCACGCTTTGTGCTGATGCGTGAGTGGCGGACTGACCTATCGCAATCTGCCACTGACAGCGCGTGCCTTGGGTTCACAGTGGTGAGCAGTTGCTGCACGTAATGACATGAATAGAAACAATACCCAAATAAACTTTAATTCAAAACAATGAAGGTAGCCTATCATGAATAGAAGTCTAGTTTGACATGAATAACACAGAAGACTATGAGAATAAAAATACATATAAAAAAAACAAGTACTGACGCTTTTCACGTGGTGTGGAAAGCATGAGGTGGAGCCATGCCTTTTTCTCGCTGCATGCAAGTGCTACGCGAGGTGCAAGTGCTATGCGAGGTGCAAGTGAAAATGTAATGACAGTAAGCTAACTCGCCTAAGCGCGAGGTGGGTTATGAGGAGCTCCACCAGTGTAACAAGTCCCTTCCTTGCCTATCCCAGAAATTCTTTGCTTTCTTATACTCTATCAGGGTTTACTTAACCACAATACGATCACAATAACAGGAAGGTTGTTACTAGGGGTGTAGCTGCTGATTGCTGAAATATAATTGAAACTCCTCTTATAAAACATATATTTATTACAACAATTCTCTAAACCTTGACAATGGAATACAGTTATTCATACAATAAGAAACAATTACTTTACGATGATATAGTAATACAGTTACATGTTTACTGTTGGTCGCAGTTAAGCCCTAAACTTGCCAGCTATAATAAGTTATTCTTACGAGGGGGAAACGGGGTTTCAACGTAGTGTTATTCCTAACTGCCAGCTCGATAGCTATGCTCACCATAAAACTCTGTAGATTGACCCATAACTCCTACAGGCCTCGACGTCGTGATGTCTTCCTTCTCGTTACCAACTCTAGTAACTAACGTGGCGGTACCTCAATCCTCGGCATGACATTGGGGGGTGGTCCTATGGCTGATTTATATGCTTTGCTCAGTAGGTCAGTGGCATTTGTCTACAAGGCAATCTTCATCCATATCCTGTTGCACTTCAAATGATAATTCTCATCTGGTCATCTTAGCTTAAATGGTAATTCGTGAGCGGCCCTTCCTGGCCGCTACAATATATTAGTTTACAGACTGTACTGTAGCAATACTTGAGTGAAATTTTGGTATGAATTGGTTGATTGGTACTCGAGATATAGCATAAAACATCCAGTGTTAATGTGACAATCTACATAAATGGAGAACAAAAAGTTTAAGTATTCACACATGCAATGATTGTCATAGATATAATATACAAAGTTAAATTCAAATCTTTTAAATAGTTTTGTAGATATAGCACACTAAGCTAAGATGTTTGTACAGGCGCCATTTAGAAAATAAGAAACTTGTACACACAAACCATATAGGTAAATTAATATGGCCTACCAAAGTACAACTTATTCGCCAGATTTAAAAGAAATTGGTTCATTTTTCCTTTAAATATGACATAAAAACTGTGTTAGTTCATATGTGGCTATATTCCAATATGGTGGAGAAATGTGACTTTTGCATGAACAATTTTGATGGATATAATTGATACTGTCAGCATACAAAATTACACTGAAATTTGTTTTGTAATTTCGTAGATAAAAAATTCTGGACTAAAATGTTTATGTGTACGCCATTTTGAAAATTATATGTACGACCCTCTCAAAGTTTATAAGGCCTACCATAGTGCTACTTGATTGCCAAATTTGGTAGAAATTAATTTTTTTTCAGAGATATTGAGTATTTTCAATTTGTCATGTAACACTATTTTACAAAATGGTGGACAAGAGATTTTGTGTGGACACATTTGATGGTTGTAGTATATACAACCAGCATACAAAGTTTGATTGGAATTTATTACAATGCATTGATTATATAACATACAAAACTAAAATAGCTATATGGGTGCCATTTTGATAGTAAGTATCAGACATACCTAAAAAATATAAGTTAACACCACCTGCTGCAGTACTACTTGTACGCCCCATTTGGTAAAAATTAGACAGTTATTTCCGAGATGGCATATAAACTTTATTTATGTATTAGTGTGGCACTATCTTACAAAATGGAGGAAAAAAGAGGCTCCATGTAGACATATTTGATGTTTTTGATATATACAAGATGTTCAGAAACTACCTGTCGAAATTCAAACTACAGCATCTCTGGGCGAGCAGAAACAAGAACCTCTAGTCACAAAATATTCGGAAAGGCCATTTAGTATGTTTAAATTGAAGTTGAATCTCAGCAAATTACGCCAGGTGTCTGCAACCGTAGGTACCTGCATGCAAAACACATTGCATTACACGAAGGCGAACGGATCCACGGCAGTGCTGTATGTGGCACTCGGCACTGCCTGTCGGTCAAATGGGTTGCCACTGTCCCACACAGGCATCACCATAATGGCAGGTGAGCTTGCAGTGTCATGGTGGTCTACGTATAGGCACTGGCCACATGTTGCACCACCGCCATTCACATTAGCGTCATGCAATTTCTTGTGCTTACAGGTACCTACAGTTGTGGAGACCTGGTGTCGTTTGATGAAATTCAACTTCACTTTAAACATACTAAATGGCCTTTCCGAACATTTTGTGACTAGAGTTTCCTGTTTCTATTCACCTGCAGATGCTGTGGTTTGAACTTCGACAGGTGGATTCCGAACATCTTGTATAAACTGCAGCATACAAAGTTAAGTTTGAATTGATAAAATGGTTTCGAAGATATAACATACTATACTAAAATAGCTAGATGGCCATCATTTTAAAAATAAGTGCCTGAAAAATATTTGCACATCAACTGCTGCAGTACAACTTAGTTTGCCAAATCTGGTAGGAATCTGTCAATTATTTCCCGAGATATTAGACAAAAATGTTATTAATTTATGTAGCGCTATCTTATAAAATGGCATACAAAAGTCATTGTCTTTGGTCTATATGTTGCTTGTAATAGATTACTGTCAGCATACAAAATTTGGTTGAAACTGGTAAAACGGTGTGGTAGTCATACCAAATAAACACAAAATATTTACATGGTCACCATTTTTAAAATAAGTGCCCAATAAAGTTCAGTTACTTATATTTACCTGGCCTATCATAGTATTACTTACATGCCAAATTTGGAAAAATTTGGTTGAGTAGTTTTAAAGATAGAACGTAAAAGTTTACTTTTTCATATGGTGCTATTTTCCAAAATGGTGGACCTACAATAATATTTACCACCAAATTCCATGCTTGCACTTTGCACCATCACCATAAAACATTTGGTTTAAATTGGTTGAATGGTTTCCAACATATGACATCACCCTAAATTTTAAAATGGCTGCCATTTTGAAAATAAGTGCTCGGTGTGGCCGAAAACTATAAAATTCAAGTGTCCTTGCTTAGTACTATATATGTACGGAATTTTGTGAAATTCAGTTCATGTGTTCAAAAATATGATAGTTAAATCATTAGGGTTGATGAAATGATTTGGTTGGACCATGGCCAATTGTAACAGATACCGATTTTGGGGGTATTGGTATCTGTCAAGCCCTAGTTTCAATGTATTGTGTAGTCACAAGGCCCTGTGAAATAGTTGTGTTTCACATAATTTTATGTATGGAATATACAAAAGCGTGTAGCCGATCATGGTGTGAAAGGTAGAGAGGGAAGTATTTATCAACTGAAGTTGGGCAAGCATTTTATATCAAATTTAAAGCATGTATCTACATATAACATGAAATTAATACAAGTATTGCATTGTATAATTACAATGGAATTCTATGCTTTAATTCTTCAGTATGCCAGTCATCTGCTGTTATACAACTGTGACAATGTGTGTGCACAAACAATGATCTTTATAAAAAGTATGCATCGTACAACTAGCGCAGCACAGAAGTGGACATGTTCAGGCCATGGCATTCCTACACCACCTCTTCTCTTCCATGTCACAATAAACTAACCCCTGCAACTCTCATCCACAGCAGCAGCAGCAGGCACTGTGGGCATCCCTTTGTTATTTCCTTCTTTCTTCTTTAGAGCTACAGTGGCTGAGTGGTTAGAATGCTAGCCACCCACCAAGGTTAACTGAGTTCATTCCCTGGTCAGGTCCCTCTTGGATTTTCGCAAGTGAGATTCATACTGGACCACGCCGCTGGTCAGCGGGTTTTCTTGGGGATCTCTCATTTCCCCCATTCTTGCATTCTGGCACTGATCCATTCTCACCTCATTTCATCCTCATCGACTCTCAAGACCTCACTGATAGGAACTGCCCACATCTCTCAACTCAACTCAATTATTTCTTTTGCATGATCTTTATGCCACCATTCTTAATAAAATTCTGTGATATTCCGACTTTTAAAGGTGGAGCAGATTCCTTACTATAAATTCCCTTGACACAGTTTCGGAAGTTATAATTCAGTTTTCATAAGCCAAAAAAAATTTCCGCAATTTGGAAAAATGTTCTGACATTTCCCGTAGTATTTAAAAATTGGAAGAATTAGTATAAATAACTCTTACCACAGCTGCCTCGCTGCCTCTTGAAGCTGACTTAAAAGTTTTGAAACATAATGCAAAGGCACAAGCACAGCTATATTAAAGAGCCGTAAAATAAATTTAATTGGTTTCAAACATGTGGACACAGAAAATATGGGCAAAGTGGTTTACTTCAGGCAACCATGAGCTAAGGTTTGAACACTTAAACACTGAACAGGTTGTAAAAAAAATGTTCACAGAAGAAAATTATAATTTAGTTTGAAACATTATTTTGGTTATTTCGGTTGTTTAAAAAACTACATAGCGAAAAGTACACAATTCTAATTTAAAAAATAATTTTTAATTAGGTTTGTAATTTTATAACACCTTAATTATCAATATTAGAGAACATGTTGTATGCACCTAAGTTAAAGGACCATTATTGATTAATGAAACACAACAAAGAATTAAGTGATACAACATTTTACAAGCGATTCAGTGACCATCATCGTTTTCACACTTGGAAGGGGTGGGGAGGAAAGCACAAGGATAAGAATCTATCACCTGATGATTTTTTGCTTATTTCCTGGGATATCATTTCAAATAAATAATACAAAAAACCTATAGTATTAAAAATCAATGGAAACAATTTCAACACAAAATTAAAAAATTAAAGAAGCAACATATGTAAGGATACAAAACAAATTATGCAGTCAAAAACAAACATAACACAAACAAAGCAGACACGAACACAAACTACACATGAGAACTAGCCCGAGAAAAACCCCACAATTCACAAATGGCACAACATTTCTAGAGCTGAGATCTGCTTCCGTCTTCAGGCATCATTCTATGCCTGTTGCTGAAGATTCTTGATATCTTCTGTTTAAACGTATGTTGTGATTATATTTAGCAGAAATTTGGTTTCCATTTTTGTGCAGATATTTTCTGCCTATTTATTTTCAGGATATTTGGTGGATATACATTTCTTATTGCTGTGTATATAATGTGTTTTTATTACAAGTTGTATATAGTTAAAAAATCTTTGTATATTATTTTTTACCCTTGATTTTCCACCATTGTTACTAAAGTAAAAGAAAAATAACACATCTGTTTGATTGAAATTTTATTTCATTTAGGGCCAGTTTCACCATGTGAGATAATGATAGTTTATTGAAATTAACTGACAAATAATCTCGAATATCTGTATGTTATGTTTCACCACCCACATTATTCTCAATTTTCTCTGAATATATAGATAAAATATTAACCTGCCAATTATGTCACATTATTGGGATTAAACTGCAAAACATAAACAAATACTTTAGGAAGGTGACGATAGGGCAAAGTTATTTCATCAA
Source organism: Dryococelus australis (assembly GCA_029891345.1). NCBI lineage: Eukaryota > Metazoa > Arthropoda > Insecta > Phasmatodea > Phasmatidae > Dryococelus > Dryococelus australis. The sequence continues at coordinate 136,699,359 of CM057009.1, read as the reverse complement.
GAATAAAGAGAAAATGGCTCAGGAGGCAATGTAAAATTTAATTTTTGAAAAGGAAAGTGATGATAAGGATTTTATTGTTCATTATCAGTGATGATTACATGAAAGAATAAATTATTTTGAACTTTATGATGAAGAAGAATTTGAAGTACACTTTTGCATTTCAAAACAGTTAGCTAAATATGCTATGGAATGCACCAGAAATCAATTGGAGTTTCCCACCGACAAGTAGGTTTATATGTAATAATTATGAATGCTGAACCCACCGACAAGTAGGTTTATATGTAATAATTATGAATGCTGAAATTAATATTCTATTAGATCACACTCATTTCAAGTGATGCTTGAAGATGTGACGATTTGATGCCAGCATATTGTAATAAATTTGCTTGTTTTCCTGTATGTAATTTCTTTATTTTTTATCTGCCTGTTCCAGTAACTATTCGAAAACGTTTGCCCGCATATGTTTTTTTTTAGGTTATCCCACACCACTTTCAAGTTGCCTGTTATCCTGTAGTGAGTGAGTGAAGAGATTTGGGTGGCTCTTAACAGAGTGGTCTTGAGAGCCAATGAGGGTAATTGAGGTGAGTATGGAGCGGCGTCGGAATGAAAGGGTGGAGAAAATGGAGATCCCCTAGAAATTCCGCCGACCAACGGCAATGTCCGGTGCGATTCCCACTTGCAGTGACCCGGCCGTGGATTGAACCTAGGTCGCCTTGGTAGGAGGTGGGCAGGCTAACCGCTCAGCCACCGTGGCCCCTGCTGTCCTGTAGTGATCACGAGATGTACAATTGTAACTATTCGTAATCCTTTGCCACTGTTTCACTTTATTTTATTGTGACAGCATCAGTTCGTATATTTTCAATGAAATTGAAATGTTTTGTTATTAACTCTAACAAAATGTGTTTTTCTAGGGACGAAAAACTTCTGCTTCACTGTTTCCTTACTACCACAATACTTTCCCGACTTGCCATACTTTCGCAAAATGATTTCTCCATACATGCTCAAAGCAAGAGAACATTGAGATTGTCAGAATATCGAGATAATTTTAACGAGATATTCTTTACAGCGATAAAATCAGATGAAACATGTTCAACATTATTGAGCAGGATTTGTGCCTCCTTAAAAAACAAGCTATTTTACCCCAAAATCAAGAAAAATTTCTCGCTTTTCAAGCAAAATTTTCATGTTTTCTAGAAATAGCAATTTGCAAGAGAGCAATCTAAATAAAGCAAATTTAAGACAAAATCGAATGAAAATACTAAAAAAGAATAATTGATAAATTATTCAACAAAACTAAACAACCAATAAGATTTTTTAAAGTCTAAAAATATAGAAAAATCTGAAGCATAGCCATTACAGATTCCATAATCCCAACCATCACAGCAATACAAATCATAAACATCGTAGGAAATTTATCTGATCTGAGATCATTTTTATCGATTTTCAAAACCATTTTGAAATGAACAAGGTCCAATTCTTTATCAATGAAAGTTTTTGTTTTTATAATTTCGTATACAATATTCCAAAGTTCTAAAAGCTCTATAGTTTGATCCATTTACATTAAAAAAATTGTATATGTTTTATTAAAAAAAGTGATACTATGAGAAAATTTTAATTAGAAAAAGTATTTTTCAATTGATCAAAAATTCGCAAAACTTTTAAATGCAACCACTCAACTATGAGTCTAAATAATTGTATTAAAATATGAAAACAATACCTTGTTTGTGTAAAATTGTTTATATTATCCATTTAATAAAATTAAAAATTGATATATCTTCAGTAATATTTTCTTTCAAATAATCATAAGTTAAATTCTGTTGGCTAATTAAAGCAACATTACAAATTATATCAGTCTCAAGCTTTTTTAAAATCAACTCTAATTTTTATATTTGTTTTATCTTTAACTACTGCTGTTTTTCTATACAGGCAGTAAACAACATATAACGGTCTTTGTCCCCAAAAATCAATAATAAGTGATATAGCCATGATAGTTTGTAGTTGGCTTATAGTAAAAAGTTCATTATTTATGTATATAGTATCTATTTTTGTTCTTGAATTTCTAAAATCATTAAAAGCGAGAAACATTTTAAGACAAAGATCATTTTCAATAACAAGATTCAATTTTATTTTGGAAAAATTTCATTTCTTCCATTTTTAACAAAAATATTTCTCACATTACAATGATCAAACATTGAAGTATGCACATATTGCTCGGCATGATTTTTTCTATTAGTTTCGAAACCCAAAATTACAAAATCTGGAATGTCAAATTGCAAATTATTAATCTGATCTTTTATATGAAAGTTAAAAACAGTTGTCCCAGAAGGAACTACTTTTTCTAAAAATTGCCACTACTTAAAACCAATATGAATGTTAGGATTTTTATAAATATTTTCTTTAATTGCAACTGATGTGTTAGCTTCGTATTCAACAATAAGCCACAAAATTTCTAATTTTTCAATAAAAATTTTGCCTGGAACAGCATAAGTTTTATCAACTGAACCATCTGCTTTTTTTATTTTCATAAACAAATAAACAATTGTTAGTTATCAGATGATTATCTAAAAAAAAGTGATTTTATAACCACCTTTCCAGTAAACTTCATTATTATTGTGAATAAAGCCATACAAACATCTTAATGGAAACATTATTTCATTAATTTTAGCACTACGAACAGATTTTACTCAAAATTTACTATCAACACCAGTACACTATAAATAATTTTGTTCAACTGGTGATCTCAGCAAAATATTCATCATTGTTGAAGATATTCCTGGATTATCAACAGCTTCAATATGTTCATGTTTTGAAATGTCTACTCTAGAAAACTGAAATGGAAAAAAATTTGAACAAACATCAATATTATCTAATTTTTCATATTTTTCCTAATCTCTAACTTCATCTCTCTTTAGTAGGCGATATTCTTCCAAAACATAAGCATCATTTTGAAAAGAAAAGCCATTTCCTATAGGAATAACAAACTCGATTCTATTATTGTAAATATTCAAATTATTCCCCCTCGTTTGATCAGTTGGGAGAAAAGTTTGTCCCTCAAAATTCTGAATGCTTTTATAACTCATTTATAAGGAAAAAATTTTTTATATAAATGAAGGATTCAGAGGGAGTTCATGAAGTGAAATTGCACATCGAGAAGTATAGAAATTATAAAAAGAACCATGAGGTAGAATATGAAAAAAACAAGAAAAAATATCTACCATTAATTCGTGAATTACAAAATATTGGCAAAACAGTAGAAGAAGTGAAGAAAATACAAATTTAATAACAGCACTAGTACCTGTTGCTGCAAAAAATTTAATTATCCAGCAACACCAGAAGAAACATCATTTGAAAAAGAATGATTCCCAAAATCACCAATGGGTGTTACACCAAAATTTTTTTTTGCCACCTATAGCAGGTTTTTTCTACTATAAATCTCGAAAAATATATTTCTAAAAATATTAATATTATTAATTATAAATTTGGTTTACGAGGAGATGGGCAAGGTTTTAAAATTAGAGATACAAGAGTAAAATTAGATGGCGATTTTCTATTTGTCAAAGATGAAAAATATGAATTAACAATAGGGCATACTAATTTGTTAACAAAAAGTGAAAAAGATGATCTTGTAGATAAATCCACCAGTGAAGATAAATTCACTAATGAGGACTATAAAAATTATGGAGAAACTGTTTTCTTAACAAATGCAGCATATCAAAATTATGATCCCACTACAGCCCATTCCCGATTGGAAGAGACTTATGAAAATCAACCTTTGAAAATACACTCTAGGCATAACATGTAAACTTGTTTTTTTCAATAACCTGTATTCCACAAATATATAACACTGTGGTTATCTTTAGAGTACTGTATTATTGAATAAATGAACCTTTACCTTAATATCTTCTGTAACTTGTAACATTTATTTCTTTTTTAAATATGAATTAACAACAGCGAGTGCGAGATTTTAATGTTTGAATATTTATTTCAATATATTTAGATATGGTGGCGGGGCAGTTACCAAATTAAGTTGGCAGACGTGGCGAGCCATGACATGGCGTGTTGCTTTTTGCAAAACGAAACGTAAATTATTCTTACTCCGAAAAATACTTCAAATTACCATATCACGTTTGTAGACGTTGTGTTTTTTAAACCTACTTAGGCAAGTTACTATGTTGTGATAAATTTGTGTTTCCACGGCAGTAATAAATATACTGTGACGTGTGTTTGGTTAATCATTGCTTCTCTGAAATGGAGTACCTTTGAGCATCGTGGTCGAAACACTGGCCCTGTGTGTGCGTGATTTCAAATATTTGATTAGCACTATTTATACGTTTTAATTGTGAATTGTTTTTATAACGAAGTTAATTATTTACATCCACGTCCGTTTATTTATCACAAAATTGTACCTTTGCCCTAAAGGGTTTGAAACACAGTCGTGTAATGTAGTTTTGACACAATCCCAGAAGAAAAATACTAAGCCCAGCCCAATAGATTTCAATAAACCTAATAAAGAGTAAGTAGCAATACATAGAAATATGAGCGGAAAAAAAGTTATCACAGGCTTATTTGTGTGCATGTTCACAGCTATCTTTTAAATTATGTATGACAAAAATGAGAAACACGAGTTGCGTGCTTGAATTTAATGTGCCTTTTTCGTTTGACTGGTTGTTCCTTCGTTTTAATATTTATTCCAACTGAGGCTGTCCTTTTAAAGAAATGACCCAACACATCAATAACAAAAGGATAATTAGTACAACCCTTTACCTCGCAGTTGTAACAGTGTAAAACACAGTCGCAGCAAAATACTAATGTGCATTCCATGTATTGAGCTATGTCGTGGAAAAGAAATATGTTAATGTAAAATAACCGTAAGAACTGTCATCAATTCAGTCATTTTTAAAACATTATAAAGCTGACCTAAATAATGTTAGAGGCCTAAACTGTGAACATTTATACGGAATGGTTTTTGGAATATGACAGAATTTTTTGAAAAGTTGTAAACAGTAAACAACAAATTTGACAGGTATAAAAGTAGAAGTCATATTTAAATGCTTATTTTTAGGTGTAGTGAAAGTATAGGAACATATGTACACACAATGGAATGTAAACACTGATTTTGACAGATGCTACATGGCAGTCACATGGCAATGTTTGTTTACATTTGGAAGAGGGATCCCAAACAGGTTTGCAAGTAAATATTTAGCAGGGCTCTGAGAAAGTTGCTTCCAATGGGGAATGTACTATATGAACGTAGCTTTGAGTATAGGTTGGAAGTATAATGAAATAATTACACCAATTTATCACAAATGTATAAAAAATTCTCCAAAGTCTGGTGCAGGTATAAAAAAATACAATAGACTACCAACGGAACATATCTGGATGGACGATGTTAGAAAATTAATTGATAAATTGTTAAGTATTCATGGTGAATAGCAAGCTGAAAATATCAATTAATACAATGAAAAAGTAAGTATCATGAATATGTTAAACAGTAATTTTCTGATTTTGTTGTTAATCTGAAAGGAATTCCATATCTAACACAAGTTTTAAATGGAAAAGGTGTGATAAATTGTACACTAAACAAATTAAATTTGCCTGAAATGCATTTGCCAGATTACAATTATTGTGAACCATTTACAAAATTGGATGAAAGATTAGAAAGAGGAGATGCAGGAATAAATTAGATGAAGCTTGTAAATTTCATGATATTGCATATAGAGACCATAAAGATTTAGACACTAGGCAGGAAGCAGATAATATTTTACAAAAAGAAACAAAAGAAATCATGTTAGATAAAAATAATCCGATTGGTGAAAAAATTGCTCCTGCAGCTGTTGCCTCAACTATGTTTACAAAGAGAAAATTAGGTTGGGGACATACATACATACATACATGCATGCATGCATGCATGCATGCATACATACATACATACATACATACATACATACATACATACATACATACATACATACATACATACATACATACATACATACATACACATACATACATACATATATATATTTAAACTTATAAATAAAGATAAAAAGATTAACTTTCGATATACCCATTGATCAATTAAGAGATTTGGATATAGATAAATTTTTAACAAAAGATCAACTTGAGCAAAAAAAATAAAAATTAAAAGAAGGCAAAGGTTTCTTGCTAACCTTATCATTGTCAATACTCAAAAAAAATATTAAAAGAAAAATTTGGAGTGGTTTACATCATGGGGGAATCATTCCTCTTATAGTTGCTGCTGTAAATGGCCTTGGTGCGTTAACAGGAGTAGCTACTTCAATATATAATTCTGTTGAACAAACCAACAAATATAAAAAAGAATTATAAGAACAATAAAGACATAATTTAGCAATGGAAAATAAAGCTGGAAGTGGTGTAGTTACAAAAAAAAATTTAGCTCCATTATCCAATATTGAGATTGAAAAATATGTAAAAAAAAAAATAAAAATAAAAATAAAAAAAAATATTTAAAATTTCAGAACTGTTTATATGATTGGTGAACTACCAAAAAATATGCTCGAAAATGAATGTGCTGTGTTTAATTTTGATATTTCAACCAATCCTGGCACTCATTGGGTTTGCTATTTTAAAGAAAATAATAATGTTTATTATTTTGATTCATTTGGTGGCAATATTACTAATAATTTATTTCAAAACAATAATGTTTATTGCAATGATGAACAAGTTCAGAATTTTAATTCTGTTATCCGTGGACATTTATGTTTAATTGTTTTACACCTTTTTTCGAGAAATTTTGAGTTTCCAGATATAGTTTCTATGTTATTAAATGACAGATATATTTGGGAAACCATTAACCGAATCTTTAAATAAAAAATTTGATAACATTGCTGAAGATATAAAAAACATATGTAGAGAATTGTTAATATAGGCGAACCTATAGATAAAAAAGACACGATCAATATAAGATATTTTGATAAATATAAATAAATAATAATGATTAATAATGCAAAACAGACATTAAAAAAGGTTGTAAATTCTAAATATAAAACTATTGTTGCTGATTATGCATTAAGAAACAATGTTGAATCAAAATACAACAATAGTGTTTCTGATTTAAAATCATATGTAGAATAAAACTATAATACCATTGTTTCTGCTTTACGAGATCAAATAAGTAAATTTTTGTTTATCCAACAGACTGTGTTTCTATTCAAAATTGTAGAATTAATAATATGGCTGATCCTATTGATGGAAAAGATCCAGTCAATAAAAGATATCTCAATAAAGAAATAACCGATTAATTGCAAGATTTCATCAAAGTAATCTTGAATTATTGCCATACACTTGTTGATTTGAAAGTTGAAAACATCAAGAAAATTCTGATAAGGAATTAGATGTTAAATTACAAAATTTAAATCAATCTCATATATTTTATTTACATGCAGAGTGGAATAAAATGACTAATGTTTTTCACTTAGATAATGATCAAATTTTCTTTACTTTTTTGATGGATTGTACTGTTTATAAAATAGTTACAGATATTCTCATGTTTGATACTAATTTGGCCATTTTCAAGAGTAATAGAAAAATAGATCACAGCAAGCCCTTTGATGCTACATCTCTTCTGCAGTTTCAACTGCCTAACACATGGTGTTTGAAGTGCAAAAAAGTAACTAAAAATAATAATATAAAAAATGAGAATAAAACAAATCTGCGATTAGTCCAGAAAAGTATGTGCTCGTTGTGCAATTCTAATAAAAAAAAAATCAACATTCTTAAAAAAAAAAAAAAAAAAAAATTGTCCGATGTGAGAGAACGAATGAGTAATGAATTATATAAACCTGCATGGAAAAATTTTCCAAGAAGAAAAGTTAGTCATATGGCATTGATGATTTGTGGCAAATTGATCTTGTAGAAATGGATACTGGAAATTTGAAAGGTGTATCTTGCATAAATAAAGGCTATAAATACATTATGACAATTATTGATGTTTTTTCAAACTTTGCATTTGCTTTACCAAAGATAAAACAGCAAAAAATGTACCAAATGCTTTAGGAAATATTTTGATGAAAAGAAAACCAAATAATTTACAAACAGACAATGGCTTAGAATTTTATAATAAAATATTTAAAAAACTTATGGAAAAGCATAATATAAATAATTTTTCTTCATTTTCAGAATTAAAAGCTAGTGTTGTTGAAGGATTTAATCGAACTTTAAAAAATATGTGGAAAAAATTTGCTTTGAATAGCAACTACAAGTGGATAAATATATTGGAAAATTAGTGAAAGACTACAACACAAAGCACAGCACTATTGGTATGAAGCCGATCGAAGTCAATAAAAAAAATGAAAAAGTGACAACTAAAGCAGTCTATGCTGCGCAAAATTTATTGCAAACAAATTTTGTGTTTACTAAATCAAAATATAAAGTTGGAGATATTGTTTGTGTGAGCAAACTGAAATTTTTTTTTGAAAAAGGTTATACTGCTAATTGGTCAACAGAATTGTTTACGATTTGAAAAGTTTTAAATTTTGATGTGCCTACTTAAAAGATGTTAATGGAGAAGAAATAATGGGTAGTTTTTATGAATACGAAATTATGAAAACAAACTATCCTGATGAATACTTGGTTGAAAAAGTTTTAAAAACTACGGGTAAAAAATATTTGTAAACTGGTTGGGTTTTGATAACTCGTATAATTCATGGATTAATAAAACAGATGTTTTGTAAATAAAAATAAAAGTTAGTTTCTTACTCAATTTGATAAATATTATTTATATCATTAATTAATTGTTGTTGAATATAGTTATTTCTATCAATGTTAAAATAGTTGGAAAAACACTTTGACATTCATGGTTTCTTTCATTCTTTGATATAAATTGATAGAATTTGGAATATATTCAAATCTCAATAATATTTCACAATTAGGATGTATATCTTCGATTCTTTGCAACTGTTTTCAAAGGTTTCTTCTTTAAGTTCTAATCACATCACATTCACAATCATTATCGAACAATTCTAGAAGAATAAAAGTTGAATTAAATTTGGATCTTGTGATTGCAGTACAACATGAGGGGCCACATCTCTAATTACCTCATTTCTATTTATTCTATCTATGACTCTATGAACTGTTTCTGTAAAATTTCCAATATTTTTATATTTAATTTTATTTATGTCTTATAAATACTTAACTTAGACTTCTATCATTTTTATCTGTTGGTCTTTTAACTCGTTCATTTTTTTAATGTGTTTTATTTGACCTTTGAATAAATGCATTATATCTTTCTGAATCTTACATTCACCATGTTTTCTAATTTATGGCAAAACTTCTTCATTGATAAATAAAGCACTTGGTTGCATATTTGAAGGTGTCACTATTTAAGAATGCCCCTGAGTTCAGTAAATTTCTTTATATAATCATTATCAACAATATAATATAAAGCATTTTGTGGTTTTCTGTATTCCAAAAGCATAGTTACGTCAGTTCCTCCAAACCAAGGATTATTTTCCTCATCAATAATCATAACAACCTCGTTACCATTGTAAATCAGTTTGTTGTTGTTTATGTCTAGAACTGACTTCATTTTTATTTACGAAACTATACACAAGTGAAATTGGCAAGTTGTAATAAGTATTTTTGTTAACATTCTTTATGAAGCAAATATTATTAAAGAATATAGACCAAATTCATTGAATTATATAGCTCTTAAGGAGTTAAATTTTCTAAGTCATTGACAATATATTTCATTTTATTTAAAATTTCATTATAGGATTCGCACTTTATACCAAACAATGAAATGCTATTTTTGACAACTCTTGTCAACTTTTTTGTAAATTCATTATATTCCATGAAAGTTTCATTAGTAAAAAAATACAGTAAACCATTTGTATATCTAAAAGCTGAGTATATCATATTTGGTATATTGGGAAATTTCTCACTAAATAGACCATGCTTTTTCATCTGGAAACGATGTTAATCCATTTAAGCACAATAAGACTTTTCATAAAAGATACAAGTTTTCACCAAATATGAATTAAAAAGAGCATTTATTTTATATTCATCTCTAAATCCAAATGAAGCAAAGTTTTTTGGATAACCACCAAAAAGATTATAACTAGGATAATAAACCATATTAATTTTTTTATCAACAAACAGGACTAACTCGCCTGATGGTCTTTGGAATATAAAAAATATTATTGAAATTGGTCAGTAGAAAACGAAACCAATTTCTTATTGAAAATGGCCTATTGATTATTTTCTTGCCTCCCAAACTAAAGTTTTGAATATTTTGAATATCATCTGATTGCACATCAACCAAATCATTGTTGAGAATTGGGTACATGATTGCATTTTTATCAATTGTATGTTGAAGACCTAATGCATGTCCAATTACGTGGATCAAAACCGCTAGTAAATTAATTTTATTTTCAGGAGAGTTTTTACCATCATTATGCCAATATTCCTGCTTATTGATGTGAATTTCAACAAGGATATTTTGTTTATTTGAAAAATATACATGAGCCAGTGCACTACCAAATGGATATAATGTGTATGGGCAAACTCCACGCAACCTATGATTATTATGTAGGACTTGTTTATATGATATAAGTATATCTGGAGAATTTGTATCGTAAACAAATTTCAAATTTGTGTGTTTCTGGCAAATTTTAAAAGCCTCTTTTGCTAAATTTGTAATTGATTTATTTGCAAATGTGAAATTCCATTTTAATGAGTTTTTAGTCCATTTTGCTGTTGACGAAAGGTCCACAATTATCTCATCTGTAACACCACATCTTGGCTTGTTGATTAAATTAAGTGTTTCTTCATTGAGTTTACCATCGATTGAAGAGAGGTTGTGATATTCTTGAAATATTCTTAAACATGTTTCGTACTTTTCAGTATCAAATTTTGAAAGCAAATTTGCATCACCTTCTAGATATCCATATTTATTAAAAAAGTTGATAGCACAAAAGTGCAAAAATTATATTTGTAATAGCCAGAATAATTATATGTCTTCATTTATAAACAAAAAAATTTTAAAATATAATAAACACATTAATTTTATTTCTGTACTTACCATAGATAATTTTTTTTATTCATATCTAATGTAATAAAACCATCTTTGCCCCAACATTTTGCACAAATTACTTTAAATTTTTCATAAGACATATATCCACCAACTAAATCATTATACATATGCTTTAAGTTAGTATCATCTTGTCTAAATAAACACAAAAAATTTGTATTGTCTCTTACCAATTGTTTAGGCACTCTGGAATAAGTTTGTGCCAAATAGAAAACATCAATACGTTTATGTCTTCCTTGAGTAAAATATTCATGAATCATATCTTGATTATCTAAAATGACATTATCAAATACAATTAGAGATTTGTTTTCGCATTGATCTAAGGGGTTCATTTCCTCAGTGTTATTTAAAACATGTGCCACTTGTTCATTACATTTTTTGGATATCACTTCAAAATCATCTTGTAATTGAATATATTTTGGTTGATTCAAACTTTTAGAGCAAACAAATAATTTATTAAAATTTAACCACCCCATATAACAAATAAAATTTATCATCAAATTAGTTTTTTTCACTATTACTTGGATGTACAATTATATCTCTCGTATTATCAGGCAAAAGGTTGCCATTTTTGTTAATCTTAGAAGATTCTTCAGAAATTAAAACACCAACACACCAGTCAAAATTTTTCATTTTATAATACAGTTTTCAAGTTAAAAAACAATAGTTCTATTCTAAAGAAGGAACTTCACTATGATATAATTCATAAAGATAAATTGATAGCATTAAAGGCCGTTCACGTTAAAGTGAGCACTCTAGAAATCAACCTTTGAAAAATACCACTGTCCGCAAATGCGTATGTATAACCATGTGTGTTACCGCACAGGCTGGGGATGAACACACCCAGTTATGTTGGCTATGAAATTTGAAAAGTAGTTCTAAGAAATAATGCTGTATTGCAAGTGTAATGTTTAAATTTATGGCTACTTAAGTTGTTTGAAGTGTATTTTATACAGTTTAAAGTAATTATTGGCTTAAAGATAATGTATTTACTGTAACTCATAATTATATTGTGTCACGTGATCGGCGCAGTGGTCAAAACCAACGGCCTATTGTTGTGGTTCCTTTGGCTTTTTTCTTGGCTTGGCTTGTGTGGAGTGGTTATGAGCCAAGCTATACAAATTTGGATGTTGGAAGTAGTTGTGTTTTAATATTTCTCATTTATTTTTCAGCTTATCTGCAGTCATCATTGTTTTATTATAGGTCGTATAGTGTTTAATTGTGTTGTAGTGATTTTGTGTAAAGTCGTGAGTTCCAGCAAACAATGTACGCGTAGTCAGCGTCAGGAAGACATTATAAATCTCGCCAAAAGTATTTATTCGTTAATTTGTTGAGGAGAGATGAAGCAGTGCAAGGTCATCAAACGAGTTGCAGAAATGATGAAAATTTCAACTGCAACTGTCCGGAGGTAAGTGTAAATGTGTTTTTACTATGTGTTTCCCTGAACAGGTTTACTACGTGTTTTCACCACATATCACCAGTACGTTGAATTAAAACATTGAAAAGAACAAGTAGGAATTGACAGTTGGAAATGTGATATTATAAACAGAAAGTTAAATAACAGTAATGAAAGTAAATGAACGACAGCAGAAACGCGACATTAATATATTCCTGTGAGTTTGCGAAGTACATTTTATATACTAAGTTTGAATAATAATATAAAAAGTTATGTGTACTAATGTACCTACACCTTTGTTTTAAATCTGTCTTCATAAGTGAAAATTTTTCCATACGTTAATTTTTTAGTTTTTATAACAATGTGTTGTTTTGTAACGTAGGCTTAACCTCAAATACGTCTGTACGTAGCTATTTACGCCCAGCCATGTAACCTTTCTTAAACCTGCCTTGTTTACAAGTGCAAATGTGTCTCAATAATTATACATTGATTTGACATGTTTTGAAATCACTATGTTATTTTGTAATGTAGGCCTAACCTCAAACTTGTGTTCATGTAGTTATTCATCTCAAGTTACAGTGTTAAGTTTTACTATTGTTAACATAACATACATGTCACAGTTTGATGATATACCAAAGGTGTTTTAACATCCTATAAACTAACAAATCTGGAAGCTGGTTTTGTTAACTATAGACCTATAGCTGTGCTTGTTCCCAACATTATTTCTTGATGCAAGTGTAATTGTTTTATTTGGAAATGCTTGCCGTAATAAGAATTAGAAAGTATTTACAGTTAATTGTCAACAGTTATAGAATAATTCCATTATTAAATTTCAAAATGGATGTTCGACAAGGCAACTTGCTATCTTTTGAGAAATATCAACAAAGATAATATGCATTCTTGAGTAGGCATAATTTTTTTGTTATATCTGCCATTTTGGCCACAAAAATATTGTACTTATTGAAATTTAATGTAACTGTAAATTACATGGCTCCTGTTTACTTGCTAATGCACATTTAGTAAAGGTTAGATTACATTACGCAGTGTATGTGTTAAATTAAGTATTTCTAAAGAATCTGTATGAGCTAGCTTTCAATAAGGGCTAGGCTACAATTGATATACCTAACAAATTCACAGTTGTAGCGATAAGCACATTTGCACCGAAGAAATTAAGGTTGGTACATAGAGTTGGTAGTGGATTTTTTCAAAAATAAATATTTTCAATTGATCCGAGACATTTTTTAAATGATAAATTATTTACATTTCAATTTTTACTATAAACATTACCTAAAAGCGTTACAAAACTTCTGGGGTTGTGATTATCCAGAAATAAACAAAAGAAAATACATTCCCGAGGAATGAAGTCAAACTTCACACTTTCTTGATTTGTAAATAAGTTTTTCAATTGATAACATAGTATAAGTGTCAGGGCTTCTGAGTGGCTGTTAATTGACACACAGCTATTGTAACAAGAAAAGTTAAACCAAGTACTAATCACTATGCACAGTATGCACTATAACTGAAAACAAGCCGTTTAACTCGTATGTGTATCACTGTGTTGTGTTAGTGATATGTTTATAGTAATTGTGGCCCGGCCTTAACTGTACCAGTCCCACAATAAGTGCTCTAGTATGTTATATTGTGAAATACAAATAAAGTCGATTTTACCGTCACTGCCACGTAAAACATTTCAGGTACTATAAGAGAGATACTGAAGATGTGGCCACTTCAGATTAGAAGAGAAAGAAGAGGTCACAAGAGGGAAAGTCATTTGAGAGTGTTTATGACTTCACCGTTGCAGCCATTCACCGCACCATTTATAGGATGTATCGTGAAGGTATGGGTAACACAGATCAATAATGTGATGTTGATGTATTTTTAATTTATAGTGTTTACACTGCAGACGCTAACTTAGTTCCTCTATTTACACATTACGTTCCGAAAATGCAAATACACAAACGTGACTGACTATATAATTTCACTACAAAATATACATTGTAAGAACATGTAGAAGTTTGGGGGCAATAGGTTTCATTTGGTATTTTATAAATAATTCTTATTGCAGTAAAAAAAGCAATGGTAAAGGAAGGCTATGCTAGTACTACCCTAGCAATAAATATCCAATTTTTACGGAAATAGCACAATATTATTTCTAATAATTTCCATGTACGTTGGTCAGAGAAAAAGTCATGATCCCGTATAACACATGTATTTATTTAGGTAATTCTGTATAACATTTAACATTTTCATGCAAACACATTGAAAAGTATACCATTTCGACACATGATAGAACGGCACTGTGTTGTGTCATAGTGTAGTGTGTACCAGTTAATTTGATTGTTAGCAGATTGTGGCGTTCACAATGAAACTTTTGCATTTACAAAGCATTTCATCTATGGTAAACCAATTCTGTAACTGACTCCAGACCGCGGAAACATGACATTGGAAACACCTACAAACAGAAACAGTTTGCAGTACATTAGCATAAAGGACTGAAATCACAAGCACTGAACCACATACAGTGTTTGCAGAATCTGCTACAAAATCAACCACGAAAATACGCTTATTAAACTTAACAACTTCACACATATTAAAAAGTATGATTACTGAAAATAAAAATGGTAAAAACACAACACTAATATGATGTTATTGTCTTGTACACAATGTGTGTAATCAATACATGTTGGGAGCTACTGTGGGTGAGAATAAGTGTATGGCAAGCAGTCATTACCAAAACTGCATATATCAATATTAAAACAACACTAATTATTATTCAGTAATTTTCTGTTCTTGCCTACAACAATAATGCATTCACATTATCAAATATTTCTCACTGTGTCAACTTATATTTTCATATTCCACGCAAAGATTGTAATATAAATAGCATTAGTATTTTAAGTAGCTTAATTAAATATAACATTGCTGAGCAGAAGAAAAGTTTCTTGGTTATCTGTAAATTGCCAGCCATTAATATTTTGTGTAATATGAAAACATTTGTCGACGAAGGCACATGCTATCTTTGTGACATAATTTTCATGATAATTTTGGAATTGACTTCGCAAGGACATCACATCACTTTGGCGATGCTACTGAAGGAGGTGAGAGACAGCGGGATTGAGTTCTATGGTGGAAGAACCAAACTCTACCACCTACTGAAGAACATGGGCTTCGAGTGGACGACTGAAAACGGGCGACGGGCCATGCTCAAGAATGAATACATGGTTATCTAACGTGCTATTTCCTTGAGAAACTACATGGACGCAAAGACGAATGGCGCAAACTTCATATTCGTTGATGAAACGTAGATTTTTGCAAAAGGTTTGCTGTGACTTACATATTTAAATATCATAATGTTGTATGTATACCAACAACAATAAATCACAGCTATGTTATATTTAGGAACTGTTAAGAAGAGCTGAGAGGATGAAACACTCCACACAGTAACGAGACACTGTGTGTTGTTCATGCTGGAGGGCATAATGGCTTCCTGCCAGAAGCCGGGTTGCTGTTTGTTTCAGGGCAGAAGAAGGGTGACTACCACAGCAAAATTAATGGGGAAAGTTTCCAGAAGTGGATGAAGCAGCTCTTGGAGAGCCTGCCAGAGTCCAGCATTATATCCTGGACAGTACACCATATCACAGCACCCAGGTATATGGTTCGGCACAAATGTATAATTCTTTTTACCATAGTTGCATTTAAACAAGGCAAACTATTTGTTCAGTTAGTGACATACTCAACAAAATTATTGCAATTTGAATTATTTTCTGAATAGTTTATTTTATATACTTCCAGCTTGAAAAATTTCCCAACAGAAGCTGGAGGAAAGACGACATCACCGCGTGGTTGAAGCAGCACAACATTCCACTTGTTGCACACGCAGTAAAAGGTGAATTGCTGGGTGTTGCAAAAGCGAATTTGCCTCCAGTGCGGTATATTTTTCTTCACGGCCATACATTACATTATGTATAGTAAAGCTTCCATTCGGTTGCTTCTTAACATAATAACATTCATTAATAGAGCTTTTATGACATTGTATCACGTGTTTAAAAAATATTTCAGGTATGTGATTGATGACAAGGCTCATCAGCACAGGCATGAGGTACTGTGATTTCCTCCATACCATTGCCATTACAATGCAATTGAACTTGTCTGGGACCAGTGCAAGCAGCACTACAATAGTCACATGGGCCGGGGCAGAAAGTTTGATGATGTAGCTGTTAGGGCAATGTGGAGTGAAGCTCTCCAATTAGTGACCCCAGATAGGTATACCTGTGTGTCATGTGTGTTCAGTGTCATCCTCTTCTGTGCCTGTAGAGTCTGTGTAGTGGTCCTTACCATGTGATTTCCTTATGTCCCTGCAGTAGTTTGAAACATCCAATGTTTTTGTGTGTTGTAGCTGTACTTCAAGGTGTTGGTATATAATGGCTAGTTAACAGTGTAAATTGTGTGTCCTTATGTGTATGTTCTTTTATTTGTATTAATTGTGTGTTATATATTACATTTCTCTATGTGTTAATTGCTTCAGTATACTTACGTATTAAGTAGTGGTTTGCAATTTCTGCATATCAGGCATTCTTCAAGCTGTGGTCTCTCTTTGTACGATAGATTTGTGTTATTACCACGTTTCTTGTCTTTAATTATAGTTATTTTTCCATTATTTATATTTTTTATTCCACATTAATTCTTCTCATATATATCTTAATAATTCACTCTTAGACTTACTTGCGTGTGTCTAACTGAAATGCCACAAATTATAAAAAACTTTAATGCTTCTTAGCATATATGCATGGTCTGGTTGTTTATTTTAAATGATTTGCATTATTGCTTTGAGTTTTTTTTAAGTCTGAAAATATGAATATTTCTGGTGCCACATGTTAAACACACAGCTTTTAAGTATACCTTGCACAAACTTTCCTTCAGATGGGCAAAGTGTGTCGACCACGTGGAGAAGTTGATTGCAGATGACTGGGAGACGGAAGTGCACGAAGCTGCTGACATACCTCCATTCATCATCTCCTTGGATCAGGATTTGGACACCACTGATAGAGATACCAGGCTGTTCTACTGAACAGTGGATGCTGGATGGTCAGTGGTGGTAAGGTTTGTATGACCAGCTAAAGGTATTTGCATTTTGCAGCTGATAAATGTCATTGTAACATGTTAACATGTTTGGAATCTTGTTAATACAAGTGTCATAATAGTTTTACATCTTTGAAATTAAGTTGTACATTTATATGTAATTTTGTTGTGTGTCGGTCGTACACTAGATAAAAGTAACATGCCTGTAAGTATTACTTTTATGATTTGTCCTTTACATTATCATTTTATTGTCATTTGTGGATATGTATTAGTTTTACATTAATAATAAGACATTTCTTTCAGCTTTGTGTGTACACGCATGAACCATTTTTTGTCAGCTTAGTAATTTTCTTTAAATACTTTTCTCATTTAAGATTTCAGTTTTGCTGCAGTCATAGCAATGAAGGGACCACAAAAATGATGAGTCCATGCACTTTCCCCTTAAAATTTGAGGTCTGTGTGGGTTTGACAAAAAGGTAATGTCGCACCCATTTGGGCCACAAGAGACACCGGAAATGTGACCATCACCAGATCGGCTTTTCCCTTAGATAGAAAAAATATACTTTATTTTTAGAATTATTTTGTACAAATGAAGGTGGTGCCAGTTACAGGTCTGGTATAACCATTTGTTACCACTTCAATTCACAGTATAAATGTTCAGTTCTTTTTAGGACGGTTTCAGAAGGGTACAAACACAGAGTAACGCATCTAAAAAAATATATGTACATATACACCAATGCATTTGTTGATATGTTTATATTTTTAGTGTAAATTATTTTTATTTTACATATATGTAATAGGCCTATGTTGAAATATATTTATCTCCATTTACAAAGGTGTATATAAAACTATCTTTAAAATGTACATATACATGCACATATATTATATATTTTACTTTTTTATATATTACATACTTTTATATACTGCCATGTTAGCACCATCATGTTAAGTTTATTATCAGCATCTACTTCTGTGTAGTGGTGTACTCTTTTCTCAGCTCAGATCCCCTCGGATTTCCTTACCTCCCTGCCTTCCCCTTTCCCTTTCACGCATCATTATTTTTATTTGTCGTTTTTTATTTAAGGCCTTGCACTGTCTCGCTATGTCTACTTTATATGCTTCAGACATCTGCTACGTTACACCGCTACCTTATGCCTGCGGGATGTATGTATTTTCCTGGTGGCTTAGTTGCACTTAACTTCGGTCAGCTGAAGCCAAACACAGCTACGATGTTTTCGAGCTTACGTTTTACTAGTCATGCTACAGAGCGATGGGGCACTTAGAAAACTGTGAGTCGTGGGAAATGTTAAGTTTGCAGTACAGTTTTTAAATGTTTGGTAATTTGTGTGACAAGTGGTGTTGTACCTCAGGTGTACAGTAGTGCTAGATTATTTCAAAATCTGGATATGGTTACCCCAAAACCCAATATGATGTTGAATCGTTAAAAGTAACTATAAAGTGAATATATTCATTTTAAAAAAATAACATTGAAATAACAACAGACAATGTGAAAAATAGAATACATATTAAATTATTATTGATATTAAACTTGATGATCACTTATCTGATGTTCTTGGCTTTGAAAGAAATATGACTATTGAAAAATATAAAAGATTTTGTAGGCACTAAATTGCCTCATTTTAATCCATATAAAACAATAAATTTCATTGTAACTTGGCATATGGCATGTTCATAAAACATGATGAATCTAGTAATTTGGAAACTGATATAATTGCTAGTTTTCCACCAAAAACTATGTTTGGTTTTCGAGATTACATAAGCTATGAGCCCCTATAGCCAATTTTTTAGAATAAATAATCAAAGTTTTAATTATATTGTCTTAGAAATTACAGACAAAAATGAAACTATAAATGATTTTGATGTTTCTGATATTGATATTGTTTTGGAATTAAAGATGTTTATAATATAATAATAAATTCAAATGTATTCTTTTTTAATTTCAATATGGTAGTGTATAGATTTTGCTCTCTGATATAATTATTTTGTTATCATGCAATTTTATTAACGTCTACTGTCTATATTTTGTGTTTCTCACTCCTTATCAAATTCATTGTTCTATATTGAATTTTCTCATCAAATAAACAATTCTTGTAGTCTTTGAATATAATTCTCTTATTAACAACAAATTATTTCACACCTTCAGATTTTTTTTTTCTTTATCGCTAAATCTATAAGCATACATTTTTGCTAGTAAATCAACAAATTCTTTCATTATTTTCCCATTACATTCGTCTCTCATTTTTCCTATAACTTTTTTATTTATTTGTGGCATGTTATAAATACTGTCTTTTGGATAATCTCTTGTGTCAAATTTATCTAACATCGACTTTATTTCTTCGTAAAAATCTTCTGTTTTTATGTATATATATATATATATATATATATATATATATATATATATATATATATATATATATATATATATATATATATATATATATATATATATATATATATATAGATATTGGTATCATGATAGCATAGTTAAATTTTATCATCAATTTTCTTCATCATTTTATAATGGAAAACATACATAAATTCTTTCAAAATATCCAAAATGGCCATGCCCACATATATTGGCTTACTAAATTTTACATTAGTATTATTCATGTGACTAGCCGCAAGATTCTCATTAAATATAGTACTTCTTTTGAAATTTGGTTTTGCTACTAATTTTTCACATTTTTTTGCATCTGATACTAGTTTTATATCTACTTTGTTTCTTATATTTTCCATAGTTTTGCCAAAAACAGAATTATTCATGAGCTTACAAAAATATTTTTCAAAATCATATTTAGCATTAGTTCTCATTGTTGTATTCAAATCATTATATTTCTTCAACCAATCAGACTGATCAAATGTTAATATTATATGTATTTAAGTGAGTTTTAATCCATTATTTAGACACTGTTTCAAGTTGCAATAGTGAATTACATACTTTTGTTTGTTATCTAAAGTTGTTAATAATTTAGATTGATTTGTCTTTGGCACTACCTTATTTTCTGAGCAAAATGGAAGATCTTTATGTAAATTATGTAGTTCTTGTGGATATTAGAAATCAACTTCTAATATATAACCATACTCAGAATCATTCTCCAAATCTAATATTCCACTCATCTAAATCATTTAATGCATAGTACACCCACTTGAAACCACCATATGGAAAATGTTGTGACACTGTCCAATCATACAAATTATTCGCATCGAGATATACTAAATAATTTGATTCTTGATTTGGATTAAAATCTTCAAAATATTTATTATTTGCTTTAACATATCCCTTACAACATTGTGATATTCTAACTCTAATTCCTTTTTCAATCATTAAAATCATATCACTGTTGTGAAATAAATCTAGTGGTTGTTTAGTGATTTTTAACATTGCATCCCATGACAAACCTGGTGCTGTAAAATATCATGCAGGGTCTAAATCATATGAATTTATAAATGTGTTTCTAAAACTTTCAAATATATCTGCTAACAACAATACATCACTTTTTAAGTATAAATCATGGTATTCACCAAGATTTTTTATATTAAATTGGTTCCATACACATTTTGCATGTTCGCATTCATCATAAGATACACTATTTACGTTTAATTTATTCTAAAATTCACTCTTTGCTGGAAGTTCAGTTTCTTCAAATTTCTACCAACTATCCATATAATCTTATGGGTAAACACCTTTTTTAATAACTAAATCAAGTTGATCTTCTGGAAAAAGTTTTTGTGTATGTTTAATTTTGTATTTACATAAAATAGATAATTTATCTAAACTAATGGCCATACATTTAAATGTGTATATAAATTTAATTTTTAAATTATCTGTTTTTTTTTTTAAGTTATAAACTTTTCTTCATTATTTGCTATTAAATCTATATTTTTATCACTATATCCTAACTCTTTAATAAATAAATGTGCATCATACCCAACTAAATTATGAAAATAAATTGGTACAAAATTTCGTAATTTAAATTTTAGATTACAATTGTTGCATGTTGGATTAATGAATTTTCCACTTATGTGATCATGATGATGTATTTTTTTATTTTCCTCCGTATATTCACACTCGCATACAGTACATAATTTTGATTTCCTATATAATAATGTTTCTTCTTTTGTTAATTTGTTCAATTTGTGAATATATTTTGTCAATTTCTTCTACTTCGCTTTTTATTCACTGTATAAATATTTTATGAGCATCTGGGACACTATATACAACTGCGGGTTTATATAGTCCATTCCCGATTAAAAGCGACTTATGAAAATCAACCTTTGAAAACACACTCCAGGCAAAACATGTCAACCTGTTCTTTCAATAACATGTATTTCACAAATATATAACACTGTGGTTAACTTTAGAGTACTGTATTATTGAATAAATGAAACTTAACCATAATATTTTCTATAAATTATAAAATTTATTTGTTTTTAAATATGAATTAACAACAGCGAGAGCAGTGAAGTGTTGGCAATGGCCGGTAAGAATTAATTCAGTTAAAATATTATTTTAACCTGGTTTTTTAGTATATTATTTGTAAATAAAATGGTGGCTATTTCACAGTTTAAAATAACTGCGGAAAATATCGTGAGTAGGCCGTAATGGTACGGTGTTGTTTTTATCAAACGAGAGCAACTTTAAAGCAACTGTCTGCTGAGCGAGGCATGGCGGTCTCTCTCTGTCTTTGTCTCTCTCACACTCAGGAAGTTTCACTTCGCTAGTATGCGAATATAATTGTTCATGTTTTCAACTGTAGCATATTTCATATTTATTACAGCAAAATAATGATTTTTGAATTTTTAATTTACAACTGAAAAGAGATTTTAATGTTTGAATACTTATTTTAATATATTTAGATATGATGGCAGGGCAGAAACAAAGTGAAGTTGGCAGACGTGGCGAGCCGTGACATGGCGTGTTGCTGTTTTACTGAACAAAGCGCAAATCATACTTACTCCGAAAAATACTTCAAATTACCACATCATGATTGTAGATGTTGTGTTTATTAAACCTACCTAGGCAAGTTACGATGTTGTGATAAATCTGTGTTTCCATGGCAGTAATAAATATACTGTGATGTGTGTGTTGTTAATCATTGTGTCTGTGAAATGGCGTGCCTTTATGCATCATGGTCGATACGCTGGCCCTGTGTGCGCGTGAATTCAAATATTTGATATTAGCTATTTATACGTAGTAAATGTGAACTGTTTTTATGACGAAGTTATTTATTTACATCCACATCTGTTTATTCAGCACAACGTGGTACCATTGCCCTGGTGGGTGTTTGAAACACAGTCATGTAATGTGATTTACCACCAATCAACAAAATAATCAAGCCCACCCCAAATAAATTTCAATAAACGTAATACACAGTAAGTAGCAATACATATAAATATGAGCGGAATAAAAGTTACGGTAGGCTTATTTGTGTGCATGTTCACCGCTATATTTTAAGTTTCTATAACAAAAAAAGAGCGACACTAGTTGCGTGCTTGAATTTAATGTGCCTTTTTCGTTTGACTAGTTGTTCCTTCATTTTAATATTTATTAGAACTGAGACCGACCTTTTAAAGAAAATCCAAGACACATCAATAACAAAAAGTTAAATACTACAGTTCATTACCCCACAGTTGTAACAGTGTTTAACACAGTCGCAGCAAAATATTAACATGCATTACATGTAATACTAATGTGCTATGTCGTGCAAAACAAATATGTTACTGTAACGTAACCGTAAGAACTATCATTAATTCAAACAGTTTTAAAACGTCATAAAGCTGACCTAAATAATGTTATAGGCCTAAACTGTGAATATTCGTACAAAATAGTTTTTGAAATATACCTAAGACAAAATTCTTTGAAAAGCTGTAAACAGTAAATAACACATTTGACAGGTATAAAAGTTGAAGTCACATTTCAATGCTTATTTTTAGGTGTAGCGAAAGTATACGAACACGTATACACACACAATGGCATGTAAACATTGAGTTTGACAGATGCTACATGGCAGTTACATGGCAATGTTTGTTTACATTGGGAGGAAGAATAGGAAAGGGGCCTGCAAGTAGATATTTAACAGGGCTCCGAGAAAGTTGCTTCCAATGGGGAATGGACTATAATCACCATAAGCAGATACAATATAATAGCAAAAACCAGAAGCTTCATGCAAAATTGATATTTAATTGTATATGATTCATTGTTTAAGTTTAAATCAATGTTATTTATTTGATCATTAGTAAGTTTATATCTTTCTTTACATGTTTTTTTATAAAAACCATTATCAATATCATCTTCTGTTAAAACTGGATATTTTTTGATTAGTTTAAATTTATCAATTTCTCTTGGATTTGGTTTAGTTGTTATTTTATTCAGAATTGATTCAAAATCTGCATTTATTGTGAATGGGACTTTCGTGCTGTATTTTATATTTTTAAATTTAATTTGTTTGCTTTTTGAAGGGATGATTATCTTCACAGGTTCATTTTTCAAGCAACCTTCAGTATGTTTATTTAATTTTTCTTGAGAATAAAAGAATTGAAGGCATATATATATATATATATATATATATATATATATATATATATATATATATATATATATATATATATATATATATATATATATATATATAAACTTTGCCATACTTATTATTTTTTGTATGTTTTAGTGGATACACCATGGATTTCTTACCTTCACCTTCAATAGAGTATACACTTAGAAAAGTATCAATCAGATTTTCTATTTTTGGTATATCATCAATTTTAATAGAATATTCAAATTTATCTAATGCTTTTTCAATGTTAAGACCCATATTTTTATATTAAGATAATCTTTGTGGGTCTTTTTCTGCAGGAAACTGCAGATTTTATTGCCCAAAGAAAGCATTTTTGATCATTGTTTTTAACATTTATGCATGCTTTCTTAATCTTTATATATTCTGGTAGTTCAATACATGATGATCCTTTTAATGGATTATACTTATTTATTGCTAACTGTATTCCAATTACTCTATCTAAAGCCCATCCAAAACCTTTATAATTTCTCCTTCTTTTAATATTGTGTGATTATATAACTGAAATCTAAATAATTCTACTTATTTATTATTTTCCTGCTTGCAACAATTGGTATATAATAATGCTTGTTTTCACCCCCCTAAAGTTCCTAAGATGATCGCGTATTGTCTCAAAAAAATACTTTTTACTGAAGTTAAAAATTGATTAGGCTGTACTAAATTAAAGGAATTTTCTATGTTATATGTTGATATCCTACTTTTAAAAGCTGTATTAACTCTGTACTTTTTATTGGTTCTTCTATTTATTTTGCTAACAAAACATTTGTAAAATAAGGGAATATTTTTTTAATTTGTTTTTATATTGTTTATATAATTCATTGATATTGGCATCAGCTAAATGTAAATTTGTAAAATTATTCTTTGTTATCCATTCTGATATTTGCTTATTTTTATCTCTAGGTTGTATGAAAACATTAGTAGAAAATGGGAAAATTTCTTTAAATTGTTTGTTAGATTTTCTATATTTTATAGCGTAATTTGAAAAGGGTAAATTTTTAAAGTTTCTTTTTCTATGTTGATTTATAATAAATGGTATAATAGCTGCAATTAAATCAACTTTCCGTAGCCTGTACTAATATTTAATTGATAAATATCTACCTATAATTGTCAACTCTCTCAATCTCTTCTCACCCAACTCAACTGCGATATTGTGCAATGTAATTTTTATTGTATATTTATATGAAAACCAATTTATAAAGACTACAAAAATGAGGGTAGAAATATAAGTGTGTAAAATCGAAACATAAGCTTAAATTATTGATGGTAATGAAATAATTTTTAACTATTCGACTTCTTCTTATGAGGATATTTCTCATTATAGCACTTTTTACATATTGTTGTATGTTTGTCCTTAGTAGTTTTATGATGAGAAAATGAATTTATAGATTTATTCTCTTTACATACTGTACATGTTTTTGTTGAATAATTATCACGTTGAATTTCATTTAGGATATCTACTATTGCATTGTGTAATTTATTATTATGATATTCGATAAATCCATTACAAACATATTTTCCACATTCGCATAGTATTTTCTCTCTTTTTTTTTTTTTTTTTTTTTAACTCATATAGATTTTTGACATATTCAGCAAACATTTTTTACAAGTGTTAATATGCTTATCTTTTGTGTATTTATGTGTGTGAAAACTTTCTATATTTAATACTGCTCCACATTTTTTTACATTGCTTTTCTTGATTTCCCATTTTTTTATTGAATAAGAAAAATAATTTATTGAGAGAATGAAAAAATATTTTTCTTTAATAATATGTTTCTATGAAATAACACAAAAACTGGAATCTCTGCTCAACAAGTTGAAAAATTCCCTTGAATTCACCAAACTACAAGATATAGAAACAAATAAATGGTTTACTGCTACAGATTTAGAAATTTATGTCTAAGTTTGGCAAAAATATTAATTGTGTCTAGATGGTATAATTAAAATTTCACTGCCAGAGCGCTATGTCAAGATACTTGATAAACATTCTTTGAAACTAATAAATGGGAAGCAGGTTTTTATAATATATAAAGGCTTCAAAGAAATGAAAAATGGAAAATTTGTCCATGATCTAGAATTCTCTTAAAAAAATATATAAATTCTATCAATTATCTTTTTAAATATTTTCACTAGATTTTGTCTTAAATTTGCTTTATTTAGATTGCTCACTTGCAAATTGCTATTTCTAGAAAACAAGACAATTTTACTTGAAAAGCGAGAAATTTGCTTGATTTTGGGGTAAAATAGCTTGTTTTTTAAGGTGGCACAAATCCTGCTCGGACATTTTTGGAAAAGTGGTAAATTTACTTAATTTTGGGGTGAAAATGCTCGACTTTGGAGTAAATTTGCTTATTTTTTAGAATGCTTAATTTCTTAAATTTCAAACCTTGATTTTGAAGTAAAAACCACAAATTTTCGATGAAAATTGAGTTGCTTTAGAACTCCCCTTTTACATCTACTCAGAGGTATTATTGGAAATGTCAGATTTTCGAAAATACACAATTTATTATTTGTTTAATAATTTTGTATTTTATTTTCAGTGTATTATTTCCTGCTTACAAAAAACAAATACATTGATAAAATATAAATATATTCCTGACTTTTTGAAAGCAGCAGATAACACACAATGGAAATTAAGAACAAAAATAATAAACTACACGTATAATGTAAATTTTTGATATATGTACATTTTCAGTAATTACTCTTAATCTGAAATTATGACAAGAAATCAAAGAGTTGCAGAAAAAGAGGTGAAGCCGAGATTTAAACCACACAATCATAGGAAAAAACCTTAGTAACATAATTTTTGAGCACAGGCCTCATTTCTTGCTCTATCACATTTCACAAAAATTACACACTAATGTAAAAAGAAAACTGGCGAAACTTGTTTGGCCATAAAAATCATTACTATGAAGGCTAATAAGGTTAAAATGAGCCCTTTTGACAACCTAGTTAATTTTTTACACTTTTACCAACTTATTAAATAAATATTGCTATGTAAATAAGTGCTCACTATACCGTTGACGCCGGCTAAAAACCAGCAGCAATCAGACCATGACGGCCCTCGCGGCTCACGTGACACATGGGTAAGCAACGTGCGTGCAGATGCCACAACCACGGACTTTCCCAATACGGGATAAGTGATTTTCAGTGCCATGTATGTTTATTTTCAGGTCAAAAAGTGTTCTAAAAGTATAATATGTCTTTCCTTAGAAACACTGCGCAATGTAACTTTCAAATTCTAAATGTGTGCTATGCGAAAAACAAGAACATCTATATTCTGGCATAAATGCCTGTAAAGAACAGTCATCGAAAACCAATACTTAACTATTTAAATTGTTCTTATCATTATGTCTTCCAATATCTTGTGTACAGTTTATTTTCCATAATAAAGGTTTTACTCGACAAGCATAGTTCTTCCGCTTGTGTGAACCTTGTACGCAGCCATGGTAGATATGCGCGACCCCTGCCTCTGGGCAGTCGTCCTAGGAGAGCTGGCAAGGTAAGACGCTGTAATGCACGCACATCATATTTTTGCATTGAGTTAGATTTCCATAGCTCACTTTAGTTTACATGTTAAATTTTGCTTTCCATACGTTTTGCCAGACATCCCCAGCATAATGATTCTGTTTAAATAAATATTTTGCAGCCCTTGAGGCTTTTTCAACTTAAATGGAGGGAAGGAGGAAAGACGTTGGAGAGGCCATACTGCCCGCCCAACTTCTGAATCAGGCACCATCCGCGTATGTTAAAGGCTTTTGATTGTAATTTCTGCATAATTGCTGTGTGCAATATTAAGGATAATCATTATATGTATGTATTTTTTGGGTTTTGTCATGTTAAATTGTGTTACGGCCACATCATTTGCGGCCAAGTGGTTAACAGCCGCCAAGTCCGTATCTGGGCCATCCTTGCGCTTAAAGTGTTCTATCTTGTAATTTCATGTGCGCCATAATTTCTCAGGGAAATATGTATTGTTTCATTTAAGGGTTCTTGTAATTTTTCCATGACTGATGATTTGTTTGTAAATGACCATGCTGTCCTTGCACATGTTTGATTTTACCGCCATCAGGCTCACTACAAGCTTTTGCATCCTTGAAGAACAAGGGGAATAATTTTCCCAACACTGCTATCATTTTGTCCGGTAATGATTTGCCATTTTTCATTAAAACTATTGCGATTCCATTTGCACCATGTGATCCGTTACGAACTTTATCCAGCTGCATCCAAGCCATCTAAGAATGCTTTCACACACCTGCGTTTTTATTGTGCCTATTCATAGAGTTCCATATGTTTTGTAGTTGATATTTCTGTAATTTGTACGGCAGTATTATTTTCGTCCTAGCCTGCTATGTTTATAAACCATCACCACACATTACGTAATTAGGAGACGTGTCCCGATGAGTATGCATTAATGACATAGGTAATCACCAGTGTTAGTGTTCATGTTTATACTCCGTGTCCAGTCTCCGGATGAAATCTGCAGTACATCACAGTGGCTGTAGACCCCTTAGGAGTGTACTAGTTAAATCGGGAGCTGGGGGAATCACCCACTGGAGGTAGATAATCACGCCCAAAGTGAACCATAACTGAATATTGGTACTATGTGTAATAAGTGATAAAATAAAAGTCATTCTCTCAGTGTACAAAATATGTTTCTCTGTAGCACCAAAACCCAGCAAACTCCTACTTCACATAGTGGTTTTCAAAAATGTTTAGTAATGTAAAGACGCTTGGGTGAGATGGATACACAGAACGCACAGCATCCCTGAGAATGCTGAGTCTCAAAAGGCGGTGTCTGGGAAACATCTCTGGCACACATCAACCAGTAAGTAATTAGTGTCTTCGTTCATCTCACGACTCATCTGACAGCATCAATTGGCGTTCCCAAGTGGGGCCAGTGTGTTTAACTGCATTGCGTCAACCGCGTTAAAATGGCAGAAACCATACGAACACCGTGAGAAGGCATCAAGATGTCCGTGTAGGTATTTGCGACACCCACGATCGCGATTAATTAGGACATGCCAGTCAAATGATGTGTGCATTAGGGAAAATTGAGTGAGATAAATCTGTTCAGTGAAAATTGGTGGGACCAACCGCTATGCCAATGCACACCTGAGACCACGTCAACGCCATCAGAACAACGTCTGTGCACATGCACCGGATGTGACGGGACGGGGGGCACAGTGCCAGCACTCCAAACAGGACTCTCATCTTAAATGCATGCATAGGGCCAGAAGAGTATGTAACCTTCCGGAATGGAGTGATAAACTATACCACGCGCCGTAAGACAAACTGTGTTCAGATTGTGCCACTGGCAAGACTGGAGGTTAAGCCCACGCCGCCTGTAGTAGTAACATACACGCCACAGGGCCTAACGGGACCCGATAAAAATGTACTTTTACCAACTTTTGCAGGACTTGATGCAGAAAACACAGGTACATTTCTAGCTGTCTGTGAGGAAAAGTTGCACTGACACTGTGTACACCGTGAGGACTGCACGGAGGTCACCGCGAACAAGTTAAGGGAAACTCCCGCCACGTGGTGGAACCTGGTGCGTGACTAACGAGTCACATGGGAGGAGTTTTGCGAACAGTTACTTGGTAGGTTTGATACCGATGGCGACGCCATACAAGCACAGACGAGGCTATACCAAGAGCAACAATAAGAAAGGGAAAGAATTGAGGAATTTAGCCAGCGGAAGCTAGGCCCATACAAGCGTCTGCACCCAGGACAGCCAACCTGCAGAGTACTCAAAATCATTATAACATTGTCAGCAGCTGATATTAAGCCATTGTTGCATGGATCCAGCTGGGAGAGTGTAGAACTGTTTACGCGGGAGGCACGTGCCTACGAACGAGATAAGAAGGCAGAAGAGAGATACAAAGTGCCGGACCGACACTGTGAACCACCACCACCACCTACACCCCCCCCCCGTGCTAGCTATTGATATGATGTGACCGCTGCCGCCTGTAATACCTATAACAGAAACGCCTCTGCAGCTGGAAATTCCGCCCGCTACAAGCGCAAGAGTGTTCCAAGTCACTGACAGTACTGTAAGTGAATTACGTGTTAACGTAGAACTCGAGGGTAAAAATGTAATTTCTGTAATCGACACAGCCGCAAGCCACAACTTTGTTCGTGAGGGACTGATACAGGCCATTACAACTAGAGTGCCACCAAGTAATTTGCAATTTGCTACCAGCAACCAACAGGGAGAAACAAAATGTGTAATGCACGTGACAGTAGGAATGTGAGAGCTCCGTATGAAATGTGACATGTCTATTGTACCAGATTTGTGTGAGAAGATGATTTTGGGATTACCGTGGTTGATTGACAACCAGGCCGTTATTGAACCGCATTTCGACCGTCTACACATGGGGACATGTGTGAGGACGACGCTGTATGCCGTGGGAGCAATGCCACCAACAACAACAGCTGCCGTGCCGCTTGCGGAATTCTCGCACGAGATGTCAGAACAGCACCAAGAGAAGTTACAACATCTGCTGGACCAGTTTGCCGGTGTGTTCCACACCAAGGGAAAGCTACAGCGTACCGACATCACCGATCACGCCATCATCACGACGCAAGAAGACACGGTGCACTCCAAGCCATGAGAACCAGGTATCTTCCTCCGGCGCGTGATAAATCAGCAGGTATGTGAGATGTTAAGTGACAATGTAATAGAACCTACGCACAGTCTCTACAATTCAGGCATTACACTAGCCTCTAAAAAGGACAATGAATGGAGGTTTTGTGTGAACTTCTGTCCGTTAAATAAAGTAACAGTAAACATGCCATCTCCTGTAATGAAAATAAAGGACACTTTGACAACATTAGGGCCCACTACTGTAATCACTTTACTTGACCTCAAGCCTGGATATTGGCAAGTGCCTATCTGCCCACAGAAAAATTGCTTCCACAACACCTGATGGATGTAGATTCCAATTTGTCGCCATGCCATTTGGCTTAATATTTGCTCACGCTACATCTCAAAATCTTATGGTTAACATCTTAGAAGGCTATATAAGAGACTTTGCGATGGCATACTTAGACGATGTACTTGTGTGGTCGAACAGCTGGGAAGAACACCTTCTCCACCTGAGCCTTGTGTTCGAAAGGCTCGAACACAACAAGCTGATGTGTACGATGGACAACTGTAAGTTGGGAATAAGCAGGACAGAATTTCTCGGGCATTATGTCACAGGGAACTGACACGAACCGGAACAACAACACGTACAACAGATACATGAAAAACCAACCCCCAGGTCACGCAAACAAGTCAGAAAATTTTGGGCTAATCAATTGGTTGAGAGAGGTGGTTCTGAATTTTTCTGTTTTCACTGCACCACTGACGGAGTGCTATCTGAAAAACATAAATTTGTATGGACACCTCAAACTGAACAAGTGTTCAAAGATATAAAAATTGCTTTCCTAAACTGTCAACCACTAGCAAGGTTTAGCCCAGAACTGCCCGTAGCAGTACAAAAGGACGCGAGCCAAGAGTGGATTGGAGCGGTACTCTATCAAGTGGGAGAACAAGGGGAAAAACACATTATTAACTATCACAGTGCAAAGTTTGGTAATGCAGAGAGGAAATACCATGTTAATGAACAAGAATGTTTGGCGATAGTACATGCACTGAGAAGGTACAGGCTGTATCTGTTAGGCAGGAAGTTCACCCTGAGAACGGATAACAGATCTTTAGTTTGGCTGGAAGGGATGCATAACGGAATGAGCAAACTCGTCTGCTGGCATTGTTATTGCAAGAGTTTGACTTCCGGGTAGAACACGTGGTGGGGGAAACCAACAAACTCGCAGATGCGCTGTTTAGAATCCATGTCAAAATATAACGGTGACTGACAATGCCGAGTGGGAAGAGGCGCTACCATCTTGCCGTGCCACCCCAGTATCGGGCAGCATACCTCTTGTTTTACAAAGCACTGCTGCCAACCCACCCGGAGAACTTGTTCCCTTTAATGTTTGCGAGGTTCTTAGGGAAGTGCACGTGGCACAGGAAAATTCCCCGGATGCTGTACAATGCCGACAAACACTGTGCTGATTGGTATTCCAAACACTGGAGGGTAGTCGACTGAGAAATACAGGCAAAACTTCCCGGAAACTGCACAAAATGGTGGACTTATGTACCCAAAGAATCACGGGAACTAGTGCTCACGTACAGACACAACAGTTTAGAACCTGGCAACCTGGGTACGGAACAGACACGTTAAAATATCCAGAAATTCTTCCATTGGCCAGGAGTACAGGGAGACGTACGTAAACATGTACAGAGCTGTGTTACGTGCAACACCAGGAAGGCATGGAGAACGGACGGTAATGCACCCCAGAAACCTCGCCTACCCACAGAACCATTTAAGACTGTTGCACTTGACATCATGGGCCCGTACCCATGTACTAAAAGCGGCAAGCGCTTCCTTATTGTAGTTACAGATTTGTTTACCAGATGAACAGAAGCATTCCCTGTCAGTAACGTCCAGGCACACACTGTATCCCACAACATGCAGAGCGAATTTTTTCCCAGGTGGGGTTACCCAGAATTTTTGTTAATGGACAACATAACTCAATTTGTAGTGAGGAAATGGCAAGAGTATTGTACTGCATGGGGAACTGAACACTGTACCACCCCGACCTACCACCCCAGAGCGAATCTGACTGAACGCAGAAACCAGGACATTAAGATACAGCTGCGAGTCCGATTAGGGTCAAAACATACCCGGTAGGCAGAACTAATTCTGGAAGTGAGGTTTTGTATAAGAAACAGTGAATTCGGCGACAGGGAAAACACCTACTCAAACTGTACAAGGCCGTGAATTGCGCGTTGCCGGAGCACCCCGCGAAGACACCCCAGTACCGCCTGAGGAGATAAACGAACACCAAAAGCGGATACACACACAGGTGAGAGAGAACCAGGAAAGATATTGCAACACGTGGGTACCTGGCATGTAGGAGACAATCACCAGAGTTAGTACCAGGCATGTACGTGTACCCGAGGGAAAACCCGTTATCTACACAAGATAAGAACCATTGCGCAGGACTGCCACCCAGGTGGATTGTGCCAGTGAGAGTAACAGCGAAGATGGGGAATTCCACATTCTTATTAAAACAGGGACGGCAACGGGTAACGAAACGTCACTGTGACCACCTGCGTATAGCCCGCACACCTGTAGGGAAGAGAGGTAAGGAGACGCCGATAAGCCCAGTACCTCAGTGATGACGGCATAGCGTACCAGGAAGTACGTAAAGTAACAGGAGCAACACGTGGCGAAACACAAACAACACCAGTCTTGTAACCCGCACCCACAAGATGTAAACAACAGTTTGGTAAACACCACGTTATTCAGAGGCTTCACGCCATCCAAACAGGGAGGTGGATGACAGCGTAAATTGTAACCACAATGTACATGTAAATTGTAACACAACCAGTGCCAGTGATTTATCTTTTAGAGATTTTTCTGCACCCATATGGGACAGCATAACAGAGCAAAATAGTTTTAAGGGGGTTCCACAGGGCACGAGTGAAGACAGTTGTAACCAAAGTGAAAATATAAATGTTAGCACTACGAGTGTCTGCAAGACGCTTTTCAGAGGTTTTCCTGCACCTGCAGGGGATAGCATAGCAGGGCAGGTCAGTTTTAGAGGGTTTGGGGAAAGCAGTAGGGATGTGTGTGTAAATGGAAGCACTACAGCATATGTAAACAAACCGCACCACATTACTTGCAAGAGGAGAAGCGAGTCACCACCCAGTCCCAACAACATGGTTCTGGCCTACACCCCATCCTTCTACAAATGCAGCAGAGTAAGGAGACCTCCAAGGACATGCCTTGTCTGTGGTCGAACAGTGGTCCCGGTTCACACCTGGGCAGGGTCCGGCAGAGTAGGGCTGAGCTGCTCGCGCCATCTTGGCCTTCGAGCGAGGGGTCATTTGACACCGACTAACAGCCAGCGGCAGTCAAACCATGATGGCCCTCACGGTTCACGTGACATGTGGGTAAGCACCTGTGTGCAAACGACACAACTACAGACTTTTTCAAACGGGATAAGTGATTTTCAGTGCCATGTATGTTTATTTTCAGGTCAAAAGTGATCTAAAAGTGTAATATGTCTTTCCTTAAAAATATTGTGCAATGTTACTTTCAAATTCAAAATGTGCACTGTGTGAAGTACAAGAACATCAAACACCAATATTTAACCATTTAAAATGTTCTTATCATTATGTCTTCCAATCTTTCGTGTGCCATTTATTTTCCATAATAAAAGTGTTACTCGGCGTGCATAGCACTTCCACTTGTGTGAACCCCGTAGGCAGCCATTGTAGGTCCATGCTACCCCTGCCTCTGGGCAGTCATCCTAGGAGAGCTGGCGAGGTAAGACGCTGTAATGTATGCACATCAAATTTTTGCACTGAGTTAGATTTCCATAGCTCACTTTAGTTTACCGGTAAACCTTTGCTTTGCGTACATTTTGCCAGACATCCCCAGCATAATGCTTCCGCATAAATAAATATTTTGTAGCCCTTGTGGCTTTCTCAAATTAAATCGAGGGAAGGTGGAAAGATGTCAGAGAGGCCATGCGGGCCACATAACTTCTGAATCAGGCACCATTCGCGTATATTAAAAGCTTTTGATCGTAATTTCTACATAATTGCTGTGTGCAATATTAAGGATAATCATTATATGTATGTATTTTTTGGGTTTTGTCATGTTAAATTGTGTTACGGCTATATCATTTGTGGCGAAGTGGTTAACAGCCGCCACGTCCGTATCTGTGCCATCCTTGCGCTTGAAGTGTTCTTTCTTGTAATTTCATGTGTGCCATAATTTCTCAGGGTAATATGTATTGTTTCATTTAAGGGTTCTTGTAATTTTTCCATGATTGATGTTTTGTTTGTAAATAACCATGCGGTCCTTGCAGATGTTTGAGTTTTCCGCCATCAGGCTTGCTACAAGCTTTTGTATGCTTGAAGAACAAGAAGATTAATTTTCCCAACACCGTTAGCATTTTGTCCGGTAATGTTTTGCCGTTTTTCATTAAAACTATTGCGATTCCATTTGCACCACATGATCTGTTACGAAATTTATCCAGTGGCATCCACACCATCTAAGAATGCTTTCACTCACCTGCGTGTTTATTGTGCCTATTCATACAGTGACCCATGATTTGTAATTTATATTTCTGTAATTTGTACAGCTGTATTAATTTTGTCCTATTCTGCTATGTGTATATAGACCGTCACCACACATCACGTGGTTAGGAGATGTGTCCCTATGAGTATGCGTAAGTGGAGTAGGTAATCACACATGTTAGTGTTCATGTTCATACTCCGTGTCCGGTCTCCGGGTGAAATCTGCAGTTCAGCAGAGTGGCTGTAGACCCTTTCCCTGTGGAGATTGTGCTCTCATGCACCATGGAGGAATTATTCATCACGGAGTGCGCTAGTTAAATCAGGAGCTGGGGGAATCACCTACCAGAGTTAGATAGTCACATCTGAGGTTAACCAAAACTCAGTATTGGTACGATGAGTAATAAGTGATAAAATAAAAGTCATCCTCTCAGTGTACAAAATATGTTTCTCTGTAGCATCAAAACACAGCAAACTCCTACTGCATATAGTGATATTCATAAATGTTTAGTAAAGCAAAAGCGTTTGGTAAGACGCTCGGGTGAGACACACACACTGAACCCACAGCATCCCTGAGAATGCTGAGTATCAAAGTGCAGTGTCTGGGAAACACCGCTGGTGCTCATCAACCAGTTAATAATCAGTGCCTTCGTTCATCTCGTGTCTCACCCGACGGCGTCACCATGAAAAGCCTATAGCTACTGTGCTGCTAAGAGGAGAAAAAAGTAATAATGTCACTGTTTATGGATGCAAAGAAATACATTAATTGTTTTGATTAACATACAAAATTTGCAATTAAGGATAACAGTAAATAAGTTTTATAGGCTTATTTATCTTGATGTCAACCAAACAATGCACTAGTAGATCCAAAAATAATCTCAATATTTGGATGAACCTACTGTAGACGAGCGCAAATAAGAAAATTTGAAAGGCTAACGGCAGCATACTTCAACACCTTAACCACCAGATAAAAAAAGTAACAGGTAAGAGCTATAGCTCTGAGTTGTTAAACAGATAAATATTTACGTAGCATAGCATCTAACTACAAACAAAAGAAATGGGGAGAAAAAAAAAAAAAATAAAAAAATAATAATAATAATACACCTGTTCAGATTTTAAACACAGACTGTTTGATATAACAGAGTTATTTTAAAAACTTGAAAATTTATGTGGTTGTAAACTATTATATTTGTTGTCTAACAGTAAACAATCTTATTTTCGTTTAGATATTTTAATCATTGCTGTATCAAAACAAATCTACAACAAATATTGGAACTGTATTATAATTTTGCATGTTTATTCAATCTTAAATGCATTTGAGTAATTTTTTACTATGAATCAACCAGTAAGTAATTAGTGTCTTCGTTCATCTCACGACTCATCTGACAGCATCAATTGGCGTTCCCAAGTGGGGCCAGTGTGTTTAACTGCATTGCGTCAACCGCGTTAAAATGGCAGAAACCATACGAACACCGTGAGAAGGCATCAAGATGTCCGTGTAGGTATTTGCGACACCCACGATCGCGATTAATTAGGACATGCCAGTCAAATGATGTGTGCATTAGGGAAAATTGAGTGAGATAAATCTGTTCAGTGAAAATTGGTGGGACCAACCGCTATGCCAATGCACACCTGAGACCACGTCAACGCCATCAGAACAACGTCTGTGCACATGCACCGGATGTGACGGGACGGGGGGCACAGTGCCAGCACTCCAAACAGGACTCTCATCTTAAATGCATGCATAGGGCCAGAAGAGTATGTAACCTTCCGGAATGGAGTGATAAACTATACCACGCGCCGTAAGACAAACTGTGTTCAGATTGTGCCACTGGCAAGACTGGAGGTTAAGCCCACGCCGCCTGTAGTAGTAACATACACGCCACAGGGCCTAACGGGACCCGATAAAAATGTACTTTTACCAACTTTTGCAGGACTTGATGCAGAAAACACAGGTACATTTCTAGCTGTCTGTGAGGAAAAGTTGCACTGACACTGTGTACACCGTGAGGACTGCACGGAGGTCACCGCGAACAGGTTAAGGGAAACTCCCGCCACGTGGTGGAACCTGGTGCGTGACTAACGAGTCACATGGGAGGAGTTTTGCGAACAGTTACTTGGTAGGTTTGATACCGATGGCGACGCCATACAAGCACAGACGAGGCTATACCAAGAGCAACAATAAGAAAGGGAAAGAATTGAGGAATTTAGCCAGCGGAAGCTAGGCCCATACAAGCGTCTGCACCCAGGACAGCCAACCTGCAGAGTACTCAAAATCATTATAACATTGTCAGCAGCTGATATTAAGCCATTGTTGCATGGATCCAGCTGGAGAGTGTAGAACTGTTTACGCGGGAGGCACGTGCCTACGAACGAGATAAGAAGGCAGAAGAGAGATACAAAGTGCCGGACCGACACTGTGAACCACCACCACCACCTACACCCCCCCCCCCGTGCTAGCTATTGATATGATGTGACCGCTGCCGCCTGTAATACCTATAACAGAAACGCCTCTGCAGCTGGAAATTCCGCCCGCTACAAGCGCAAGAGTGTTCCAAGTCACTGACAGTACTGTAAGTGAATTACGTGTTAACGTAGAACTCGAGGGTAAAAATGTAATTTCTGTAATCGACACAGCCGCAAGCCACAACTTTGTTCGTGAGGGACTGATACAGGCCATTACAACTAGAGTGCCACCAAGTAATTTGCAATTTGCTACCAGCAACCAACAGGGAGAAACAAAATGTGTAATGCACGTGACAGTAGGAATGTGAGAGCTCCGTATGAAATGTGACATGTCTATTGTACCAGATTTGTGTGAGAAGATGATTTTGGGATTACCGTGGTTGATTGACAACCAGGCCGTTATTGAACCGCATTTCGACCGTCTACACATGGGGACATGTGTGAGGACGACGCTGTATGCCGTGGGAGCAATGCCACCAACAACAACAGCTGCCGTGCCGCTTGCGGAATTCTCGCACGAGATGTCAGAACAGCACCAAGAGAAGTTACAACATCTGCTGGACCAGTTTGCCGGTGTGTTCCACACCAAGGGAAAGCTACAGCGTACCGACATCACCGATCACGCCATCATCACGACGCAAGAAGACACGGTGCACTCCAAGCCATGAGAACCAGGTATCTTCCTCCGGCGCGTGATAAATCAGCAGGTATGTGAGATGTTAAGTGACAATGTAATAGAACCTACGCACAGTCTCTACAATTCAGGCATTACACTAGCCTCTAAAAAGGACAATGAATGGAGGTTTTGTGTGAACTTCTGTCCGTTAAATAAAGTAACAGTAAACATGCCATCTCCTGTAATGAAAATAAAGGACACTTTGACAACATTAGGGCCCACTACTGTAATCACTTTACTTGACCTCAAGCCTGGATATTGGCAAGTGCCTATCTGCCCACAGAAAAATTGCTTCCACAACACCTGATGGATGTAGATTCCAATTTGTCGCCATGCCATTTGGCTTAATATTTGCTCACGCTACATCTCAAAATCTTATGGTTAACATCTTAGAAGGCTATATAAGAGACTTTGCGATGGCATACTTAGACGATGTACTTGTGTGGTCGAACAGCTGGGAAGAACACCTTCTCCACCTGAGCCTTGTGTTCGAAAGGCTCGAACACAACAAGCTGATGTGTACGATGGACAACTGTAAGTTGGGAATAAGCAGGACAGAATTTCTCGGGCATTATGTCACAGGGAACTGACACGAACCGGAACAACAACACGTACAACAGATACATGAAAAACCAACCCCCAGGTCACGCAAACAAGTCAGAAAATTTTGGGCTAATCAATTGGTTGAGAGAGGTGGTTCTGAATTTTTCTGTTTTCACTGCACCACTGACGGAGTGCTATCTGAAAAACATAAATTTGTATGGACACCTCAAACTGAACAAGTGTTCAAAGATATAAAAATTGCTTTCCTAAACTGTCAACCACTAGCAAGGTTTAGCCCAGAACTGCCCGTAGCAGTACAAAAGGACGCGAGCCAAGAGTGGATTGGAGCGGTACTCTATCAAGTGGGAGAACAAGGGGAAAAACACATTATTAACTATCACAGTGCAAAGTTTGGTAATGCAGAGAGGAAATACCATGTTAATGAACAAGAATGTTTGGCGATAGTACATGCACTGAGAAGGTACAGGCTGTATCTGTTAGGCAGGAAGTTCACCCTGAGAACGGATAACAGATCTTTAGTTTGGCTGGAAGGGATGCATAACGGAATGAGCAAACTCGTCTGCTGGGCATTGTTATTGCAAGAGTTTGACTTCCGGGTAGAACACGTGGTGGGGGAAACCAACAAACTCGCAGATGCGCTGTTTAGAATCCATGTCAAAATATAACGGTGACTGACAATGCCGAGTGGGAAGAGGCGCTACCATCTTGCCGTGCCACCCCAGTATCGGGCAGCATACCTCTTGTTTTACAAAGCACTGCTGCCAACCCACCCGGAGAACTTGTTCCCTTTAATGTTTGCGAGGTTCTTAGGGAAGTGCACGTGGCACAGGAAAATTCCCCGGATGCTGTACAATGCCGACAAACACTGTGCTGATTGGTATTCCAAACACTGGAGGGTAGTCGACTGAGAAATACAGGCAAAACTTCCCGGAAACTGCACAAAATGGTGGACTTATGTACCCAAAGAATCACGGGAACTAGTGCTCACGTACAGACACAACAGTTTAGAACCTGACCACCTGGGTACGGAACAGACACGTTAAAATATCCAGAAATTCTTCCATTGGCCAGGAGTACAGGGAGACGTACGTAAACATGTACAGAGCTGTGTTACGTGCAACACCAGGAAGGCATGGAGAACGGACGGTAATGCACCCCAGAAACCTCGCCTACCCATAGAACCATTTAAGACTGTTGCACTTGACATCATGGGCCCGTACCCATGTACTAAAAGCGGCAAGCGCTTCCTTATTGTAGTTACAGATTTGTTTACCAGATGAACAGAAGCATTCCCTGTCAGTAACGTCCAGGCACACACTGTATCCCACAACATGCAGAGCGAATTTTTTCCCAGGTGGGGTTACCCAGAATTTTTGTTAATGGACAACATAACTCAATTTGTAGTGAGGAAATGGCAAGAGTATTGTACTGCATGGGGAACTGAACACTGTACCACCCCGACCTACCACCCCAGAGCGAATCTGACTGAACGCAGAAACCAGGACATTAAGATACAGCTGCGAGTCCGATTAGGGTCAAAACATACCCGGTAGGCAGAACTAATTCTGGAAGTGAGGTTTTGTATAAGAAACAGTGAATTCGGCGACAGGGAAAACACCTACTCAAACTGTACAAGGCCGTGAATTGCGCGTTGCCGGAGCACCCCGCGAAGACACCCCAGTACCGCCTGAGGAGATAAACGAACACCAAAAGCGGATACACACACAGGTGAGAGAGAACCAGGAAAGATATTGCAACACGTGGGTACCTGGCATGTAGGAGACAATCACCAGAGTTAGTACCAGGCATGTACGTGTACCCGAGGGAAAACCCGTTATCTACACAAGATAAGAACCATTGCGCAGGACTGCCACCCAGGTGGATTGTGCCAGTGAGAGTAACAGCGAAGATGGGGAATTCCACATTCTTATTAAAACAGGGACGGCAACGGGTAACGAAACGTCACTGTGACCACCTGCGTATAGCCCGCACACCTGTAGGGAAGAGAGGTAAGGAGACGCCGATAAGCCCAGTACCTCAGTGATGACGGCATAGCGTACCAGGAAGTACGTAAAGTAACAGGAGCAACACGTGGCGAAACACAAACAACACCAGTCTTGTAACCCGCACCCACAAGATGTAAACAACAGTTTGGTAAACACCACGTTATTCAGAGGCTTCACGCCATCCAAACAGGGAGGTGGATGACAGCGTAAATTGTAACCACAATGTACATGTAAATTGTAACACAACCAGTGCCAGTGATTTATCTTTTAGAGATTTTTCTGCACCCATATGGGACAGCATAACAGAGCAAAATAGTTTTAAGGGGGTTCCACAGGGCACGAGTGAAGACAGTTGTAACCAAAGTGAAAATATAAATGTTAGCACTACGAGTGTCTGCAAGACGCTTTTCAGAGGTTTTCCTGCACCTGCAGGGGATAGCATAGCAGGGCAGGTCAGTTTTAGAGGGTTTGGGGAAAGCA
This sequence comes from Dryococelus australis, assembly GCA_029891345.1. Taxonomy (NCBI): domain Eukaryota; kingdom Metazoa; phylum Arthropoda; class Insecta; order Phasmatodea; family Phasmatidae; genus Dryococelus; species Dryococelus australis. The sequence goes on along the minus strand of CM057009.1, from coordinate 136,657,891 downwards.
GTAGGGATGTGTGTGTAAATGGAAGCACTACAGCATATGTAAACAAACCGCACCACATTACTTGCAAGAGGAGAAGCGAGTCACCACCCAGTCCCAACAACATGGTTCTGGCCTACACCCCATCCTTCTACAAATGCAGCAGAGTAAGGAGACCTCCAAGGACATGCCTTGTCTGTGGTCGAACAGTGGTCCCGGTTCACACCTGGGCAGGGTCCGGCAGAGTAGGGCTGAGCTGCTCGCGCCATCTTGGCCTTCGAGCGAGGGGTCATTTGACACCGACTAACAGCCAGCGGCAGTCAAACCATGATGGCCCTCACGGTTCACGTGACATGTGGGTAAGCACCTGTGTGCAAACGACACAACTACAGACTTTTTCAAACGGGATAAGTGATTTTCAGTGCCATGTATGTTTATTTTCAGGTCAAAAGTGATCTAAAAGTGTAATATGTCTTTCCTTAAAAATATTGTGCAATGTTACTTTCAAATTCAAAATGTGCACTGTGTGAAGTACAAGAACATCAAACACCAATATTTAACCATTTAAAATGTTCTTATCATTATGTCTTCCAATCTTTCGTGTGCCATTTATTTTCCATAATAAAAGTGTTACTCGGCGTGCATAGCACTTCCACTTGTGTGAACCCCGTAGGCAGCCATTGTAGGTCCATGCTACCCCTGCCTCTGGGCAGTCATCCTAGGAGAGCTGGCGAGGTAAGACGCTGTAATGTATGCACATCAAATTTTTGCACTGAGTTAGATTTCCATAGCTCACTTTAGTTTACCGGTAAACCTTTGCTTTGCGTACATTTTGCCAGACATCCCCAGCATAATGCTTCCGCATAAATAAATATTTTGTAGCCCTTGTGGCTTTCTCAAATTAAATCGAGGGAAGGTGGAAAGATGTCAGAGAGGCCATGCGGGCCACATAACTTCTGAATCAGGCACCATTCGCGTATATTAAAAGCTTTTGATCGTAATTTCTACATAATTGCTGTGTGCAATATTAAGGATAATCATTATATGTATGTATTTTTTGGGTTTTGTCATGTTAAATTGTGTTACGGCTATATCATTTGTGGCGAAGTGGTTAACAGCCGCCACGTCCGTATCTGTGCCATCCTTGCGCTTGAAGTGTTCTTTCTTGTAATTTCATGTGTGCCATAATTTCTCAGGGTAATATGTATTGTTTCATTTAAGGGTTCTTGTAATTTTTCCATGATTGATGTTTTGTTTGTAAATAACCATGCGGTCCTTGCAGATGTTTGAGTTTTCCGCCATCAGGCTTGCTACAAGCTTTTGTATGCTTGAAGAACAAGAAGATTAATTTTCCCAACACCGTTAGCATTTTGTCCGGTAATGTTTTGCCGTTTTTCATTAAAACTATTGCGATTCCATTTGCACCACATGATCTGTTACGAAATTTATCCAGTGGCATCCACGCCATCTAAGAATGCTTTCACTCACCTGCGTGTTTATTGTGCCTATTCATACAGTGACCCATGATTTGTAATTTATATTTCTGTAATTTGTACAGCTGTATTAATTTTGTCCTATTCTGCTATGTGTATATAGACCGTCACCACACATCACGTGGTTAGGAGATGTGTCCCTATGAGTATGCGTAAGTGGAGTAGGTAATCACACATGTTAGTGTTCATGTTCATACTCCGTGTCCGGTCTCCGGGTGAAATCTGCAGTTCAGCAGAGTGGCTGTAGACCCTTTCCCTGTGGAGATTGTGCTCTCATGCACCATGGAGGAATTATTCATCACGGAGTGCGCTAGTTAAATCAGGAGCTGGGGGAATCACCTACCAGAGTTAGATAGTCACATCTGAGGTTAACCAAAACTCAGTATTGGTACGATGAGTAATAAGTGATAAAATAAAAGTCATCCTCTCAGTGTACAAAATATGTTTCTCTGTAGCATCAAAACACAGCAAACTCCTACTGCATATAGTGATATTCATAAATGTTTAGTAAAGCAAAAGCGTTTGGTAAGACGCTCGGGTGAGACACACACACTGAACCCACAGCATCCCTGAGAATGCTGAGTATCAAAGTGCAGTGTCTGGGAAACACCGCTGGTGCTCATCAACCAGTTAATAATCAGTGCCTTCGTTCATCTCGTGTCTCACCCGACGGCGTCACCATGAAAAGCCTATAGCTACTGTGCTGCTAAGACGAGAAAAAAGTAATAATGTCACTGTTTATGGATGCAAAGAAATACATTAATTGTTTTGATTAACATACAAAATTTGCAATTAAGGATAACAGTAAATAAGTTTTATAGGCTTATTTATCTTGATGTCAACCAAACAATGCACTAGTAGATCCAAAAATAATCTCAATATTTGGATGAACCTACTGTAGACGAGCGCAAATAAGAAAATTTGAAAGGCTAACGGCAGCATACTTCAACACCTTAACCACCAGATAAAAAAAGTAACAGGTAAGAGCTATAGCTCTGAGTTGTTAAACAGATAAATATTTACGTAGCATAGCATCTAACTACAAACAAAAGAAATGGGGAGAAAAAAAAAAAAATAAAAAAATAATAATAATAATACACCTGTTCAGATTTTAAACACAGACTGTTTGATATAACAGAGTTATTTTAAAAACTTGAAAATTTATGTGGTTGTAAACTATTATATTTGTTGTCTAACAGTAAACAATCTTATTTTCGTTTAGATATTTTAATCATTGCTGTATCAAAACAAATCTACAACAAATATTGGAACTGTATTATAATTTTGCATGTTTATTCAATCTTAAATGCATTTGAGTAATTTTTTACTATGAATCAACCAGTAAGTAATTAGTGTCTTCGTTCATCTCACGACTCATCTGACAGCATCAATTGGCGTTCCCAAGTGGGGCCAGTGTGTTTAACTGCATTGCGTCAACCGCGTTAAAATGGCAGAAACCATACGAACACCGTGAGAAGGCATCAAGATGTCCGTGTAGGTATTTGCGACACCCACGATCGCGATTAATTAGGACATGCCAGTCAAATGATGTGTGCATTAGGGAAAATTGAGTGAGATAAATCTGTTCAGTGAAAATTGGTGGGACCAACCGCTATGCCAATGCACACCTGAGACCACGTCAACGCCATCAGAACAACGTCTGTGCACATGCACCGGATGTGACGGGACGGGGGGCACAGTGCCAGCACTCCAAACAGGACTCTCATCTTAAATGCATGCATAGGGCCAGAAGAGTATGTAACCTTCCGGAATGGAGTGATAAACTATACCACGCGCCGTAAGACAAACTGTGTTCAGATTGTGCCACTGGCAAGACTGGAGGTTAAGCCCACGCCGCCTGTAGTAGTAACATACACGCCACAGTGCCTAACGGGACCCGATAAAAATGTACTTTTACCAACTTTTGCAGGACTTGATGCAGAAAACACAGGTACATTTCTAGCTGTCTGTGAGGAAAAGTTGCACTGACACTGTGTACACCGTGAGGACTGCACGGAGGTCACCGCGAACAGGTTAAGGGAAACTCCCGCCACGTGGTGGAACCTGGTGCGTGACTAACGAGTCACATGGGAGGAGTTTTGCGAACAGTTACTTGGTAGGTTTGATACCGATGGCGACGCCATACAAGCACAGACGAGGCTATACCAAGAGCAACAATAAGAAAGGGAAAGAATTGAGGAATTTAGCCAGCGGAAGCTAGGCCCATACAAGCGTCTGCACCCAGGACAGCCAACCTGCAGAGTACTCAAAATCATTATAACATTGTCAGCAGCTGATATTAAGCCATTGTTGCATGGATCCAGCTGGGAGAGTGTAGAACTGTTTACGCGGGAGGCACGTGCCTACGAACGAGATAAGAAGGCAGAAGAGAGATACAAAGTGCCGGACCGACACTGTGAACCACCACCACCACCTACACCCCCCCCCGTGCTAGCTATTGATATGATGTGACCGCTGCCGCCTGTAATACCTATAACAGAAACGCCTCTGCAGCTGGAAATTCCGCCCGCTACAAGCGCAAGAGTGTTCCAAGTCACTGACAGTACTGTAAGTGAATTACGTGTTAACGTAGAACTCGAGGGTAAAAATGTAATTTCTGTAATCGACACAGCCGCAAGCCACAACTTTGTTCGTGAGGGACTGATACAGGCCATTACAACTAGAGTGCCACCAAGTAATTTGCAATTTGCTACCAGCAACCAACAGGGAGAAACAAAATGTGTAATGCACGTGACAGTAGGAATGTGAGAGCTCCGTATGAAATGTGACATGTCTATTGTACCAGATTTGTGTGAGAAGATGATTTTGGGATTACCGTGGTTGATTGACAACCAGGCCGTTATTGAACCGCATTTCGACCGTCTACACATGGGGACATGTGTGAGGACGACGCTGTATGCCGTGGGAGCAATGCCACCAACAACAACAGCTGCCGTGCCGCTTGCGGAATTCTCGCACGAGATGTCAGAACAGCACCAAGAGAAGTTACAACATCTGCTGGACCAGTTTGCCGGTGTGTTCCACACCAAGGGAAAGCTACAGCGTACCGACATCACCGATCACGCCATCATCACGACGCAAGAAGACACGGTGCACTCCAAGCCATGAGAACCAGGTATCTTCCTCCGGCGCGTGATAAATCAGCAGGTATGTGAGATGTTAAGTGACAATGTAATAGAACCTACGCACAGTCTCTACAATTCAGGCATTACACTAGCCTCTAAAAAGGACAATGAATGGAGGTTTTGTGTGAACTTCTGTCCGTTAAATAAAGTAACAGTAAACATGCCATCTCCTGTAATGAAAATAAAGGACACTTTGACAACATTAGGGCCCACTACTGTAATCACTTTACTTGACCTCAAGCCTGGATATTGGCAAGTGCCTATCTGCCCACAGAAAAATTGCTTCCACAACACCTGATGGATGTAGATTCCAATTTGTCGCCATGCCATTTGGCTTAATATTTGCTCACGCTACATCTCAAAATCTTATGGTTAACATCTTAGAAGGCTATATAAGAGACTTTGCGATGGCATACTTAGACGATGTACTTGTGTGGTCGAACAGCTGGGAAGAACACCTTCTCCACCTGAGCCTTGTGTTCGAAAGGCTCGAACACAACAAGCTGATGTGTACGATGGACAACTGTAAGTTGGGAATAAGCAGGACAGAATTTCTCGGGCATTATGTCACAGGGAACTGACACGAACCGGAACAACAACACGTACAACAGATACATGAAAAACCAACCCCCAGGTCACGCAAACAAGTCAGAAAATTTTGGGCTAATCAATTGGTTGAGAGAGGTGGTTCTGAATTTTTCTGTTTTCACTGCACCACTGACGGAGTGCTATCTGAAAAACATAAATTTGTATGGACACCTCAAACTGAACAAGTGTTCAAAGATATAAAAATTGCTTTCCTAAACTGTCAACCACTAGCAAGGTTTAGCCCAGAACTGCCCGTAGCAGTACAAAAGGACGCGAGCCAAGAGTGGATTGGAGCGGTACTCTATCAAGTGGGAGAACAAGGGGAAAAACACATTATTAACTATCACAGTGCAAAGTTTGGTAATGCAGAGAGGAAATACCATGTTAATGAACAAGAATGTTTGGCGATAGTACATGCACTGAGAAGGTACAGGCTGTATCTGTTAGGCAGGAAGTTCACCCTGAGAACGGATAACAGATCTTTAGTTTGGCTGGAAGGGATGCATAACGGAATGAGCAAACTCGTCTGCTGGGCATTGTTATTGCAAGAGTTTGACTTCCGGGTAGAACACGTGGTGGGGGAAACCAACAAACTCGCAGATGCGCTGTTTAGAATCCATGTCAAAATATAACGGTGACTGACAATGCCGAGTGGGAAGAGGCGCTACCATCTTGCCGTGCCACCCCAGTATCGGGCAGCATACCTCTTGTTTTACAAAGCACTGCTGCCAACCCACCCGGAGAACTTGTTCCCTTTAATGTTTGCGAGGTTCTTAGGGAAGTGCACGTGGCACAGGAAAATTCCCCGGATGCTGTACAATGCCGACAAACACTGTGCTGATTGGTATTCCAAACACTGGAGGGTAGTCGACTGAGAAATACAGGCAAAACTTCCCGGAAACTGCACAAAATGGTGGACTTATGTACCCAAAGAATCACGGGAACTAGTGCTCACGTACAGACACAACAGTTTAGAACCTGGCCACCTGGGTACGGAACAGACACGTTAAAATATCCAGAAATTCTTCCATTGGCCAGGAGTACAGGGAGACGTACGTAAACATGTACAGAGCTGTGTTACGTGCAACACCAGGAAGGCATGGAGAACGGACGGTAATGCACCCCAGAAACCTCGCCTACCCACAGAACCATTTAAGACTGTTGCACTTGACATCATGGGCCCGTACCCATGTACTAAAAGCGGCAAGCGCTTCCTTATTGTAGTTACAGATTTGTTTACCAGATGAACAGAAGCATTCCCTGTCAGTAACGTCCAGGCACACACTGTATCCCACAACATGCAGAGCGAATTTTTTCCCAGGTGGGGTTACCCAGAATTTTTGTTAATGGACAACATAACTCAATTTGTAGTGAGGAAATGGCAAGAGTATTGTACTGCATGGGGAACTGAACACTGTACCACCCCGACCTACCACCCCAGAGCGAATCTGACTGAACGCAGAAACCAGGACATTAAGATACAGCTGCGAGTCCGATTAGGGTCAAAACATACCCGGTAGGCAGAACTAATTCTGGAAGTGAGGTTTTGTATAAGAAACAGTGAATTCGGCGACAGGGAAAACACCTACTCAAACTGTACAAGGCCGTGAATTGCGCGTTGCCGGAGCACCCCGCGAAGACACCCCAGTACCGCCTGAGGAGATAAACGAACACCAAAAGCGGATACACACACAGGTGAGAGAGAACCAGGAAAGATATTGCAACACGTGGGTACCTGGCATGTAGGAGACAATCACCAGAGTTAGTACCAGGCATGTACGTGTACCCGAGGGAAAACCCGTTATCTACACAAGATAAGAACCATTGCGCAGGACTGCCACCCAGGTGGATTGTGCCAGTGAGAGTAACAGCGAAGATGGGGAATTCCACATTCTTATTAAAACAGGGACGGCAACGGGTAACGAAACGTCACTGTGACCACCTGCGTATAGCCCGCACACCTGTAGGGAAGAGAGGTAAGGAGACGCCGATAAGCCCAGTACCTCAGTGATGACGGCATAGCGTACCAGGAAGTACGTAAAGTAACAGGAGCAACACGTGGCGAAACACAAACAACACCAGTCTTGTAACCCGCACCCACAAGATGTAAACAACAGTTTGGTAAACACCACGTTATTCAGAGGCTTCACGCCATCCAAACAGGGAGGTGGATGACAGCGTAAATTGTAACCACAATGTACATGTAAATTGTAACACAACCAGTGCCAGTGATTTATCTTTTAGAGATTTTTCTGCACCCATATGGGACAGCATAACAGAGCAAAATAGTTTTAAGGGGGTTCCACAGGGCACGAGTGAAGACAGTTGTAACCAAAGTGAAAATATAAATGTTAGCACTACGAGTGTCTGCAAGACGCTTTTCAGAGGTTTTCCTGCACCTGCAGGGGATAGCATAGCAGGGCAGGTCAGTTTTAGAGGGTTTGGGGAAAGCAGTAGGGATGTGTGTGTAAATGGAAGCACTACAGCATATGTAAACAAACCGCACCACATTACTTGCAAGAGGAGAAGCGAGTCACCACCCAGTCCCAACAACATGGTTCTGGCCTACACCCCATCCTTCTACAAATGCAGCAGAGTAAGGAGACCTCCAAGGACATGCCTTGTCTGTGGTCGAACAGTGGTCCCGGTTCACACCTGGGCAGGGTCCGGCAGAGTAGGGCTGAGCTGCTCGCGCCATCTTGGCCTTCGAGCGAGGGGTCATTTGACACCGACTAACAGCCAGCGGCAGTCAAACCATGATGGCCCTCACGGTTCACGTGACATGTGGGTAAGCACCTGTGTGCAAACGACACAACTACAGACTTTTTCAAACGGGATAAGTGATTTTCAGTGCCATGTATGTTTATTTTCAGGTCAAAAGTGATCTAAAAGTGTAATATGTCTTTCCTTAAAAATATTGTGCAATGTTACTTTCAAATTCAAAATGTGCACTGTGTGAAGTACAAGAACATCAAACACCAATATTTAACCATTTAAAATGTTCTTATCATTATGTCTTCCAATCTTTCGTGTGCCATTTATTTTCCATAATAAAAGTGTTACTCGGCGTGCATAGCACTTCCACTTGTGTGAACCCCGTAGGCAGCCATTGTAGGTCCATGCTACCCCTGCCTCTGGGCAGTCATCCTAGGAGAGCTGGCGAGGTAAGACGCTGTAATGTATGCACATCAAATTTTTGCACTGAGTTAGATTTCCATAGCTCACTTTAGTTTACCGGTAAACCTTTGCTTTGCGTACATTTTGCCAGACATCCCCAGCATAATGCTTCCGCATAAATAAATATTTTGTAGCCCTTGTGGCTTTCTCAAATTAAATCGAGGGAAGGTGGAAAGATGTCAGAGAGGCCATGCGGGCCACATAACTTCTGAATCAGGCACCATTCGCGTATATTAAAAGCTTTTGATCGTAATTTCTACATAATTGCTGTGTGCAATATTAAGGATAATCATTATATGTATGTATTTTTTGGGTTTTGTCATGTTAAATTGTGTTACGGCTATATCATTTGTGGCGAAGTGGTTAACAGCCGCCACGTCCGTATCTGTGCCATCCTTGCGCTTGAAGTGTTCTTTCTTGTAATTTCATGTGTGCCATAATTTCTCAGGGTAATATGTATTGTTTCATTTAAGGGTTCTTGTAATTTTTCCATGATTGATGTTTTGTTTGTAAATAACCATGCGGTCCTTGCAGATGTTTGAGTTTTCCGCCATCAGGCTTGCTACAAGCTTTTGTATGCTTGAAGAACAAGAAGATTAATTTTCCCAACACCGTTAGCATTTTGTCCGGTAATGTTTTGCCGTTTTTCATTAAAACTATTGCGATTCCATTTGCACCACATGATCTGTTACGAAATTTATCCAGTGGCATCCACGCCATCTAAGAATGCTTTCACTCACCTGCGTGTTTATTGTGCCTATTCATACAGTGACCCATGATTTGTAATTTATATTTCTGTAATTTGTACAGCTGTATTAATTTTGTCCTATTCTGCTATGTGTATATAGACCGTCACCACACATCACGTGGTTAGGAGATGTGTCCCTATGAGTATGCGTAAGTGGAGTAGGTAATCACACATGTTAGTGTTCATGTTCATACTCCGTGTCCGGTCTCCGGGTGAAATCTGCAGTTCAGCAGAGTGGCTGTAGACCCTTTCCCTGTGGAGATTGTGCTCTCATGCACCATGGAGGAATTATTCATCACGGAGTGCGCTAGTTAAATCAGGAGCTGGGGGAATCACCTACCAGAGTTAGATAGTCACATCTGAGGTTAACCAAAACTCAGTATTGGTACGATGAGTAATAAGTGATAAAATAAAAGTCATCCTCTCAGTGTACAAAATATGTTTCTCTGTAGCATCAAAACACAGCAAACTCCTACTGCATATAGTGATATTCATAAATGTTTAGTAAAGCAAAAGCGTTTGGTAAGACGCTCGGGTGAGACACACACACTGAACCCACAGCATCCCTGAGAATGCTGAGTATCAAAGTGCAGTGTCTGGGAAACACCGCTGGTGCTCATCAACCAGTTAATAATCAGTGCCTTCGTTCATCTCGTGTCTCACCCGACGGCGTCACCATGAAAAGCCTATAGCTACTGTGCTGCTAAGAGGAGAAAAAAGTAATAATGTCACTGTTTATGGATGCAAAGAAATACATTAATTGTTTTGATTAACATACAAAATTTGCAATTAAGGATAACAGTAAATAAGTTTTATAGGCTTATTTATCTTGATGTCAACCAAACAATGCACTAGTAGATCCAAAAATAATCTCAATATTTGGATGAACCTACTGTAGACGAGCGCAAATAAGAAAATTTGAAAGGCTAACGGCAGCATACTTCAACACCTTAACCACCAGATAAAAAAAGTAACAGGTAAGAGCTATAGCTCTGAGTTGTTAAACAGATAAATATTTACGTAGCATAGCATCTAACTACAAACAAAAGAAATGGGGAGAAAAAAAAAAAAAATAAAAAAATAATAATAATAATACACCTGTTCAGATTTTAAACACAGACTGTTTGATATAACAGAGTTATTTTAAAAACTTGAAAATTTATGTGGTTGTAAACTATTATATTTGTTGTCTAACAGTAAACAATCTTATTTTCGTTTAGATATTTTAATCATTGCTGTATCAAAACAAATCTACAACAAATATTGGAACTGTATTATAATTTTGCATGTTTATTCAATCTTAAATGCATTTGAGTAATTTTTTACTATGAATGAAATTAAGCATTGTTTACTTTGGAAGTTCAACTTATATATACAGTGGAAACTCAATCCAACAAATTTCAGGGGGCTGACCTCAAAATTGTATAGATGCGAACATTCTGTAGATATGGATTTAACATGTTAGTCACACAAAAAAAAAAACCAACCTCATTAAATTTAACGTTGAACACATTGATATGCCTATGTTTGGTATTTGTCAAGTTTAACTAAAATAAAACAAAATCAAATGGGCATAATAAAGACAATTTTTCTGGTAGACACACACTCAAAACTTAATTAAAAAAACATACGTTAACACCTCTTTTGAAATCATGTGCACAGAATTACATATTTTAGCACGTTTAGGCAGTGTGCATGTAATGGCCGCACCATAATCAGGGATAATTAATATTTCAAGTGTAGGTCACAATGAACTTTGGTATTCCTTTAAATATTGTTACGTTACGATTTTGTAGAAGCATAATAAATTCCAACTTAATTTCTCCCCTACAAAACATTTGTAACAGAAAATTTGTATTATGTTGCAATGTTTACAAATATACTAGGGATGGGACAAACCCAGATTTTGGAAACGAACCGAACTACAACTTAACCCAGAATAATTATATATTGAACCAAACATGAACCAAACCTTTAAATTTGTACACCAACCGAACCTGAACCAAACTATTCTATAATTCGTTGAACTCTAACTGAACTTTAAAAAATGTCTTACCCTCGCACATATGCCTTCATAGTTCAGCCCTCTATCTATTTCTCTATATCTATCTATCTCTCTCGCACTGTGTGCGCACGCACATGTGTGTATATATAATATAAAAAAAACAATTATGTAGAACCACCTTAAAAATACACTGAATATGGATGCTAAACAGTAATCAGTGTGTGCACACACGCATATCTGCAAATTAAGTATTTAACATCAATTCCAGTGGTCCTGTGGATCATTTCAGCAGTGTTGCCCACTCAAGTAATGAAAGTTTTGTTACTGGACCCCTGGACTTGGCTATGAGGTGCAAAGTGAAAACAACATATATACATACAGCCTTCATAGTCAGTCCCTATTTGTTCAAGTATAAAACACAAACAAATACAACCACATTCACAATTTCATATATAATTCTTTAAACACGTGGGCCTAAAATATAGAGTAAATTCACACACACACAACCTGCACTGTTTCACCACTTATAGTTCCAAAATGTAATGGCCAAATCTTTTCTAGAGTGGGAAAAAGGTACAAAATTAACATAATATTAACTTTTGGTTTTTATAGATTTGGTTGATATGATAATTTATCACAACACTGGGAAATGTATCTTTCTAGTCATTTTAGACGTGGTATATGAAAACCTCAAATTAGCAGCACAAAAAAAAAGTTAATTGAAAATGTAATTTCCCAAAAACTCAAGCAAATCACTTAGTTTGTATACAATCATTTAATATAAAGAATAGCACCTGGTTTTATATACTGTAGAATTCAAGATATGTCATCACTGCTACAAAATCAATAATCAAATATGACTTGTTCGGTAATTTTTGTTGTGTTGCATTGTTATTTTTCAACTTCTTTGAAATAAGTACCATATTTACTTCTGTATTGTGCACAACATGATTTTTGCAACAAGTTCCAGGAAAAACATTTTTGTTTTTACTAAAATTGCATCAACAATTTGTGGGGCCTTGTTAGTAAGAATGTAACAAATTATTCTTTTATTTTAGATTAATTTGTGGTGATTGCGATATATTTGGAAAATATTTTAATTAAATAACTCTTGGGGCTAAAAGCCAAAATACTGTGTCATTCTTTAAGGTCACTGTAACTTTATGGTCATTAAAAGAAGAATGTCAAAAACTGAGGTGGGCGGCTGGGTTCCTTTTTCTTTTGTTTTTTTTCAGCCGCGGGCGGCCTGCTTTCTTTTTTTGCTTCTTTTATGTAGTGGCATGCTGGCATTTTTTGTTGTGCTGGTTATTTTTTTTTTTTTTTGCAGTGCTGGTCCCTTTTTATACCACGGTGGAATGTGAGACACCACCCTTCTCTAAAAAAAAAACCTGTTGCCTCTTCCTTTTCACCCAGGTAGCAATCCTCTAGACTCTTCCACTACACTTCCCTTTAAACATCACGGGACAGTTTAGGAGTGGATAATTTACGACTACCAATCTATAGAAATGTTTTCCTTTATTTTGGAGAAAAAAGGGCACGCTGTACATGAGTAAATACTTAAGTTTGTTTCAAAGTTCGTTAACGATGTTCCTTTCTAGCACATTTTCGAACCGAACACGAACTTCTGTAAATTTTTTGAACCGAACTAAAACTGATCTTTGACATGGCAATAAATTTAGAACTGAACCCGAACATAACCTTAAAGTTCAGGTTCGGTTCAAAATTTATACGTTCAACCCATTTATAAAATATATGTTGCACAATTACTATTCCACAGATGGTAATGTAACTTGAGAAAGCAAAACCACAGCTACATGTTACACCAAATGGCATCTATCATTGTGCACACGTGGCATGACGGCAGGCGGGTGAACTACATAAGAATTCTTTCTCTTGTAAAACGGCAAAATTATTATCTCATGTAAGACTTGAATATTGTGATTGATAAAGTGCAGTGAATAACATTTCCTTAATTTTGCGATGCCTTTACCTAACTTTCTGGGCATATTTATTAGAGTTACATTTATACATAATCCAGTCATAATTTTCATGAAAAAATAATCAATGGTAAACTTGCGAGAGTTTTGGCAATATCGCATCACAAATCAATATCTCAAAAATATGGCACCACTGTTGTCGCTGCTATTGCTACCAATGGCATGGCTTCCACCATAAACATTGCAATAGTTTATTGAACATCTGATAAATTCTACAGATATATTTCATATAAATATGAACTGTATTTCCACATTTTTTCAATTTTTTTTTTTGTGCTCTCTAAATACACAATATGTAGTCTGAGATATCTACTGTTATTATTTTTTATTCGTTTCAAAGTACGACATCACGACTAAATCAACAACACATTATTTTGGAAGCTGGAAATTACATAAAAAGGACTAAATGCACGGCAGTTAGATGTAATCAAAAACAATATGTGTAGAAAATTGAATTTATTTGCATTATCTATTAGTATTACTCGTGCACGTGTACATTATGTACTGTATTCCAACTTATATGCCTTGGTGAGAACAGATGATACTTATACTTTTTTAAAAATACTTTGTTGTTAGATGATGATCGAAGCATATCATTTTCGGTGGCGCTACATACATTTTTGTTTGATCAATATGGTAAAAATTAAATTGTGAGCACGGAAAAAACTGACTTTTTTAGCATTATTTACATAGGAGTTTTGTCGGACCACAGAAAATGCTCTTTGGACACTGACTTTCGGTTCAAGCAGGTTCGATGGTTTGAGTTTCGACTGTAAATCCTTTTTAATAAAATAGCATTCAATAGTTTGTCCTGTATGTTTATCTAAATTTTTCAGGTCTGCTATAATTTAATTGGAAGAAAAATCTGATTTTACTTTGTCAAAATCACAGAAAATTAAAATAATCTAATACTGTGTATTTAAAAACTTGGGAACATTGCAATTAATAATCTTCAGGTACTTCACTATATACAACTGTACACATTTTGAGTCACTACTGCTGTTAAATATTGTTGGAATAATTAAAAAATGAATGTAAAATTGCATGAATGTAATGAAAATAAACATAGTATCAGGATGTACGTTTTAGTTACATAATCAATAAAGAACTTGTTCAAAAGAACCACCGTATTTATAATTTATGTTACAGTCTTTTTCATTCGAGTTTTTTATTTAAATTGAAGTGTCCATATATTGAATTAAAATTTATTTTTATTTTAACTGTGTTTATAAAGTCAAAGTACTGTCTTTCTGGTGATAAATCCAGGTATGAAAAACATGAAAATAAAGCCAGTAAAAAAAATTAGAGAACAACTGCAAAATCATATCAGCTCCCTAGGTAAATTAGAGTTTTTAGCATTATGAATATAATTATAGCTTTCGAAGTTTATGTTAACACAATTACGTAACGTGATGCTATGTTGAAGTTTGAAATTTGTAGACTAATCTAGGACGATCACCCACATTACTTATATTCAACAAATTTTAGCTTATTATCAAAACTATGAAAAAGACATTAGAATGGATTGATTATTCGTTATTCAGTAGACCAACAAGAAAAAAACAAAGTAAGACAGAAAAAAATGGATGCAGACATAGATTTTAGTCCTGAGAAATATTGTACCTAACTTCAAAATGGATTTTCGTTTTGACATGTGACATTGGGGGGCAGATGGCTACGTTACGGTTGGGCAAGGTTTTGGTCGTGTCAGTCAGAAACACTGGTTAATCACAGGCTGCCCTTATGATTGGTTGGCTGGTATACAATAGAAGGCGCGTGGACTGTGGGCACTGCAAAAAGTCAAACAGAGGTGTAACAGTCCAGCATGTCAGGTGGCACACAGCCACAGGTTTACCTTGGTTAGAGGTGGCCCGGGGTGGCTGCTGACCCAGCTGCTGCGGCTGTTGGAGGCAAATGGTGCTGGAACCCCAACCTGGTGCAGTGGTGGTGTTGCTGCTGGCGGTGGTTAGCTCTGGGCGGGCTACTGGTCCGGTGCACTAGAACCAAGGATTAGCAATCCCTAGCAGTACATGCTGGTCCTGGCAGAGAGTTGTCATGATCGGATGTGGTCGTCCGGCTGTCTTGATCAGTAACTGAAATAGGGAGTGGGTGGGAGCGGAGAGGAGACCTCTCCAGCTGGCGGGTGGCTTTAGCTCATTTCCATAACTCAACAGTTTGGCCAGTTTGTTTCACACTTTGGAAGGGTTGGCATGACATCTGACATGAGCATGAACAAAACAAGCTTGGTCGACAAGTCCATGGGTGCCCTCGCAACAAAGGGCGTACTTTTAGGCATTCACAGCTAGATGTCCATTGGTTCAAACCCCTCCTGGAGTTTCATGAAAGCATGTTCAGATGAGGCAAAGTCATGTTTATTATAATCAGAATAAGTCACACATAAATTGCACCCCCCCCCCCCCCCTTTTTGTCAATTGCAGCATAGAGTGATCTGGGAATAAAAAATTTTCTTCGGAGTGATGTAGAACTGTCACTCCCAAGAAAGCTGCATTGGCTTCTGTAGCACTCCTCTTCTGTGTGCTGGGCTCGGAGTTGTGATGCACACGGTGTGTGCTATTTCCACTATCTGCGTGGCATAGCGCTCTCTCTATCTAGCACTGGCGGGCTGGCTGGGCGAGCGACCGACTAATGGGTTTACCCCTTGGGATGGATAACTATCATGTGCTAATGGCCCGGTGTCGAATGTATGCTTGACACCCTTCTTTCTTACATAACATTGTGCTGCTCACAAAATTAGCTGAGAGCTGTGGTTATATATACAGGAATCATTTACAGATTTCAACCTGAAAGAAAAATTAATTTACAAGAGGCACATAAAACAAAACATTGAACACCTTAGTATGTACAATCACACTTGTGAAGGGTGTATCACTCCTGCTAGCTTCTACCTGCCATGGCTCTGAAGGTGTGGTAAAGTGGCTCTGCCTTTAGCCTTCCTATGGGTCGTACGGCAAGTAGTTTCACATGCGAAATTGTGCTAAGTGGTGCTGACGCTAGGCCTTCCATCACGTAGGCCAGCTTGTATCTACATAATAATTATAATGCAAACACGAGTACACTTTGAATGGACCAAAATTACAAATAAATGGCGTATGGACAACCTATATAAACAAATAAAGCATAGAACCCTGAAAGACATGTACAAAAACACTTGCATGTATTTACAACAACTTCAAACTCCCTTTTGTTTTGTTGGAAAGTTTTGGGTTCAAATCAGGCGCTTGCCTGTATTTATTCTTCTTACCTAACAGGAAGTCCTTGTTTCACTTGGTAAATTCGTCTTGTTTCACTGGTTGATACGGGCTATACTTAGGCTGTCTAACATATCCGGTATAGATATGCACTGTCACTTCGTATTGGTACTGTTTGACTAGAGCATCACGAAAACTCCAATATATGTAGGGGTTTGCGAAGCTTCGCATTTTCAAAGTCAAATTGAAGACTTTTGTAGTGTTGACTTCATCTTCTAATTAAAAAATCTTAGAGCGAAAAGTAAAAGATTTTCACCAAATTTTTTTCCACTGAAAGTAGTATCAACACCAGCCACCAGCAGCCAGTATCATTAATAGGAGTGTAAGGATATTTGAAAATTCAAATAATTGCGAAGAGTAATTTACAAATTATTCATATTCGAACTTTGAATATCTTATGCAAAAATTGTGAATAATTTACATCCCAGTTGCGAGTGGTTGTAGAGCTGTGCCGGCCTTTATGAACTTTGGAAGTTTTCCCCTGTAATGCTGAATGTCGGGGAACAAAAGCCGGAGTGTAAAAGATGCTCAACTTTCACTGTTTTTAAACAAAGTTTATAGTTTTTATTCCAAGCTCCACCCTACTCAGATAACAACCTACAAGCTTGACATTGACAAGGGTTGGTAGCAGCGGAAAAAAGATGGAGGGAGGGACTGTTTTTACAGCTGTGCCCTTTCCTTTGTGTCTTTCTTTCTCCATCTCTGTGTGTCTCTCTTTTGTTAGCGAGCAAGACGTCATGCCAGTTGAGGTGCCTGTAAGCAGCTGTGGAAAACTTTTGTATAGTGGTGTCAAGCCAATCCTCCTAGCCAGTGTTCTGGAGATCAGAGTCACTCACACCAGTGGAAAGACTGCTTAATAGGAGGGTGACCGACAGACCGTAACATAACACAAATACAATGGGGATTTTCTGTCTTGCAAAATTCATGTTTCTTGGACTTCATAATTTTGACATGGCTATTTTGTCTTTATGGTATTATTTTCGTGAGATTTTTCACCCAGCCACACCAGCAAACCAGATGTTGGAAGTCTGGATGATGATCAAGTCTGTATACATTGCTTGTCAATATGCATGATTAATATTTATTTTTGTCCCTTGAAAAACTATCCATACAGGTTAAAATGTTGTTTAGTTTGAATTATGTTTATATTAAACATTTTTTATGATGCTTTTAGTTATAAATTGTTTTCCCACAGGTTATTAAGAGATATTATTATATATAGTATGTTTATTGTATTTTATTACAGATATATTATATAAAGTACTCTGTATACGTAAATTTGGTATATCAGTTTTGTATATTATTTCAAATGAAGTTTCCCCAATATACTGAACATAGCAAGTGTTCCCATTATATTCATTATAAAAAATGTTCTATTATATTTATGATTTCATTTGTAACATTTTCATGTAAAAAATCAATTGTGACATGCGTTTATTTTAAAACTTTGCTGTCCATTAACAAATATTTTTTACCAACCCTCTTGTGTATCAAAGCACTGAAGTTAAAATTATCAATATTAACCTAAATTTTAATTTTTGAAAAGAACTAGGTTTTGAGAGTAGATGTTTTGCAAGTAACAATTATCTTGCAAAACAGTAACATAACGTGTAAACAAACTTAGACATGCTTACTGTTTTCTGAGTTCAGAATTAAGAATTTACATAAATATAGATAAACTTTTTTTTGTCTTTACTTGAACTTACATGGTTTGTTGTATTAGTCTAGTTACTTTTTGGACACTAAATTGAAACAAGTTAAAATTTGCTTTTAATTGTGCTCCACTTCACAAATACCATGTTTCAAGTATTACAGTAACCTAATTTACACTTAAACTGTGCACATCAGTGAATCAGTATTTCACAATCGGCACATCTGTGATTTGGCAGATCAGCACAATTTTGTGAATTTGCACAGTTCTAATTATTTGCTTGACCTTTTATTCCTACAAATTTAAAGACGTTCATTAAAAATTTTATTCAAAAGGTATTAGAGCTGGACCATTTTTGATCACGAAAACTAGTGGTTTTTTGAATGTTTGCCATTTCCCCGGTGGCAAAATCAATGATAAATAGATCCCAGCGGTGATGTTTAGAAATGTGATAAAAACCAGAATTATTAAGAAACACCATTGCACACACATTTATTTTCACAGAAAGAGGACACTTTTTTTGTTTGCAGCCGAAGAAATAGGCATATAAGCCTAAACGTTACATTGCTGTGGTTTTGCACTATCATCACTTTTATTGACATAATACATGGCCATGTATAATGAGTGCATACTTTTTTTTGGTAATTCCAGGAAAATTATAATGCTTTATTTCTGCAAACACATTCAAAAGTATACAATTTCAATATACTGATGAAAGCATGAGACAGCGACCAGGTGGAAAAGAGTATCAAGCGTGGAAGTTGGGCTGACGTACACAACACAGCTGATACCTCTTTTTGGAAGAACTGCATACTTTCTTTGTCAGTACTGAAAGTAGAGCCTTTCTTGCTCTGAGGTCCTAATACCACCACCATCCAGTAAAATTATTATCTAGTCTGACACTGACAAGGGTCTTTGGAGGAGAAAAGCGAAGAGGCCAAATGTTGATAGCCATCCACTGAAATCACTGTATGGTGGTGGCACCAAAGGAGACTGGATATAATATGGAGTATGGTAGTTTTTATAAAGTTTGTAGGTATCTAAATGTATATTAATTCCTTGCATAATTTAATATTCCAGGTTTTCAGCAGTACAAGATTAAGATATGTTTTATTCCATTGCTTAGTGTCTAGTAAGCATCCATTATTTTGGCAGTAACATTACAAATGAGTTGAATAAACTTGAAAAGTTTTGCCTACTATAAATTAATATACATATTTTTAAATCACGCGACTTCAATTTTTCTTCTAAATGCTTTGGTATGATGTAAGCTTCGCTTTGAAAAAAAAGAGACCTTCACACATGCCTAAATATATGTAGCACTTTGTCACTTGGCTGCGGTGGGTTTATACATTGCTGCATTTACACAGTCTGTCTTTACACTTACTGGTTTTGACTTTACGGGTGACAGTGGTTTACGCCTGTTCTAATACTGTCTTTCCATATAAGTCACTGATAACTGGCAACAGCAATTAATGGCTGTTGAATAACTGTGGTTTACACACTGTTCTGTTGAGTGTTTTACAACTAACGCATTCTGTTTATTTACTGTCTTGGGTTTGAGTCTGGGTTTTCCCTGGTTAGTCCCGCTTCCTCAAAGCCGCGTTTTGAAGGTACAGCCATGTGGATCAGGATGTGGGCCGCCATAGTGACTCATTATATCAGCCTGGTTGACAGGCGCCGCGGCAGGCATGGACTGGCATCTCTCACGCCGGCTGGCTGCTGGTTCCTGTGTTCTCGTCCCTGGAAGTGGACAGCTTGGGACCACCAGGCACCGGGGAACAATCAGAAGTCTTATCATCCTGGAGAGAGTGTATCAAGGTGACCGTCAGGGACAGGACGTCACCTTTTTCCACAGCTCCCTTGACTCGGCAGGATTCATCTTCCTGTTTGGAAGATGAAGTGCAGCTGACCTCGGCGCTGTCTGGGATCATGGCCTTGAGTGTGACCACGACCTCCTGGGTTGGCACGGTCTGGGTGGCCGTCTGAGGCGGAGGCTCTTGGGGCTCCTCTACCTCATCGGCACGGCTGGGCACATCCTTCAGTTTGGAAGGCGAAGTGCAGGTGACCTCGGCATCGTCCGACATAGTGGTCTAGGGTGTGACCATGCCCTCCTGGGCTGGCACGGTCTGGGTGGTTATCTGAGGCAGAGGCTCTTGGGGCTCCTCTAACTAGTCAGCTCGGCGGTGCACATCCTCCTGTTCTGGAAGCGAAGTGCAGGCGCTGGCCTCGGCATCGCCTGACGTCGTGGCCTGAGGTGTGACTATGCCTTCCAGGGCTGGCGTAGTCTGTGTGACCATCTGAGGCAGAAGGTCTTATAGCTCCTCTGCCTCATTGGCTCGGTGTGGCTCATCTCTCTCGGGGATGGGGCTGGGTGGTGAAGGTCTCTCATGGGGCTCCGTCACAATAACTTTGATCCAGTACGTGTCATCCATCTACATCTGGTGGCTATCTTCCGAACAAAGTTGGTAGGCATCAAGGGCAGTATCCGGGCAGATATTACTCATCTAAATGCCAGCTGTGGTTCGACCTTGGTTAGAATGGGTTCGTAGCTCCTCTAGTCGGCGTCTAGTCGAGGTTCGGGATCTTGGATGATGAGGAGCTTGACCTCAGGGGTTGTATGCGGAAGAGGGTGGTTCTCTTTTTCTTCTTCATTCTTGGGGCCGGAGTCCGCTTTGTATGTTGACGTTTAGCTCTTTGAGTTCCATTTTTGGTCTCCTGGTGTTGACTTGAGGGAAGTAGTTGTATTTCCACTTAAAGCTGATGGAGTGGGACAGGGAGCGAGGTGGCATTGGCTTAGTTACCCTCCCAGTTAATTGTCACGCCCCCTTTTTTTCCAGTGTGGATGTGGTATTGTCCACAATAAAAAATGTACCACTGCTGTTGCAGCCAGGGTTGCCCCAAGATCATCTGTTTCCCAATGTGTGGGGCTACCAGGAAAGCTACCTGGGTAGTTCTGCAGTGTACCTCGATCATCAGCCTTATTTCTCCTTCTACTTGTAGAAGGTGGTCAGGTTGCGCCATCTGTAACTTTTTCTCTCGGTGGGTGTCAGACGGGCTAGGTGGGGTATAATCAGGTTGCTCTTCTGGACAAAGTAATCTGTGGCTGCCATGTCTAATATCGCAGCGGAAATTTACCTGTTTAGTCCAACGTTTATACATGGCACATATGGGGAATAGCACTCTTTGTTAACGTCTGGAGTGTGATATCTGGAGTTACTCCTTCCCCTGGCGCTAGGTTCTCTGTATCTTTCAGGGTCCGGCAATTTCTGTTGAAATGTTGACCCAAGCAGAACCAGCACTTAGGAAGCGGTCTAGTGTGGCCTGCTCTTTGTAATGCCTCTCTGTATCCCTGATTCTTTCCACTAGCTCTTCTCAATGGTCTGTGGTTTTGGGATTTGTAAGAAGTAACGCAATTTGGGGAGGAGCATGTGTGCAACGTAGTGCACACAGCTCTCCTCATTTTCTCCAGGGAAGATTCGGTGGTACATTTGTACTTCGCATCTAATGTTGATTTTGGCCTCTTCATCAGCATTCTGGGTGTGGCTATGGAACTCCGTGGTCAGTGGGCCTGTACTTCCTCACCCGAAAACTGAGTGGCTAGGTGGGAACATAGTTGTCCCCACTCAGTGATGAAGTCACCGTTCTTCTGCCACCACTCAAGGGCTTTCCCCCTTAACTGTTTATGAGTTTGGGTCACCCATTGCTTACTGGGGATCCTCCTGGTCGTAAGGTTCCTTTTTGCATTCTATAGTGAACATGATCGTGTTTACACGGGGTCTCCCAGCAAATTCTGGGAGTTGGAGCCCGTTGTTACTCTGGGTGGTGTTTGTGCTCTGGCGCCTGCCAGAATTCTCGGGTTGATATTCTGCTGCACGTTGGTATACTTTGCATTTACATACGAGGGCCAATCTCATAATATGTTCATCAGGGCAGTCTATACAGAGATGGTACATCTGCGTGCATAATATGCAGCCTGTTGTTTTTTCTCCTTGCCCCAAGCAAATAAGCCAGGTGCAAAATGCCGACTGGCGGGTTCAGCAGTCCGTACACTGGAACTCCAGTCCATCCGTGTACCTTGGTTTGTCTGCTCAGCCTAAGCAAACATAATGGAAACTTTGCTGACAGTGTGCGCATATAATAAGTTTATCCCTGTGCCAGGGCAGGTGGCTATATGGCACCTTTCGGGAATGTCCTCGGCCACTGTCTCTCTCTTATCGGCCACACTAGCTTGTGTGTCTGACATCTTGGCTATGGTATTTGGATGCCATGGGGTGGTTTCAGATTCCTGAAGTCTTGGTTAATTTGGCTTGACCACTGGCTAGTATCACTGAATCTCAGGGTCATGCTGGCCTAGTTCTACTTCACTATCCTGCCTAGCAAAATTACTGTAGCCCCATGTTGGGCGCCACTATAACTCGTGACGGGTGACGACAGGAGGCAGACGGCGACGTCGTGGTTGGGCAAGGTTTCTGTTGTGTCAATCAGACACGTGTCAATCACAGGTTGACCTTATTACTGGCTGACTGGGCCCCGGCCAGTATACAATACAGGGTGTGTGGCCTGTCGGCACAGCACAAAATCAAACAGAGGTGTAACAGTCTGGCATGTCAGGTGGCGCACAGCTACGGGTTTACCTTGAAGGTGGCCTGGGGTGGCTGCTGACCAAGCTGCAGCATGTGGTTCTATGGTTAGCCCTGGGTGGGCTTCTGTGCCGGCGTCGGTGGAATCAGGGATTAGCAATCCCTAGCGGTACATGTTGGCTGGCGGAAAGTTGTCACGATCGGGTGCGGTCATCTGGCTGTCTTGATCAATGACTGAAATAGAGAGTGCGAGGGAGGTGGGAGGTGAGGCCTCACCAGCTGGCAGGTGGCTTGAATTCGTTCCTGTGGGGATATGCTGCAAAGTGCAGTAGGGGTTGGGTTGCAGGTCCCATTGGCATTGGAGGCTGTAGCTGCCTTCCTTGCCACTTAGTACCACTCCTCTGGGTGTACGGCATAAAGGTAGGTACAAATATTGGCCTCGTCAAAGGGAAGCAGGCCACGATGGTCCCTAAGCTATGTGCAGAACCAAAGTCGCGGTCGAGCTAACCCAGAGCTGTACATGTTACTTCAACCGGCGACAGTTCAGTGCGGTGGTCAGAGAGGGGAGTTTACTCTGAGCATCCAAAAACGATGTTTGGGTGTGAGTCCAAAGGTGGTACCACGCTCGCACTCCCTCCAGCAAAGGTTCAGTGTAGTGGATAGAGTGCAGGCTGGGCTGGTTCACTAGCTGCCTTGTGGGGTGTGTTACAAATTGTTGTGGCTCTAACTTAGTGAACATCAGGTGCACAGTACAGGTGACCATCGACTGGGTGTGGTTTGCGACGTATGTGCATATGGTTAAGAGAGCCTGCAGTCCTACACTAAGTTCGGAAATAGGTTGTCACAGATGCGGTCTCCTGCTTTGCCCTGGTGGGCTGAGCTGCAATTTCGATAAAATCAGTCACCCTTAGAAATTAGTACACAGAGGTTTGAGAAAAATACGTCTTTATTCTGTGAGGAATAAACACAGTGACCCGTACAACCTCCTAAAATTGAGAACTGACCGGAAGTAAAGAACGTAAAACCAGGCGAGGGGCCATGGGTCTGTCCTGAACAAGGCAGATGCTGCAAGGAAGCTATTACAACTACTGTCCCTAACTATCTCAATGCTGGTTGTCCATAAGTGACATTGGGAGCCACTACCTCAGGGGAAGTGGGGTGTTAACACTACCAGAAGAGCAGTGTGGTTGTAGTTAACTAGAAGGGTGTTAGCAGTTCAAGGGGTCGAAGACTTCTTGGGGGGGAGGGGGTGTTGTTCTGGTGAACGTCTGGTAGAGAGCTTCTGGTAAGTCTGGAGGACGTATCAGCAGAGAGCCCAATCACACGAGGTGGTGGAGCGAGATGCTGAAGAACAACTGACGTTCCTTGGCGGTGCAAGGCCTTATATTCTACCTACCCGCACTTGTCTGGGGTGTGGGGGGTGCCGGCGGTAATGAGCTCCACCTCTGAGTGGAGCTGCACTCTCTAGTGCCATCCCTCGGCTTATGGCTGAAGTACGTCCCTTGGTAATGTGGTCTTGATAGCTTGGCCAGTTTCCTTCACACTACGAGGATGGATGGAGGGGAAGGTTGCAGTGACATCTGATGCAAAGGTCAACAAAACAATCTTGGTCGATGAGTCCATGGGTGCCCCCGCAACAAGGAGCGTAATTGTAGGCACTTGCAGCTAGATGTTTAGTGGTTTAAACTCCACCTTGTGTTACATGAAGGCACGTTCTGATGAGGCAAAGTCGTGTTTATTATAGTCAGAATAAGCATCATGAGTCAGTTTAAACCAACAACCTAAATATGTCAACTTATTCAAGTCAATTTATGATAAAATATTCATTTTAATTCAAAACTTCAATTTTTGAAATTGAACGAAATTTAGTTTTTATTTATTTTAATGTTTTCATTCAATGTTCCTTTGTTGGCCAAGTCATGCTCAATCCCTTGGTTAAAATTTACCACAACTAATTTGTTTAGAATATTTGATGGATTGCACAAAGTAACACGAATAACACCAGATTGAAAATCATCACAAAAACAATCTTTATTACACATCAGCCATCTTGTTACAACAGCACCACCAACATTACAAAAATAAAAACAAACAAATACAATACAGTCGCAGTCACCAGCAACCTACTAGGCACAAAATATCCCAAACATACCGCCCATCAGAAAATCGTAAATTTTCCAACTGAGACCAACACTACAATAATTAACACACTAAGACATCAGGTAAGAAACAACAACAACAACAACTACTTCTTTATAATAGCAAAAGTAAATGTGACTAATACAAATTCTCAACAACAAAGAACAATGTCACAAACACAACAAAAGGGTAATCAACAAAACAATAAATTTTTGCCAACAAGTCAATTGCCCTCATCAGTGGGGTATGGAGATATTTTTGTAACTGGTCTTACAAGTTCACAATTCAGAGTTCTCACAGTCACCACTCTTACTATACCATCTTTACCCAGATGAAGCTTCACAATCCTGGCCATCTTCTACCTCAATGGGGGCAGATTACTATCTTTCACTAGCACCAAAGCATCTGGTTTCAAGTTGGGTACTGCATCACTCCACTTAGTTCTCTGATGCATAATATGGAGATATTTCAAACTCCAACGTTTCCAAATACTTTGCTTCGGCTTGGTGACCAGTTGCCAATGACCCAGACGGTTGTCTACAACATGGCTCAAGTCTTGCTCAGGCAGACCGACAGGGGGTGCACACACTAGAAAATATCCTGAGTAAGGACATCAAATTCTGATGGGTCTGATGACAAGGGACACAAAGGTCTGAAGTTCAGCCCCACAGAGATTTCAGCAAAAAGGGTCATAATCTCTTCAAATGTAAGTATTTACTCTCCGATGACCCGCTTCATGTGGAGTTTGACCGATTTCACAGCTGCCTACCACAGGCCTCCAAAATGAGGTGCAGCTGGCGGGTTGAAATGCCAAACAATGTTGAGCTCATGTAAGTGGTTCTTCAAACTCTGCCATGAGTGTTCAGTGAAGAGTGATCGATGAACTTCCTTCAAGTGTCTACTTACCCCAATGAAGCTGATGCCTTGATTTGACAGTATGTCTGACGGGGTTCCACTCACCGACACAAATTGCTTAAGGGCAGCCAAGAAGGCTTTGGTACACAGTGATGATACAGCTTCCAGATGGACAGCCTTCGTCGACATATACACAAAAATACAGAGGTAACTTTTGTCCACTGGAGCCTTCTGTGTTTTTGTCTGGTTTGTTGCGAATGACCCTGCAAAATCGACGCCAACTTTCAAAAAGAGATACACTTGTGAGAATCTCACAGCAGGGAGATCAACCATAAGAGGGGTGGAGGTTTTTGCTGACAATCTGAAACACCTAACACACCGGTGCACACAATGTTGAATGATCTGGCGAACATTCAACATCGAAAATTGCTTCTGGATAAGGGAATGTACTGCGTGGAGACCTGCATGGAGGTACTTATCATGGTAATGTTTCACAATTAACATGGATAGATGACATTTTCCTGGAAGGAGTATTGGGTGTATACTCTCTTCCGGCAACGCTGAGTGCTGCAAGCGGCCGTCCACCCTGATGACACCTAGAGGATCAAGGAAAGGATGCAATTTCCTTAGCTTTCTGGAGCACCCTTTACTACAGAGTAACTTTAAGTCCTCTGAAAGAATGTCGTGTTGCACCACTTGAACCCAAAACATCAATGCTGCCTTTAATTCTTCAGCACTCAACCACATCGATTCACTATGAGGTTGTTTCATAAATGCTGTTTGAGCTCTAAGCATCCATGCTGTTACCCTCTTGAGTCTTGAGAGTGATGAAAAGCCT
This sequence comes from Dryococelus australis, assembly GCA_029891345.1. NCBI lineage: Eukaryota > Metazoa > Arthropoda > Insecta > Phasmatodea > Phasmatidae > Dryococelus > Dryococelus australis. The sequence goes on along the minus strand of CM057009.1, from coordinate 136,631,426 downwards.
TCTAGCAATGTCCACAGGGTACCATCACTTTCTTGGACTGCTAGTGTTTGTGCTCTCTGAGGTTTACATTCAGGCATATCCTTCAGATCAGGCATCTTGAACTCATTCACCAGCTACATGTTTTCAGAATCCGTCAACCATTCAGGTCCATGGAACCACACAGAACTGTTCACCAGCTTGTCAGGAAACACACTGTGCGATCCAAGGTCTGCTGGGTTACAGGTTGATGGGACATAATGCCACGACCTAGGTGGCACAATTTGTTGAATTTCAGTGACTCTATTAGCGACGAAGCCATGACAGGACAGTGGAAGAATCTGACCACATGTACACACTGAAGGGATAAGCCCTTTCGCTGAACATTTTGTTCACCCACTGCCACAATCTTGAGAAAAGCAAGGCACCTGACAATTCAAGCCTCGGAATTGATAGTGTCTTCAATGGTGCAACCTTTGATTTAGCTGTGATCAGGAAAGTTGACACAACTCCACTGTTGTTGACAATGCAAGCATAAATCACAGCAGCATACGTCTTCTCAGAAGCATCGCAGAACCCATGAATTTCAATATTGCAGGCACTAGTCCACTCAATGTGTTGCGGGATTCTCACCTTGGTCAGAGCACCCAGTGTCTTCTTGAAATATAACCACTGCTCAGCAATATCTATAGGAAAAGGTTGATCCCACTCTAACCCCATCGTCCACAGTGTCTGCAACAAGATTATTCCCCACACAACAACTGGGGCTACCCACCCACATGGGTCGTAAAGACGGGCAATAGTTGACAAGATATCCCGTTGGTTATTGACAATTGGGGTACACTGACATGGTATGTGAAATCATCAGTCTCTGGACATGAGTGTACACCAAGCACTTTGATAGCCGGACTGGTCTCTTGATCAAGGCTCTTCAAAACTAACTCGCTGTGATGTAGGCACATACTCAAGTACAGTGGTGCAGCTGGAGGACCACTTTTGAAGCTCAAATCCTCCTTGTTGAAGAAGTGACACAAGTTCAGTTTCAGTTTGATTGCTTCTTCCGAGTCAGCCCATGTAACCACGTCTTCAATAAAAATGTTTCGCAAGAGTACCTGAGCTCCTGCGGAAAGTTTTGATCTTCATCAGTAGCTAACTGCCTTAATTTTTTCAGTGCTTGATAAGATGATGCCAGTCCATATATAACAGTGTTGAGTCTATATACCTGCACATCTTCTTCAGCTGACGGTCGCCACAGAATACACTGATATTTGCAGTCATCAGAATGTATCCGTATTTGTCTATACATCTTACAGATATCAGCAGTAAAGACAACATGTACTGTTCGGAAGTTCACAATAATCTCACAGATGTCCTTCTGCAATTTCTGCCCGTGTGGAGCACATCATTTAATGAGACACCATTTGAAGTTGTTGATGAGCCATCAAAAACGACACACCTCTTTAATGATAGCATGGTGAGGAATAACATATGCTACCTCCGAGATGTCTGGTGCACCCAAACAATTGTTACTTGGCTTGCCACCAGAGGGCCGAGCAACTGAGATGCGTGTCATGTGGGCCAGTTCTTCATATTCCTTGAGAAACGGGTGGTATGCGGTTGCAAGCTCCGGTGACTTAGTGAATTTCTTCTCCAGATGTTTATACCTTAAACGTACCAGTTGTAGCGACTCTCCTAACTCAAGCTGATTTTGTTTGAACAGCAGTTGCAACACACATCTACCACCTATGTCTCGTGTGTGTGTTTTGTTGTAATGCTCTTCACATTTTTCCTCATCAGTAGACAACACCTTTGGTGTCTGCACCTCTTCAACCTCCCAGAATCGTTGTAGTAGTACATCCAGACTATTGTCTCTCATCAAGAATGACACATCCGGACTCCTCGCTGATTCACATGCAACCCTGCCACCCACAATCCAGCCAAACACTGTGCGAAAAGCATTGGGCTCACCTAAAATTTTCCTGCCAGTAATAGCATCACTCGGCTACCAACAAGATGTCAATAGGCCCAGGAACAATGAAGCTTGGATCAGCTAGCTTCAAATCCTTCAAATGACTTATGGTACTGTGAGCAACCCTTGACACAGGCACTGGATGAGTGATTGTAGCTCTAACGTCAAAATATATGTCCTGAGAGTCAATAGGTTTAACACAACAATAAAGAACTCCTCTTGACCCTGACACAGGAGTTTGCCCAACCCCAGTTAAGTATACTTGTTCAAGGTGGCATTGTAGGCCTAACCGCTAGACACATATATCAGTTATGAAAGAGACTTGTGATGCACTATCCACCAAGGCTCTTAATATCTGAAAAAGTCCACTACTATCTCTCACTTGGACCAGAGCTGTCAAGAGCAAAATTGTAATTTGCATTTCAGTCTCATTAGACAAATGTAACATTTGGACCTTGGTTATAGCACTCTCAAGAGAAGAACCATCAGGTTTTGCCTTTTCTGTGTCTACACTCTAACTACATGATGAGCTATGAGAAAAGTGCAGCAACAAGTGGTGCCTCTTTTGACATGGTCTACAAGTGAATTTAGACATACATTTTTGTGCACTGTGATTGGGTTTTAAACAACTGAAACACTTGGATTGTTCTTTCACAAACTTGACTTTATCCGGAATAGATTTTGTCAAGAATTGCTCACATTTACTCAATGGATGTTTCTCCTTACATACTAGAAACACTGTATAATTTTCTACTGTAACAAGTAAAGTGCTTCTACTATGACCTTGTTTTGAATTGCCCTTCATACTGGGTGCTGAAAACTTATTCTTTACAAATGTACTACAGTTGCCTGAGGCATTAAGGTTGTTCACCAATTGAACATTCTCATTTGCCCCACCATATTGTTCTAGGAACATCAACAAATGGTCACAAGTTGGCAGGTCCTGGTCTACGGATAATTAAAACTCTTGGCGAAGAGAAAAATCTATCTTTTCAAGAAGAATGTTCAAGAGCAAAAAACTTCATTCAGAAACTGGAAAGTTTTCAGCACACAGAGGATTTAAGTTTTCACGCACTACACTAATAAAGCGTGACAAAGATTCTGGAGAATTGGTACACATATTCGGGAGGTGCAATATTTTTTGAACATGCAGTGTAGCAGTAACGCACAAGTTTTTGTACCGCTTTTCCAGCAATGATCAGACAACACTGTAGTTCTCATTCGTGATTGGTAGAGTACTTACAATTTCCTTAGGCTCATCCTTTAGACATCCAATCACATAATGTAGTTTCTGAACATCAGAAAGCGATATATCTTGATGCACCATGGATTTGAAGAGCTCGGCGATTGCTGCCCACTCAGCGCAGTTGCCTGAAAACACTGGAAGCGGTAGAGTCGGCAGCACTGCACACGTAACGATAACTGGACCCCGCCAGGTTATGTCCGGTATCTTTATAGTACATATATTATATTGGATGCGCAAAAGTCGGAAAACCTTTTCAAAGTTCACGAACGCATCCTTAATGTTGTTTAAGAGATCTCGATTCAGGTTTTGGCAGGACAGCACACAAGGCAAAATAGTTTGTTAACAACTTGTCCCATTTTGCAGCTACTTCATCAAAAGCCACCACTAACTCATCAAGTTTCTCTGCATCTTGCACCACTGCATTTAACAACTCATTTGCTTCTTCCATTTTAGCTACATGCCAAACACTGTGCGACGTTTGAAACAGATACATTTTCCTGATGTATCTGTTTCGGGACTTCATTGTACCTGACTGCATTGTAGACAATGAAGTCAGGTTATTACTTTCTTTAGGAACAAAAATTACCGTATTTTGGTCTGTATATGCCGCACATTAAAACAAAAAGTAAAATAAGAACAAATACCATATTTACTCTTGTACAGCACACCCATTTTCCCCAAAATAAAGGAAACAATTTCTGGGGTGCACACTATACATGGAAAAAAAGGAGGAGGGGGGAGCGGCAGCCATAAATTGTCCGGGGATTTTGAGGGAAGTGGCGAGACTGTCTGTTGTCTCATCTCTTGCTCTTATATTTTTCCTCTCCCTTCTCTCTCAGCGACCCTTCAGATATGTGTAGGTCGACACCCCTCCCCCCCCCCAATCCTATGACCTAACGACATCCTGTCACGCCACAAATAAGAGCTGTGACATATTTAACCCCCCCCCCCCCCCCAAATAACATCTCGATGTTGCTGATCAATAATTCTGCCAAACCCTCTTTGTTTCCATGGCAGAGTTTAACAAACCATATCCAGTTGGGGGGGGGGGGGGGGGGGGACAAGACTTTTTTTTTTTTTTTTTTAAAGATAATGGTAGTGTGACATTCTAGAATGGCAAAAAAAAAGAGAGCAGGTCACTGCTAAAAGGAGAAAGGAGAAAAAAAAAAACAAAGCTGGAAACGTTGAATAGTAGGAACAGAAGGATTCAGAATTCTTTTTTATTTTGGTTTTTTGCACCCAAATTATTTAATTAAACTATTTTCCAAACATATCACAATCACCACACATTAATGTAAAAAATAATAATTTGTTCCATACTTACTAACAGGGTGCTACAAATCTTTGGTGCAATTTTATTTTTTATTTTTTTTTTCCCCTGGAACTTGCCAAAATCATGGTGTACACTATAAACACGAGTAAATATGGTACGTGTCGCTCAAAATAGTTGCACCTAACATCACTTGTATTTCAAAGCAAATGATTTCACCTGAAAATGTTATGCAAAACATTTCAACGAGGAATTATCATTTGTAAAGATGTTTTCAATTGTGTTTAACGGTTGTTTTATCCGGTAAGGTTGGTGTTTCATTGTATCTGGCGTAAAATTAACATGATTTTAAAAGTTGATATTTATTTAACTCAAAGGGCAACATCCTCGCGAATAAAATTATATGCCCAAAAGCATATACTCTACCACTTGTCAGCAAAAAAATTGTTTGAACATCGAACAACTTGTATTATAAGTGTTCACTTTCAGTAACGTCTTGCAGGGAAATTGGAGGATTTATATAAATTTATTTATATACACATGCATCTTTGAATAAACCGATAATATGTAAGTGCCTATTCGACACCTTATGCCATCTAACAATGGGTTTGGTAAGCACCACGACGAGTGCAGTGTAACTCATGACAGGGAAAATCAGCGGACATGGTTTTGAATGATTAATTATTAAAGACTGTGAAGAAATCAATTATAATTGCCTCATTTGTGTCTCAAAATTACAAGTTTTCTTTGCAGTATAATATGATTAATTACTTTAAAAGACAGACATTTGCCACGCGTACAAGATGTCGCCAACAGGTAGCAGCAAGGAGAGGTCATCCTCCCACTGCCCCCCACCCCCCCTCGTAAACCAAGACATGACACTGCCCGATCGATAACTTCTCCATGCACTCTTAGCTGATAGTGAGTGTGGGACATTTAAAATTTGACTTGCATTTGGTGTCATATTATTTGCATTTTCGGAGGGTTTGAATGTTTTAGGTCAGCTTGAATTTTTTGTCGGATTACAATAAATTATATACAGTAATTGAAGATATTATTATCTGTATTTAAATGAGTCTAGGAGAAATGTTTTTAATGCATTATTAACAGTAATACTTTTTCTAAAATTCAGTGCGAAGGGTATTGGCATCGATTTTATATATATATATATATATATATATATATATATATATATATATATATATATATATATATTTACCTACACATTCAGACATAATGTTAAAAAAAAACTACTTCCTCCTGTACCTCTCAGTAGTCCATCTATCTTACCAGTTCGTTACGTAAGTTCATAGAATGTTCAGGGCAAGTACACTAGGAAAGGTAGAAGAAAACATATTATGAAAAATCACAGCCCTGCGAAATGGCATTCTTTGTCGCAGTTGCCCTGCAAAACTGCATTCTTCTTGCAGTTGCATCTTCAAGCATAACCCTTGAAAACGTATAAAATTAATTACTGGTGTACCTACACATTAATTATTATTAAAATCTAAAATTAGCTAACAGTCCTGTGAACGAAGGCTAAATCTAACATGTTAACTATGGAAGTCTCTGTCTTCTCCTATCACGCGCACTGTGGTGAGTGTTTATACGTGATACACTTGTAGAAATTAACTGCACAGTGGCGATTGTCTCTAAGTAATTCTACGTAATTACGTGGGCTATCGGCCACTAATTATTAGGAGCCTTTTATCACTGGCGAAGAGAAAAACATCTATTTAATACTGTTCTGTTTCCATCACTGACAGCAAAATGACTGCTATTTTCACAAGTTCTGTCCACACCAAATCGAGTGTCGAATAACTGTTTATTTACTTCTCTCTCACCGGCCTCTTTGATTTCTCTGTTTACTGACAGCTTGGGAAGGCATTTACGCTGATACACACTTAATTTAAATCTAGCCTAATTTGTGACTGTTCCTCGGTTTCACTATCTTTAACTGGCCGCTAGTTTAAATTACACTTCGCAGGTCTGTAACAAGTTTGGTTCTGTGTTACGTAGTAGTCTACGACTACGTGTGTACAATTTTGTTTTTCATCGCACTTTCACTTACTTGGTTTCTGTGGGTGTGGGAAGCTGACCTTCCTCTTGGGCGTAGCTCGGCGTGCAGCGGGTACGATCACGTGTACCTTGACGTGGGTCGCCAGTGACTCTCGATACCGGCCAGGCGCAGAGTCGGCCTTGGCGGCACGAGGTGGCATCAGGCGTCGTGGCACCTGCTTCAGCCGGAACAGAGGGTGAGGGCACAGTTACTAGGAACATAGTGGCAGTGCGGGGGAGTGATCCCAGGTCCTCCACCCTGACTGCACAGGTTCCTACCCGTAGGATAGTACATTTCTCTGCTGTTGCAGTAGGAAACCGCTCTCCACCTTGCCGACGTGAGCATCCCGCTGTGGGGCCGGGTAGTTGGAAGCATCAATGTTCTCGATGTCCAGGTCCCGCGACGAGACAGTGGGAGGGAGAGGGCTCTCGACCTCCATTGCGGGCATTTCTCCAGCTGAGAGGTAGTGGGAGGCGTCGACAGTCTCGGCGCCTGTAGTGGTAGCACCAGGAAGCCGCAGATCACTGCGCTCAACCTTAGCTACAGGTGGTGCATCTCGCTGTGGCCGTGGGGCCCGGTAGTTGGAGGCATCGACGGTCTTGATGTCCAGGTCCTTGGCAAGGCAGTGTGAGGGAAAGAGATCTTGACCTCAACTGCGGGAGTTGCACCAGTTGTCAGGTACTCGGAGGCCTCGACGGTCTGTGTCTCTTCTATATCGGTGGCCGATTGAGCAAGAGACAGATCAGGTCTCTCATCCTCAATGGCACCAATGGGTTGTGAGCTCGTCCAGTGGTCTAGTGGCGTCGATAGGCACTTCCCTGTCGGAGCTCGAGATCGCCTTCGTAGAAGGTGGAATGGCCTTGATCTCAGGCTGGAGTTATACCGGGTGTGGGGGTAGGTGTCCAGGGTGGTTCTATCCTCCTCACTGATGGTGTTTCTGACATTTCGCTGATGAAACTATACCAGTGGGGTGTATGGCGGCCTACGCTGTCTCCACCATAACACTTTGGAGCAGCTAGGTGCTCCGTCGCGTCATGCTACGCCTTTGTCCGCGTAGCTGCGTTGCATGGAGGGCAGTGCTTACGCTAACTGCTCCTTGGAATATTTCCCCATCCGGCCTCCATGGTGGCACGTAGCTGGATGCTTGTTCAATGTGGACAGGTCTTACTTCGAGTGGCCTCATGAGTTCTGGAGCGGCCCTTGGGGATTGTGGTTTATCCTCACTGTCGGAGTCTCCTGGTGTTTCCCCTACATCATCAGTGTGCTCTTCTCATGGCATGTCCCCCGGATAGAGACATATTTGCCCTCTTGTGGCTTTCCGTATTATTCCCCCAACGTCTTCCACCCAGTATACATGGTCCCTCTTTCCAACAATCCAGTAAGGCCCATCCCATTTGTCAGCTAGGCCAGCACTAAACTGATTGCTGGCCTTGGTGAGGGGATGTGTTCTGAGTAACACAGTTTCCCCGAGGCTGAACTCGTGTAACCCCGTCTTGGGCTGTGGGTATTTTTTATGGATATACTCATCCTGGGCTTTCTGGGCAGTGGTAGTGTGAGCCAATGGGTTAGTCGGACGTTCTCGGGCTGAGGCATGGTGGTGGGTTCACTGTCCCATTGCCAGTCACCTGGTCGGTCTGCGAAGGGTCTGTCCCAGGAGGAGTGTACTTGGACTGGTGTCCACCACTTCGTTAGTTCAACGACGTAGGGCAAACAAGATAGTGGGAATATGTTTGTCCTAGTGTCGGTGGTCGTTTCCCACACTGATACGGAGGCATTTCTTAATCTCTTAATTCCTCCGTTCAGTGGGGTTAGCCTGAGGGTGGGAGGGTGGTGTCATCCACGTTTTGACTCCCCATCCCTGGCATGCTGAATATCATTGGAGACTTGTGAACTGAGTGCCGTTATCAGTCAGGATCTCATTCGGGTATCCCCAACGTGCGAAAATTTCGGCTTCCATTTTGCGCACTATGGGGGTTGTTTCCTGGCTGGGCAGAGGGAAGGCTTCCATCCACATGGAGAACAAATTGGTCACGACTAAGAGATAGCGGTTTCCCTTGGTGGTCCTTCGGTATGGTCCCATTAGATCGGCAACTATATGTGTCCATGCCAATATGGGTCTCCATGGTCGTGCAGTGGGAAGAGGGACTGGTAGGCATTGCCGCGGCAACACGTCATGCAGTTACTGATGTACTGTCAGACAATGTGGCTCATTCCATCCCAACTATAGCGAATCCCGATGTCTAGCAGGGTTTCTCGGGTGCCTGGATGTCCGGCATGGGGGTGGTCGTGGTGGTGGCGGCAAATGTCTGCTCACAGTTGCTGGGTACCCAGATTTTCCACCGAGCATTAGGCTGAACATTTTGCATCCACACGACATCATCCCAGGCTTCGAAGCGCTATGGATGCTCTTGCAGGAGCCGGTGTACATTGGAGTCCTAGTGTTGGCTTATAGAGATTTGAAACCGGGTAATTTGTAATTGGAGGAGACGGATCTGCTCATCAGGGCTTCGTTCCACTTGAGGGAGGAGGGACATCTTATGTCCTTCCCCTTCCTCGGATTTCTCCTCCAGTGTAGGAAAGCGGGACAGGGCGTCGGGGAGGTCATTCGTTTTGCCTGGCAGTGCTGTACCTCTAAGTCGAATACTGTGAGAAACATATCCCACTGACCGAGCTTGGCTTTGCTGTTTTGTGACTCATGCAGCCATTGGAGGACTTTTAAGTCCGTTCGCAAGATGAAATGCTGGTCGTATAGATAGTATCTGTACTTTCGCACTGCCCAGATGACGGCTAGGCATTCCTGTTCGTTTATTTGATAACGTTGCTCCGTTTCATTGAGGCGGGTGGAGGCATACGCTATCACACAGGATTGGTTATGGCTGCCCAGCTGGTAGAGGATGGCTCCCAATCCGTTCTGGCACGCGTCTGTTTGTAGGATCAATGGTTGATCTCCTTGCGGTCAGTGTAGCTGCCATATGTTCCCGAAGCTTGTTTTCAGGTCGTGGAAGGCTTACTGTTGCTCCTGTCCCCATCGCCAACGTGTGTCTTTTTCCAGCGTAGCCAGTTGCACAGACCCAGACACCGCCATAGCCGTTGTTTATTGGCCGGTTCGTCTACATTTTCAATGGCTCATATGGAATTTTGATGCTGGAAGTTTCCCTCTGGTGACACGACATGTCCCAGGTACTAGATGGAGGACTTGCCGAAATAACTCTTGGAGAGCTTGCAAGTCATCCCGTATTTTTCCAAGCATTCTAGTACCCGCTGCAGATGCTCGAGGTGCTCCTCCCAGATGTTTTGAGTATACGATTACGTGATCGAGGTATGCAAAGCAAAACTCTTCGATATACCCGGACAAAACCTCTGTGGACATTAGGCATTGGAAGGTGGCTGGGGCATTCTTTAACCTGAGCAGCATCACTCGGAATTGTAAGGTTTCACCCTCTGGTGTGGTAAATGCTGTATATTTCGTGGCTATCGGGGTGTACCGCAATTTGCCAGTATCTGGATTCCATATCCAAGGCGCTGAAGATCGTGGCATTGCCAATGTCCCGCAGGGTATGGGTAAGGTCCATGGCTGGGGGAGCAATAGGGTGCATTAGCTCGTTTAGGACCTTATAATATACGCAGAAGAGCAGCTTTCCGTCCTTCTTGGGTACTAGAACCACGTGGGAGTTGTAGGGTGAATTCGAGGGTTCTACAATCCCCCGGGTCCTTCATTTTGTTTACCTGGTCCATTATCAGGTTGCGTCAGCGACCCGATATGGTCAATTATAAACAGGTGTGTTAGTTGTTGTTCAGATCTCGTGTTGGATGGATTGAGTTTGGCGCAACAACCCACCCTGTTTGAAAGTATTGGCGTGTTTGTTTATTACCTGCTGCAATTGGTTCAACTTGGATTCACTGAGCTCCCAATTCACCATTATCCTTTTGTGCTTGCCCATGTAGGCCCGCCGTTGTCCATGGTCAACAATGCACTGATGCTGCCTAAGCCATGGGCAGCCGAGTATAACTGCTTCTGACAATGTGGATGAGACTACAAATCGGAGGGAGCTGCAAGCCGATGTATGTTCACCTGTACCGTGGTATGACCGTCTACCTGTAAGGTTGCGTTAGGTTGAGCCTTTCTGACAGGTTTGGTTTGCGGGCACATGCTGGCTAATTGCTCTGATGTGAGTACATCGCTTCTAATGAAGTTCGCTGCAGCAACGGAATCAAGCAGCGCCAAGTCTGTCACCATTTATTTCTACTTCAATGTGGGGAGCTATGGGCAGGGTCAGATCCTCGTTCAAGCCCTGGATTCTGGGTCCTTGTGGTCCAGTAATGGCCGCCAGCTTCGCGCCCCGGCAGCGGGGTATCCCAACTTGCTAATGGGAGTCTGTCTTTCTGTAGTCCTAGCAGTTGAGGGGGCTGACATCTGATCGGATTTGGATGGCGGTACAGCTGACCTGGCTGGCTTGCGGGGACAGTCCTTGTTCCAATGACTACCAGGACAGAACCAACACTTGGCACGATGGTCGTGCATGTCTGAGGTGCTGGCCATACCAGTGAGACTCGACCGGCGGCGCTTGTTGATCCGGGGTTTTCACAGATAGTGGCATTTCTATACTAGCCTGCACCACAAAGTTTTGTTCGGCTTCTCATGCCCTCTTGACTAGTTTGTCGATAGCTGTTGGCTGGGCTGTGAGAAGGATGTTCCTCAGACTGGGTAACAGCATCCTTAATATTGAACGAATGGCCATGACTTCCGAAAACTCCAGGAATACGCGCCGGAACATTTGTACTTTTAGACGTATGAAAATTTCAGCCTCATCTGTGTCTGACTGTAGAACTGGGTTGTTAAATGCGCTAGCAACTCCTCACCGGTGAATTCTGATGTGATTGCAGAACTGCTTCAAGTCCGTAAGAAAGCCCCCATATTTCTCCCACCAAGTTAGCGCTACACCTTTCAGGTATAATTGGGCTTTGTCTACCCATTGTTTTGGAGGTAAGTGGGTGTCCCGGAATTCTTTCTCACACTCGTTGGTAAATGCTACCGGGTTATCGTGCGGCCGACCGGCAAAGTCTGTGATCTGTATGTCATCATCGCATCTGGTTGCTGGGTGGCCGGGTGCTGTCTCAGGTTGTATATAGATCTGGGACGGTCTCGATCATCAGAAGTAGGGGACGTGTTTCTTCTACATTTCTCACATTGGTATGCCATACCTGGTATAGCGATGCGCTAGTCAGGCCATCCTATGAACAGGTTATGGAAGGGCTCGCTACACGTAGTGCATCTGACCCGGTTAATGACCAGGTCGGGGCTAGTCACATTGCTACAAAAGCTTGTAGGGTGTTGCTGACAGTCTTCACAACGGTATTCGAGACTTCCGGTGTCTCCTTTTGTCAACTTATGCAGAGGTGATGGAATGACTTCAAACAACACATGCAGTCAATTTGGTATGTGTCTATACCTTGACATTCAGTATGGCTACATTTTGGGTCTTAAGTGTCTGATCCAGAGTCATTGGTAATGTCTGACTCAGCACTGGCCTCTGGATTCGACATGGCTATCGTTTCTTGGGCGTCACGGGGTTATTATTGGAACCCCCCCAAGTCCGGTGGGTTATTCCGGTAGACTCTCAGGTCTTCCTGAACTCAGTTAACTAGCTGATGCCCCACGTTCGGCACCACAAAACCATTTGATGCATGTCCGATCAGCTAAGGCTGGATCACGGTCGTGTGGCATTGGTTGCACTTCGGTCAGTTGTGCGTATGGGTTGACTTATGCTTATTTATGGCTGCATATAGCGGTCAGGCATGTGGCCTAACGGGTTGGTACGAAGTTCTCGACTTTACAGGTCACGAGTACCTTGGATTGGTCTGGCTTGTGACTCGTTTCGGAGCTAGTTGTAGTCGACGACAGGCGGGAGGTGCTAGGGGTTAACGCCTTGTCAGTTCACGGGTGAGGGGTAGCGGGATATAGCTGATTAAATTGCTTGTCCTTGGCTCGGGCGGTAGCAAGGGCACGACGTGACACAACACAGAAATCACCATTCCAGTCCTCGGATGCCCTGCTCCAGAAGTTACTGTTGTAGACGCCTAGCCGGTTCTTGGTCTGATTCAGTAACTCTCTTACCACTGGATGGCAGGTCGGATGCGTATGCAGCGGTCCTGACAGGAAAGTTGCTGGATTAATTTCAGTCGACGTAGGTAGTGCCAGTTACTGGAGTAAGGCAGCACGATCTCGTTCGGCTTGTCGACTAGCTGTGAGTGGGGCGAAACCAGCCAGCTGTCGAAGCAAGGCGTACAACTCTTTGCTCCTCTCTCCTGGTGCCATGCCTTACCTTAAATGGCATAGAGCAGGTTTAACTACTGAGAACTTTGAAAGGAGCACCATGAATGTGGATAGTCCTAGGTTAGTGTTGCCTGGCAACAGTCTTGCAAGCGCGAGCTCCGGTGCTTCAGACGATCCCCCACTGTTTGGACTGATCAGAATCGTTGGAGCAGTGTGGGTTACCAAGACTATCACTGGATGTGCAATCCCAACCAAGGCCAGGCCATAGCACCAAAGCAAATACCCCCGCCAGCACCCAGATGCTCCGGTAAGGATTCAACTTTGATGTGCCATCTCTCCCCGATTGAGAAGTGTTGCTAGTTGTCGTGGCTCCTATATTCTACTCCTCCAGTACCTGTATACTTGGTAGGAATAAAATAGCTGGCCGTCTAATTGGTGTGTATTCAACTAGGAGCCACCTGAGGGGGTCTTTCCTGTTGTAGCTAATTTCGTAATAAGAATAATTTCGGTTTCCGCTCGGCGGTACTCAGCTCGAGGTTCTCCCAGTAGTTGGTGACAGATTACTCTATGAATGAGACTCAAAAGTAAGAGAAACAAATCCGTGTTTATTAAAAACTTATTAAATACGGTGACACGTGCTCTCCTGCCAGGCAGACCGGTAGCCAGGTGTAAGTGACCTGGTCCTAAGCTAGTTGGGGAAGTGAAGTGAAAACTGTCGAAAATTACTTAGATACAAAACCTCTGTCTAAATGGGGGTGTCTGTAAGAGATAAATAAAATTACGTGTGGTATGTACTGTAGCTACAGAAGCTTCTGGTAGCTATTGGCATCGCTGGAGCATCCGGTAGTGGGGCTGCAGAGTTCTTATGGCGACGTCAAGGATGGCAGCCTCTGGTAGATACTGAAGACTGTTAGGTCGTTAGCGACAGCCACTAAAAGGGCTTGTTGAATGTCTCGTAGTAGTCTAGACTCCAGCACCCAGGTGCTCGGAGAAGACTGCAGGAACAACTTACAAGGTCCGCCGCACACTGCCTTATATAGCAGGGCAGCACGTGTTGTGGCGGCCGCAGGGGAGGGCATGTGGCATCTCTCAGGTGCGAGGCCAGAGTGGGGGTAGCACCCTCTGGTCATCTCTCTGCCTTCGCGTATCCTCGGTGGCGCTAGTGTATGGCGCGAGGCGACTGACGGCTTGTAGGCTCTCAGAGCAAGGGGGGAGGGGGAATGACGCGCCGCTGTCTTTCGTAACCACTCGTATCCATGTGTCCTGCCGCCCTCCAGGATTGTGGCAGATCATTATTTCCATGTATGAAATGGCGCGGAGTTTGAACCTCACGTGTGTAGAAGTGGTACACTAGGGTTGCAGTAAGATGAGTCGTAATCATTTGTAGTTAATTGGTATAAACAGCACGCGTCAATTTCAATACAGATATATATATATATATACATATATTATTTTACTACTCAAAATATGAAACACTTACCTATGAGACTTGGTGGAGTAGGTCCACACAGAACATATAAGCAGTTGGCACATATGTTGCCATGACTGTAAGGGTTAAAGCTTTCTTGACCACGCTTGTTACTGAATGAACCTTTGATCTGAAACAAGCACACAGTAAATAAATCGCTACCACAGTTGTATTGTTAACTATCATAATTTTTTTCTGATAAGCATACATTGAAATCATATTACATATGGATACATGGAACAGAAACTTATTAATAGCAAGCAACAAATTCATGATTAACATAAATGAAAACTAGTAACAAATAGGTGAAAATCATAATGTCTTATGTTGCATACTTAACTCAGGTTACTAAAAAAAAAATCATTATGATGCACACTTTCAGCAATTACAGTCAATTCTTGAAACTATGAACTTTCACAATTTCTGGGAAAATGGCCATTACTTCGAAGGGGCCATTATTTGAATTTTGACTTATTCTGAACCACTCCCATCCCTCATATATGCAAAAATTTCATTGAAATTTTACTCAGCCCATTTCTGTACAGCTTTAGCAGAAAAATTACTCATCATATTTGTTAAATACAGTCAAATTTTTCTCATGAATTGATTTATAAGATCCACGTGCTTGTAAAATTAAATCTGACTTATTTTAATTGATTTTGACACCCAAAAACTCTAAAATTCCATTTGTGTTCACTTGCTTATAAAGCAAAAATTACACTTTATTTTAACGAAATATTTATTGATTTTAATATTTTGATGCCTTCCGAGAGAATTTATACTGTAACTAGATATATAGGTGCTTCCCTTGTTGCCAAAAAACATTACTTAAAAAACAGTACGCTCTGCAACTTTTAGCGAGCACAAGCTACATTTTCAATGGCCTTTTGCAGGAAAATCAGTTGAGTTATTATTTAAACATTAACTTATTGTCACATGTCCATTGCTTGGTCCTTCATGGGCTTTATACACACTTAACGTATGTGTAGAAAAAGACAGATGTACTAATGCAGTTGCAATTAGCATGGCTCCCTTCACTGTTGCTCTAAACAAGCAGTGTACAAGTATAATAGAAGCAAGCAACCTTGCCAAGGAGAATGGCAAGGGAAAGGCAGGTAACTTTCCTTCCCTTTGGCAGCAGAGCTGCATGCACACTTCCTGGCCCAATCAGTACGGCTGTTATTTCACCTCCACCTAGCTTTCCATTCTCCGCATGCGCACACATACACACAGACACTGACTGTTTGACTTGTAAATGTGCTTGTTTCTTATGTGGTTGGAATATTTAACCCCCGTTATTATTTTCCTATTCACTTTTATTAAGTATAGTTGGTTGTAAGTCGTTTCTTGGTGTGTCTTATTCAGTGAAATGTAATATCATCACATATCAACTGCTTCATAAAATAGCTTGATCCACCATTTTTGGTAACTGTCTTGAAGAACTACCACATAATTTACATTTTTAAATTTAAGTTTGATGTGTGCCACTTTCCAGTATTATAACTAAACAACTACGACTCATCAACCATCATGTATTTTACGTAACCCAAGGGAGGGGCGAACTCAGAGTAATTTATGAGTGCCTACAGGATCACTCCCAGCCTAGTGAGTGGCAACAGACACGTAAATAAATCCAAGCAATGATATTCACAAGTGCTGCTTAGATCGTCAGTATCCTGGAAGGCAATTCTAGACACGTGAATAAGATATTGCAAATGCTATCAAGGCGCCCCCCCCCCCCCCCCGGCTAAGAGAACCACCAAGTCGTCACCTGCCTTGAAGCATTCCAAGAGCGGCCGAAGCTTGCGGAAGCCGAATGCCGGGCAGAGGGTAGCTCAAGTTACCCCCACCCGGCCTCGCACTAGGCGGACGTCACACCTCCCACCCAGGTCCCAGTGAGGAAATGCCTAGTGCACTATAAATGATGGTGCACGGCCAAGGACAGGACTTATCTTCTCCAGTAGCTCACCTCAACACTTTGTATGCTGGGGCTCTCTACTGACTGTCATGTTCTTCAAGATCTTCAGCAGCTACTAGTGGCTGTCACCACCAGTTACCAGAGGCTTCTGCAGCCTCTACCACTAGCTACCAGAAGATCCATTGGCTTCAAACCCCCCCCCCCCCTACATTTATCAGACACTCTCCATTAGCAAGAATGCAGACAGTATTACACCTTCAGTTGCCGTTCCTCCTGGTTCAGCAGCCGTCTCTATTTGCTGGCAGAGACAACTACACACACTGCCCTTGAAAGTAGTGACCCCTATTTTATAAAGTATCTTCTAGACATCCCTTGGTTACAGTAGCTACGACTGAGTTTTTTTCATAGCCGTCAAAGTAATTTGCCATCTTGATTAGTCTAGAAGCTCGTCACCTACACCTGTTTACCATAGGTTACTTCTGTATCATACTCTGCTTAGTTTGGAGGGAGTACGCATCACTGTATTTATTATTCCTAATAAATACATCTATTTCCTATCTCAAGTGTGTTTCTGTTCAAGAGGTAATAACCACAATCACCATAAACTATATTTTCATACGACGTCAACAGAGACTGGGTGTTACAAGTGTACAAACCATAGAGTAGGATTGCAGATTCCCTTCACGAATCTGTAAGTCAAAACACACACCAACTTTCGACGACCACCCGTTCTATACACTCCAGTGGATAGAAAGGTAGAGCCACAACCACAAGGTACTCATCCAAGAGGGGCGAGACAGTCAGTCCAGGTTGTACTGCTACCGGAGTGCTTATGGTGCTGGCAGGGGTATTTGTCTGGGTCTGAAGGTCTAACCCCTGTTGCGACCACACCCAGTAGTGGTAGGAAGACAGCCCACACGGTTCACCGCTCCAGGTTTGTGCACCAGAGGTGCAGGGCTGATTGGAGCACTGAACTCGTGCCATTAACCACTGCTGAAAGTACACCTAGCTAGGGTTCTGTTTCGAGTTCACGCCGATATAAGAATACTAAGTATCAACAAGACCAATATGCATTTTGGAAAAAGGAACAGATCTCAAAGGAAGGAGCAAAAGGTGGCATATACCGTCGCCAAGCGAGTGTGCATAATTGATCCATCTGCACTTGGCAGAGAGGCCGACCAGCCAGCATCTGAACCGAAGACTCAAGCGCACCCTGGCAAGATAGGTATACCGAGCCGAGTCAGTGTTCCAGTCCGGCACATTTGTTGTACCCGCTAGTGCTGATTGTGTACCCAGCCGCCAACCTACACATCCGGTGCTAGTTTCTAGCCGGAAGCTTACCAATAATTAATAACTTTGGTTATAATCAGAGTGTGCCTGACGTAGTGCAAACAAACCACATTGACCGTGTCACAGTTCCATAAGACGATATGCGTCAAGTTAATTGATTTAGGGAAACAAAAATGATTCTGCAAATAAATTATTTTGTATCAGTGGCACACAAACATGATATTAGTGAAGTAAATCATCCAAGGATTGTCATGCAGCATATACTCTGGAGCTGCTATTAGGATTATGAAGTGTACATTTAAGTGTTTTGTAAATAACATATTTCAAAATAGTTATTAGAATGTTTGAAATTTACATTGCTTAAAAATAATGCCTATTAAATTTTTTGTTTTGTAGTGTAAGAATAACATTTTATTTTACAAAAATCCAACAAGTGTGAAGTTAACTTCACTAAAAATGTTAATCTAACAAATGTCTTTGATACTAACATTGGTACGAACAGCAACATATATATCATGTTTTATTCTTTTGATGACGTTAAAACTTTCCAAGTTATAAAAATTTTAATGTAATTTTTGTACCAGCTAAATCATCCACTGCTCCATCAAAGCAATATTCAATTCAAAATAACTGCCCTGTGAGAAGAACTACAAATCAATGTAGTCTCATCCAATACATTAAACTAAAGTGCCTTCCCCCTCCAGGAAACAAAATACACAATGTCCCAGATATAATATCCTACATTGAGTACTCCACTGAAGTTAGTTAATGTCACTGTTTCAGTACTTGCCATGAAATAAAACAAAAGGAAAAAATGAGAAAAATATCTGCATTGGACTCATAGCATTTGTTTACAGACATTTCTTTTCTTCATCGGAGGAACAATTGTTGCAGAAAGATGTCGCCATGCTACTTACATTTAACAATAAAGATAATATTTGTGTTTTGATGGTAATCTGTGTTTATATGTGTAGTTCTCAGAAATAACTCTAACTGGAACATAGCTACCTTTTAAAATATTGTTTTGTGAATGAAAAAATTTTATTTTCTAGGAAACTGTATATCAAATGGATTAGTCAGGCACTGCAACTTGGGGTGATTCACATAATCACTTTCATATTAATTTTTGTGGTAATCGACATTCATGTGTGCAGTTCTTAGGAATAATTGTAATCTGAAGATGCCTACATTTTAAAAATATTGTTTCATGAATGAATAATGCTATATTTCCTAACAAACTGTCTTGGGCAAGGCATCTTAGGCAGATTCGTGGCCCAGTTATATTAATTTTGATGGCAATCTATGTTCATATATGAAAGTTCTGAGAAAAAATAATTTTAATCAGAACACCTACACTTTTAGATATTATTGTATGAGTGTATAACACCTTATTTATTAGTAAATTATAAACAAATTGTCTCGTCAGGTGCAGCATATTGGGTAGATTCACGGTCCCATTTTTATACAAATTTTGACAGGTACGTGTATTTATATTTGCAGTTTTTAGGTTCTCCTGGACTGTAAGTATCAATATACTCCCCTTATCAAATGCAGAAAAGTAATCCTCATTTCCTTTCCCCTTCTTGCTGTACTATGCAAATATTTTAGCTTCTCATTTGTCTTATCCATGAAAGACATTTAGCAGCACCTTTGTGGTTATCCAAGTTAGGAATATTGATTTTCTAGCAATGAGTTATTGAAAAAGAACTTAAAACAAATTACACTTTATTTGTAATGCTGCACAAATTTTCCACATCACCTGTTCCCAATAACCTTAAAATACAAAAATGCAACTGTATCTGAATATGAACTTTTAATTGTCTATTTGTCCACAGCTGTGTCAAATAAAGACAGTCTTTATTCTTATTTTCAGCAATACAGTCCAGTGTTTTCATTATTTTGTGGTCTCACAAAGGGCAGTCTCTGGACTAGACAACTCTTGGCACATAACTTAATTAATGGCACAATAGCAAGTGTGCTTGGGTTAACAATAGCGACCTCGATGGAAGGGGCTGACAATCATGTGTGGGTGAGTGGTGAGTGGTAACTATTTTTAGATCTTTCCCTCTTCCAAGTTGTGCAGTAGTAGTACCAAAGAGAATTCCAACAGTTAGCAACCAATAAATGTAACAAACTTATTTTCATGTCTCTTTCCTACAAAGTTTCCCATTATTTTACTTAATTTTTCAAGGTTCGCAAATAACTGTCTTTATCTTGAGGGGTTCGTTATTCCTGGCATCATAGTGTCAAGAGTTGACTGTGTTAACTGGCAGTTCAATAACAGTCTTGTTTTTTTTTTTTTTTTTTTTTAATTTATTTTAGTGACAGTTTTAAAAATACCTCCACTGACATTTTTATCAGCTGTAAATGTTCGCATTATCTTAAAAAAGGAAAACCAATTTTTTAATTATTTTGTGATTGTAATTGTACATTTCAAGCATCTGGTATGAGTTGCCCATAAGGCTTTGCCACAAACCCTTTAAAAAAATTGATTTAAGACAAGCACAAACTTGTTAGACAAAATTATTATGTATTTTAAATTTAATTTTAGGAAGACAGTACAAACACAATAAAATCTATCACTATAAATTATAGTTTCCAAAATTCATTTACAATTTTTGAAAACTATTGTAGTCTGGCATAAATGAACTAAAGAATATTATTTTAATGGTTGTAAAATAACTCACATCTTCATTTGTGGTCTGGTTTGATGTTGTGAGGTAGGTGTGGAATCCAGCAAGGCCCAAAACACTCCAAACACTGAAGAAACACACGACGCTTACAATGACACTTGCTGGCGAGTCTTTGATGGCCTCAAGAAATGGTTTCTTCTCATCTTTAGTTACTACACACCAAAATTACTATGTAAGAAAACATATAATTAATTCTCTAATAAACATAAATTTTATGCTGCCCCAGTCTGAAATAAACAATAACAGTGAATCATGTATTTTCTGTATTTCTCGAAGGAAAAATACTGGAATTTCAAACACAGTATTACTAAATTCTTTTTGTAAACCTAGGGTGCCAACTACCATTACCAAAGGAAGAGGAATGATATAAATGAATGTGTTTTAAGAGGTGTAAGATCTCCTTTTACAAAGCACCATTTACCGATTTGTTGTATAAGATATTTTCAACAAAATGAATTTCAGAACTCAAATTTTGGGGCTGCATAGCTCCTTAATTATCACTTTAGGGGATAAGTTGTACTCACACTTTCATCTTATATTTTTGTAAGGGACTGTCTGCCGAACATTGTCCCCAGGTTTTAGAAACACATGGTGCGAGACAAGCAAAAATTGTTCCTTAATTATTAGCAAATACCTGCTCCTGATACAATGCTTCTTGCCTCAAAACAAAACAACTGTTACAGACATTCAGTGTAATATTATTACTTACACCATGTAATTTTGTAAACATTTCATTGTGCAAGAAAAAAACAATATACGTATGTATGGATACTAAATGTTCACAGAAAAACTTGCAGCTTGCAATACCCCAGACAATATGAAACAAATGAGTCATTTAGTCACTCAGACTATCTTAAACTATCTGGGCAAAAAAGTTTTTTCTTATAGTTCTTGTCTTTCTTACTACATTCCTCTTATTAAAAATACTGACACATTGTTGTGACTAAACCATAAAACACTAAGTTTCAATTTTAAAGAGAATTTATACACTTTTTTAACTAAAAGAAAAAGAAAATCAAAGTCATGAAAACAGAGTGTTTCTTAGAACTAGTGATGGGGTGATTTGAGTATTGATTCCTCGATAACATAGATTCTTTCCTGAATCGAAGAATCAATGAGTTCCGATTTTTTGCATTCACAAGTTTGATTCAATTCTGTAAAATTTTCTTTCGGGTGGCATATTCTGCAAGCCTGCTGGTGCTTGTAAACGCAATGCAAATAGCTTGTGGGCATTTGGAGTCGTATTTAATCAGGCATAATTTGAGGCACAATTTTGTGGTAAATCGCAATAAAACAAAATAACGCAAACATAAAAGTTCAAATGCAAAATTACACAAAATACAGACAAATGCACGATTCTCACCAAATTAGATTTCTCCGAACTCTTATCCCATTTTATATACACAAACTTACTTCGGCACTAGACAAATAAAAAATTGAAATATGCGAGAGTCTCTGCAATATCGAGAAGTACTCGAAGTGGAAAAAATTCTCTATTACGTCTCCAGACAATTTTCAAATCTCGGAAATCATAGTTCTAAATGCAACACACATATATAATTACTTTGTTTTTTTCCTTGCATAAGAAAATGTAAACAAACAAATTATAAAGATTACACAAGCAGTAAAATATGCACTATGAAATAAGTTACAGTAGTTTGACAACAAACTGCCTCCAAGTGCTAGTAACAATGGTGCAAAGTGAACACTCACAAATAGAATGTGTGCAGTAGTCTATGGACGCAGCGACGAACCAAATTTTTCTATACATTAACAGTTGCACATGAAAAAGCGTGAAACGAAAGTGTGATATCTAAATTATTACATTAAATGGACTTTTTTCCATCAAATATGTAGTTTCATAAATTATGGAACATGCTGCAGCTGATGTAAATGACAATAAGGCCGTGTTCCGTTCCCTACACTGATATGACTAGCTGCATAGTGGCCAGTTGTTGTTCCGTTACTCCATGCATTTAATGCTGGACTGGGGAACGGAACAACTTCCATGCTCTATTTTCAGCATGTAATTTGAGCATTTTGTTTACGAATGACAAGACATTTACATATACGGTGATTGTAAACCAGTGGTCCTGTCGTACAATTTGACAGGATAACTTGTTTACAATTGTCATATATGTAAACGGGACATAATAAAATTAATTGAATATTAAAAAATAATTAACAGCCATCATGAGTACATATTAACCTCCAACTCATACACACAGCAGATTAACATGTCACAGGTTGGCAATCCAAACTGCTTTATTATCACCTAGTTACAGTTGCTTGGGTTCTGTTTACTTTATTTCAATGGAAAAAAGGAAACTGTTTCTCCTGAATGAGGGGGGGCACCTTAGATTAATGTCTTTCGTGAGACGTTTTAATGGAGCAGTTGAAAATTTTGCTTGTATGGAAATAACTTTCAAATTATCGTAACTTCGAAAATTGTAACTTCAATGAAAAAACAAAACACGATACATACGTTATTCATATTCGCACAGATGCAGCAATACACACACACCCACCGACACACTTTGGCTGAAGTTAACCTTACACTCGTTGAAATCACAATATAGACAGCGAAACAAATATTATTTACACACTGCAAAAGTGTTGAAGGTGCGACTTTTTTAGCCTACGTGTATATAGTAAAAGTTTACAAATACATTATTTACAAAACACGCAAACTTACTGTTAGTTAAATTAGCAACCTCTTCAAGAACGTGTTTTCCTATGGAAATCCTTACAAGTTTGCTTTGCCAAAACACATTTGTTCATCATTACCATTATATAATTTATTTGCAGAATCATTCAGTACAATCAACACTGCGGACATTTCCTAAAAGCAACAAAATTGCGCTTGGTCGCCACCAATGCTAACCTCCAAATATGCACGTTTCTGGCATTGTCCCGCTACTGTGACATCAGCGCATGAAGCATTTGTGCTTTTTCCTCATACAGGTTATGCGTGAGATTGGCTGGAAGTAGAATGACGTAGAAGGTGCACCGATGCACCTGTGAGAAGGTATCAGAACTACTTCGCTGCGCATACTTTGCATTGTGAAGGTAACGGAACACGGCCTAAAATGTCTATCATTTGGACATTTTTTCCGTGCTAATGTATGTATTTAACCTCCAATGCATGACAATTGATTTGTTTTGTTTACATTCAGCAGTACTATGGCAGTCTCTCAACTAGAATGTGTGCTCACTCTCACTCACCACACTCACTCTGGCACACACTAGCAAATTGAGACTTTTGCCCTCTGTAAGCCTTCTGCATTATTTCTCTGACATAAAAGGTAATAAATAGTGAAAAATAAAATATTGCTGGCCTTTCACTTTCTTCAAAGAAATGTAAAGTGTTTTAATAAATAATAACGTATTTTAATTTGTTACATTTCTGCATGGAAAAAAAAAAACATAATTGTTATGGGCAAATCACATTATTAATAATATGCACACAATTAACCTTAATTAAATGTGAAGATAATATTACCCTAATTCTTTATGCTCCATATCAAATGGAATATTGTTATTACACATTTTGCAATCGCAATGATTAAGTTAAGTAAATAAAATATTCCTAACACTGCTTCAGAAACAACAAAATATGGGTATTTGAGGTCAGATTTGAAAACAACATGGCTGCCAGAGAGAGTACGAGAGCGAGCACCGAGTGTACATCATTCATTCTCCCTCTTGCGCTCTCTCCTCTGAGTTGGGACAGCAGAGAGAACTCTCTGTGACCTCAAGAGTGAGCGCGAGAGTACTCTCTCGGCGAATTGGGACACGGCCAATAAAATGACGCCAGTTGCAACAAAATCACAAGTTAAAAACATCACACTGAAAAATTTACGAAAAGAATATACATATGTACGACTTGCCTAAATGATGACCATATATGCTTAAAAATTATATTGATTTGGGAAGTGCGCAGTATGCTTGAAATCAGACAATGTTGACACATTCGTTTTACCTAGCAGGGCCATTTCTAAATGAAAAAAAAACATTAATTTCTTCCACAGAGTACTGGATGAAATAGTTAATGCCACTAAATTTGCTAATTCAACCAAGAAAAAATATTTTCTTTCCATCTCGTTATTGTAGTCCCCGCTGTAAGTTAAATGTAGAACTGCAAAACTGTATACAAAATGATGCAATATATTTTACGTTTGTTGATAATCAAATTGAGTCCGGAGTTGAGAATCAAAACAAAAATTTTGGAATAGAATAATCGGAATCAACAAAAACCTAGAATCGTCCCATCACTACTTAGAACTCAATGTCAAGCTATACACTATACACCAAACATGAGAAAATTCTTATATATAAATTAATTCAAGTTTTTGAACATTAAAGAATATATTCCTCTTCAGTTAAATCAGTTATGCAATGAATTGCAGAAATTTTATCCCAAAATCAAAAACTTTGTGAATCAAAGTCAACACACCACATGCAAACAGAAACCTGAGCTATTCCAAGGTTATCTTCAGTCGTAAGTAACATAGAACACCACTTGCACTGTTGGAACTGGTTTGTTGAGAACTATCACACAGCATGATTCAATTATTTCATTGTATACAATATTGCTCGTGAATTAATTCAATTTTTTGGGCTTTTATAGAGCCATATTTAAATTGCTGTTTTTGATATCACATCTTAATGTAGCATGAATGCTTAATCAATATATATTAAATAATTAAAAGTTAACAGGAGAAGATAAAAGTATGCCTGAAAGTAACCAATTTGACTCAAAAATTTGCTAGCCTAATGAAATAAACATATCAACAATGAAGTAGAATATAAAAATTTTCCTCTAATTACAAAATATGTCATTGATCTAAAACTGTCAAATAGTAAAACTTTAATCAAGCATCACTAAAAAAATTACAAGTAGATCTTGTCAAAAATACTAAAAAAAACTTACACAATATTAGGTGTGTGACAGCACATGCAAAGATGAACACACACAGGAACGCTAAAGACACAATAAACATGTAGAAGTAGCGGTAATTTCTCTTGCCAACACAGTTGCCTACCCAAGGACAGTGGTGATCAAACCGTTCTGCAACAAAAATGTATCAATATATTAAACAAGCAAGTAAAATATTATCTCAAGATTATTATTAAGCAATTTATAATTCACATAGATATTTGAGAGAGATCTGGCACTACTAATTTCCTATACTACACCAATCCAAGAACCATTTTTTTTCCAGATCATCCTTAGGATAGTTGTACACAAGGCAATAACCAGTCACAAAATAAAACAAGAGGACTGTTGAAATTGAAGCGTTATATATGATTCCACAAAGTTAAAGAAATAACACATTGCTTTGTTAAATAACAGAGTAACTGTTCATAAACATTCTGTAGTAGAAAATTACCTACGACATTCCATATCAATTCAGGCAACTTCCAAAAAAATGTCAGTGTCCAATTCCAATTTTTTTTGCAAAAAAAAAAAAAAAACAACACACACACACACACACACACACACACACACACACACACACACACACACACACACACACACACACACACACACACACACACACACACACACACACACACACACACACACACACACACACACACACACACACACACACACACACACACACACACACACACACACACACACACACACACACACACACACACACACACACCACACACACACACACACACACACACACACCACACACACACACACACACACACACACACACCACACACACACACACACACACACACACACACACACACCACAACACACACACACACACACACACACACACACACACACACACACACACACACACCACACACACACACACACACACACACACACACACACACACACACACACACACACACACACACACACACACACACACACACACACACACACACACACACACACACACACACACACCACACACACACAACACACACACACACACACACACACAACACACACACACACACACACACACACACCACAACACACCAACTGATTTTTCCCCAAAAATGTTTCTTGCCAATTCCAATTTATTGCCACAAAAAATCTGTTTTCAATATATGAACAATGCCAGATTTTCAAATATATTTTCTTCTGAACTTTAATGTGGTTTTGACACTGGTGAGGGGCTTGATACGTCAGATTCTAGACAAACCCTGACTATTGGCTAAAGAGATTATGAAATAAATTGTTAAATTTTGGTAGGGCGCCAGCTCATCTACACATGGGTGAGCACATGGACTCTGTTTCTCAGGGCCATAGCAGGTCGACAGTCATGTGGCGATCCCATCACAAGTACTCGTATGATTAGAGAAAGAAAAGTTCAAGTTCATAATGTCCATAAACATTTATTAAATTGGAAATTCCTAGAGTGGGCCAGGTCTCAAAGGTACTTAAGTACTAGAAATAAGAAACAAAGACATGGATCATGAATTAGTTATATTGGTAAAAGTGGCAGTACACTAGTACACAACACAACGACCCTAAGCTGAAGTGGGCATGGCATTTGGGCATGCCATAGGTCTGAGCAGAGAAAAGTACTCTTTAGTACGTTAACGGAATTACGGTAATGAAATCTCCAGGGCGGTGAGTCTAAAGGAGACAGGAACATGATCTTGGGAGGAATAAACAAATACAAAATGTTCTGGTATATATAACTTACACTATTGCAGTTAAGATGATCAGACAAAAGAGCTGCAGGCTCCTGCAACACGACAAGCATGTGCTGCTCCCTACGCCCACTGAGCTAAGACTAAAGATGGTGGGTGAGATGGCTGGTTACCATGCCAGCGATCTCCTGCCTATTATGAGAGAGAACTTTATTAAAAGTACAAATTACAACAAGTACTGACATCGCTCTCACTGTCCCGCTCGGGAGGCAGCCCACTGCTGCTCTGTGTGCACACCAGGCACACACATCCATGCACATCGTGTACGGGTCACCATCATCGTTCATGCAGAAATGGGTATTTGAGCTGGATCATGACCTGCCAGACCCCTTGTTCCAAGAGTAAACTCAGCCCAGTGTGTGTATAGTGGAATTCTAATCTGTGCCCCTGAAAGTAGAGTCTAAATATTGGAAGGGAAAGTATTATCTCCCTATTGCTCCCTTTAAGTGAGGCATAAACATCCTGCAAATGTGAAGCCACATGGGTTTTATTTTGATAGTGAACACGAGCTAATGACACTCATAAATCTTACCATAATTTCCAAATGCTTATGTCATATTTGATTTGTTGTAAAAGGCCATATGTTATTTTCTTAAAATGTATTAAATTAACACATAAAAGATACTAGCACTTCCGGCATCCTCCATGTCACTCGCCCAAAGCCAAAATCCTTTGCTTTGTATTAAATTATTTTCATAGTTTAATACAAATTATCTGTGTAGATGTTAAAAACTAAGTTACTTATTTTAATAACCTATACGTGCCTTACCAGTCCATTCTGGTTTGTTTAACTAATTATTATTTTCCGAAACAAAGTGCATATATGAACTCTGGGTCTCCAGGTAACAAATATTGATTGTCGGAAATATTTCACATTTTGTTCCAGTGTTATCCATGTATTTTCCAGTGTTTTCTTATGTAAATTCTGTCAAATGTATTTTTACTTATTTCCCTCTCAATGCTGGCGGGAGATCGCAGGCGAGGTAGCCGGATGTCTCAGCCAACATCTTCAGTCTGATTCCAGCAAGCCTAGAGGATATATGCGTGTCGCGTTGCGGGAGCCTTCAACTACTTTGTCTCATCATGTTAGCTGCAATATTAAATTTTACTATACCGTAACCTTTTAACTGTTTTTCCTCCTCCCATGTGTGTATCCTCATCTCCTTCAGACTCGCGGCCTTGGAGATTACATTACCGTAATTTTACCATGTGCTTAAGAGTACTTTCACTGCTTCAGCCTATGGCCGGCCTAAATGCCATGCCGCTTCAGACGAGGGTATATGTAGGTTGTGTATTGAGTGTAACATTAATTTTTTACACACACGCATCCACGCACATGCACACACACACAGATATATATATATATATATATATATATAATTTTGATGATTCAAGTCTTATTTCTTTAATTTTGTATGCAAGTACCTTCGGGACCTGGCCCACTCCTGGCAACCACATGTTTGATTATACTGAACTACTTAATGTCTGAACTTTCTTTAGAATTAATGTGACTTGTGAGGGGATCGCCACGTGGCTTTAAAGCACTGCCCGGAGGCCCATCATGCTATTTATACTCTGCCATATTATGTTGTCTGGACACTGATGAGGGGCGAGATGGCCAGACTTTTTGGCGGGAGTACCAACACCAGTTTGAAATAGTGGCAACACTGAATGGCTGGACAGCCAAACAGCAGGCTTACTACCTCACGGCTGTACTGAGAGGCCCTGCACTCAGCATACAATCTTTGCCAGAGCGACATTGACTGGCGTTCTCCACACTGATATCAGCCTTGGAGCTACGTTTCAGTGAATGGTACTTGCAACATGCCCATCATGCACAGCTGTGAAGCCCACCCAGTGACCAGGGGAGCCACTGTAGGAGCTATGGCAAGACACTGTGTGGCTTTCCCACCTATCTCTGGAAGGGTGCCCCGAGGAGGCGTGCAACATCATCACAGTCTGCTTTTTCATTGATGCCATTGTCGGCATAGAGGTATGCCAAGTAGTACATCTGACTGCGCCCCACAACACACAAGAGACCCTGGCCTGAGCACTGCAGGTAGAGTCAACGAGACAAAAACCTGCGCATCAAAATCCAGTACAGGCAGACATGCTGGACAAAGACAGAATAACAAAGACAATGAAACAGTTGCAGTTGCCTTTGAGTGACATTGCTTTAAGGGTTCATGCTATATTGGTTCACCACCTCCACCTAAAATGAGGGTGTGGTGGTCATGTGGACAACAGAGGCACCTGAGAGCCTATTGCCCACAACAGCAGCAGCAGAAACAAATGCAGCAGTGGGAAAAGAAGCAGTAAGATTAACAAATGGCTTCGATGAGCACATGTAAGCACTTGCGTGAAGAAATTTGTGAGCTTCGTGTATATGCCCACAATTGAGAAACCGCAACGATAAGCTGATAAGCTACACAACTCACAAAGCAATTGGAAAATACACTTAATAACTTGCGAATGATGTCCAGATGGACTGCACACACTGTGCTACATAGCAGTGAAATAAACCCATGACATGAAGCAAATTATGTGATGGTCATAGTGGCTCTGAGGATAGCGATCCCCCGGAGAAAGTGCCTCAAGGTTCAAATTAACCAGTTACATGAGCTCAAGAATGGGAGTGAGACGGCTGACAGGAGCTACCAGTGCTTCAGCATAAGTTGGACGAGGATCCAGCCACAACCTGCGGCATCCACCGCAAGTGCTAGCAATTTTCAGATTGTAGACATGGTCTAAAGGAAGATGCGAGGGTAAATTCTGTAGTTGCTTCATATTTTTCAAACCTGTAATTAAGGGATTAGTCCTCCTGTATAGCACAAACGACCATATATTGAGAGGAGAAAGTTGGGCGAGATATTTCAAGAAGGGCTAACTGGTGTGGATGTTCAACCCTCAGACATGAAGAGGGTGCTTGAATCTACAGAGATGTTGGGAAGGCACCTACATGATTCTGAGGAAGTATTAATGATGTGGATTTTCAGATTTGTCATCCAGGCTTTCGGGTGGAGCCGACTGGCACTCTATGAAGGTCTGGACGTTGCAGAGTCTGTTCGGGATGAACAGACTTAAGGATAAGGCAGTGTTATGTACTCGTTACTTTGTTCTACACGAGCAAATGGAAATGAAGGATGGAGCAGTTATATGAGACCAGTGGTGGCAAGTTGATGGAATGTTTTGAATGACAAGCGAGCGATACCCAGGAACTGCGTACGTGTTACGAAAAGCTAGTTGACACAATAATCTTTTTCATGATGTGTGCTGCTTACCTCGGTTATATCAAGTGTCTGTATTTATCTGAAGAATTACCTAAGGCTCATGTTGAAGCCCCTGTTTTTCTGTCAATAATTTTAGCTGGTGTTCTTTTAAAATTAGGAGGTTATGGTTTATTCCACATTTTTTGTACATTAATTGTTTCTGGTATAATATATAATTATATCTGAGTAGGAATTAGATTGTTACGTGGTTTATTTGTTAGTATGGTATGTATACGTCAAAGTGATTTTAAATCATTAATTGCTTATTCTTCGGTCATTCATATAAGATTAGTGTTAAGTGGTATTATAACTCTTAACTGTTGACGTATATTTGGCTCTCTTATTTTAATGACTGCACATAGTTTATGTTCATCTGGTTTATTTTGTTTAGCTAATATTGTTTATGAACAATTAGGTAGTTGTAGATTATTTATTATTAAGGGGTAAATTAATTTCATACCTACTCTGAGTTTATGATGATTTATTTTGGGATCTTATAATACAGCTGCTCTTCCTCCATTAAATTTTATAGATGAAATTATATTATTTAATACACTTGTTTCTTGAAGATCTGTAAATACATATGTATTTTTGATTATATATACATATATTCTTATAGTCAACATGGTATAATTTATTCAGGGGTTATTTATTTTGGGGTTGGTTATTTGTGTGAATATTTATTATTATTTCTTCATTGATTTCCATTAAATTTGATTATTTTTATCTAGATTAATATTTATTTAACTGAAATAATTTAATTAAAATATCAGCTCGTGGGTCTGAAAATGTATTTTTTACCTTACGTTATTCATTATGTAATATTTTATTTATTTATTATTAGATTTTTTTGGTATTTTATTTATGTTCAATGATTTGGTTTATTTTATTGAGTACGAAATTTTATATTTAATAATTTTATTATTTGATTCAATATCAGTAATTTTTATGAGGTTGTTTATTTATTTCTTCTTTGATTATTTACTATAGAAAAGATTATATAATAGGTGATTTATTTATTGATTGATTATTTTGGTTTTAATATTTATTTTCTCTATAATATTTATGAATATTTGTCCTAATTTTATTAGAATTTTATTGAGTTGGGATGAATTAGGATTGGTTTCTTATTGTTTAGTTATTTATTATCAGAATATTAAAGTCTTTTAATGCCAGCATAATTACTGCTTTATCTAATTGTATTGGTGATAAAATATTATTAATATCTATTGCTTGAATATTTAGATATGATAGATGGAATTATTTTATATATATTGATTTTTTCTTTTATGATTTTAAATTAATTAGTTTATTGATTGTTGTTGCAGCTATAACTAAAAGAGCTGAAATCCCATTTTCACCTTGATTACCAGCAGCTATAGCTGCTCTTACCCCTGTGTCATCTTTAGTTCATTCATCTACATTAGTTACAGCTGGTATTTATTTATTAATTTGATCTAATCCTCTTTATGTTAATAGAACATTATCAGTCTTTTTTATTATTTATTTCTTTTAATTACTATATTTATATCTGGTTTTTGTTCTAATTTTGAATTTGACTTAAAGAAAATTATTGAATTATCTACTTTAAGTCAACTAGGATTTGTTTATTTAGCATATTTTAATTTATTAACTCATGCTTTATTTAAGGCTTTATTATTTACATGTTCGGGGGTTGTTATTCATTCTTTTAAGGATTTTCAAGATATTCATTGTTTAGGTAATTTAGTTTTTCAAATACCATTAACTCGTATGCATTTTATTATTGTTAGTTTATGTTTATGTGGAATACCTTTTATATCTGGTTTTCATTCAAAAGATTTAATTTTATAAATTTATTCTATGGGATTTGTTAATATATTTGCTTTTTTTATTTATTATTTTGCTACTGGTTTAACTGTTAGTTATAGATTTCAATTAGTCTATTATTTGATTATTAAGAAGTTTTTATTTTATAGTTATCATTTTGTAATAGATAAAATTTGAATTATATTAAAAAGTATAATGATTATAACTTTTATTTCGATTTTTGGTGGTTGTATGTAGAGATGAATTTTATTACCTTTTCCCTATATAATTATATTACCTTTATGTTAAAAATTAATACTTATTATTATTTGTTTATTTGAGGCTTGGTTTGGTTATTTTATTAATAAATTTATATTATTTTATTATAATTATAGTGGGGCGTGTATATTTTTTGGTAGAATGTAATTCTTAACTTATTTGAATGTTAAAATTCCTTCTTATCCTTTAATATTTGGTTTATCCTCTTTTAAATCAGAGGGTTCAAAATAGAGTTTTTAATTTATTTTTTTTGTATCTTTTTGGTTTGTTATTTTAATATTTATTTAATTTATATAGCTTATATTAGAGTTTACTATTGAAGATATTAAGGAAGATAATTATCTTATAAATATTTATAAAAAAAAAATTAAATTTTACAATGAAAATGTAATGTTTTATTTAAACAATATAAATAGGAATATAAATGGAGTTTAACCATTAAAATAATTAGTTAGCAGATATTATTTGATCAATCTTATTTTCTTAATTGGAATATTAAATTCAATATTATCATTAACAGTGATAAAACTCTAATTTGGTTTCAATTAATAAATAAGGATAATTTTATTATCTTCTTTTAGGTCGAAACTAATTCCAATATTGCTTCTTATTTGAGATAAATTGAGTATTTCAATACTTTTTGAATGCAAAACAAATGTTATTATTAACTATAACCTCCGCTGGCTCAATTTAGAGTAAAACTCTTGCAAAACAAAATATAACATGTAAATTCTATGAGGCATTTTAATTCAATATAAACAGCAGGCCTATAAAAAAATTACACCTCTGCATTAAAAAAACGCCCATAATAGCTTACATATAATGCTATTTTTCACTATTAACATAAAATTAGACCTAAATATTAACAACATGCTTCTGTGTATAACAAAATATCAATATCATGACTTACCACATTAAAATGAGCTATGATGCTTCTTGCTAAATATATTCATGAAGGTTGAACATAGATATCAATTAAATAAGCAAATACATAAAAAATAATTTACACATTCAAAGTGTTAGACTACTCAGATCCGTAAAAATTGTTAATTCTCCTATAAAGACGTAAAAAGAACACAATTTCTGTAAATTTGACGTATAAATTGTAAAGTTTGCATGTATGCAGTGGCATAGGGATGAGAGCAGTCCGCTTCCCAGAGACGGAAGAAGGAAAACCCCAGGTCATAGCATATGCCAGTGTCAGCTTTACCAACACACAGAAAAGGTTCCACATGAATGAGCAGGCATTCCTAGCCATAGTGGGGGCCATAAAGAAATCCAGGCATTACCAGGACAGACTTCTCGTCCTCCATACATACAATCAAGCCCTGTTATGGTTGCAGAAAGCAAAGGTGGAAAATGTTAAGTTGACTAGATAAGCACTACTGTTACAAAAGTTCACATTTACCATAGAGCATTACAAATGAAATGAAAAACAGCTTCTGGATGCCCTCTCCCACCACCTAGAAACAAACAGAAGAATTGAGAGAGAATGCTCCCACCGGAAAGAGAAAACCCTAACTTAGGGAGAGCCATGATGACATTGAATGCCAACAGTGTCCTGCCGGAAATAACCCAACCTCAGAAAACTACTAAAGGTGAGCTAATAAAGAAACAACATCAGAACCTCATCCTGAAGAAAAAACGACAGAGGAACTCTGCCCAATACACTGTAAGAGGTGGTATGGGCAAGAGGGGACCCCACCAAAGAAGAGTGGAAAATCTGGGTACCTAAAAACCTCACACTCATGTTGCTATGGCACCATTTTGACCACCAGTTGGCAAGACACCCCAGAGTGAAAGAGATGTTGCACGAGCTGGGAGAAAGATATTGGAGGCAGGGCATGACACAAGACACCAGAGAATATATCCAGAATTTCTAGAAATGCTAAACATGCAAGTCATCGGCCATCCCGCACCCAGTCCTTAGGGAAGAAGTTCCCAAGAACCATGGAAGGAACTAGTCCTAAACTTCATGGGACCATACCCACGCTCCCAGAGCGGGAAATAGTACATCTTGGTCATGACAGATCAATTTTCCCGCTGGATGGAGGCCACAGTACTTAGGTCAGATGTAACAAAGACCATTACAAGGTATCTGGAGGAAGAGGTATTCTCCAGATGGGGATACTCTAAGAGCCACCTCACAGATAACAGACAGCAATTCATAAGCAAATACTGGAAGGAAACTTATGAGAAATAGGGTGTGACACTGCTCACCACCCTGGGATAACACCTCCCGGAAAACCCCATGGAGCACCGGAATCACGATATCAAGGCAGCAATCAGACTGAGTGTGGGAGAATACTACAAAGATTGGGACCGACACCTTCCAGTGAAGTTGTTTACCCTGAGGAGAAGATTTAAGAACGTACAGGCACCTCCCCTAGAGAGCTGCTGCTAGGAGAAAAATTATGCAAACCTGGGGACTGGAAATGGAAAGATCCCTAGCAGAAATCAGATCCCGGAAAACAACGCCAAAAGGCGAGGCAGGTCCAGAAACATTTACATGATCAGCATTATCAACAAGTTCAGGATCAGAACCCAGGAGAATTCCAACCAGGGAAATCGTGTACCTCCATGTGCACCCCCTCAGAAAAGCAATGAATAACTACTGCGCATGATTTACTCCCAAATGGGAAGCTCTCTACAATGTTACCCGGAGGGAAAAGGACACACATGAAGTAGCAGTAAGCCCCGGGAAAATTCCTGAAAGTATACAGGGACCATACGACAAACTGGTGTGGATCGGCCCCGGACAACTATAGACACGGGATGGAGCAAGATCGGCTTAAGAAAGGACATACTGTAACTGTACCTAAGAGCCATGTCAAGACGTCTCCCGACTCCCCTGAACCAGAGGGGATTGAACTACCAACAAGAACAGCCATGTCCTCTGGGATGACGGAGGGAACGGCAGAGGTGGATGAGTGGGAACCAGAAGGAAGGCAATCTCTCACCCAGCAGCCAGAGAGAACAAGGAAGGAGGAGTAAGTCCCACCAAAAATATCCCAGTCGGAACCTTTAGGCAAACCAGTGATCAGCTGGCAGAAGTAAGAGCAGCCTCAAGTAATCCAATGGAAAAGGCAGTTCCCAGCAAGAGTAAGACGCACCACTAGTGAAAAGTCGAAGGCAGTGTTCTGTGGACTCAGCAGGTCCCAAGTGGAAATTAAACCAAGGGTTAATAAACAGAAGAGTGTGAGCAGACCCAGCAGTCCCCTTAACTCAGAGGCACCAGAGTGGCAACAAACAGGGAGTTTTCCCCAGGAGCAATGGGAGGAACCTCCAGAAGAAGAAAGGCAACGAAAGGAACCTAATGCACAGGAGGGGAGGGAACGACCCTGGAGGGCCTGCCACAGTCAAATAGCAGAAAGGCCTAATTAGTACCTAGAGGGGGACACATGGACCCAGAATCAAAAGGTGGAGGTTCCAGGACCAGAAACCACCAGAGGAGGCACCAGCACGGATGCCTCAAAGTTGTGGTGAGGGGATCGGCAAAGTGGCTACCATCCCACCCCGCCTAATGGAAACCTAGTGTACAGTAGGGTTAGTGCAATTAAGTGTAAGAATAGGAAATGAAAGTGCGACAGCGGATAGCGGAAGTGCTTTTCCCACTACCGTGATGACCGTGTGGCTCCCCATGGAGCGAAGATGCACGAGGTGATGGCACAGTGTTGCCTCCCGCTGACGAGGGAATGGTTGAGCAGCAGGCCAGGACTGAGACTGTGGATACAGCCTGTAAGCTTAACACCCTCCCCCTTCACCACTGATTTGTAGGGCACCATTTCTGTAGAAAGCAAAGTTAAACATAAGTATCAGTGTGAAACGTTAATGAGTGCATTGTGTGCGTGTCAGATGGTAAAATTAGAAGGAAACGTGCAAAGTCAGAAGTTAAGCAGTAATATCTCACAGAAGATGGAACTATTATTGTTTTGTTATGAGTAGAGACCTGAAAAATTACGATTTTTGACAATTTCAGCTGTAATTCACAAATTGTACAAAATCCTGAATTATTTTCGCAAGTTATTATTCTTTTATGTAATATAGTTGCTTCTTAAGAGGTTTTTTTTTTGCATATTCGAATACGAATGCATGTGAAAGTTGGCCAGTAGATTTCTTCGATTTATCACCGTAAATGAAATCATGTTTACTTCCCATCACACATGTTTGCGACCATAGATAATATGAGCGCAAGTGATGATGCATCACTTTGAGTCAACATTCTACTGCACAGTCCTGCAAAAGTTTATTTGTTCATTAGAAAAACACACCGTTGTATTGTTCACGTCTACCAAGCACCATGTCATCTATGGAATTCATGCCAACTAGCTCGCTTGTTTACATTCGTAGCATCGTCACATTTTAATTAACCAACAATTCTTTATTTTTTTACAAAGCGAGTGGCACGGCTGTGAAAAATGTGGTTATATGCATTTACTTACGTAGAATATATTTGTAAATCAATTTATCACATATTTTAAACTTGTATTCATCCAGTTAACTGTATTTTTATCATACATTATACATTCTCTGTAAATATATGCAGTAAAAATTGACACATTTTGAAGAAATTAAAGTTTTGTCACCGGGCCTAATGAAAAAATTTCTTGTTGAAAGTTTAGATAGTTCAAAAACATATAGGTTGATTTCTCTCTTTTTTTTTTTCGTTCGTACAAGGCACGTTTATTATTATTTTTTTAGCAGTGCTTTTATAGTTGTATATAAATTGTTTACATTATTCTTTCCATGAAACAGTATGCCCTTGCCAGTGCATTGCAACCATTTTTTCATTCCACGTGTCAGGCAAAATACAAAATCTTATGTAAAATCTGAAATTGTTTTCAATGTTATCTGTTGATAAAGGAAACTAGTGATTTTGCCTTAAAAACATAACTGTTAATTTCTATGGGAGTTAGGAATTTTTGCTGGTAAATAACAATTGATTAAAAAACACAGCTTATCAATAGGAATAACATTGCAAATTTCATGTTTTAAGAATAAAGTGAAATTCCTCAAATTGTGTATGTCTATTAAGAGCACATGAAAAATTAGAGCACTTCTCATGCAGAAACCTGCATTTTTGGAGCAAAAAAAAAATAACAGCTATTTTTGACAAAACTATCACATTTCTTTAAAAAAAAAATTACTTATATTTTTAAAAATAATAAAACCTACTTTTTCAGGTCTCTAGTTATGAGTAATTTAAGGTATTGCAGTAAAATTTGTAATCCGTGTAGTATTTGTTGTCTTCTACTATGGTCTACAGACCAACGCTATAATTATGCAAGTGTGATGAATGAAAGGAAGGAAATGAGGTGCATAGGCGGGAAGTCTGAAGAGAGGTGATGCAAGCAGCATGGAGGTGCACGTGCTGGCCATACCCTATGTTCAGCGAAACAAGCACAGAAGAGGAATTGCACTAGAAGCATAGTAAGAGCCTCGTAAAGTGCAGAGCAGATGTTAAATCAAATAAACTTGTGTGCATCTACATTGACAAAGTATTATGTGTATTTCCTAGTAATAGTTATTTCGAAATATTTCAATGCTTTCTCTGAAAATTATACATGTTATTACAAATGACTGCTGACTGCTAGGTGATCCATCCCTGGAACTATGTAACAATGATAATCTGTGAAATAAGTTAACCGATACTAGCAGTTATATTTCTGAGTTTATGAGGGAAAAAAAAAACGGTATTGTTTGTTTAAAAAACTTGTGTATAATTTGTTTTCATTATTTTCATGGTTTGGATTGTCAACATCTCTTGAAGTTGTGTAACAAACAGTAAGCTGAATTAGTAATGTACTCAAGCCAAGAATCTAAGAGACACGTACAAACAGGCAAATTGCTGAGCGATACTTACCGGATATTTTGCAGTTCATTTGTTCAATTTAGATTAGACTGGTCTTAATCTTGATATTTCTTGAAGTCAGTTTGCAAATTTTTTTTAAATTTAAGCATTTATAGCTTTTGCACTGGAAGTTTTGCTTTCAGTTCAAAGGGAGTTAGGATTTGGAAGTTTGAGCATTCAGTAATCAGTTCTGATTGAGTTGGGGTAAAGTTTTTTTTTTTAAGAGCTGGGTTAAAGTAAAAGTTGTTTTCTACTTGAGAAAGTAAATATTTACGCATCTCCAGCTGTCTCATCCTTGTGTACCAATAGAAGGGTGGTAGGCCTATGCAGGTAGTAACGATGCTGGTTCAGCCAAGGGAACTTGAAGAGATGGTGAAGCGTTGTCGCCCTCGAGATTTTGGGGGGTGGTTGTGACCAGGTTGGTCATACTGGGTCATAGGATGGACAACAATCCTCCCCTGCCTCATCAGCTCCCATAAGGTGTGCGGTAAGGTAACAGGCATGGCCGGAAACAAAGCCCCAACAGGCGGCATGCCTATTAGTGGGCTGGAGAGGTGGTTACGTAAGCAGCAGGCAGCCGTAGGTCGCACCACTGCAAGGGCCCCAGCAGGTGGTAGAGGTGAATGAGTTGGACATACAGGCCGTGCAAGAGAGACAGCACCGTTCCATTTACCACTGGACCGCCCACCAGTCAGATATATAAGGGAGATGACTGGAGGCACGGACAGAAGAGGTATGCACAGCATTTCAGGCAGCAACTTGCATCGAGACCTAAACTTCTGCACTCAGAGCCTTCACACACACAGTTCATTTGGTTTGTAATAAGGATCGCCGCAGAGTACAACGTAAGAAGATAATGGTGTTCAGACCCAAGAAGTGGTGTTTAAACCTGGGCCAAAGGACAAGTTGGCCCTCGCCTGAGTGTAGGGGCAGCTGGCAGTTTGTCATCTTGTGGGAGTTGCGTGTGGAGACAGGGGTTAGGTGGTCTTGGCTGGAAGGGATAGCACTGTAATAATTAGGTAGTTCCTTGGATGCCGCCATGTATTCTTTCCCTGGGAAGCAACCACAACTTGCCACCCCTCCTTTCCACTCCTGCTTGACTGTAAAGAGGGTTGCCCAACATGCTAGCCATACCCGTGCACACTAGTCCTTTTCCTACTTCCACCTCTGGGCCATGAGGGAAGTAGGCTGACATGCTCGCCGCCTAGCCAGCCCAGTCCCCGCTCCCCCAAACCTCCTTCCCGCTGGTATATGTGGATAGCTAGCTGACATGCTTGCTACTTCCACACACCTCAGCTCCTGCAAACCCTTCCTTTCTGGGACTTGCTATGCCTAGAAATAAGAAGGCAGGTAGGCGATGGCTAAGGAAGGCTCAGCACCCAGAAACGTGTTCCCAAATAGGGCAGAAACCCTCCAACTACCAACTCAGGCAAACTAGCCACACGCCCGGTAGCCCTCATGAGGCCATATTAGTACCTTGAGGAAGCAGGGTTCGGACCTGTTCTCCTGCAGAAACCTGTTAACACAACTGTCTCTCCAAGATTTCAGGTTTTGAGGGACGAGGCGGCCCACCAACTGCAAGAATGTAGGCAGACTGTTCCCCTTGGAAGGAACCCCTGAACGTACATCTTCACCATCCCACCCTTACCAACTTGCTGGGATCGAGTGGGAAAGGAGACGATATCTCTTAAATCTGAGGTACTGACCCCTCCCCTCCCTGTGCACACCGTGAACCAACATACAATCTTGGCAAGCTCACCAGCGGTGATGAGAGCGGTGGCAATGGAGGACTTGCACCAAGACCAGGACGGACCAGAATCATGTGCATAACGTTCAAATCTGCCCATGCTTCTTTTGCCATTGTACATGTCCTGGAATCTTCAAAAAACCTTCTTATAAAGAACACAAGTGCAGAGCCATTGATGGCTTCTTGAGCTGCACTTTTCCATGTTCGTCAACCTAACCTGCAATACGAGGACTCCACAGAGTATTTTTGATGCAATTGCGGCTTTTGCTTGTATAGACCACACATAATAGTTGTCCCCATTCAACTTCAGGATGTTACATTTGTCAGCTATTGCATTAGCTATGTTTACTTTCACAATTGTCATTTTATACAAGCAAGAATTCAGCAACGACACATCACTAAAAACACCGCTGTGTAAATACTTACCACTTCACAAGTTTTCCTTCACACTTTTCGACATCTTCTCAGTACAGTGGAAGACAGGAATACAGCGGCCCGTTATACTGCGAACTCGGTTATACCCATGGGCAATTTATGTCCCCCTGCCTGAATAAATAAATAAGCGTAAAGTGTGCGGTCAGGTAGGCATGTGGTCTGTCTGCGGGTGGTCGTGAGTGGGGGACATTGATGGATGAGGTGGAGGAAGCAGGCATGCGTTCTCCCTCCTTTCAGCACATAGATCTATTTTACTGATTCACTACATCCAATATTGTATGGTTTTCCGTATTTAGTTTTGTTGGCATGGTGCAATGTATTTGATGGAAGAATTCCTAGTGGTCCATTTTTTAATGACCCTATTATACCTGTCCTGCTGTTTGGTTGTAAACAGGCCAAAAAAATGTTACTGTAGCAAACTTTCCATTTTATTTGGGTGTTGGGTCAGTGTGGGGGAGTGGCATGGCTACACTCCAAGCCATTAATCATGCTTGCAAGTGTCCTGCTGTCACACATTTACTGGCACTTACAAGTTAACATGTAATGTGCGTGTGTTGTATAGCGTAACACACTTAAACAATTACAATTATTCAATGCCAAAATGTTTAACTAAAGTAAGTTAAAATATACTGGAATACTGTCATAAAAGGGATGCCTTCTTCTGTGGTGCATTCGGTATAAAACTGGCTTGCAATGCGAGGGCCTCTTGTTCAGATTTTGGGTAAGGTAGGGACTAAGTCATTTACAGGCCTATAATTAATACCACACGGGGTATAGCGCTATGTAATCACTACAATTATGATGTAGACACTTTGATTATAATGTGTACCTTTTATATGTATTAGCAAGGATCTGAGCAAAAAAATTCCAAATAAATGATTATACTTTTACAGCATTTTTGTACTATGATAATTACAAACACATTCAATGTTTGTGGTATTAAGTCTTAGTTAAATAAGTAACTTGTTGTCCTCTTCAAATTCATTTATCTGCCTGATTCTTTTAGACTCACCATAAGCAATCTTGTGACAAGGTTCATTCAAGAAGATTCCTACAGAACACTCCATAATAAACAATGTCCACAAAATTAAGTAAAATTTATAAAGACATACCTAACTTACATAAGTCATGGTGTGAATAAAATGAATTACTGACTACATACAACTTTAAATCAACAAACACTGAACCCTGAGTGCCTAGGCCTACATCTGCACTGGTCTACTTCCAGACTGACATTGGCTTACTAGTAGCAGTTCCTGCCTTAACCTACTCAGACGAGCGTACAGGTGTGTTCATAAAATGAGTACACAAAGCTAACTAGGAATTTATTAAAATTATATAGCAACATGTAAGCAATTAGGCACATTTATGCCAAATATGTGACAAATAAATTACTAGGTAGCATAATAATGATCAACAA
Source organism: Dryococelus australis (assembly GCA_029891345.1). NCBI lineage: Eukaryota > Metazoa > Arthropoda > Insecta > Phasmatodea > Phasmatidae > Dryococelus > Dryococelus australis. Next base: position 136,589,775 of record CM057009.1, on the reverse strand, counting down.
TTAATTTAACATCTTACTACAATTAAAATTTTTTTTTGCATCTTAGGTGAGCTACAGAAAATAAAACTATTAGCTTCTCAAAAACTGATTTTTTCCAAAAACACTAAATTTAAGTAATTTTTTCACCCAGAAGGGATTGAGTAAAATCTTTTGACAATATATCATTGCAAAGTGCTCCATGTAGACTTACTTGCCTCAAGATTTCATTGTTTTTTTTTTATTTAGGAAGAAAGTAGGAGGCGTTGAAAATAGAAAGTCAGTTTCAAGGTCAATTTTCATGTCGATGTAAAAGATGTATAAAATAACATTCTGTTTATTTTCGGTGACATTCTTATAGCCCTAAGTCTGCTCTTTGTAACAAGATCTCACATGACTTTGTAGCTTTTATAGTTATTAAGATATTAAACAAAAAGTAAAGGTTCGAAAATGTCTATTTTGCTACATGGCGGTGGCCATATTGGTCTGTAAAAGCAATATGGTGGCTGATAAAAATCAATAACTTCGGGTTTGCACTGTTGGAACATGTACTTTTCACGTGACAAAATTACAAATTTTTTCAAAATGGGTCAGCAACAAAAAAAAATCAGTTTGGGTGATTTTCCATGGAATGATCCTGTCACGTATGCAATTCAAACTTTTTGCAATGATGTAGATTACAATAGCCCACTTTTAGTATACCAGTTAACCTTTGCCTTGTGTACATTTTGCCAGACTTTCCCCAGCATTATACTTACGCTTAACTGAATAATAATTTGTGCCCTTGTGGCTTTTTAAAACTTAAACAAGGAGAAAGGAGAAAGACATTGGAGAGGCCACGCAGCCAGTGCAACTTTGAAAAAGGCGCTATCCACCTATGTTGAAGGTATTTCAGTGTAATGTCTGTTTATTTGCTGCATGAAATATCAAGAGCTTTATTTCTATGTATATATGTTAGATCTGTCATGTTTAAATTCCGCCAAGTCAATATCAGCGCCATCCATGCGCTCTGAGAGTTTATTTGTGTAATATCATGTGAGCCATAATTAATTTCAGGGTTCTATGAATTATTTTATTCAGGGTTCGTATATTTTTATATAATTGATGCTTTGTAAGTATGACCACGCTGACTATTTCATGTTTTATTTCCCTGCCATCAGGCGTGGTACAAGCCTATAAATGTCTATAGTTCAGTCCTGATTGGAAGTGACATGAAAATCAACCTTTGAAAAAACACTCTAGGCATAATATATCAAATTGCTTTTTCAATAACCTGTATTCCACAAATATATAACGCTGTGGTTCACTTTAAAGTACTGCATTATTGAATAAATGAAACTTTACCTTAATATCTTCTATAACATGTAATATTTATTTCTTTTCAATATGAATTAACAACAGTGAGGGCAGCGACACATTGGCAACGACTGGTGAGAAATAGTTCACAGTAAAAATATTATTTTAACCTAGCTTTTCAGAATACTATTTGTAAATTAACCGGTGCCTATTCAAATATTTAAACATTTAGGTAGCACTGATGGCAACATATATCATTTTCACAATATAAAATAAGAGCGGAAATTTTTGTGAGCGGACCGTAATGGTGTGGTGTTGTTTTATCGAGTGAGAAAGCATCTGAAAACTGTCTGCTGGGCGAGGCTTGTCTCTTTCTCTTTCTTTCTTCGTCTCTTTCAAACTCGGGAAATTTCACTTCGTTAGTAAGCAACAAATTGTAAATGTTTTCAATTGTAGCATATTTCATATTTATTACAGCAAAATAATGATTTTTGAATTTGTAATTTACAACTGAAAAGAGATTTTAATGTTTGAATACATAATTTAATATATTTAGATATAATGGCGGGTCAGTTACCAAGTGAAGTTGGCAGACGTGGTGAGCCGTGACATGGCATGTTGCTTTATGCCAAACGAAGCGTAAATTATTCTTACTCCAAAAAATGCTTCAAATTACATCAAATATGTAGACCTTGTGGTTTTTAAACCTACCCAGGCAAGTTATTATGATGTGATAAACCTGTGTTTCCACTGCAGTAATAAATTTACTGTGATGTGTGTTTCGTTAATTATTGCGTCTGTGAAATGGCATGCCTTTGTGCATTGTGGTCGAAACACTGGCCCTGTGTGTGCGTGATTTCAAATATTTGATTAGCACTATTTATACGTTTTAATTGTGAATTGTTTTTATAACGAAGTTAATTATTTACATCCACGTTAGTTTATTTATCACAAAATTGTACCTTTGCCCTAAGGGGTTTGAAACACAGTCGTGTAACGTAATTTGCCACAATCCCAGATGAAAAATACTAAGTTCAGACTGATAAATTTTAAATAAACCTAATAAACAGTAAGTAGCAATACATATAAATATGAGCAGAATGAAAGTTATCGTAAACTTACATGTGTGCATGTTCACCACTATCTTTAAAAGTTTCTATGACAAAAATGAGAAACATGAGTTGCGTGCTTGAATTCAATGTGCCTTTTCTTTTGACTGGTTGTTCCTTCGTTTTAATATTTATTCCAACTGACGCTGTCCTTTTAAAGAAATGACCCAACACATATCAATAATAAAAGGATAATTAGTACAACCCTTTACCTCGCAGTTGTAACAGTGTTAAACAAAGTGGCAGCAAAATATTAACGTGCATTACATGTATTGAGCTATGTTGTGGAAAACAAATATGTTAATTTAAAACAACCGTAAGAACTGTTGTCAATTCAGGCATTTTTAAAACGTCATAAAGCTGACCTAAATAATGTTAGAGGTCTAAACTGTGAATATTCGTATGGGATGGTTTTTGCAATATGACAGAATTCTTTGAAAAGCTGTAAACAGTGAACAACACATTTGACAGGTATAAAAGTAGACGTCACATTTCAATGTTTATTTTTAGGTGTAGCGAAAGTATATGAACATATGTACACACACAATGGAATGTAAACATTGATTTTGACAGATGCTACATGGCAGTCACATGGCAATGTTTGCTTACATTTGGTGGAAGGATACAAAATGGGCCTGCAAGTAGATATTTAGCAGGGCTCCGAGAAAGTTTCTTCCAATGGGGAATGGACTATAAATGTTAAGGGGAATATTTTTCCCAAAGTCACTAACAGTTTGTCTGACAATAATTTGCTGTCTTTATGGAGAAATACTGAAATTTCACCTACACCACGTGATCCGCTATGAATCTTAGCCAGCGACATCAGCGCCATAAAGTTTGCTTTCACGAATCTGCTAGTTTATTGTGACCATTCATGTCATGTCACATACAGTTTCATCTTTATTTGTGGTATTTGTGTAATTAGTACGGTGGCATTATTTCTGTCCTAGCCGGCTATGTGTAAAGGTCGTCACGACACACACCACGTGCTGGGAGATGAGCCCCGACGAGTCCGTGTTAGCAATGCCAAATAATCACACGTGTCCACTGTTCATTTAGTAATTTTCCGTGCCCTGTCTTCAGGAAAAATCTACAGTCCATCCGAGCGGCTGTACACCCCTTTCCTTGTGAAGGCTGTGTTTTCCAACAGCCTTTGTAGTGACAGCAACCTCTTGCCTTTTTCGGTGTTAAAATGTTTTGTAATGCTAAGTGTTTTGTACGGACGCTCGGGTAAGATGGACACACAGAACCCACAGCATCCCTGAGAACCCTGAGTTGCACAGTGCGGTGACTGGGAAACACCACTGGTGGCCACCTAACGTAAGTTTATTTTCACACCGTTCGTCTCATGTCTCACCCGACGGCATCAATGCTAGGTACTGAGCAACAAATACGGTGGAATTAGAAGAAATAAAGACATAAATTATTACATGTAGTAATAAGTAAAAAGGATATTTATTCTTGAAGTGAATGTTAGTATACATAATAAAACACAGGCCTAAGACATTAATAGAAAAGGTGTTACAAATAATAAAAAACTAATAAATATGGCAATATTGAAAATAATAGGGATTTTTTCTACTTTTTTTTCTGCCAGCCGCATAGTATAATATATTTTAAGACTTGCGCTGTGGTCATTTCTTTATTTGTGTGTGTATAACTCGAGAATAACACATTTTTAAATAGACTACAATTTTGAGTGGGAAAAATGGATATAACCATGTTTTTATGCCTGTGATGTCAGTATGCATGTAGGACTTCGTTGTTTACATGCAAAATAATGCCTTGGCAGGTAACGTGTGTATTTGAAATTTTTGTTATATTTTGTTGTTTCGGAGCCTTTTAATGCTATTGTTATGTAATCAAACACCAGCAAGTGTTGCATAGTTCCACTAAGCTAAAATACAACTAAATGTACTCCTGATAAGTTACCTATGAATAGTTTAAGTGAAAAAACAAAGTATTAAACGTTCCTAAACATAGTTAACAACCATAGATTACTACGCAATTTGAGACAAAAGTTAATGTATTGTACGTGAAAATCATTTCTGCATTAACTGAATGTGTTTTCTTACCATAAGTGCACTGGTATAATCTGTGACACTGTAATGCTTATTTCAATGGCAGTGTCTGAACAGCCAACGAGAAATTGCATTTACAGTTAATAAAAACGTTGTGGTTTACACAGTAGGACAATTGTTTTTTTTTTTTTTTCACTTTGTTACTAAAATACGAAAATGTAATTTGTCAGACATTAATACAAATTATGTTATCATTGTCAATTGCGTCATAATTTTATGGTTATATGCTCCTGTTTATGCTTGTTACATAGGCCTACATTAAAATTATTTCTTTAATAAAACTTGTGTCATGATAATTTAATCTGTAGAGGCTTATAATCTTATCCTTAATCTTTAGAGATAATTTTAATAAACTAGGATTCCAAAATTACATTACTAATTCATATGTGTACAGAAATAGAATATTGGTCAAATGTACCCACGAATTGTGGGGTACATGTTTGCAGGAAAATATTTAAATTAAGCATAATGACATTAGTGCAGTGGAGTGCAGTTCAGATCTGATTTTCAGGTAGAGTTTTTTAGACCTGTCTCTTTCATCTTTTCTCCTAGTTCTTATGTTATCCAGAGTGCAGTTTGTCTTTTTCGTTTAACTTACACTAATTGTGCATGTTTGTTGAAGTGTGTTAATAGTCATTAGAGTGCTTCATTTTGCTATCAATTGTTTGGAATTCCAACACACTGCTCCACGTTACTTAGCTGAGGTCTTGAGCAAAGGTGTGCACATCTAGACGATGGTAGCTAAAAACTATTTTTTGCTGCAGAACAGCTGTTTTGACTAGGAATTTGTATGTTAATTACATGATGTTATAATTAGTAAACAAGAATCTCATTTCCTGATGCAACTACTTCCTTTTCATCTTGAACAATATTATTTATTCTATTAGCATTCCTGTGGTGATATCATGATCTGTGGAGATATTATTTGGCTAAACCAGTATGTTTCCAGTATGTCATTTCTATGTTTATACATTGACACTGTTGGGTTTAAGAATATTTATATTGAAATTACCCTAAATAAAAGTGTCATAATTTTGTAGGAGATAATCATGAACTCTTCCTGTGAAAAATATATTATGTTGAACTTGACTTCAAAATGTGCAGTCAAATACTCCTCCATAACCAGTGAACTACTACATAGGTGCACCAAAAGAGCGGTAAAGGGTGGTAATCTGACAAGTATAAATATCAAAATCTATTCATAATTAATATATAAACAAATTTAACAGCTGTAATGATTCCAAACATTTCTTCTGTAATCAACATACATCTTAAGTTTGCCAAGAGCATGATTCCACCAAAAGGTTTTATATTATATTAATAAACCCCTGTTCATAGAAACTACAATTGTAGACAATATATTTATAATACTGACATTCCGTTAAGTTAATGTTGTGAGTAATTAACGTAAATATATAATAAACCTGCAGTTGGGTCATTGTCCAATGGCAAGCACATCCCCCTCTTTGCTCCCAATCCAGGCCTTTAATAAGTTGACTAACTCATCTTACACTCACCAACTCTTCCTGCAATACATTCCACACTACTACCAACCTCACACTCTTCCCACAGTTGTCATCTCTCCCTCTGTACAACACCTTTGTTAGCCATGTACCTAACATCCCCAACCCTCACTCACTCTTCATCACCCTATACAAGCTAACTAACCTTTCTACTATTCTCCTGTCCTGCAGGGAGCTCAAACCCATCACCAAGTTACTTTCCTCATCCCCATCCTGCCCCTGCCTTCTCCACTTACCTTTCACCCATCTCGATGCCCTTCTTTGTACCTTCTCAGACTCCCACAATCACTTCCATCTATGGGTCCCATTCTGCTGCCACATATCACAACACTGGCCTTATCGTTGTGCTATAAGCTTTTTACCTCACCTCACTGCTGTTTCTCTTCAGAACCCTTTCCAAAATTCCTAGTGTTTTTTATCCCCTTTGACACCACTCTCTGAACCTGCTCATTCCATCCAAGATATTCCTACACCACCATCCACAGCAACTTATATTCTGATGCCTTTCCTATCTTAAGCTGCCTCTATCTATAAATATCCCAGCTCTTCACCATTTTCCTTGTAAACCTCACTACCTTGGTTTTCCTAACATTGATCTCTATTTTATTCTTCTTAAACCACATACGCACTTGGTCGTTATCATCTTGCAGCTTACAGTCATCTTCAAAACAATCTTATTTTACCTCCCATTTCTAAACCATTCTAATTTGCCATAACAGTAAACATCAAGGGATCCATCACACTTCCCTGCAGCAACCCTGATTTAACAACAACTTCATTAGATAAGGCCTCCCCCACTTTCACCCCCTGACTTTATCTACTAAGAAAGTCCCGTAACCAATTCACCACTGACTTGTCTGCTATCAGCTCATCCTTTTTTTCATAAAAATCCCATGGGCTACCTTATCAAAAGCCTTCTCAAAGTCAATGAAGCAGGCATCCACCTGCTTCCCCCTCATCAACTGCCTGTGCCACATCCTCTAATACTCCTGCCAGCTGTCTCTCACATGAGTATCATTACCAAAAACCATGCTGATACTTCTGCAACCAATTCCTCTTGCTCATAACACAACATGCATCAAAACTGTACCATCAATATCTCCATTACCCTACCTGTGTTTGAAATGATACTCACAGGTCTATAGCTACTGTAAACCCCCCCCCCCCCCCTTCTCCTGCTTGTATATAGGGACCATCACTGCCTCTTTCCATCCTTGCAGAAACCAACCTTCCTCCAATGGCTTGTTAAACATCACCTCCAGAAACCTACCCAGCTCCCTCCTGCCAAACTTAAGGGCTTTATTTACAATACCATCTGGTCCCACTGCCTTGTTACTCTCCAGCCCTTTAATTACCTTCACTAGATCACGCTTCCTCATCCTAAGATTAAGACTACTGCTCCGCATTAGTTTCTCTATTTCATTCTGCATCTCAAATATTGAAAGGTATTGGGCTTGTAGTATCTCAGCTTTTTCTTTGTCATTTGCTGCAGTCAAGCCATAAATCTTTCTCAACATTAGTATCCCTTCCTCTCCTCATCTAACCTCTTTAGATACCTACACTGATTCTGTCATTCCTTGCCCTATGCTTCTTCCATGATGTTCTCTAAATATTCATACTTTGTTTGATCATTCTTTTCAACTCCCTTCCCATCTGACCTAATACAAAATGTAATTATAACTCACAGATCCTACATACCCATATAAAAACCATGAAAAAAACTTCCATATTTCAAAAAATGTTAACATACAACTTAATAAAAACCTGCCTTATCAACTAAAACATGTATCAACTAACTACCTAACCCAAAAACACCATCTATGCCGAGGTTGCGGTGGTGTAGTGGTTTAGACTACTCGCCTCCCACCAAGGCGAACTGGGTTCAATTCCCAACAATGTCGCCTAGGATTTTCGTATGTGGCAATTGTGTCAGATGATGCAGCTGGTCAGCAGGTTTACTCGGGGATCTCCCGTTTCCCCAACCCTTTCATTCTGTTACTCCTCCATACATCACTTCACCCTCATTGGTTCTCAAGACCTCAACGTTAAGAGCAGCCCATATCTCTTCTCTCACTCACTGTCTATGCCCCACAGACATGCCCTCAAAATGTTTAACCACATAAGCAAAACCTTAGTCTTAATCACAAAAAATTTACATATATAAAATTTTTAGGTCCAACATGTGTTTCACCTAATCCCTGAATACATTTAGTCAAATCTGAAATACTACGCTGTCAAATCCTAATATATATATAATTATTATTACTTACATAAATATATTTCTAATATTAGTGTATATTTTCAATATACATTCCAAGAATATAACGTAAGAAAAAAATTACAATTTATACTTATAACAAGCCATTTTCAATCTACATCATGATCAACTATAAAACACCAACACCAAATAAATGCAAGGAGATTTTTAGAGAAATGGCTTCAGTGTAACAAGAATTGATTCAAGGTAATAAAAGTAAATATAAAAAAAACTACTCACCAACACAGTTATCACACAAGCTACAGTGTGATGCTCGTGGAGGCCGAAATATCTTGCAAGTAAAACAATATTTCAGCTTCACCGGATGTCCTCGTACCAGTATCTCTTTAGTTCGAGGTGGAGGACGATAAGTTGGTGAATTTGCACTGTTTGGAACTTCTGGCAAGAAAATGCATTATATCAATATAGAAAGAATGTACACACACACATACAAACAAAAAAAAAAAAAAAAATTTATTCCTACACACCTCGGCAATAAGACCTGAAATGGTGTGTTCCTTAAAAAAAAAAAAAAAGTTATATTTCTTCCTACTTGGTAAATTAACTAATATATTAAAATTTTTGAGAAATATGTAAAGGTTGTATAAATAAATTATCTACCCCCTTTACATTTTTACAAATGTACACTTATATTAATTAACAAGGTACAATTATGCCTACTTGAAAATAATCAAAATATCTTCAGACTGAAAAAATTACAGTACATAGACATCTTTTAAACATCACCACCATACTTATTCTATTTTTTTAAGATTTTAAAAATCTTCTGTGATATTCATTTGGTTTCTTGGTGTTTCTCATTTAATTAGTTTTATTGATTACAACAAATGCTTTAACTAAACTTGAAAAGTTGTGTTTTATTATTTGAATCCTTTGTGATACACTGGCTAGTTGGGAAGCCGTAACTCTGGCCGAGGCCTGTTCCTTACCTTTTCAATAGTTTATTAGCAAAATGGATCTGCTCAATTGTCAGTGGGCTGCTACTTCATATACCTGCCCAGTGTGGGCTATGGAGTATGTGAGCGAAGATATTTGGGCGGCTCTTAACTGCTAGGTCTTGAGAGCAGATGAGAGTGATTGAGGTGAGTATGGAGCAGCACCAGAATGAAAGGACGGGGGAAACGGAAAATCCCGAGAAAATCGGCCGACCAGTGGCATCATCCGGCACAATTCCCACATGTAAAAATCCGGGAGTGACCCAGCTGTGGATTAAACACACTATATCTTGGTGGGAGGCGAGCATGCTAACCACGTTTGATACATAATGTTGACACAATTAAGCATGGAATAAAACAAATGCCATATATTATCCTACATAAGAATCACCAAATTAATGAAACTTATGCTCCAAATTATGTAGACCTGTACCAAAAAAATGTTTGATGGGTGACAAATCAGGTGGCTGGGTAGTGTGATAATGTAATCATTTGTGAGAAACCAAGGCTGCGCACAGACTCCTATAATTTAGCCAGGAAAGCTAACACATGGGGCTGCAAGGTAACTTCAATAACAGCAGATTCTTGGCTTCTGAATTATAGCCACATCTCAGTTGTTTCCCTCCAACATTTCACATGACTTTGCAGTCTCCATCTTCAGTCTATATTCTACTGCTGCTGCTCTACCCTGAAGATAGAAACTACAATGTCATCTGAAACATCGGGGAAAAACAACTGAGATGCAGCTACAACCCAGATGCCAACAATCTGAACAAAATGACCACAAAAGCCTGCTAACTTTACTTTTGTTTTCAATGTACCACTCTGCATTCAGTCTGCCAATGATGAACAATGATCACACGCTAGGCATACGTCACATTGTCATATCCTGAGCGGATGGATATGTACCCTCCCACTTCAACACCTTGTGAGTAAGTGGAATGATTAACGGTAATACCTAACCACTGTATGAAGTAGTATTCATTTTTACTATTCATTTCTCGTATGTACCATATTAACAATCTTTACAGAAAACACCTTACAACATGCAATACATACAATTAAACTGTAACCATACTGGTCTCATGTCATGTCAGATGCTTGGCTAAGTCTCGGATTTTACATACTTCATATGTCCTAGCACTTCAGCTCGACAGCTACATACTGCCCCTTCTGCTACTAACTAGTTTCTCTCCCCCTTCCTGCCTAGCCCAGTTCTTAAATTCAGTGACCAGAACAATCTCCTCCAGAACAACTTATTTTTTTCTTACTTCACAACACAAACGTTTCATCAACTTTCTGGAACAAATTCTTTGATAACTGCATGATTCCTAGGGCACAAATCACCCTGTTAAGCAAACTCATGTGACGTAATATTTGATGTGAAATCAAAACTGACATTCATCTGTAGGAACAACTTGTTGTTCCACAAGCTTTGGTGTGGAGGAGAACGGAGCGAGGTAGGCAGTCCATGCTTGATAGGTCTGTGAGGGAGTGGAATGTGTTGAGGGAGGAATTGGTATCTGTGAGAAGGGTTGGTAAGTTCAGGAACGGAGTGGAAAAGGAGTTGGTTGGGTGAAGGAGAGGTGAGAGAGCTCGCCACCGGGCGGTAGCCTAATTTCGAGTGTATGTATGTATGTATGTATGTATAAGGTCAAGTGTTCAACAGAAGCCAAAAAAAAAAAAATTATATATATATAGTCACGAACATCTGGCTTGACTCACGTTTACAATTTACCAACACAAATGAACACTGAAAGAATATGCTTTATTACCTTTTTCTAAAATTGAATTTTACTATATATAGAAATTAATATTTACAATTTCTACTTAATGGCTAGTATACTAACCACCACCCTCACTGGGAAAGAAATAATTTCCATAGACATTATTAATACATCTGATATACATCCACCATTTTTATAACATCTCAGCTATTATATTTCTTTTCTCTGTATATGGAGTCTTTCATATTCTTAAGGATGTCTCGTTTAGTTCTATATTGTCACTCACAAAGTTTTCACTCGAAGTTTATGACATACTTCTACCTCTTTGATACTATGGAACATCTGTAGTTCTATCAGTAGTATTAACAATAGTAAGCCTAATACAAATTGATCTACAACAGCAACAATCATTATCTTTCCATCTTTTTGATACATTATATATACATTTCAAACAACCACATTTCTTACAACTATAAACGCATAATTAAAATTAATACAGCAATGCACCCATATGATATTATAGAAATTCATGACATGTTATTTACATTATGTAATTTCCACTCTTGTTCATGAATCATTTGTTGTACCTCAGGTATTTTATGACTTTATACGCTTATGTCATCCAGTCGGTTGGTAATAGGTTTGAGAGGTAAAAAAGGATTCTACCTTGTCTATACTTATATTTTGATCCTCTAATTCATAACAATCAATCTCTATGCTAATATTTGGAATTATGGTATTAGCTCTTCAGTTTGTACTTAGGATATTCTGAGAAACTAAAAGAACCTTAATTCCATATCCTTTAAATATTCTTAAAAACTTTATCTTTCCTGTATTTGTAATTATAATATCAAATAGATTTCCGTTATTACAGACTACTGTCATTTTCTCCATATTGCGCGCTACATAAAGCCATTCATTATCATAAACTGGACCCATAATGTTTCCCTTAATTCTAAAACAGGTTTTATACAATCAGAAGGTATAGAAGTAACATTATGTAATAACTTTTTTTCACATTCCACATTTGAGTACGTAGTTATTAAAGGAAATGTTTGTTTGCATGATCTGTACTCCTTAGTTAGATTTACATTCGTTTATCACACCCTTACTTAATTTTGTATAATATTGTTTGGGATGTTACATAATTAAATATTCTTTCTCAGGGTTTATGAACACAAATCTATTTGTTGTGGTTTCCACTTCAACCGGAAATGGTATAAGTTTATAACTGTTAAACATTAACTGATCTGTCATGGGTAATTTGATAAAATAACACAAAATATCCCCATTACTGAATACATCTAATTCCATTAATTTCAAATGTAGGTTATCTATTCCTGTTACACCTGGAAGTGGTAAGTTAAATTCACTTTCATGATGCAATTGAAACTGCTTAAAGTAGTGCATTATCTGTTTAGATGTTACAATAAGCGGTTTCACTATACCATTAGTCATATTCAAAATAGCAATTAAAATCAACTTGTACTGATTCCTCAATGTTTCTAACTCGGGATACAGTATATTTAAATGTCCATTTACTAAGATTCTCAATTCCTGTTTGGGCATTACAATGGAAATCTATCTATTTCTTTTATTCACTTCTGTAGGTTCCCTGTAGTTTCACCCTTAGAATTTTCAAATACTCGTCATAATTGTACTTAACTTCAACTGGTTCCTTTGGTCAGCTACCCAGTATATTAGACAGTATGCCAAACATGATCTTGTGAGGCGTGATTCCTGTAGCCATATGGGGTGTTGTGCACAAAAGTCGCAAAATTTACCCATTGGTCGCAGTCACACTGGTTGCATGCTATGAAGTGTCTTAGGAATTCTGCTAATGTACGATGCCACCATCATTCAAAAGCACTATTACTTTGTGGGTGATACGAGCTAGTTTTTCATTTTGAGATTTTCAGTTTTTTACAAATCTTTGGGACAGTTCACTAGTAAAGTTGCTACCTTAGCCCGTGAATAATTTTTGTGGAATCCCAAATTTCAAAACTATTTCGTTAACAAATGCCCTTGCCACCGATTCTGCAGATTTATTTACTAACGGTACTGCTACTGTATATTATGAGAGTAGATCTTGAAATGTAAGTAAGCATTTATTACCATTTCCACTTTCTATGAATGGTGAGTTAGTCATTTTTAAAATTTTCTGTAATGGGCAGCCCTCCTAATGGTGATGTAGTGTTGTCGAGTCCTGCCACCCGCTGTTTCCAACCGTGTCCCTCCCCATCAGCTGACCCTCAGATGCACATTAGCAATGCTCTTTCTCCCTATCCTGACTGTTTACAGGTTGCTCACATCAATTCCCAGTCTTTGCTGCGGCACATTGATGAAGTGAGGAGAATTTTTACGCCACTCTCTATGCATGTTATTTTAATAAGTGAATCATGGTTAAAACCTAGCCTTTCATCAATGCTTGTTAGCCTATCTGGTTACAAAATTTTGCGTAATGACCGTATAAATAAGGGTGGTGGTGGAGTGGCCATTTACATTAGGGATAATATTGAACATAAAATTCTCTAATCATCACCCTCCCAGTACGGAGGGAAGCCAGAATTTATCATCATTGAGTTAACAATCCCACCGAATAAAGTTCTATTAGCAGTCGTTCATCAGCCACCGAAGGCTGCAGATCTGTATGACTTTGAAGAAGCGTTGTCAAATTTGATTGCGGGTTACGAGCACTGCATTACTATGGGAGACTTCAATAAAAACCTTCTGTCTAACACAAATGAAGCGAATAAGCTACTAACTACCTCGTAGTGTATGAATATTACAGTCTGTCTGCTCAGCCCCACTCACCACACAGCTGGGATTGACCTACTGTTTACGTATAAACCCAAACTTATTCTGACCAATGGGCAGACCACTGTTCTAGGTATTTCATTTCATGATTTTATATTCTTGTCACATAAACTGTGTGCTCCTAAATTTAAACCCAAAATAATTACATATAGAGATTTTAAAAATATAGATACTGACAAGTTGAACAGTGATGCAGCACTGATGCTATGGCATGAAATAAACGTGATTGATACTCTGGACAAGAAAATTTCCCGTTTCAGTCAGATGATCACAGATTTGTACAACAGGACGGTGCCACTTAGAACTGTTACAAAACCACCTGCTCCGTGGCTGACGAATGATATTGTTCAGCTGATGAGAAAGTGTGACAATGCTTACTCTAGATATAAACTGGAAATAAGAACCAACGTCCCTGCAGCTGACAGTTTCGAACAGTACAGGATGCTGCGCAGCAAATGCACACTGTTGGTAAGACATGCTAAAATGCTCTACTCACTCAATTCAATTGGTTCATGCCGAACCTCTGGTGATTTTTGGAAAAGGATACATAACTTAGGGATTGGTAAATGTAAAACTAATATCAGCTCGCCATTAAACATTTCTCCAGAAGATTTCAACCGTTACTTTGTACAGTCTTCATGTCATAAACAGGTTGTAAGGGATATAACGGACACTACTGATATAAATCATCCTGAAGTAGTGAATGAATCTCAATGCAACTTATTCTACTTTCAACGTGTACCTCTAATGGAAACTTACAAAGCAATAATGTGCATAAACTCTAAAGCAGAAGGATCAGACTGTGTTAGTATTCGTTTCATTCATAAAATAATGCACATTTTATTACCTGTCATTACTGATATTTTCAACGACTCCCTATCAGCTTGTTTCTTTCCCACTTCTTGGAAATATGCCATTGTGAAATCACTTGCTAAGCGCACCAGTGCGCCTGTCTTAGACGATTGCCGACCCATTAGTATTTTACCAGCATTGTCGAAAACATTAGCATTCCTAGTACATCAACAAGTGTATAAATATTTGAATGACAACAAATTATTCAACAGTTAACAATCCGGATTCCGTAAAGGACATAGCACCTGCACTGCTCTTACAGATATTACAGACTCTATCAGAATGGCCATAGATAGAAGTCATGAAACTATACTGGTTTTATTAGATTTCAGTAAAGCTTTTAATATGGTAAATCATGACATTATTCTGCAAAAACTTAAACTATATCTTCACTTCTCAGATAATGTAATAGTGGATGACTTTGTATCTTCAAGGTCGTCATCAATGTGTAGTCATTTATGGTAACAAGTTGACATGGCAACCTATGCACAGGCATTCCTCAGGGTAGTGTGCTTGGGCCACTTTTTAAAAATTTATTAATGACATATCGTCGTTGCTAAAAAAAGTCATCATTTATACACGGATGATCTCCAGTTATATACATCTGCTTCTCCGAAACTAATTAGCTCTTTAATTAAGGACATAAATAATTACATTGAATCAGTACACCTTTGGTGCAGCAGAAATATGTTAAAATTGAATACTGCAAAGACACAATGTTTAATATAGCTTCTTGTAGAATTTTAAACAAATGTTATAGATTGACTTTCACTGATATTGTGCTAGCCTGTGAGATTATTCCTCTCTTGAATGAGGTCAAAAGGTTAGTCATTGTTTTCAATGAGATAATCTCGGGTCGGGTCACATAAACACCGTTTGTCAGAGATCATACACTGTACTACATAGCCTCTATAGGATTAAGATTTTTCTGCCACTTAAAGCAAAATTAGCATTGGTACAGTCGCTGATATTCCCCATTTTTTGTTATTGTGAGATGGTTTATGGAAACATCATGCAAAATTTGGTAGCCAAACTTCAACGCATACAAAATTCTTGTTAAGACTTTTGTTCAACATAAAATCACGTGATCACTTGTCTTCTTACTTTTATAAACTAAACTGGTTATGTCTGTACGAACGACGTCAGCTCCACAGTCTCACACTAGCGTACAAAATACTATCCTCGTATATTACAACGCCAGAATACTTACGCACTTGGATGGAAACATTGGGGGTTGACCACACTATTAACATGCGTGCTAAAAATACATCTCTGTTAAATATTCCAGCTCACAAAACCCAGGTATATGCAAATTCTTTTACCATCTCTGTCGCACGAGCATGGAATAATTTACCCGTAGAAGTGAGGAACTCTACAACACCAACAACTTTTAAGAGCAATGCTGCCAAGTACATTATGAATATGCGTCAATGATTCCACACACACGCATCATTATTCCATAGTACTTTTAATATTTTTTCTTCTTAACTATTTGTATACTTTAGCTACACCTTTTGATTTATACATTCACTTTGATTAATGTGAAAATTGTTGCTGTCCATTCATAAATTTATTTTAATTTGTTGCTGCATTCATTTTTCATTATATGTAAGTTATTATTATAGAAATGTTTATTTATTTTTATGTGCTAAGATTCAATATACTTTTCTACTCGGGTACTATATAAGTTATGCATATTTATATTTACGATTGGTAATGTGGATTATGAAACAAAATTTGTGTTATTGTAGATCAGTATTATTGTGCTATTTTAATTTTAGTTTCTTTAAACATTGCCTTGTCTCTAGTCCTGCTCAAGATATGTACATAATATGAAACCACTAATCTTTTTCACATTTACTACTTTTTGAGCTATCATATTTCTGTTTCGCCTCTTGTTAATGTAAGTATTGCTTGTGTTCTGTATGTTTACGTATGTGTACACTGAGTTATACCTGATTAAGTGTAAGAGAAGGCATTGAAGCCTTAACTTCGCCAGTAGAAATAAAGTCCAAATAAATAAATAAATTCTACACTTTTCCCATACAGATTCAAGAGTGTCTGTTATTTATAGTGGCATTTTTATGTGTGGTTTTGTTCATTTATTAGTTTGACATAAGTCACATTTTCTAATGTATGTTTCAACGTCTATTTTCATACCTGACCCATTTATGTACTGTTTAATTCATTCTTACAATCAGGTCAGTCCTTGGTATCCTCCTACGGAAGTATCATGGAATTCATTAATTTTTTTTTTTTTTTTTTCCCTTTCATGTGTCATTTCACATATCTCACACTCCCTGTATCTGTCTTACCCATTACTTTACATAGATTTGTCTCATTAACCACCCTCTTTGGTCTTCTACTCAATGCATCTGCACGAGTTATTGTCTTGCCTGCCCTGCTCCTAATCTCGTATGAGTATCTTCTAATTTTAACCTCCATTTCCATAATCTAGAGGTGGAATCTTCTACGCTAAATACATGCTGGAGGGGTTTATGGACGGTTAGTATAATAAAATGCCTTCCTAGCAAGCAAGGTCTGAAATGTTTCACTGGCCATACAATCACCAACATTTATCTTTCCGTAGTGGAATAGTTAGTCTCGGCTTTGTTCAGTGTTCAGGCTTGCATAGGCAATCGGTTTGTCCTTTCCTATCTCCCCTCGTGACAAAATCACTCCGACAACTATCTGGCTTGCATCAGTTGTTAATTAAAATGGTTTTGAAAAATCGGGGTATTGGAGGACTGGTTCAGAGATTAAAGCCTCCTTTAGCATCTTAAAAGCTGTTTCCTGATCTTGGTTCCATTCAAATTTTACATCTTTCTTTACTAGGTTGTATAACTGTTTGGCAACATGACTAAATTTGGGGATAAATATCCTATAATACGATGCTAGCCCACAAATCATTTCCACTTCCTTGGCTTTACTGGATCTAGGATAATTATGTACCCTTTCTACTAAGGATTTGGTTTAACACCCTCGTCACTGATAATATGGCCTAGATAGGAAACCTCTTCTTAATAAGTCACATTTATTTGGCTATAATTTGAGGTTATGCAGTTATAGGCTGTGTCCAAATTCACCTGAAGTAGCCTATATACTTGTGTGTACCTGTCCCCGGAGTAACAATGTAAGTGCTGTCCGAATTGAAAATGAAGTATACAAGTAAATGGAGATGTATACTTCTTGTGTACATGAGGAATATGTGCTGCCATTTTGAGAAGCAATTTGTAGGTTACTATTTGATCTCAGACACAATTATTTTACTTAAAGTTTAATAGGGCAATAATATTACTTCGTAAGCATAGAATTATGAATTGAGTTGCAAGATAATAAATGTTTACCAAGTTAAATATTATTTAATAGTTGATTTTATCCCTAAAACTTTTGGCAATAGTAGTTAGCTGGTTAATGACTGTTACAGAAGCCGACAAGACTGCCTGTCCGAATTAAAGCTTGGTGCCAAGCGAAAGTTAAGCATGCGAGGATGCAAGTACGCTAGTATATACCTGAATTCGGACATGGCCTTAGTCTCTCGAACACCTCCTGCAGACTTGCATTATTCATATCTACGGACTCTCTATAAACACATTGTCTAAATAGACTAGACATTTAATCCCTATGAGTCCAGAAAGTACGGTGTTTATTAAGCTGGAAAATGTTGCCGGAGCTCCCTTTAACCCAAACATCATAGGTTTCATTTCGTAGTGGCTTGAAGATGTACTAAAGGAATTTTTTCCACATATTGCTTTCTCATCTCAACCAGTAGGTATCCACTAGTTAGCTGTAAAGTGGTAAAATATTTAGCCTGTGCCAATTGATATAAAATTTCATTCATGCACAGAATTGAGAATGCTGAACATATAGAAACCTCATTTAATTTTCCTATAGTCAATCACCACTCTCCATTTGGGTTAACCCGATGCATATAATTTCTTCGGAATCACTATAATGGACACACGAATTCCCCGGACTATTACTTGGTACAATTACATAGTCTTCTAACATTTGTTTTTGTTGTCGCATAACCGCCTCCTTGTGTACTTCTGGTATTCTATATGTTTATACATTTATGGGGACTACCTACTTACTAACGGGTATGCTATATTCTACTGTACTAATATATGTAAATTTATTTCCTGGAAGGTAAAAAGTATCCCTAAATTCCGGACACAATTTTTTCAAATCAAGTGGTTACATCAAAAAAGAGGCAACAGTAGTAGTTCACACAGGGGTCTTGCTAGAGATCACGGTACTTCCTCCGAACAAGACAACAGCGGCTGCTGGCACAAGCTGTTCCACAACCTGGAAGATGACCTGTTGGACTCTGGAAGTTCTAGCTGCAGCTTCCTTGGGCGAAGGCAAGGTCTTGGAAATGGTGACTGCGACGGCGTCGGACGTGGCAGGTTCTTTGCTGAGGTGGCTCAGAGGAGCCAGAAGTGCTGGAGTATTTTGTCGAGACAAACACTCAGGAAGCGCCGTCGGTTTGATGGGGCTGGTAGTTGAAGTTCCCTTGGAACCGGGAGCGCTGGTGGCTTGGGTCACAATCTAATGGACTCCTCCAGGTTACTTCAGCTGTAATGGGAGTCCCTCTTCAAGGGTGCTGAGTGAACTTCCAGTGGAAAGTGAATGGGGTGGATGGCATTGTCCGTTCCGATGGTTTGCTTCTTGACTTTAGGAAGTATCACAATCTGTGTTGATTAGATGCTTGGCATTGCTGGTTGCTCTACTCCTTCTGTCCTTGCAGGCTGTGACACCCATTCTTCCTTGCGAGAGGGGGGAGGGGTCGGGGACTTCCTCTATGTCGTCCGACGTGTCAGAGTTCGACGAAACTACGGTACACTCAGCAGGTTTCGAGGTCGAGTTGGAGCATGGTCGCATCTGACCACTGGTGGCCTTACATATTCTCCCTGTGCTGTCTTCTGTCTAATATATGTTCTCCTGACGTTCAATTACCTTTTATGAGTCTTCCCCCCTTTCCGGCCAACCCAGCGCTGAACTGGACAGTCCCACGACTCAGGTGGTGGCTGCGGAGAAAGACTGATTTGTCCATCTCAAAGGTGCAGATTCCAGTGCGTGGCGGAGGGTACTTCCGTATGTTGTACGCCTCTTGCCGTTCTGCGGATATCCCCGATGTGGAAAGATCTCTTAGTTGAATTAGTTGACTATGTGATGTGTCTCTTGGCTGGGCAAAGGAAATGTCTAAGAACGTCTCTATCTAACGAGAGAATAAATCCATTATGACCAAAAGGTATCTGTTCCCTTTCGTGTTGCAAGGGAATGGTCCCATTAAGTCCGTCGCTACCTGGATCCACCGTGTATGAAGCTTGCAAGGTTTGGCCATGGGGCGCATGGCAGAGTAGGCCTTATGCTGACAGCACTTGGGGCACTCTGTGAAGTGCTTACGGACATCTCAGCTCATGCCATCCCAGATGTACCTTAAGCTGATATCAGCGAGAGTTTCTTGTGTTTCAGGGTGTCCTGTGTCTGAGTGGTAGTGGAAGTGCCGGCAGATGTTGTTTCTTAGGTCTCAGGGTAACCATATCCTCCATTTCACTTCCAGCTGGTTGTTACGAGACTGTACAACGTTTTATCGTAGTTCAAACTGTTGCGGATGCTTCGCTAGAAGGTCCTTCACTTCGAGGTCAAGTTGCTGATGACGTTCAATCTGGCTGCGGCTCAGCTGTAGCTGGAGAAGTAGCTGATATTCTGGGTGCAATTTCGGAGGCTCTGGTGCTAGGACGTGGTCAATATCATTTGGTTTTGCTTCCTCAAGTTGGTCATGTATACAGGACAAGGTATCTTGGAAATCGTTATCTTTGCCAGGTCAGTGCTGGACCTCAAAGTCAATTTCAGAGAGCAGACGATCCTAGCATCCCAACTTGACCTTACTGATGCATGACTCCCGAAAACACTTTGAGTGCTCTGCTGTCTGTCCTTAAGAGAAAATGAGTTCCCTCCAGGTGGTAATTTTCGTGTGTGACAGTGTGAAAATTTATACATAAATGGTGCGCAAAAGTATGTGTGTCTAGAAGTGAAAATGATCAGATTTGAGTGTGTTACAGTTCGACATGTCTGGATTTTTTAGTTACAGTACATGTTCAACATTTTATTTTCTCATAGCATTAACTAACATTGAATTAGCAGAGAACAGTGGTTATTTTCTGTCACCAACAGCATCTTATTGAACGCACCATTAGTAAAGAAGAAAATAGTGTACAGTGTAAGGTTATAAAATGTTTTCTGAAAGGTTAATGGTTATAAAGTAGTTGTGTATTATCTTAATGTATAAGTTGACTATAGTACATTCGGGTTACTTCCAACTCTTCTGAAGCCCTACTAAAGTTCAACTTTTAGGATATTCCTCCACTTCATAAAATAATGCTTAACTAAGTCTAAAACATTACACTAAAGTGATAACACACTGCATTCATGCACACTGGGTTTAGTAACATTTTACATAAGAACTATTTCTTACGAAAAAATACCAACACATTTATTTTCTCTCTGATTTTATTCATATTAATTTTAACCTAAATGAAATATTACAATTTAAAGATGTTTCGTTTAAATAAATATAAGGTCCTTAAATTTTAATAAGCGTATAGAAAATTTGTGATACAGGATATATTTAGGAAAAAACAACTAAACACATCTTACATGTCACTGTCCCTGCATGTTGTAGATTGGGCCCCTTTCCTTTATATTAAAAAGGGGGGTGTATTGAGGGGGAATATTTGAACATGTATTTTTTGGTATTAAATATACGGAGTGATATAAATACACGTCAAGGACATCATACTAGATACTCAAAAAGTGCAACCTTCAAGATTGCTTTTATTAAAATTAATAGCAAAATTGATGGAGCTTCCTTAGGGAAACGTCCAACATGGTATACAGAAACATATATACATAACATTAAATTGACAAAAGACATGCAAGAATTTAATAACTAATTTCACAAACATGGTAGCCATGAACCAGTGTTTGTCTAGAATCTGGCGTACATCACCCCTCACCAGTGTCAGAGCCACGTTAAGATAATGGACACGCTACTACATACGAAAAGAAGCATACCTCACAACAGCAGCAGCATCTATGCATGGATGAGAACGTGGATTCTAATTCTCAGGGCGGTAACAGGTCGACAGCCACGTGGTGATGCCCTCACAAATACACGTTTAATTACAAAAAGACAAAGTTCAAATTCACACAGTTTATAAAACACTCATTAAATCGGAAGTTCCTGGAGTGGGCAAGGCCTTGAAGGTACTTACGCATGAGAAATAATGAACATAGACTCGGATCAAGACTGGCTATATTGATGAAAGTGACAGTACACTGTTCACACAATACAGCTATCCAAGACTGAAGGGCATGGAAATTTGGCCTTCCATATGGCAGAAACAGTAAGAGTACTGTTTGGCACGCAAATGTAACTACGGTAATGAAATCTCGGGGGCAATGAGTCGTACGGAAACAGGAACATGATCACAGGAGGAGCCAACAAAATACAAAAATGCTCCGGTACATAAACTTACACTATTGCAGCTAAGATGAGTAGACAAAGTGGTGCAGGCTCCCGCAACGCGACTCACGCATGTTCCCTATGCCCACCAAGCCAAGACTAAAGATGGTGGCTGAGATGGCTGGCTACCACGCCAGCAATCTCCCACCAACTCTGAGAGAGAAATTCATTAAAAGTCACATTACAACAAGTACACTGGAAATTGTTGCAGAACACAAATAAAACACTCGAACAACTAACAATAGCTTTTCGACAAGACAGATTTGGTAATAAAGAGTTCCAGAGTCTTTAGGCATGTTGTCGGTATTCAATTAAGCAAAACAAGCCAGAATGGGCTGGTAAGGCACGTGAAGGCATTTAAAAAAACCAACAGAATATTTAGAAGTTACGTTAGCACTTTGAGATATTCAAATCAAACTATGCCAACAAATTAATACAAAGCAAAAGAATTTTGTCTTGGGCAATTGGCATTGCGGGAAGCTGAAACTGCCAGGAAATTAAATGTTGCATTTAATTATAATCTAAGAAATTAATATTGCCCTTTTAAATAAACAAGATATAACATATATAATATAACATTATAACAAGAATTACGAGTGTCACTGTCTCGTGTTTTGCATTGGTTTTAATTTAAACCCATGTGACTTTTCACTTGCAGGTTTGCTGCGCCCCACTTACCATATTTAACTGAAAGGAAGACAACCCTGAATCTAAGACGACACCTTCCTAAAAAAATATTTTTTAGGGAAAAACATTTAAACCTGAATTCAAGACTACCATGTGAAATGCTGAAAAAAATATTTAGGTTGAAGTATATTTGCATGAATTTATGGCAAGCCCTTCAAGAAGAAATGCTAGTATATGAATAATATGATGTAGGCTATTTGATTTACTTTAAAAAAAAAGCTAATCTCAATGAAATAGGTGTGTCTAACCTGGCTGTATGGTAGCAGCATTTTTCTTACACTGTAAAACTTTTGTGGATGTTATACCTATTCGTGACTTGAACCATTTTGCTTCCCAGCAAAGTGTTTCCTCTTTGCGGCTGGCTCGGCTGTGCGACATCAGATAAGGGGCCCTTTTCAAAGTTGACAGGTACAAACTCAGCACTACAAAAATACATACAACCATAGGATACACTGTATTTAAGCATGAAAAGCCTTTGTTAAAATCGTCTAAGTTTTAATTGAAGACAATTCCCGAATTATAGACGACCCCTCATTTTTTTTATTCCTTTTAAGTCAAAAAACCTTGTCTTCCTTTCAGGTAAATACGATAAAAGAAATAAAATGTAGCTAACATTTCCCCTTGCTACTTAGACTCTGCTATATGGGGCACTGATTATATTTGCACTGCACACACATGTTCAGGAGAACTCTCTTGTGAAACTGAGGCATGAACGGAAGAGATTACCGGTGCCCAAAGCGCACGGACGTACATGCAAGGTGCATGAACCGAGCAGCAGTGGTCTGCTTCCCAAGCAAAGCAGTGAGGGTGACATCAATCTTTTGTATAGTAGTGTGTGGTTGTATGTTTTGCTTTTGTTTGTTTATTTGAGGATTGCACCTGTCGAGACGCAGTGACTACCAACATGTTCCCGAAAAGTTAATTCATGCAAAACATGTGCTGCTTTGCTTTCTGAAATGCGAGTGACAACAAGCATGGATGGTATACCAATTTACCATCTCCATACATTTTTATCTATTTCATATGTAAGGGCCTAGCTGGTAAAACCTTATGAAGCAAATAAAAATGTATTAAGTAATTTTGATTCTCCACTAAAACAGCTAAAATGTTACAGAAAGTACCCAAATGCTAACAAATACCATAAAAGCGCACACAAAGATTTATCCACTATCTGAGTTTGGGTCTTTTTGGTAGGTTACAAATGCATGCTTTAAGCATTCTTTGGTAATTATGAAGAATCGCGACATATCATTTACTACTCTGAGTGGTATGAATGTTGTATATTTGGCTTTTGAAAAGTTTACTTTGATGAAAATGTGCAGTCACATCATGTAAGAATTTGTGGTTTAAGTTTAAAAAATATTATACTGTACAATGTGTTAAGCCCTGCTGTTTACATGATTTACCATGTTTCTTTATGCCTTATAATGCAAAACTTCATAAATAAAAGTGAAGAAAAATATGTACTTTCATAAAGTCTCTTTGAAGTGTTTATAAGTTTGTTAGGGAGTGTGAATTGTAATAAGTGTGTTAGTGAATTAATTTTTTTTAATTTGGCAGTTTATACCCAAATGGCAGACAAAAATTTAAGTGTCAGGAGGCGAGAATCGTTAGCTTTGAATACAATGTAGTCATGTCCATATTCTGACTTATGGCCATTGTTTGCCTTTTCTCACAGCGTTAATGGCAATTGAACTGGCTGAGTTGAGCAGTTGTTTTCTGTTGCAACTGCCCCTTACGACACGTATTCGTAGTAAGAAATAGAATAACATGCAGTGTAACGTTAAGATTTCCACAACACAAAAGGTTAGAAAAGTTAAAAAGTATTTGTAAAATTACAAATAGTTGTTTACTTACATTGATAAGCCCAACAAATATTTGAGTAGAATATACCATTTTCTGTGTGTAATTCCATGGATACACATGTCACTTTCTGTTGCTAGATGAATACTAGTGTGTTTTGTTACAGATGGTCAGAGTAGTAGTTTTTTTCCATTTATTCAATATTTCTACTTTTGAAGCATTGTACCAACTACCAAATAACTCCAGAAAAGTGAATTCAAGCAAATAAGAGCACACCAATTGACCTGATTCATGCTTAATTACCTGCTTCATGCATTGCTGGTAAAATCTCATAAAGCAGGCAAAAATATACGAAGCAGGTGGAAATGCGAGTGAGTGAGTGATTTAAGTGGCTCTTAACAGCGAGGTCTTGAGAACTGATGATTTACGTGAGTATTGAGCAGCACCGAAATGAAAGGACGGGGGAAATGGGAAGTCTCGGTCCCTGAGAAAATCTGCTGACAAGCGGCATCATCTGGCAAAATTCCCACATATGAAAATCCGGAAGTGACCCGGCAGGGAATTGAACCCGGTTCACCTTGGTGAGAGGCGAGCAGACTAATCGCTCAGCCACTGCAGACCCGTGTAAATGTACAAAGCAGACATAATTGTAACAATCATGTAAGCCAGTGTGCCCTCTGCACTTGCTCTGGGAAGTAGAGCAGTGCAAATTTTGCATGAATACAATATTCTGGAGCTAATTAATAACTTTCGAAAAATTTTCATGCGAGTTATCTAGGCATTTCTTGTGGTATCATTTCCCCTCATTATTTTCTATATTTACCCCACAATTTCCCTGACCTTCATAGCCCTCCTCACTATAACTATTTACAGTATGCACTTGGAATAAAATGATTTACACATGCAATATGATTTAGTATGAAAGTTGTAAAGTTTGTTTTTACAATGCTTAATGTACTGAAAAAACACCCGTGCCTTACAGTATGTTCCATGAAATGTGTAATAATAAAAAAAAGACGATATTGTTGTACCAGATTTTAAGGCTATTGCCTGGGTTGAAAGCAGTAAGAATTTGATATAGGAAAATGCATGTTAATGAAATTCTGTATTTGAAGTCAATTTCGAAGATATAAACTTGAAACAAAACCTAAGTGTGAGAAATGACACTCAAGTTCTGTATAGAAGCAAAGAAAACAATTTATTTTTCTGTAACTTTTTATTTAAATATTAAGTTTTCTGATCTTTCCAGAGAACAGGCTAAACTACATTAATGTTTAAAAAAAGTTTCAATAGCAAAGAAGCACATATTTTTATGCTCAAAACAGTCAGTGATGATTATATACCAAATTCTAATGCTTTCAAACCAAGCAACAACGTTAAGAAGTGGTGTTTACCTGAAGCACTAATTTATTTTCATCCCATAATGTCAAACTGACATAAACCAAAATGTCGCAAATATCACAAATTATTGTTGGCATTTCAATACTTTAGTATAGTTACAGATTTTGGAGCGTGCAGACCACTGTGTGTATGTGTTCATGGATGTTTCCAAATTTCACCATGTTACATGCTGTAATTAGGAAAGTCAAAGCCAAACATGTTTGGCTTTGACTTTCCTAATATTTAGTATGTTGTTGTGTTAACTGAAATTGAATTGGCAGTGGTCTGTAATTATTTTCCATTACAATGGTTCTTTAGGACATGTTCTAATCATAAGTAACAAAACAAGGTGCAATGTAGTGTTTAGAAGAATTTTTGGCCTGCCTCATTATTGGAAAGAAGTGGGTTACATTTATTTGTAAACTAACAAATGGTTATTTACTTACACTCTACCAATGCAATAACTACTTGTATTGAATGTGATATTTTCTCTGCGTAGCATCCGATGCTCATAGATATTTCTGTCGTGAGGTGAGTAATCATGTTTTTGTTGTATTTTTTTGTGATGGTAATACTTAGGTTTTTGTATTCTGCTTAATAGAGGTTTGCATCTGTTTGGATTTTGTACCAACCACCAACAATCTCCAGAAAAGTGAATTCACACAAATCTGCACCACTAACTTCAAGGTGTGCAAGTGTCAGGCAGCCTCCAAACTCAGCTCTGAATTTTACTGTTGTTTAAATTCTTATACGAAGATACTTTGTGCTGAGATGCACTCTCTTAATGGATTTATTCATTATTAAATACGTATCTGTAAATTGGTGATGTATTAACGATTGAAACCATTGTTCAGGATACATTGATAAATGTGAAATTAGTTGTAAATGTTGTGCCAATATTCTCGAGGCTGCCCAATATTTCCAATTGTCATTGTGTTAACATTTTATTTTTATGTGATTTAACTGAGTGGGCAACTTCAAGGTTGGGCAGTCTGGCGGACCCCTGTACATCACGGGATGTCAGGTGGCTGGTTAGCTAAACGATGCATGCTGCAATGAGGACAAACGTGGGCCGAGGAGAAAGAGTGCTGGTGTTGGAAGACAGTGGGGTGTGGCCTGTGGGATACTAGCCGCACGGGCGGAAGAAACGAAGACTCTTTCCTAGACCATCGAGGCGAGCACATTATGTGCTCGTGGAGCGTGCTCCTCTGGAGCACCCAACATAACTAGAATGAGTGATTTTAACATGCCTAATCTGCTCTGAAATAATCTTGGTTTAGATGGAGAGAAGTGTGACTCGGTTGATTTGGAAATTTTGTTGTGCATCCTAAGTTAGGAAGGAGATGGTCGAATCCGCTGACACTGCAGTTCATCCTTGTGGTATGTCACATTTTGGTCAATGGAAGGAAAGAGTATGGCACAGAGATTTTAGGTGAAGTCAAAGTAACCCATAGGTTAACACATGTCCATTGAATTTACAATAGTATGACTTAGTAAATTGTGAAGAGTGAGATACCAACATTAGTAGATATGTAACACATTAAACATCAATGATTGGGAAAATGTATTTTTACCCAGATTATTTTATTATTTTGAATTTGTTCCATTTTAAATTGTTGAAGAATGGTTGAAGTATAATTTCAATAAATATGCTAACTGTGATCTTTTGAATTATTATTTATCAATTAATTTCTAGTCTGGTAATTTAAGTAACATGAAGTTTAAAGCTGACATTGATGAGTTGCTTATCATAACAATATTTTCGAAACTGTTGAGAAAATACTCTACTTGCCAATTAACAGAAATAGTAATGTCATTATTATTTGTTTTCTCATAGTATAATTTATTACCCGAGAGAGACATGGAATAGTGACAGATCTAGTCCTAAGCAAATGCGACGCAAGAATTATATACTTCGTGGGCAGAAACATATAGGAATGACTCCATGGGCTTCCTGTCCTCATTGTGGGAAGAGAACCCACGCTTTCTATCACCTCTACAAAATAATCTACACTAACATAAATTACTGTGAACTCTGCTCTCTACGGTTAAATGTTAAAGTCACTGCAGGAAGTGTAATTGAACTTTCGTAGTCAACCAGTTCTAAGATCAAACTCTTTTTAAATGCTTTGTACCAAGTATGGTGTAAATGAAAATAGCATGAAATATTTTATTTTTATTTATTAAGGAAGTTTAATTTAATGATTCGAGTACAAGACAACCAAGTAAAAGGTGTCCAATATGAGAACAGACATCCCATCAAATGAAAGAGAAGTATTTTGGATTAATTAAATGGTGTTCTCTCTAGTTATTACTATATATATTATCAGTGTTCTGTTTGAGTGTGCATGCATATGTGTTACTTAGGGCTATGAGGGAAATCAACTAGGCTAGTCTTCAAATGGAAGGCTGTTATTTTACTAAGTACGAATAGAGTTAATATTCACAGTTTCAAGTAAACTTATTATGGTTCTAAACACAACTCGTTTCTAGAGCCCTGTGCATTCCGGATCATCCTCCGGAATGCTCCACTCCCCTCGAAGAAGGCCTTAAGCCATCAGTTGCATTTGGTAACTGAAAACTAACAATCGCAACTACATCACTGTGATAGGTTCCCCAATCACCTGTAATTCAGTTTACGAAGTTGGGGTGGTGGCAGTATTACCTCCTCTTTCCAACAACAGGAGTTTTATTGTGTTTCAACCATAAACTACCGCTTTCCTCTGTCGCTGCTGGCCCTCAACTGGTAGCGGCATAACAAATTGTGGTAGCTTGGTGGGATTTATAAATGGCCGGCTAAATTTTCAGGGCATTTAAATCATATTTAATGACCAAATGGTTAGTTTTAAAGACTGTTTGAATTTTTAAAGTATTTATTTTGTGTCACCACAGATACACCAAGTTGTATTTAAGAGGTGGAAAATTTGTTTGGATATCAAAAAGGTTAAGTATTAAGACAGTGCAGTGGTGGTGTGAAAGTAAGAGAGCTCTTTTGTACACTGGTAGCGTGCGTGCCTTGAGCCCCATTGTAGGTGAACGGAGGTGAGAGTTATTTCCGCACGAGAATTATAAATTATTAGCCAGCGCATTACGAAAGGAGGAGTTAGCTGAAAGAACGCAAAAATGAGTCAAGATGGAGACAAGTTGGGTAAAGTCCACGAGCTATCTGATCACGAACTGGACAAACATTCAGTATTTAATTTAGGTGACTCTTTAGGTGCAGAAAACATGGCAGTTTTGCAAGAACTAGCCAAGGCTCTAACTAGGCCCCAGATGGCTGAGTGGATGCACTTTGTTGAAATATCTGAAAATAAACCCGGATAAAGTATAGAGGCCTTCATAGAAACAATAGAGAACGTAACCTCTATGCTAGGTTGGGGTGACATGGATAAACATATTTGTTGTAAGTTAAAAGATAGAAGGAGAGGCACACAATGTTCTCCATGCATACCCTGAAATAAAGGACACCCGAGTTTGGGAAAATAGGTAAAAGTAAAATCCCCTTGTGGCCGTCTCCTCACAGTAAGGAGGATAGTAAAGAGTTTCCACTCTGTCCCCAAAGACGTGAAGATATTGTTACTACAACTCATTTTAACGAGAACTTAGACATGGGAGTGTTGTGCCGCCCACCTTATTGAAGGAAACAAAGTGCCTGTTGTTTTGAAGAACATGTCGGTAGAATTCGCTCACCTGCCCCATAGAAAATAAGTAGGGTTAGCCAGCCCTTTAGGAAATTTTGACAAGAATATAGACATAACTGAAGCTGAAAATAAATTGTATATTTTTAATGTTTTGTGTGACTCAGATAATCAAATCACTTCCGAAAGTCTGGAATTTTTAAATCAGTCCCTGAATTTTGAAATGGGGGAAAATAGCTATGATAGGAAGCTAAACTACTTTGATTTTTTACCTGATAATGATAGTGAAGTTGATTTAAATAATTTGTTAGATTTAAGCCATATAGAGGGAGCAGCTAAAAGGAAAAATTGTGCTTGTAGTGAAAAAGAGGCCGAAGGTATAGCTTAATTTTAATTAGCAATTTTGACAGCATTTACTACAATTATTACTTTTTAATTCCATAAGGCCCAAATAAGAAAATTATTAAAATTGGGGTTTTATAATAATCTTGAATATTTTACTGAGTCTGTATTGATTGCAATCTTTAAAAACGAATCTGTCATATGATTGTTTCATTGGCCTAATTTTCTGAAGAAATAGCTAAGTTTTGATATAAATGCCTAAATGAAATGTAATTTGTGCACATTGTATATTTTCTCATTTTTTCAATGGTGTTGATGATTTAATTAATTAGGGTGGCCTTAATGTTTAAGTTATTGTAATGTTAAATTTGTGTACTAGTCAGTTTGCTCATATTTATTTTAAAGGTCTTGTGTATGCTCTATGAAAGAGCAACCATGTTATGTAAGTGATTATAGATACAATAAGCATAATATAGCACCAGTGAGCAATAGATTGTCGACGTTTATCTACGACTGGGAACATGGCGCCCAGTGCTACTCCAGCCCGTTGACTTGTCGCTGGATAAGGGTGACATGTTTGTGGATTTATAAAATTGAGAAAAATTAATTTTGATAATAAAGCATAAAAGGTTTTGCTAGATTTCAGTAATAAATGGCTCCGTTAAAGATAAAGACGTAAAATTTGAAATATTAAATGGTTCAAATGAAGAATAAAATTTTTGTTTGTAGTTTTCAACAGCTGAGAAATTAAATTGATATAACGTAAGTTATAATATTTTCCAATCAAGTTAACTATATACGTAAAGAAAATTTGATAATGAAACCTAAAGATTTAAATTCGAGATTAATATATTTTATTTAACTCAGCCATTTTAAGCAAACTATAATTTCAGATAAGAGGGTGAAATATGTGATGTGTTCTGTCGAGCAATTTCTGGTGTGTTTGTATATCCAAACAGTGAGAAATATAAAGATGGTCACGCAATGATGTGTGACCACAGCTGGTCGGTACCAGAGTAGTTGCGTACTGAGGGATAGGGCGAGACCTGAATGAGAGACCCTCCGATTCCTGGGCCGGTGCATGAAGACATCACCCAAGGTAGTTGCCATTCCCGCAACCCTCATCCTGGAAGGGGGAAGCGCACTCTCTGTTGTGGCTAGTAACAACTTCAACCAATACAAATCCTGGCGGCTGAGAACGGCTTCGTTCACCTAACCCTACCTAATTATTCTACAGTGTGAGTGATAGTATTTTCAAGTATATGAATTGAAAGTGACACTTTCAGGCGTGAAGAAGAATTAATATTCTGAAAATCATTTTAACTTTAATTACTTCAGAAAAGTAACAACTCGGTTCAAACATTACTAAAATATTGAAAACTAGGAACCGTTAGAATTTGCTCGTAGGGTGTGATGCCGGCTAACAGCCAGCAGCGCTAAAGCCCATGACACGTGCGCACGGAGGCTCCAATTTGAACATATGTCTAATGGAATATTATTTGCAGTGTAAAAGTTTTCTTTATTTTTGAGGGTCTAAAATGTCTTAAAATGTATGTTTGTCAATATTGGAAAATGTTTGGTTATAAATTAAAGCTGTGCGCTGCATGGAGATTAAGAACAGCTCTACTCTGGCCAGAATGCTATAATAAGACATTCAAAGATGATGAGAAATTACAAATTAATATGTATAATGTCAATCAATATTTTAATTTCTAAAGTGCCTTTTATTTTTCAATAATAAAATAGTTTACTCGGTTACACAGCACTTCCGCTTATGTAAACTCCATAGGCAGCCATGGTAGATCCATGCGACGCTTGCCTCTGGGCAGTCAGCCTAGGAGAGCTGGCGAGGTACGACACTGTCACGTACGCACTACAACTTTTGAGCACTGGTGTAGATTTCATTAGCAATTTTAGTATACCGGTTAACCTTTGCTTTGCATACGTTTTACAAGATATTCCAAAACATTATGCTTTTACTTAAATAATAATTTGTGCTCTTGCAGCTTTTTCAAAACTTAATTGAGGAGGAGGAGAAAGACGTCAGAGAGGTCATGCAACATGCAAAACTTGAATCAGGCACCATCTGCTACTGCTAAAGGCGTTCCATTGTAATTTCTGCATTATTGCTGTGTGCTATTTAAAGGGCTTTAATTTCATATATGTATTTAAGGGCATTTTTATAGTTTTAACATTTTACGGCCACATCACATATGACCACGTGGTCAGATATCGCCAAGTATGTACCTGCGCCATCAATGCGTTTTATGGGCTTATTTGTGTCAAATAATGTGTGCCATAATTTTATTCAGAGTTCCGTGTAATTTTCACGTAAATTGATGCTTTTTGTGTATGACCACGCTGTCACTTTCATGTTTGCTTTTTCCGCCATCAGGCATGCTACAAGCCTGTGAATGCTTTAGTTATAAAGGGAATAATTTTCCCAACAGAAATAACAACTTGCAGTCTCTATGAAAAAATATTGCAATTTCACCTGCACCACGTGGTCTGCTACGAACTTTATCCAGCGGCATCAGCGCCTTCTAAACTTGCTTTAACGCATGTGCGTGTTTATTGTGACTACTCATCTCGTGCCCCGTCGTGTTCCATTGATATTTAAGTAATTTTGCAATTTGTGTACAGTGATATTATTTCCATCCTAGCCGGCTATGTGTATAGGCCATCACCACACTAACCACGTGCTGGAGGACGAGCCCTGACGAGTGTGCGCTACTGATGCCAAATAATCACACACGTTTATGTATTATCTGTTGATTCATCTTGTAATTCTCTGTGTCCTTAGCGGCTGTCGACTCCCTTCCCTTGTGAATAT
The DNA here is from genome assembly GCA_029891345.1 of Dryococelus australis. Taxonomy (NCBI): domain Eukaryota; kingdom Metazoa; phylum Arthropoda; class Insecta; order Phasmatodea; family Phasmatidae; genus Dryococelus; species Dryococelus australis. The sequence continues at coordinate 136,556,967 of CM057009.1, read as the reverse complement.
CATGTTTTCAAGCACCACGGTGAAGTCATTCATATAGGCATGCGCTACAGTAATTGCAGGCTGGGAAGCACTCAAACAGAGTTAGCTAGACATGACCAAGTTTCATCATTAAATTGCTTGGCACGTTATTTGAACGAACTGTATCAATAAGAGCAAGTATCACAGTATTCCACTCTTTTAATTGTAATGACAGTGTCCTAGCCACATGTGTTTTTCAAGTGTTAAATGTTTGGTATTGCAAAGTGTATCGTAAGTACGCTCGGGTGAGACGGACACACAGAACCCACAGTATCCCTGCGAACCCAGAGTCTCAACAGTGCGGTGATTGGGAGGCACCACTGGCACCCATATCAGTAACTGATTTGTGTCATCGTTCATCTCGTGTCTCACCCAATGGCATCACGTGTCTGAAATAATTGACAAAATACAAGTTACTGCAAATTGTGTGCGAATCAGCCCACTAAATTGATGGTAAAATTTGGGTTCACTGCATGTTCATATTTAATCATTTATTTTCTCTAAAACAAAAGCCAGTATGCTCAATATATGATGTACATTCTCAATTATCTGCACAGTAACAGTGGCGATGCATGCTATAGTTTCATGGGCAAGCTACTGTGTGCATGGGGCAGTAGTAGCGTTGATTTCCCCAATAAAGGGGTAGGGGGGAGTCCAGGGTCCCTCCCCCAGAAAAATTTGGATGTCAAGGTAAAAAATGGTGCCATTTAAACATTTTTTCATACCTAAATATAAAATACACCGCTTGTAAAAATATTAACATTTTTTAACATCAAATTTGCATGAGCGAAAAATATTACAAAGATACCTTCATCAAACCAGGAACCGTGCCCACTCAAAATCAATATTGTTTTAATACACGTCGACAGTGAGGTATTTACATACGGAGCAATTTTGTTTGTACAGAAGTGTAGACACGAATAATGATTATTTGTTTGTGTAATGATGGAAAGCAGTCAACTCTATCTTTACCAAATTCTTTTAGAGACGATAACCAATTTATGTGAACTTCAGAACGCTCATGCTTTTTAACAGCATTGCACAGATTGTTAAGGTCACAATACCCAGTTGCAGTCCACGTGTTAACATCCTTTGAAAACAATAAATATAGACAGGAAAACCACTTTGTTTAGGCTGTTACAGCTAGCTAACCATAAGTGTTTCTGATAAACATGTTTTTTTGGAAATTACGTACAAAATTACCTTACTTGCATGTTATCTTGATCATAACGTCAGGTGTCGGCCCACCCTATTTTATGTCACATCTTTCCTGAAAAGTGAAAGCACTGCTGGAAAAATGCTTCACTTGTAATCCACACACACCACACTTACATCCACATGTTTCTGTTGCACTCATTCTATCTACTCGGTTCTCAGTCTCACATGGTAATTTTATAATTTTTATGTAAGGTATACATCACGCTCGAATACGTATAACATCCTCAGCACCAAAACTAAATTAAATAAAAACAATACAATTTGTGTTGTGCGTGCGAACTTGCCCACACATCAATCTAATTACTGTAAACTACACCGCGCCAACTGCCTGCGGTTAGACCAGCTTCAGCTATGTCCACTTCAGTTCGGTGAAGAAAGCACAACCATCATAGCTTCTAACACAGGTTGACGCAGCCATAAGCCCCCGCCCCTCCCCGGACGGTCTTCCTACTCTGCATCCCCTCCGTGGGCCGGGAAAACATTGCAATCACCTACCTGCTGAAAGTATTTTCTACAGCGCTTCAAAACATCTTGGTTTTTTAGCCAACGAGTTGTTTTCTTATAATGTACAGTATTGTTTCCCGAGTAGAATGTGAACCACACGAGTGAAAGGTTACCTTAAAGTAAATATAAGTTATAATTTATTATTTTTTTAAACATAACTTTGTCAGGAAACTGTCTCGGCAAGCACTGCTTGCCCTAACGAGATGCCACTGCACAGTAACTATTCAAAAATTTTATTATAAAATGGAAATCACACAATCTTTTTCAAAAATTTGCAAAATTCCATTCATTTCAATTTTCTAACAACTATATTTTACTAGCTTCACTAACACTATGAAATTTCTTAAAGCTACAGAACAGTAATATTGAATTCAATAAATTTTGTGAGTAAACAATTATGATACTTTTCAAAATATTTGTATTCTCAGTAAAAACATTGTTGAGCATGCCATGCCTCAAACATTCAATTTAAATGAGAATTTTTGCAATTAAATACATGGAAAACTTCTGGTCTATTGTTATTTGTAAGAAAGATGACAAAAGATATAATGTTGCCATCGTAAAAAGAGAAGTTCCATTTGTGTAATTGCATGAATGTATTTTGTAATGCTCCACACCTCAATATTGAATTCAGAATTTACTCAAGAATAATTGATCAAACCAACAAGTTATAAATTCTGTTTGTGACAAATTACAATAAAAGTAAACACTTTCTTGCTATAAAGGACAAAGAATTTTAATTGCAAACTAATTAACGTAACTTTAAGCAATGAAGAACTGACTTGTAAGCAAAGAAATACTAACAAATTTTATCTCTTTTGACACCTAGATATTTGAAACTTAAAAACATGGCAGATTACTTAATCTCAAGTCTTGAGACTTCTTAGAATTGTTAAAACTCTATAACATTAGATGGACATCTTAGAATTGTTAAAACTCCAGAACATTAGATGGGCATCGACGTGCTGAGTATTTTTAAGAAATTGGGTTGTTTTAAATAAAAGAAAAACTGGAAATTCTTATAAGCTGCTGTCTTATAATGAGCACTGAAACAAGCGTAGTAGCAAAATGTTTAAATCAGGCTCAACATAAGTTAACTTGTGTTTTAAAAATCTTATCGTTGCCTGATGAATTATGAGAAGGCATTTTAAATCAATTGATATCAACTCATACAAGTTGACTCAAATTTTCTTGAGTAAAATTCATTTGTCTGAGTTTCACTCTGTAAATTCCTTAAGTGTTGTGAAACTGATATCTTATGTGGTGAAATCAATTTAAAATTGCAGAGATTATGAGAATGAAATAATTGGTAGTGTATAACAAATCTTACAAGACTAGCAAATATAATGAACTTGCAGTGTCAACATAATGAAGATTGATTGGTAAAACCTGAACGACTTAAATTCATCCACATACTTTTATTTCCCAATTGTACTCACGGGTACACATATCAAATATGCCTTTTCATCATTGCATTGTGGTGAAGTTTTGAAGATTTTGTACAGACTTTATTGCTGTTAGTCTTGAGTGTATATTTATGGAGATTGGGCTATGAGCCCTAGAAGATATCAATTCATAATGGTAATTTAAAGAAAATTGGCCAGGAATGTTGTTTTATGAGGCCCACAGATAGGTTAAATAGGTTAAGTCGTCACTTTAAAGAGTTATACTCGTCAATTGAGTTATTGTTATTTTATTTATATGTGTTCTTTCAAAATGGCAACCTTGCCATAGCTCTGTGTTATTATAAGTGAAATTAACAGTATCTCTCTCATTCCACCCATATTAAAAGTTTGAGAAAGCAGTAGGACGTTGAACCTCTTGAGAGTAATTCCACAGTCGGTAAAGGGGACAATTAGGATGTTTTTAAAGTTGGTAAAGGTGTCTTCAGGAGTTATGCGATGTTGTCTGGAAAATCTTGGGCTAAGTTGTTTATATACACGCTTACAGTCCTGAGTATCATCTACATACTACGATCTTGAACAACATGTTTGTAGGGAATGCGAAAGGCTCCCTAGTAATTTATCACCCTCCAGTATGGGTTTCCTCCATGCCCAGTGATGGCGATGTTAGGATGGAGTATAAGGTGGGCTCCAGTGAAAATGGTGATAGGGTGTTTCCAGGTGTTGTGCACCCAATTTTTATTCTATTTTGCAAAGTCCAAGAGGCTTGCATTAGGTGAAAAGGAAAATTGATAAAATGCAAGCTTCAGGTGACTTGCTCCAGGTATAGGAGAATTTTGGTGAACTGCAATGTCAGGTAGACTTGCTAAAGGGTATTGCTTGGGACATCAGCTATGGTTATTGGTATATCTATGATAATATGAGAGATATTTTTGGATCCAGTGGAAGGTTTTATACACTGACACCTTGAACAACTTACCACTCTATTCCCAGTCATATAATTTGTTTATTTCAAGTAGGATTAAATGTTATAGCTGTTTGTTCTAATGCTTCTCTCTGTCCTAAAGGACTAAGAATTTTATTATGTTGTAGTATAATTTCAATAAATATGTTAACTGTGATCTTTTAAATTATTATTTATCAATTAATTTCTAGTCTGGTAATTTAAGTAACCATAAGTTTAAAGATGATATTGATGATTTGCTTATCATAACATTTTCTAAACTGTTGAGAAAATACTCTATTTGCCAATTAACAGAAATAGTAATGTCATTATTATTTGTTTTCTCATAGTATAATTAATTACCTGAGAGACATGGAATAGTGACAGATATAGTCCTAACAAAATTAGACGAAAGAATTATACACTTCGTGGGCAAAAATATATAGGATTTTGCACAAAATCACTTTTACAGTGCCATTTGTAAAATTTTTGTGCATTTCAAAATTTATTGTATTGGTATGTGACACTTTTTTTAAAAACATTTACCTCACAATTCCCCTGATCCTTATAGCATTTCCAATTATCAAAATGCATAGTATGTTCAGCAAAAAAATCAATGTGCTTTTGTGATTATGATACCGCATGATTAGTAATTCCGATATATGTAAACTTACAAAGTTTTTTTTTGTTCTCAGTGAAGACCCTTCCTTTATAGACAGTTTTACCCGCACAGTATCCCCAATATTTATAGTACTCTCCACTATAGAGATATGTTTGTATGTGCACTGAATGCAAAAAGTGTCTAAGCAGAAATTGTCCAGAAAATTTGGCCAGTAAACTAAAAATTAAATTTCCAATTCTTTTTTTTATTTTTTTTGTGGAAGTTATTACAAAATTACCAAATGTCCACAGAAAAAAATTAAATTTACAAATCCTGTTTATTATCTTGGAAGCTTACAAACTTAACACCAACTGCTACTATTAGGTACATGGATTCCCCATTATTAAAATATTAGATTCAAATGTAACATTTTCTTTTAACAAAATAACATTAGCATTGAAAAATAAAAATCAAACATTTTACGATTTACAGAATTTTATGTAAATATTTTAATACAATGTTAAGACACGGAACTACTTTTTGTCGTTACCAACTTCAGTGAATGTTACCAACTTCATTGGGCACATGACAGACATTGTAAAAGTAGTGACATTTTCCAAATGTTGATTTCAAAAGAGTTTAATTAATTGATAGCAGCTTATACACAGCTGAACTTTATAGATTAAGACACTAGCATATAAATAGCAGTTGCCTGGAGCATTCGGGTAGTTAAGTTGAAAGCTTGATGCAAAAGACATGTTAATTATGTAAAATAAGTACCAGGTCAGGTGGCTGACCTGGTATTGGTCTGATACTCATCAAGAAATATATCTGCACGAAAGCGTACACAAAGAAAATCTCATGGATACAATAAAGTAAACTTGTACTCTCAGCCATTAGTGGCAGCAGACATCTGGCCATAATGCACTATTATTGTCAATTAATGTACAATTTTTTTTTTGCAAAAAAAATATGATAGTATAATGCTTATCCAACATTAATTTATTTTGTAGGAAATTAGATTTTCATGACTAAAATTATTATCAAATTCTCATAACATGCGACCTATATGGGTGAATCTCAGATTACGGGAAATAATTGGTCTCTAGTGAATTGCTTTCTCTCCAAAAATAATTCTACTATTTTAATTTTTTTCCCATAAAACTAAAGAGGTCCTCTAAATGGTTCATGTATGTTTCAAGAATTTTTCAAAATATGGAGGAAAAGAAAAAAAAAACTAAAAACAAAAACTTTGCAAAACGTTATTAGATTGGCTGTCCAATGGGTCATTACACTTGAAGTTTCTAGTAAAGTTGCAAAACAGGCTATTTAAATTTGAAAAAACCTACAGATTTTTTGAAAATATATAGCTAAATTAATATTTAAGCAGATAAGTTTTAACTCAGTTTTGAAAACTTATGTAGGCCTATTACTTTGGATCAAACTTGGTCCCCAGTGTTTTGTGTCATAAACATTGACAAAGTTTGGAAGCTCTTGGAAGTGCAGGGAAATTTCGTTATAATTTAATTTCAAGAACAGAGATTTTTAGTTTCCAGTAGGTTGGCAGAGTTAACCGACTACTTTAATATCTTTACAAGGTTTTGAGTTATAGAACCTCAAGTTACAAAAAATGCTAAAAATTATACAATTTCTATGTTCTGCTGGTAATAATTATAGCAGCATAACTAAGTAATAGAGTATAGTTTTCTGTGTGTTTTTTTTAATTTATGATTTATGAATTGTTTTGAATTTCTGTTTTTATTTTAAACATCTAATACACATTTTAAATGATATCTACAGAGCAATTTAAATGAAAATTAATTAATTTCCTACGTCTATATTATTACTGGTTAACTGATAATATGGCTAGAAAAAGTAACAATGAGTAAAGCAGGAAGAATGAAAAGAAAAAAAGGATGTGAAAAAAGAAGAAGGCTCTCCAAGAAACGAGAAGCAAAATTTACTTGAAAGGTAAACTTACTGGTACGATAAAACTTGTTACTGATTAAAGCGAAAAATATAAAATATAAAATACAAAAACGAAAAGAATGGAGGAAGGCAACTAATCATAGCTGCAGAAAGAAGAAAGAGAAGTAAGAAAGGCAGAAACATTTATTGTAAATCACACCAGATGCATCTGGTTCAGAAGACATCAATCAACTTCATGAAAACATGCCATTGACATCTTCATATTCTGATATAGAAATACAAAGTGTCAGTGTGCAAAAAGAGAGGTACAAAGCAAATTCGGTGAATAATTACATAGGAACTGGAAAACAAATTTAATCACATTAAGAAAAGTGAAAAAGACAAACAAATATTTGCAAATATAATAGCAGGAAGAGTTTAAAATTTTAGAATGTTGAATCTCACTCAACGTTTTCTTCCCCTGAAATTTCACCTTGCTAACAAAAGGCATTACCATGAATTAATTCATGAATGCCAAAATAAGATGAGCATTGAATTTATGAAGAGAAAGGTTGTAGATTTTTTTAGAATATGATAGAAATTCTACATTATGCCCGGGTAAAAAAGATGTGAATTTCAGAAATGGAGAGCAACTGCAGAAATGCTATTTGAACAACACACTAAAAAACATACATGCAAAGTTTCTACAGACAGAGAATTTATGGATCAGCTACAGTTCATTCTGCAAATAAAAGCCTTTTTGGATTGTTCCCAGAATAGTAAATGAAAGTAATACCGGTTTCTGTGCTAAGCATGAAAACATCAAGCTTCTTATTCAAATCTCCATTCTTTGGAAATTGTTAAGGAACGCAATATTGACGATTTGGTAAAAAGTCTTGTACATGAGAAAATGAGTGAAGAATGTCTGGCCAGAGTGCATCGCTGTTTGAATTGCGCGCCACCTTAACTCTCTACCTTGCAGTTGGCGCGGTGGTGGCTGGCATCTTCCCATACCTAACAGGTGATTTGGGTTTCCCCTCCTTAATCCCCTAAGCCCTTCCCCTTCATCGGAGCTCACTATAATTTTTAATTGGGACGAGTCACTCACGTCTGGGTCATCGACCTGTGTACAACCTTCTGCCTGCCTACCACTTTACTCCAGTCCGGAACAGCATGGGGCCATTGGACTGTAGCTTCTAAGATGATAACTAGTGTGAGTGCAATTTGTAAACATGCCAAATGTGTCTGAAGCAGTTTTTATTGTGCAGCAAGTGCTGGCCAAATAGGAAGCGGTGAGTCGGGGCGCACCAAGCGTGATTTCTTGGCATGGGCATTAAATTGTTGATAGTTAACATTTCTTGAGGAGTGTTGAGCGTTTGTAGGCATGCCTTAATTATTGCACGGTTCCTGGATGTTTGGTTTTGCACGTTCAAAATTAATAAGCGCCGCATCATGGCGGAAACCTTGATGAATTTAAGTAATTTGGAGTTTGTTTTGGGTGCCCAATATTTTTGCCCATTTCTATTTGCATTGTCGCTAGTGTGCAATCACTCGCTGAGGTCAATAATTTAAATAGTTTTAGTTTATTATTCCTAAGTGTATTTTAAAATGGCTCACCTTGATGGGGGGAAAGCTTTCCGTCGGGCCATTTAATTGGCATTTTAAGCTTCATTTTAAATTGTTCCCTTTTATGATGCATGTCCTTTGATGGGCTTGGGCTGCGGCACACATTTTCATATTTTTGGTTAACTTACAATCTTTTGGCGTACGAACATGCTCGTAGATTAGTGTAAAGATAATTGCACCAATGTCACATTTTTGCTAGGTGCTGTGATAAGAGCTTTAAACTTGTTAAATTTTGGAATAATAGCGCCGTATTTTTAAATGGTCAGACTCTACTAAATGTGTTGCATTTTAAAGCCACCACAATTTTAGTAATATTGTGTATGTATCCAGATTGATTGCTAGCATGTATTTAGCATTACTGTCACTCTTACAAAGCTCAAAGAGTGTTAGTTGTACTTGAGCAGGGTTAATAATACCCCTGCAATGCTTGGTGGTTATTAATCTTAAAGAAATATGTCTTAATTAAATTGTACGAGGCTTTTAACGTAATTGTGTAAACACTGCTTTCACTTTGAAATGTTTTTTATGGCGTGCTAGAATTTATAGTAAATTGTATCAGTATTGGAAACACAAATAAAATGTTAACGTGTTCTCTGAATTCTTTGTTGTTCTTAAACTGCACTTAAGCATGCAAAAGGATGCCAGCTTTGTATAAAAATGCATATCATGTTCAAGGAAAAAGAATTTGACTACAATGAACTAACTACTGTAAAACAATGGAACCATAAAAAAGGAAACTGAAATAAGTAACATATCATACAACGTGATTAGGCATAATATTCAAACTAAAAAAGAAGAAATTTCCTACACAGTTAGAGAAATTAAAATGCTCGAAAACCACATGGTACATTTTATGGAGCACATTTTGGATGATCAACACCAGCAGGCAGTTATACCAAAAAGATGACCACAACAGAAGGGTGAGAGGTTGTATAGCTCCATAATAATTAAGGTTTTTTTTGCATGTAATTTGATATACGCAGTAAGTTTAAATATACGTAGGGTAGTCTGTGGTATAAAATGAATTAGATTAGTGATTTATTTGGTAATTTGTTATAATGATGAAAAAGTGTTCTTTGTTTATTGTATGCACGTGGCCCAGGCCTTTGTTCTCGTAGTTTGTAAGTGATGTTATTGTGTAAGTTAGGCTAGTTTACAATAAGTGTGTGTGTGTGTGTGTGTGTGTGTGTGTGTGTGTGTGTGTGTGTGTGTGTGTGTGTGTGTGTATATATATATATATATATATATATATATATATATATATAAGTATTTGGAGGTGCAAGTGATGGGGATGTGGGAAAGTATGGAGGAGGTACGATAGCGGGGCACAGTGCAACCACTGCGGCGGCTGGTATCATGCAGACTGTGTAGGAATGAGAAAGGGGGAGCTGGGCACACTATGGGAGCATGAGTGAGGAATGTGTTGAGGGAAAGGGATTAGTGGTGGTGGTAGGAAACAAAATAACAGTAGAAAAGGAAACACAAATAGGTGGAGAATGTGGAAACTGGATTTGGGAAATACTGATGGGGAATTTTGTAGAGGGTGTACCAGTGACAAAGATGGAAGTGGAAAGGGGAGCTGGAAGTATTGATGACCAGGAAAGAGAGAAAAATGATGCACAGGATTGAGAGGATGGAGGAAAAGTCAGGAATGAGATGGGTACATGTAGAGTAGCAATAAGGGTGGAGAAGTTAGAAGGCATAAAGTGTGTGTTTGAGGAGGAGAATGAGGATGCTGGAGACTGTAGAAAGGGATAAGGCAGTAGATGACACATGGAAGCAAATAAGGTTAGAGGAGTAGTAAATAGTAGCAAGGGATAAGGTGATAGTACACAGCAGGAAGCAAACAAGAATAGATTAATGGGAAACAGGAAGTAGGGAATCGGTAGTGGTGGAAGGCAAAAAGCAGAATGCTGAGGCTTGAAGGAGCGGGATTAGCAAAGACCAGCAAGCATGACAAAGTGGACAGTTCATGGCCAGAGAGGAAACGAGAAGGACTGGTCAAAAGGAAGGTAGCAAATGATGAAATAGCAATCTGAGAGAAGCAAGGAAACAGAAGTAGAGAGAAATAGAGAGGAAAGCACTGACAATGTTGCAGATGTAAAGATAGGGGGTAAGCAAAGTAGGAGGGTAAAGAAGAGTGTTAGCATAAGGATAATGGTGGTGAACTGTAGGAGTGTGTACAACAAGCTGGAGGGCTTCTGGGGAAAGGTTAAAGGATATCGGGTGGCTAGGATATAGTGGTAGCTGTGGAGACTAGGCTGAATGAGGACGTGCTGGACATTGAATGTAGGCAGGATAAGTTCACCATCTTCAGAAGAGACAGGGATGGGAGAGGAGGAGGAGGAATAATGGTGTGTGTAAGAAGGGGCTGAAAGGGGCAGTAGAATGGGTGAGGATGTTGAGATTATGTAAATTAAATGAAGTGGGGGTAGCAATAAGAAGATTACTTTGCTGGCAGCGTATAGACCACCAGGACAGGCAGTGAGTTTTTGTAGCAGGGGATTTGAATATGCCAGGTGTGAAATGGATACAGGATAGAGAAGGAATGGGTAACATGTTGCAGAGAATGGCAGCACGGTTAGTCAACAGAGGATAAGTCCAGATAGTAGAAACACCTATGAGGTAGAATGAGGAGGGTGTTGGGTCAGTGCTGGATGTGGTGTTTGTCAGAACTGGGAATGCTGTAGTTGATGCAATAGTATTGGCTGATATACGCGACCACCATATCCCTGTCGTGGAAATAGGCTTGGCAGGATGAGGGAAGAGAAAATGGCAGAAAGGTTGGGGTAGCAGTATGGGAGAGAAGACAAGAATGGGGCAGACATCTTCCTGAGAGATAGGTTTGAAAAGTGGTCTGTGGAGAAAAGTGTGAAAGATTTATGAAATGAATTTAGAAAAATAATAGAGGATATGTTGGAGAAATTTGTGTCAAAGAAAAGATTACGGCCTGGGGGAGAACCACCATATTATTGGCAGGAGATTTTAAAAATGAAGAGGAAGTGTAGATAATTACATACCAAGTGGGGAAATGAAGGAATGATAAGATCTAAGGAAATGATGAAAGAGATGGGCAGGGAGCTCAAAAGGATGATCAAAAAGGCAAAGAATGTACTTTAGGGAACCTGGTGGAAGAAGGAAAAGGCAAGAATAATGTAAATTGTTTAGGTATTTAAGGAATTTAAGGGAGAAGAAGAAGGGATCCCTCTGCTAAAAGGAAGGGATGGTAGGTCTGCGACAAATGACAGAGAAAAATTGGAGATGCTCAAAGGCCAGTAGCTACTTGTCAGTGTTTGGGGCAAAGGAGTATTAGAAGAGGGGGGGGGGGGGGTTATAGTGATTGGGGACAAGGTTGGAAGGATGTGATGGTGGAACCTATACACAAGCAGCGAGAGGATAGGGGGAGGCCTGGTAGCTACAGACTGGCGAGTCTCACATTGAGTATGGGAAAGGTAATGGAGAGGTTGATGGTCCAGTATGTTGTAAGAGTTATGAACAAGAAGAATTGGTTTGAGGAGTCACAACATGGTTTCAGGAAGGGATACTCATGTGAGACTCAGCTAGCTGTGCTATTAGAGGATCTGGAGCAGGTAGTTGATGAGAGGGAGCAGGTGGATGCCTGCTTCATAGATTTTGAGAAAGCACTTGATAAGATGCCCCGTGAGACATTGATGAAGAAAGAGGAGGAACTGATACTGGACAAGAGGGTAGTGGAATGGATTGGAGACATCCTCAAGGGGCAGAGGGTGAAAGTGGGGGCTAGGCAATATTGGGGGAAAGGGAGGCTACATCAGGGGTGCCGTAGGGAAGCATGCTGGGTCCTTTGTTGTTTACCATAATGGTAAATGACATGAGTTTGGGAATTAGGGGTAAAAATAAGATTGATTGCAGATTTTCATGTCGTGTATGCAGAAGTGGGAGGGGAGGGAAAATTAAAGGAAGATAAATGTAAGAAAAACTAAGGTGGTAAGGTTTACAAGGAAAATGATGTACAGATGGGAGGGGCAAGAGATAGAAGAAGCAGCAGAATATAAGTATCTAGGGATTGTATTGCAGAGAGAACTCAGATGGAAAAAAAAAGGTAAAGAGGGTGGTTTCAAATGGAAGAAGGGCTCTAGGTATGTTGGGAAGGGTACTAAAGGAAGTCAAGTGAAGGCATATGATACAATGGTATGGCAGATGTTAGAATATGCTGCTGCAGTATGGGACCTGGAGATAGAGGTGCGAGAGCTGGAGAAGGTGCAAAGAAAGGCAGCTAGATGGGTGATGGGTATGTTGAGAAGGAAGGGGCAGGATGGTAAGGATGAAGGTAACTATAGGCCATCAGTGATGATGAAATAAATGGAGTGGAGCTCATTGAAAGACAGGAGGAAAGTTGAACGGCTAGTTAGGATGTATAGGGTTGTGAATGAAGAATGAGGATGGGGAGGGCTACACTGCAAGCTAAGCAAGGGGGTGTTTAGAGGAAGAGGAAACAATAGTGAGAAGCTTCAGAGCTTATGGAGGAGAACGGAGCGGGGTTGGCAATCCATGCTTGTGAGGTCTTCGAAAGGATGGAATATGTTGCGGAAGGAATTGGAATCTGTGAGGGGGGTGGAAAGTTCAGGAGGGAGTGCAAGAGGAGTTTAGTTGGGTAAGGGAGAAGTGACAGAGCTCGCCACCAGGCGGTAGCCTAATTATACGTGTAGTATTATTATCAAATCCATTTTAATGAAGCAGAGATTGTGCAGGGTGGCTAGCAGTATCCTTATAACAAATTCCCTGACTTTTCCAGGTATCCTGTTACATTTTCCTGACCGATGTACGCTGCAAGTACTAAAAATAATTTTACGTTGTTTCCTAAAATACATTACAAAATCTTTTGTGCATAACAATAACATAGCCTTCATTTATGATGGTCCTCTATTCTAAAACAACTATTTATAAAAAACTAAAAAAGAAGTACGTAGATACACAGATGGCAAATTGAAAAAGCAAAAGGTGTCACAGAGGTTAAATACTAGCATTCTTAGAACCAGACAAATGTCATGATACAAGGACAAGTGATAGTACAATGTATCAATTCAATGAGAACCACAAAGTGTTTGAAAGATGTATTATTTTATTATTATTGAAGAAAATATTTTTCTTGCAAAATCTTACAGTTACACCTAAAAACATATTTTGCACAATGCCAATGCTTGCTGCACCAAATACGTGTAGTAATAGTTACAATCAAACATACTACAAAAAAATAGTCCCCAGGTACATAAAACTTGCTATGAAGGTGGTATAAACTAAAGTACAATTTATAAGATGACATGTAGAAGCAGTGCTAGAATCCAATATTAATTTTATTATTAAATACATTTTTAAATACTTTATCTAATTTCTCTAACCTGATACAAATTGCCCTAATAATTCCTTGACTGTTCCAGAAATGTAAAATTCCCTGACTTTTCCAGATTTTCCGTAATGCTAGCCACCCTGTTGTGATTCATGTGGACTTTTCAAAGAACTACGAATGCAAATATGTTTCAGAAAAACAGTCTGTTCACTTTGGTATTTCGAGGGAACAAGTAACATTATATAAAGGTGTTATGTACAGTGCAGGTGGCATCAAGGAATCATTTTGTACGATATCCAAGTAATTGAGACATGACACCTTTGTCGTTGCACCTTATCTGACACCCATATTAGGTCTGTACTTGAAACAATTTCTGTTTCCAGCATTCATTTAATGTCAGACAACCCCAGCACTCAATATAGAAAAGAGACTATGTATTCTCTGATAAGGTAATACATCCCCAAAAATTTTCCACAGTAGGCTCCATTACTTGGAACTATTACAAGGCAGGGCACGGGAAGGGAGCACTGGCTGGTGTTGGCATTGTTTTGAAGCAAACTGCTGACCGCACTGTCAATGAAGGAAAATATATCAGTGACTTTTGACACCTTGGTTGCCAGGACAGGAGATAATATTTCTGAAGTACACATTCAGGTAGTGCTAGAAGAAAATATTAAAGAAGGTGAATCAGTTATGGAAAAACACGAAAAATTGTTCTTCCCTGGGTCCATGAGAGTTCACAGATTGAAGTGGAGAAGAAATGCTCCTGATGTCCATTTTCGGAGAATTATAGGTTGTTCATGTTAAAATTAGCACTTTTGAAAGCCCTGCTTTAGATCTACTTGCGTGCACGTTGTGTATTATTCCGCCATATGTAAAATTAACATTGCCATTGGCCTCTTCAATTTATTCATGCGTCCATCATTATTTTACAAATCTGCTCATTTATAGGCATATACATCAATGCATGAAAAAATGGAAAACTAAAGAAATAATTTAAGCTATCACAAATGGTTACCTAACACTTTTCATTCCACGTTGAGATATGGAACTATTTTCCACCCATCATTACCAACTTTCCTGGGCGTATGCCACTCAGTGGGCCCATTTAAATATATACAGGCAGGGGCAGCAACTTTTTCTAAGGTTGATTTCAAAAGTGCTCACTTTATCGTGAACAGCCTTTACTTGTTTTGTCTGTCATACTAGCATGTGTTCACACTACCACATTAGATGTCTTACTACAAGCACAGTGACAAAAGGTGAGGCACATTTTGGCACCCTTTTATCTTTTCAACTTTATTCTTGCCCGTATAGCCTCAATTATTAAATGACTGTAATCATAAGATTTTTGCAAGTCTCGTGTTTTACAAATTTTTACATATTTTTGCACACATGCAAAACTTATGTACCCTCATGCTCATGCACTTAACTTATCCAACATTTCATTAAATAGTAATGTAATTTTATGTTGAACTTTACAGATCCTGTCGACATCAAAGATTTGAGAATCGGAAAGTGGGTGCTCGTTACTTATTATGTACAAATGTATCCGGAAAAATCATCAGAGTTCTTCTAAATGCAGTAGAAGTGAATGTGATGTATCCAACTGATTGGGGGGAAGTACAAAACGCCTTATCAGAAGGACCAGCACACATATGAACTGAGTGACATTGTAAATAAGAGAACAGCACAATACCATCAGGCTCAAGAGCTGTTTTTTAATATTTTTAAAGATCTGTATCAAAATACATTATTATTCCCTGTGTGTTAATTAACCTGGTGTTATTTTTAGACTAAGAAAGTGAACTTTAACTGTTACTTATTTTCAAAGAATCATAACAAAGTGAACTATTACTATAATGTGTAACAATGTTATTACCAGGTAAAGACAGTGAAATTTTTACTTTGTTTCAATTTTAAAGATCAGTAGCAAAGTATACAGTTGTACAATGTTCAAAATTGTGTTAACAGGAAAAAGAAAGTGATCTTTTAAATCGTCTTTAAATATCTGTAGCAAAGTGAATGGTTCCTGCTATATTTAAAACCCTAATGTTATTTCTAAGTTCTGAATGAAAAAAAAAAATCAGTAGCAAAGTGAATTCTTACCAAACGTATATAGGCTCTTGTCCATTTTTACCATTTAAAAAGTTACTATTTTACATTAAAAATTATATTAAAAATTTGGTGTAGTTATATAATTTTGTTTTTGTATCAATCTTAACATAAATGCCAATTACTCACTGTGTTCATTTTTTGTTTGTTAGAAATATTAGCATGGTTTCTATGTCATTAGAATGGGTGCCCATGTCATTAGCATGGTTGCTTGAATTTTCATGTTCTAACACAGGTGAAATTTTAGATTTTCAGCACTGCTGGTAAGATACATCACTTCACATACCTTAATTAGGTACACTCAATTTTTTTCAGAATAAAAAAACTTTCTAAACTTGCCTTAATTGTAATCTGAGACTCACCCATGCACTTTTCATAAAATTACCATCAATCATGGATGGTTTTAAAACACTCCATTAAATTATGTCCAATAACTGACTGCATTTTCAATCGACTGCACAGGGTGCACACTCAAAACTATAAAACTGCAACTATCCCATGATTATCCAAAATCAAGATCTTTTTTGTCTGCTGTATTTGGACTTGAACTGCCGCACTGACTCTGGAGACAATGTGACAAAAATTTTACTCACTACATTCTTTTTTAGTGCAATCGACAATTAGCACACAGGAAAATTACTGTACTCTAAGAAAGTTACAGCAAATTGAACACATATCACTTGGCCAGTGCACCCTGAGTGCAGTCCAGTGCAACATTTGGAAGATGCTATGAGTAGTCACAATATGGCATGTGGCACAACCACTGCCCCTCCAAACAGTAGCCTGATATTTTAAAGTGAATATTAAAAACAAATGGAATCAAGATTGTTTAAAAACATGTTTGAATCTCATTTTTCTGTACTATTTTTTGCAAGTTGCTTTTCCTTAAACAAAAGCAACTCAAACAACATCCAGGGTCCTCTTTCATAAAAGTTACAGATGTGACACATAAAACAATTATGTCAAATACAACAAATTTGTCAATATGTCAAAACAATGTTATGTTACATAAATAACACAAGTTCCCCTTGTTTAACAAGCAAATAAGTGTAAATTATCAGCCTTAAAATAACAGTTTCATAAATGTGACAATTATATGTTAAACCATATACACGCTAGATAGCCGCCACCGAACCCTCATATGCCACCGAATGGCCTGTGTGTCGTGAGACCGGGAGCCTAGACTCCCATAAATCACAGGGTGTTTGTAACGACAAAATGCACCCCAACACGTACTCAAATCATTGGGTTAGGTGGCGGGGCGCCATGTAGCTGTGGTTTCTTGGGCACTGGACCCATGTTAAGGCTGTTTAAGTTGTTGCCTACTTTTAAATTAAGTTACGTGTGGTTGTATTCGACGGGGAAGTGAGGCTCCCCTCCAGCCTCATGGCTGGAGTGAATGCTAGTGTCGTGATATCTGTCTAATATGTTGGTCTGTTGTTTGCAAGTGTGCTAATAAACTCACATTTTTTGTATACGTGCGTCCCTAGTCTCCCGGGGGCAGCCCACAGGGTACGTTTTAATGTGTAGTGTACGAGAGAATTAAAAAATTTATAGTCAAATGTGTTTGCGCTGATGGCTCTTATTCAAAGATATCATATACTTATTATTAACATTTACTTTTACTTATACTTATACTTATGGCACACTTCTGTTTTGGTGCTGATAGCACTTAAGTTTTTTTATTTTTACTATTTTTAATTAAGTTTTTTTTTTCGGGATGAAATATGACTCAAAGTGGGTATGTTATAAAAGCTAATTGTAATGTTAATTGAGTGCCATATTTTTTCAGTCTGCTACATGAGAAGAAAAATTATATATTTGTCTATAATTAGGAAAGAAAAAAAAGGGGGGTGGCGGTGCAAAGTTTGAATTTTTTTTATTTCCCTTTAATTTTGTTGAGCACTGAGGGTGCAAACCTGAAAGAAAAGTGGCCGTTATTAGTGCATATTCTAGGGGGCCCTTGGTGCCATAGTCCAGTCGGATTTCTGGTAAAAGCAGGGCTCCCCCCTTGTGCCTTCTTGGTAGTCAGCTTTTCCCTGACCTGAAACAGACTATCAACTCGGTGCGTCATTGTGCGTACATGTTAATATAAGTATTTTATGGTGTTTTTGGTATTTTTTTACATTAAAATTTTATTTCTTGTTAGTTTTTTTTTAATTTTAATTTATTTTTGTATAAATATGGTTTTGTCATTTTTTTTAAAGTTTATACATATGAATACATATAATTTTTCCGCTCTTTTTATTTTTTAAAAATGATTTCTACACTTTTAGTTATTGATTACCTATCCCGGTATGTCCAGTGTTGAAAGCTAGCTAAGTGATATATACACTGGTGGTAGTGATTATTGCGAAGTTACCCCATATGAACACTATTCCCTGGGCCAGTGTGAGTGCCACTAGGCCTGATTCCCGAGTGGAGGTGGGGCAGGTCTCCTTGCCCGAGAATCCACGCAGTCGACACCTGAAACAGCGCACCTCTACTTCCTTTTTGTTGTGTTTGTGTGTAAGAAGTTATGGTGCGGTGTGCTTCGGTGAGTGTAGTGAACATATCGTGCACAGCTTAGGTGGTGTGGTCGGCATGCACGCTCTACCAACACATGCTTCCCGATTTGGGGCAAGGGAGGGGGAGTCGGCAGGTGCCGGACCGTCTTTCCAGGGCTGTGTGGTAGTTCTAACAGGAACGGCCCACACATGTGTACCTTTCATTGCACAAGCAGCTCTTAGAAGGGCCACTCGGCTGTGTGTGCTAAGTTTTGCGCTTTGCAGCTGTCGCCTCTCGGCTCACTGCTCTCCAAATGCTACATTTATTGGTAGCTCGGTCATATTTATAGCCTCGTGGGGCCATGCGCTATGATTGGCCGGCTTTACCAGCCAACCAGCGGGCAGGCCCATTCCTACTTTCGCAGTGTTCAGATAAGTTTAGGTTTTTTGAATTTTCTTATGTCTGTGGGATCATAGTTACCCAAGTTTTTAATAATTTTATTGTCATGCCCGTCTAAATTATTATACAGATTTTTATTTTTGTCTACAATTATTTCTTTAATGTATTTGGTGGAGAGCAGCTCATGGAAAGTTAGATTGGGTGTGAATCTGTCTTGGTTAGTTATTACTCTCAATTATTTATTTTGTACAGTTTGCAAATCTTTTAATCTGAATTCTGCCGCATGTCCCAATACCTCACATCCATATAGCATAGCTGGGAGTATTATTTGTTTATATATTAAAAGTTTTTTCCTTAGTGGGAAGTTATCTGAATTTAAAATAGGGTATAGCAATTTAAGTTTGCCTAGTGCTGCATTTCTTGCGTTATGTGTGGCTGCCAAATTAATCTATGGTCCAATGTTATGCCTAAATATTTTGCAGTTTTAACAAACTGGATATTTTGATTAAACAGTATTAGTTTTTTAGGTGATCTTAGTGACATTTTAGTGATTATTATTGTCTCGGATTTTCAAGGGGTTTATTTTAATTCTCCATTTGGTGTACCATTTTTCTAGAGTAGTTAGTTGTCTTTGTAGGGCTGCTAAGGCATATTTTATATTATAATATTGTTTTATTATTGCAGTGTCATATGCGTACATTTGAACATTAGCGTTAGTTCTGGCATCTGTTATAGGGATGTCAGCTGTGTAAATACTGTATAGGAAAGGGGAGAGTGCTGATCCCTGTGGAACTCCTGCTGTTGCAAATTTAGTTTTAGAGTCTGCTCCATCTAGTGTTACGTAAAAACGTCTGTTATTTAAGTAGTGTGCTAGTAAATTTACGTATGTGGCTGGGAAATTATAGTTTATCAGTTTATATATTATTCCCGGTAGCCAGAATTTGTCAAAAGCTTTTTCTGCATCTAATAATGTTATTATGGTGTATCTTTGTTCTTTATTATTAAATCCATCTGTTATATCTTCTACTATATTAGTAGGTGGATGGTGCAGTGGTGAGCTCTAAAACCATACTGATTATCTGGGAATATTTTGTTTACGTCTGCATGAAACTGTAGTCTGTATAAAAGGGCGTTTTTAAAAATTTTGCTCATGCTATTTAGTAAACTTATAGGCCGTCTGTTTACTGGGATCCTTTCCAGGTTTTGGTATTGTAATTACTTTAGCTATCTTCCAGGCCTGTGGGAATCAACATGGTTTAAACATAGAATTATATATTTTTAATAAGAATTCTAGGGCATTTACAGGTAATTTCTTTAATGCTTCGTATTTTATTCCATCTGGTCCTCCGGATTTATTATTGGGGCACATTTTTATTATTTTTAAAAGTTCCTTTAAAGTGATAGGCTCGTATTCAGAGGTTTCTTTTATTTTTAGGTAGTCATTTATGTCATAATTTACTGATTGTGTGAATTGCTTATCTTGTATAACTTTATTAGGGGAAATTGATTCTCTAGGCTTTCTGCAATTATGTTGGCTTTAATTTTTTCATTGTAAACAAATTCTTGGGGAGTTTCTATTGCTGGTGTGTTTAATTTTTTACATTTTCCTGGCTTTAGTTAATCACCACATTTCTCTAGGATATTTAGCCGCGTTTTTGGTGGCCTCTCTCCAGTCTTTAATTTTTAATTCTTTGAGCTTAATTTTAACTTGTGTTTTAAGCCTATTATACTCAGTTTTACTTGCGGGATTTCTATTTCTTTGCCAGTTATTTCGAGCCTGCCTTTTAAGAGCTATTAAGAAGTCTAATTCTGGGTAACTTACTCTTGTGTACTGACGTTTTTCCAAATATTTAGTATTTTGTTTTAATGTTTCAGCTATCGTATCGGTGAATAGCTTTACTTGCACATTTAGTTCCAATTCATCATTAATTTCAGGTGGGGTTTCCATTGTATCTATCAGATCTTTCTAAAATCCTTCCCAGTGTGTTACTCGACATTTTATAATGTGTTTATTATTAGATCTGTTTGTGTTTAGGGTTAATTTTACTAAGACTGGGAGGTGGTCTGAATCTAATTCGTCTATTAATTCTGATTATATTTTTGAGTTGGAAATGTTAGTTAATACTATGTCTAATTTATCCGGTCTCTGGCCATTATTCGGTATGTGTGTCGGTTTAGGTGGTGGAAAAATTACATTATTATTATTATTATTATCTGCATGTTAGCTTAATTTTTTGCCGTTTGAATTATTATTTAAACAGTCCCATTCTTTATTTTTACTGTTAAGATCTCCTGCGATTAAGAAGTGTTCTCTTTCACCCATAATTTTATGTAAGTCTTCATGATTTATTTTTGATTTTGTGGGACAATATACTGCGGACTTTTGGATGTGAGTATGGTTGTTTTTAATTTTTATAGCTGTGGCTTCAATCTGCTGTAAGTCTGTAATGTTTACTGGGTGGTGATGGATATTATTTTTAATTATTATAGCTGTTCTGCCCCCTTTCAGGTTCCTGTCTGATCTATATACATTATATCCCGCAAATTTAAATTTAACTTGGTTATCCAGTCTGGTTTCTGTAATAAATGTTATATCAATTCCATATATCATTAGTTGTTGTTCTAGTTCAAATATTTGCGATCTGATCCCGCAGGCATTCCAGTTTAATAGGTTTAGTGTGTGTTTAGCTAGATAGCTCTCAAGTGAACTTACAATAATTCATCGCAGCCTTATATGCGATTCATGGACAGTCAATTCCTACCACAAACAGTTAAGCGGTAAATAATAATTCTACCCATATAACTTTGTTCAGAGAGGAAATTGAAGTGCTATTTGACAAATGTTAATTCACACAATATTGAAACACAAATGCACTGCCATGTTATATAAACATTACAAATTACTGGTTACATAGGAATGCTTGCCTTGCACTTCTGCAGTGACAATTCTACAAATCTGTAGATGTTTCAGAGTGATTATTCTTATCTGTTTCATAAAAGAGTCTGTAGTGTCATATTTGACACATTTGTCGGATTTTTCCCTGTCAACTCAATACTTTTGAGACACAATTATTTGTCAAATTGTCATACAATTCTACAAATTTGAAAACTTGTCAACTTTTATGAAACACTTATTTTCCAGATTGTAAAACTGTCTAACAATTTCCTATCAGCTGTCGAATTTTAACTTTTATGAAATAGGCCCCAGGGATTTTGGTATATACAAGAAACACCCTGTTTCCTTTCTGATACGAAATTTGGTTACTAAAAAATGTAATAACACCATTACAATAATTTATAAAATTAATAAATATTAGTGCTACTTCATGGCACAATAGGTTCACTTATGTCCCGATAACCTACTTTCAATTTTAATATGTTGTTACATGAAACTAACTTAAAACACAAAAAAAAAAAAAAGTCCTCATTTTTTATGTCCGCCATTAAAGATTATTATAAATGAAAATCAGAATATTTTTAATGATTTCATTTTACAGCAGCTTGTAAAACCCAAACACCCCAGATATCAAGTTATTTTTGAAGACTCTATTTGCCATATTTTTAATATAAGAAAACTTGTAGAGGGGTGTTCTGTCTCCTACAAAACAAATTTAAGCCTTGGGAAAAAAATATATATTATTACAAACTTTCACCCTGATTAGTATGTTGTCTAAAAAAAAAATAAAAGTACTTTGTTTCGAAACCCTGAAAAATAACTTCTATTTAGGGAATAAAATGGTCTCCGATTCATGGAAATTGGATAAAAATAAAGGTGCTACAGCAATTACCGCAAATGTTTCAGGACACTAATATCGCTGCACACTACCATCCAAAAAAGTGGTGTAAGACAAACGTAGGTTTAAAAACTTTTCCAGTAATGATTTTTCAACTCTTAAAACATGCATATATCAGATGTAAAAATATAATTTTTCCGAATACATACATACACTCGCAATTAGGTTACCGCCCAGCGGCGAGCTTTCTCAGCTCTCCTTCACCCAACCAACTCCTTTTCTACTCCCTTCCTGAATTTATCAACCCCTCTCACAGATATCAATTCTTCCCTCAACACATTCCACTCCCTCACAAACCTCACAAGCATGGACTGCCTACCCCGCTCCGTTCTCCTCCACACCCTCTGAAGCTTCTCACTGTTGTATACTCTTCCCCTAAACACCCCCTCACTTAGCTTGCAGTGTAGCCCTCCCCATCCTCCCTCTTCATTCACCACCTGACTAACAGTTCAACTTTACTCCTATCCTTCAATGAGCTCCACCCCATTTCTTTCATCATCACTGATGGCCTATAGTTCCCTTCTTCCTCATCATCCTGCCCTTGCCTTCTCCACCTACCCTTCACCCATCTTGCTGCCTTTCTCTGCACCTTTTCCAGTTCTTGCACCTCCACCTCCACATACGGGTCCCATACTGCTGCAGCATATTCTAACATTGGCCGTACCATTGTGCCATACGCCTTCTCCTTCACCTCGCAGCTGACTCCATTCAGCACCCTTCCCAGCATACCCAGAGCCCTTCTTCCCTTTGCTACAACCCTCTCTACCTGTTTTTTCCACCTGAGGTCTCCCTGCAGTACAATCCCTAGATACTTATATTCTGCTGCTTCTTCTATCTCTTGTCCCTACCCTCTGTAAATGTCCCTGCTTATCATCTTCTTCCTTGTGAACCTCACTACCTTAGTTTTTCTTACATTTATCTTCATTTTATTTTTTTTCTGGTCCACAACCATATCTTATCAATGTCCGCCTGCAAATTTCCGCCACCCTCTCCCACCTCAGCATATACAACACAATCATCTGCAAACAATCTGATTTTTCCTCTAATCCCCAAACCCATGTCATTTACCATTATGGTAAATAACAAAGGAACCAGCACACTTCCCTGTGGTATCCCTGACGTAACCTCCCCTTCCTCCGATATTGCCTCCCCCACTTTCACCCTCTGCCTTCGCACCCTGAGGAAGTCCCCTAGCCATTCCACTACCCTCCTGTCTGATATCAGCGCCTCCACTTTCCTCATCAATGTCCCATGGGGCACCTTATCGAATGCCTTCTCAAAATCTATGAAGCAGGCATCTACCTGCTTCCCCTCATCAACTACATGCACCAGATCCTCTAATAACCCAGCCAGCTGAGTCTCACATGAGTAACCCCTCCTGAAACCATGCTGGGACTCCTCCAACCAATTCCTATTGTTCATTACCCTCACCATATACAGCACCACCAGCCTCTCCATTACTTTTCCTGTACTTGATGCGAGACTCACCGGTCTGTAGCTGCCAGACCTCCCCCCTCCTCTCCCTGCTTGTGTATTGGTACCACCATAGCATCATTCCTATCTTGTAGTAACTTACCCTCTCCTAAGGACTTTTTAAACAGCACTTCTAAATATTTCGCCAACTCCTTGCCACCACACTTAAATGCTGCGTTTCCTATCCCATCTGGTCCCCCTGCCTTACTGCTCTTAAAACCCCTAACTACCTTTTCTATCTTACACTCCCTCATCTTAAACTCACTATACACCCCCCGAACCCTGTTTGACACCCTATTCTAACCCTCCTTTGCCTCAAACACTGACAAGTACTGTCCTTGCAGCATCTTCTATTTTTCTTGGTCATTTGTCATATGCCTACCATCCCTTCCTCTCCTCCCCTTATCCTCCTAGGATACCTAAACAATTTCCCCCATTCCTTGCCTTTTCCTTATTCCACCATGTTCCCCAGAAATACATTCTTTGCCTGTTTGATCTTCCTTTCAAGCTCCCTACCCATTTTTTCATCAATTCTTTAGATCTCATCATCCCTTCATTTCTCCACTTGTCATGTAATTTTCTGCACTTCTTCATTTTCAAAATCTCCTGTCCATAATATGGGGGATCTCCCCCAGTTCGTAACCTTTTCAATGGCACAAATTTCTCCAACATAATCTCCATTAATCCTCTAAACTCCCTCCACAACCCCTCTACACCCTCCTCCATAGACCATTTTTTTAAAACTGTATAGCGGGAAGATTTCTGCCCCCTTCTTGTCTCCTCTCCCATACTGCCACACCAACCTTTCTGCCATTTGCACTTCTCTCATCCTGCCAATCCAAATTTCTACAACCGGAATATTATGGTCGCTTATACCATCCAATACTATTGCACCAACTACAGCATTCCTAGTTCTGACCAACACCACATCCAGCACTGACCCAACACCCTCCTCATTCCATCTCGTAGGTGTTTCTACTATCTGGACTAATCCTCTGTTGACTAACTGTTCTGCCATTCTCTGCATTATGCTACCCATTCCTTCTGCACATTGAAGCAACCAATATTATTTAAATTTGTTGGAATTGTATGGAATAACTGAGTAACCTGTTGGGGCCTATTAAAAATAATACTGAAGGCACAGGAAGATATGTAGACATAACCGATCACAAATAAAGTGAGTAGACACCCAGTAATACCAACTGTTCTAAATATTAATTTTATGTAAAACTTTTATTTATGATCAGATAGCAATTTAACCAGACTAGAAGGCTAGTTACCTGTAATACTAGTGTCAAACAAACCGTGCACATCAATATTAATAACTTAACACAAATTTACCAAATTGAAGGAATTGTGGCCATACCTATTTGTTTCTCAGTGTAAGCAGCCTCGTCTTGTGTAGCTCGGGGTATAACACCAGGATCACTGAAGCTAGTCCTCAGCAGAGCAGACATCACGAATACAAACAGCAGGGCACCAACTACTGGAATAGCTGGGGTTATGTGCTCGGCAAGGTACGGGCAACTACAAAATATGGGCAAATCATCATTCAAAAACTGCGGCACAAACCTGTTAACGAGGCCTACCTAGGGTCACACTTTACTTACTCGAAACCAAAGAAAAGCCCACTCGTTCCGATAATAAGGCCAAGTGTCACGTAAAACACTCCTGTTTGTGGTGCCATCATTAACCGACCATCGCAACAGAACCGATTTCTCCCAGGGAAGAGTTCCCACTTGCGGGTAACATGGGGCATTTTTCCAATGAACGATATACCTTTGTACTTCTTCGCACTACACACAGTTTTCTCGAGATCACAGAAAGTGTCACGGTCCTTGATCATTCGTTTCAGATAGAAAGGTACGCCCTTCCATTGAACTTCGATTTGTATTTGCTCATTTATATACTGCAGCACATAACATCTCATGTTAATTCATTACTTATTGCAATTACTTAAAAATCAATCATTAACCAACTCCGTACTTAAAACTGCAGAACATCATATTTCTTAACCACAACACGCCCGAAGATTAACATAAACACGAGATTATCAAAAACAGTGGTACCACATTAAAACCAGCAACATTACGTGGCCTTGGTTTAACCCATACAGCGAGCAAAAATCAAATCGTCAATAAATAACGCCAAAAACAACGATAATCGTGTTTAACATAATAGAAAATTCTTCAAAATTTGAAAAAGTCAACAATCTAAATTCCATTAAACTCACCAAAACTTTTTATTATTTCTATTGTTTTATTTATTGCGTGGTCTTTGACCGATTACAACCAGATTGACGACGTAAAAAAAACAAAATTAAGTCATTAAAATACAAGGTAAATCACACTAACAACAGATTTAAAAAATGTAATAATCCCACAAGAAACAATCAATTTTAATAAATCAGAATAAATAAGTTGTAACAATAACGGCACACACACAAAGTGACGTTATCACTCTGACGCCTAGGTTCAAAAATGCGCAACAACACCGACGGCGACTACAAAAGAACTGTTAAAAAAAAGACCAATATGATGCCTGTGTATTCATACTGATCACAGTATTCTGTGTAAACCACATGCACATTTGTCATTTAATTCGTTTGACAGATATGACATTCAATGAAGTGAATTTAGAATGTAAGCAAAAGGCATTTTAGTATTCTCTGGCAAAAAAAAAACAGTAACTTGACATGAGACGAGCGTTCCAGTCTGCTCATATGACCATTTGTGCCGGTGCTATCACATATCTCATTAGTACATGCCAGGGGCGAGTCGAACAGTCAAGAGTACATTGATGCAGGCTGCCTGGAACTGTGAATAATTTTTTTGGTGACCCAAATTGCCTAACTCCAAATCTGCCATTTAACCTATTTCTCACAAGAGTTAACTCTGGTCAGCAAGAGGGGAAATAGGCAACAGCATTGATCGGGACATAAACTGTTCAGTTGTAGCAGACATCCACAACTTTACCAGGGCCAACAGTCACACCAATGTGTTGGTCTTAGAGGCACTGCAACTGTAAGACAATCTTTTCCTACACAGGAAGGTGCAGACAGCTAACACTGTCATATAACCATGTGCAAGGTCTGGCAGACTGAGCTATATTCAGCGTGATTGGTCTAGAGGAAATAACCAGGGCTGACCACATGAGACATGGTATGCATCTCAGTCGTGCTGGCAAGGGAAGACTTGCTGATCTTATTGCTAGTAAGATTCTTACAGACCATGGTTCTATTCAATATACCCAGGTAATCATTGGAAATCATGGAGTTGTTTTATGCTGAAGAAACCCATGCGCATAAGGACTAATTCATGTAACAAAGAAGTTTTACTTTCACACTCAATACCAGAAACATTCAATAATCGTGCAAATATAAAAAATTTACGACAATTAAAGAAAATAATTTGTATTTATTCCATCAGAATATTATAGGTTTAATAAGAAAAATTGATGAGATTTCTGTGTGCTTGGACAAATTATCGGTAGAATGCCATTTGGATATACAAATATTATTTCTAACAGAAACATATTTAACTGAATATTCTGCTAAGCAAATTAAAATTCCTGGTTATTCCCTCTTTTCCACTTATTGCAGAAAGAGCATGACTAAGGGTGGTACCTGTATTTTTATCAAAAATAATTTAAAGTTTAAAAATGACACATTTGTTGTGCGAAGATCAAGTGTTCGAGTGCAGTTATGTGGAAGTAATAACTGACAAATTAAAAAAAAAAGAGGGACATCACTATATATAGAGTCCATTCTGCCAACTAAAGTAGATTCTTAAAATGTCTTGAAGTAAACCTTAGACCCAATTACAGAACCAATCTATAAATTATTCTCTGTGGAGACTTTAACATTGACTATTTAAAAGAAAACAACCAAAGAAATGAACTCGATAGTCTACTCATTACCTTCAACCATAAACCCGTAGTAAACTTTGCTACCAGAATAGACGGAACCAGTCAGACAGCAATTGATAACATTTGCAGTAACGCAGTTGCAGAGTGCCACCGTCTCCCAGTAATAAATAGCTTATCAGATCATGATGCACAAATAATAGTTATGCCTTCCATAAACATGCCCTCTGAAAGCATTTCTTATAAGAAAATGCAAAATTTTTCTCTGGAAAATGACTTACAATTCAAAAGTGAGCTCAGCAGGGAGCAATAGTCAACATTGTATACTTGTACCCAAGGAAATGAAAACTTTAACTCTTTTCTTAACCAAGTTCTCTATTGTTTTGAATATTTTTTCATATCCCGATTGACCCACAGTAATACAAATCAAGAGAAAAATTTATGGCTCACCAAAGGAATAAAAAATTTCCTGCGAAAACAAAATAAAACTATACAAGGACATTAGAACCAGCAGCAACCCTGGCACAATGAATCACTACAGGAAATACTGCAAAATTTTGAGTGCCGTCATAAAATCTGCAAAAAAAAAAAAAAAAAAAGGATTTTTTTCTGTAACCTCATTAAGTATTCTGAAAACAAAATAAAAACTACATGGAATATTGTAAAAAAAAAAAACAGGAAAAACAACGGAGCAATGTCCAGTTATAAACCTAAAACTAATTGATTGCATATCTTCAGACCCTAAACTAGTCGCAGATATATTTAATTCATACTACTTAAAAAGTCGTAGGAAACATGATTTAGAAAAAACATTAAACAAGATATAAACAATATTTCTATACTACACTACAATGTACAAAATAACCTGATATATCTTTTACAAACACAACTACAAAAGAAGTGGAGAAAACAATTAATTCTTTGCAACCAAAATTATCTAGCGGCTATGGTGGCATTAGCTGTCTAGCAGCTATGATGGCATTAGTTGTAGGTAATTAAAGCATTGCAGTTTTGATTTCGGTGTTCCATAGGAGGTTTCTGCAGCATTTTGAGAATCATAAAATCTTATCAAATTTACAGTTTGGCTTTAGGAAAACCACTTCAATTAATTATGCAATTTTCAAACTAACAAATAGCATTTTTAATGCACTTGATAAAAAGATGCCATTTAATGGAATATTTTGCGACGTCACTAAAGCATCTGCCTGTGTAATTAACAACATACTTGTAGAAAAATTAAAGTTTGATTAAGTCTCAGGTACACCAAATAAACTAATAAGCTCACAACTTTCAAACAGACAACATCAAGTGCAGATCAAAGGAAAAACTACTTCATTCTACTCTGAACCAGGAAAAATCAAGCATGGGATCTAACAAGGATCAATTTTGGGTCGCCTATTCTTCCTAGTTTATATAAATGATCTTCCACGTGCCTTAACCTCACAAACTACTCCTATTTTATTTGCACATGTTTACTAGCATCTTAATCTCTGGAGACTCAGTAAATGATCTTATGCAAAAAACAGACACAATATTTACAGATCTAAATGCATGGTTTACTGCAAATAAATTAAATCTCAACCTAGATAAAACATATCTTATGAATTTCCTCACAAAGAATAGAAAAAAAACATTAATCCATATGTTAGCAGTAACGAAGACAAAATTAAGTAAACTGTAGGGATTAAGTTTCTCGGCTTAAAAGTAGGCAATTTACTTAACTGGAAATCTCAATTTGCGTATTTTTTATTTAAACTAAGTTCAGCATGTTTCGCCCTGTGGAGTGTTGTAGATGTCTTTAACAAAAATACAGAAAAAATTGAACATTTTGCATATTTTCATTCCATCATGTGTTACAGTATAACTTTTTGGGGTAATTCCACTGACAGCAAATAAGTGTTTCACATGCAAAAGAGAGCTGTAAGAATAATAAATGGCAAAAGAAAGTCAGGCTCATGTAGACCTCTTTTCAAGAGCTCGTAGATTATAATTTTTGCATGTAAGTACATAAGTACAAGCATATAAAAAACAGCCATTTACTTCAGAAAAAAGAGTCCTTTCATCAGCATGACACTAGAATAAAAAAAACACTTACATGTGGCTTCAGTTAACTTAAAACTTGTCCAGAAAGGGACATCCTACCTTGTTAGCCAACTTTTTAATATGTTACCACGACACCTTCAAGAAATTTGCTTCTGTAACCAAAAGCTATAAAAAAAACAGCTGAAATATTTTCTTTTTCTAAATTAACATTTTGACATGCTTCACCTCCAGAGGTGCTGGTGGTGTCTTTGTGTCCCGCCTGATAGCAGGTAGTGAACAGGAACTGATGATGTGCCCGGCGCACATGTTCGGTACAGAGAACGATTGTTGATGGGGGTCGTACGGCCGATAGTTTCGGCGACACTGGATACATGGTCAATATGAAGAAGAGCTGAGTGAATTTGTCCGTTATATTACGTAAAGGTAAAATATTGCCTGTGGGCGAAGCTGTAGGCCACTGTACATGCCTATATTACCACTGAAGTCACCCTGCTTAATGGAGGTAGGCCCCGTAAATGCAAAAAACACTGAAATACACTTGTTAATTTGAAGGCTGCCTTTAGGGTGCAGTACACAATCAACTCAGCACATTTAAATGCAAAAGAACACACCTAATTATGTCATGACTGTATTACCATAAAGGTACAACGGAATGTTACTGCACTTGATCATGCATACCTCAATTAAGAGGACCTGGCACTCTAGACCTGCCGGTGGTCGCTACAGCTAGGAAATAATGTGCGGGTTCAGATTAATTGTGTGAAACACAACCCACATGTGAAGTCCTGGTATGTTATGTCAGGATGCTGAGAGACCTCCCCTTGGATAAATAAAACTACTGAAAAGGTTTTTGAATTAATTTAACTATAGATATGAAGAAAAATGGAGTCTATATTGAATTGCCGAAAGGGGTACGTGAAGCTTACCGTCTGCCCTGCCGGTTGTCTCGAGTGCTGAAGTCTGACTAACGACATGGCGTCGGTTTTGCCGCAAGTCTGGTAAATCCGATAGCAAAATGAAAACATAAAAAAACTGAACTTAATAAATAACATGAAAAGTGAAATTGATGTTGTACATAATTAATATTGCTAAACTAAAACGCACTGGTAACATATTCGTGAACGCCGGAGCCCCAGATATAGCTAAGAATGTGACGTCACGAGAATGTCACCACACTTGAAGGGTGATATTAAATGAAATGATTCCTCAGGTGGCTGACGCTCGATAGATGATTACATATGATTTGTCATTATGTAATTAATTTCAGGAATGGGTATGTATGTGACGACACACGGATTTCGTAACTAAGGGTGGAGGTACACCCTGTTTTCTATGGGATGTTATCGCCTCTCTATGCTTTAGTGGGCGGTTTCCCTAGTGAGCTATGGTGTAATCACTGTGAATAATGCTTTAAAAAGCTCATATTTATTAATGCTGCTAGGGAACCGATCGACACTTCACACTTCCTGCGGGAATCTAATTCCTCATCTTTTGAAACGACTCGGAACCATGTCGCATTCCGGATTCCGCCACAGGGCCCATCGACATCGCGCACATAAGGAAGTCGTGGTAATAAGCGGTGCCGCTTACCCCAGTGTTCCCTCCAATGGCTGTTGCATCTAACGGTCATGGCTTCACGGGGACACACTCGTTTAGGTAACATATCCATTCATCACGAGAGTTAGATCTTGTGGTGAATGTTAAATATGATAACCCGGGCCACGAATTACAGGGCAGCAAGAAAAGTGTAATGCCATTAATGTCGACCTGCACTGATCGAGACCGCGACCTAATGTCGATCGGTCGAGTGTTGCGGTGTGGTTGATGCATCTGCGATGGAACAAATGGGCACAAGGGATTCGTGGACGTCAGGAACACGTCAATTTTATAGTGTAGATAAATATCTTAATTACAAAAATTAAGACATTATTGAATAATGTGTCTTTGTATGCATTTCTTGTTCCAGTTTTTCTTGTTTCCTTTTTCTTCTGTTTCAGTAAAACGACGACATCCTACAGCATGTTGGGGGAGGATTGGCCAAATTATGAGGAAATGATGTGATGCATGTCTGCTACCCCCTAAACAGAACACCAGAGGTGGACGACATGTGAATCTCAAGGTATTATGCAATCGAGATGGAGAGCCCCATAGATGAAGTTCAAGAGTTAGTAACAGTTGCACAGAGGGAGTGTGAACACTCAAGGGCAATGAGAGAGGATCTAGTCCAAAGACATTAGTAATGTTGGTGGGAGTGGATCAGCCAAATAGAGTGTAGACCCGACCATCCAAAGGCAAAGTGAAAGACATTCGTCCCCAAGAGAGCACAAGAGCAAGTACTGCAACACGTACAGAGCAGCAGATTGGCAGGGCATCCAGGAACAGTACAGACAGTGTGAAACCTAGGAAAATTTCTACACTGGCCAGGGGCCAATAGAGATGTGAGAAAGTTTGTGAGGAAATGCATTACCTGCAATCAATACAAGAGCAACAAGGAGATGGGGTTACCCAACAGAAGCCTAGGGTCCCTAAAGAACCCTTCGAAACAATTTCCATGGATTTAATGGTCCCATAACCACGCACCCCCAATGGAAAATGATTCATACTGGTGGCGAGCAACACATTCCCATGGTGGAAAGAAGCGTATCAATTTTCCAGCATGCGTGCATGCGCCATTGCAATGGATGCTGAAGACTTAGTTCTTCACAAGCTGGCGAACCCAAAAGAGTGTGCTGAACTATAACGGATCGCTATTCAAAGGCCGATTGCGGATGGACCTGTGCTCTAGGTAGTGAATATCCCACCTCACCACAGCCGTATACCATCCAACAGCAAATCCGACAAAGAGGCACAACCAAGAACTCAAGACCAAATCAGGGATAATCATGCATCATCATTTGCCAGCCGCACTCTTCACAATCAGGCAGTGGGTAAATTTGGCAATTAGGCAGACACCAGCTGCAATACTGCAAGGTAGAGAGTCGCCAGCTTACTGTAATGTTTTAGAATTAAGAGGACATATATAATTGTTATTTAACCTTTGGGTAGTAATTAAGTGCAATAGCAGAATGAGCTAGCACGAATGTGGATGCATCTTCAGCTTTCGCCTGCGTGAAACTGTGAATCGTTCGGAGTCCGACCTCCGCCATCATTAGGACGATGATCAGGAACCACGATCTTCAGTGTGTTCGCTCCGTATCGCAACTTTTGGGCATTAATCATTAATTAATAGTGTAACATCTGGAACATGCTTTCTTTTATTCTAATACCGAGGGGCAGACCAACAGCAAATTTTACCATAAGAATGTAAGTACAGCATACACGTTTGGAAAGCAGCATCGGCTATCGGCAGGCCATAGTGCAGAGCCCGTATAATAGAGTTTTGTTGAGTACAAGGTCAGTTGTATTTATTTAGATGCAATAAAAGTGTGTGCGAATAATTCCCGCCTTTCATTGCTTTTTACTTTAGGTAATTTAGGGTACAGCGTGCTTAAGGCCGAAGTTTAACCTCAGTGTTTTGTGTTGAGTATTATGGATCCTGCCCTCCATTGGCAGAGTACAGTCAGTGTCTGTCAATGGCTGTGCGAGGGGACCGTTACCCTTATTCTTGTATAGTGGTAGATACCACTGTTTTAACATCAGTGTTTGTAAGTGCACAACGTACACCATGACCAGCAAGACAGCAACCTACAGAAATCCCTGTGGCCATCGGTCCACGACCTCCTACAGTTGCTCAATCAAGCTGGCACCGGGCACACATCATCTCGCCCCTGCTTTTGGTAAGAGGCAGGGCGATCCACATCGTTCCTGAGAGGGGGTACAATTGAAAATCTTTCAATGACACAAACAGGAATGATAAAATATCGCAGAAAATATCACTAAAGAAAGTAGGTTTTAAATTCAGTATTAACAAGAGGTTTTAAAATGCTGGAATATTGTACATATTCTGGCAGATTCTGTATAGACAAATTAATTTTCAAATGTGTTACAAATTTGTCTGTTTAAGGTAGTACTTGGAACAATAGTATGAATCTAATAAGTAATGACAGGAAGCCTAGAGGGTTTTCCAAGCAAAGGACATAATATTGACATTTGCCTGGTACTCTCACCCCTAAGACCGTTTGTCTGGCCGAGACCTGTTACACAACCGCAGAAGGGCTTTGCGCTCTACCGATGGGCAGAAAATGCGCCCGGTCGCCGGAAGCATCAGGATCGACGTAGCGCAGCCAGTGGTTGCCATGGTAACACAAAGACTCCATGAGGTGGAATAATACAGAAATGGGCCTGGCAGTAATAGGACTTATGAGCCCAGGAGCTATGCCAGAGACTATATTGTGTTATTATTAAAAGGCTTTATTTCTTGTTGTATTTGTGATTTTTTTTCATGCATTGTTAAAATATCATAATTTGTTTCACCAGGTATCCAGTGTTACCACATCATTCACCAGAGTTATGTTGCAGGGTTATTTATGTAATTTTTAATTAGTTATTATCTTGTAGCATGATGCGTGGTAGAGTAACGCAGGGTGTAACAGAAAGTAGTGCTGATCTGGTCCGTAGTTTAACTTAGGCCAATCCATGCATCAGGAGGGAAGAGTAGTCAGCAAGGAGCATCAGATGAGGGTGGTGTGTGTGACGTGAGCTCTGGCAGTTCCCACATGCGCCGGACAGCATTCAGCATCTTTGGTATGGACATTAATATGCAATAGACTCTTAACTACTTGGAACCTTTCTATTATGTAGCCGCCAGGTACATCACCATCCCTTCCCTTGGATATTGCATAATCCGGGGAAGTTTAACTGTATCGTAATTTCTTGTATTTTAATACGTTTATCAGTATAACCGCAATCGCCGGTCTTTGCCACTTTTCATTGTGTAAGGTGCTCTCCTACGGGGAGAAGTAAATTCATCGAAATAAATACAGCTGTGAACTGAACGGTATGTAATTTATTCTTGCTAACTATAAGCATGTCAGGGGATGGGCCCTCATACAACCCACTAAACCAAGTCTTAAATCATTCATTTCTTTTTCAAGTGTCAGTTTAAGTATTGTTCTGCTTCTATGGGCATGTGTGTTTGGCCCGAACAATCAAAGTACACAAGTGTTAAATGGCTAGTCAATTTCTCGCATTAAGATCAGCATGACAGTACGTTGTCGATCCACCAGTTACCATTTAGCAAACACCTACAGGATCATTGGTGAGGAGATAGGGTCCGTGTGGACGGCCCCCAACCCCAAGATCAGCAGAGACAACAATCACATTGATGTCACCTCGAAGGCATTTGACGTCTATCAGGTAAAACCACATCACAGAACTCACCTTCACCGACACCAAAACCATTTCATACATCATTCCGACACACCTAGTGGCTTCAAAATGCTATAATGCTCTTTTTGTTAGCATCTTTGGTTTTTTACACACATATATTTTCTTTAACAAATTGTATTCAAGCTTAGCGACGGGGCACAAGCTATTCTGACATCTTTATTAGTTCTAGTTCCTAGCCAAGCAGGTGGAAATTCGAACCAACGAAGATCTTTGCTCCGTGAAGTTAAAGTATGATGGGTATCCATGAGTGATCATACGAATGTTTGCACCCCTGCAGTCAAAAATACAATTTAGTGTACACCTTGGAACGATGTTTTTATGGGTGTAATTCAAAATTTGCTGTTTCGTTGCACCAAAATGAATTTAAATACGAAAAAAATTCTACCCTTGACCCACTGGTTAGGTTACACAGTTCAAAAGGGTGCCAGGCCACAAAGAAATTAAGGTTGAACTTAAGCTATCATAAGATGTACAAATCTAAGGGAGACATAGAGGTAGAGAGTCCCATGCGGCAAGTGAAAAAAGGTTCCGGTTGGATTATATTATGGTAGTTAACATGATTGATTAAAAAATTGAGTTCTGCCTGGGTGCACGAGAAAAGCGACAACGTCGGTCCTCACGTACACACTCTCTCGACACGTAAAACTGACTACTGCCACGCCACCAGAACTACTTTCTTACACAGCCAAACAAAAAATAACACAGTTTCTCTGCATATGATGCTAATTTAAAATTTGAATAAATAAGCTATGGCAAACCGTCTTTAATGCATAACACAAACACTGTGTGGAATGGAATGGGGATGAAACACATGAAAATGGGATACCTAACATGACATCAATAACCTTTTTAAAAACCCTTGGGCCATGAAAACACAATAGGGAATCCAAGAAGATCATTTCTTGTCTTGGCATTCATGAGTGTTGCGTATTTAGGATATGTGACTGCAAGTTTTTTTACCCTGGGACTAATTATATATCAGTGCCCAAACGCACGTGTTTTCAGATCATGTTGCACTGGTATGCTCACAATCTGAACTGCCTTGCACTATCTCTGTACTGGACCCCTTCGGGTCTTGCTAGTTGACTGCATCTTGAATAATTGCGTAGCGATGCACTGTTACAAACAATAGTAGAGTACCAATGGCTGCTGTGGAACCCTCACGGCAGGCAAACGTTCTAGGGTCTCAGGTGATATCAAATGCCCTCACGCCTTACCCAGCGCGACAGTTGGCTGCCAGCATGTCACTCTCCCCAAGAGCACTTCTTCTGTTCCCCACGATGTGGACATAATGCATATATACTTCAATGTGGCTGTATCAGTATTTCTCATTGCTGCAGCTTGCGTGTCTGCTGCTAGTTGGGTTCTGAAGTATTACCCACAAGTAATGCAGTCCCTCAATGGATGTTTTTGCAGTTTTGTACTGTGTAGTGGTAGTGAGCTGACCGACCCACTAACCTCACTATATCCAGGACTGCTGTCACGGTTCTCCTTCTCGATGCGGCAGGTGTGCTGCTTCTGGTGGGGACCAAGGTGAACAGTTGCCATAGGCTGGCGCTCGTGTGTTGAGGCTCCTACAGGTGGCCGGGCCTGCTCCACGGCCTCCCGACTGCTGAAGGTTTCTTGACTCAAAAATGGCACTACCACAGCGGAAGTCATCTCCTCCACTTCTGTAGCTCCAACAGGAAGTACCAGTGCTGTTTACAGTCTGTCAGGCCGAACAGATATGTTCTGCCGAGCTGCGCTGTCGGACTCTCTGAAGCCGTCCATCGGGCTCACCCCTGTTGACACGAGTACATCAGACCTTTTGCATCTGGTACTGGTATTCCTGTGCGAGGTGCTGACCATCTCTTCACTGCTCTGACATTGGCAGTGTGCTCGCCAGCACTGATGACATCATGCATCTCCAGGGTGTCCCTGCTGTTCTCTGACTGATCCTGTTCCCTTCTATACATATTTATACAATTTGCATCCTCCTCTATTGCCTTTTCCTGTCTGCCATTCTGGCAGGATATCGCAGCTCATTTCAAAGGTGTACCTGTGTCCTCTTAACACCTGGGCAACACAGTGATGCTTGGCATCAAAATTTTACCGGTACAAGGTTGTGTTGTCTCTGCTTGAGGAGCTGGGCCACTATTCACACCACTGCATGGAAGAAGTTGCTCATCAGGATCTTCGCGCTCCTGGCTCTCTGGTATACCTCTGCTTCTGGCTAGGGGACATCTTCTGTTAGGGCCCGAATGTAATCCTGGTGTGTCTGGAAAACTTTCCTCCCCACGCAGACCAGATACGTGGTCTGGCCGAGGGCTTTCATGACCCAGTGGGGTCCTGTCGATCTGGGTGCAAGTGCTACACAGAAGTTCTTACGGGAGGCTCAATGCAGGTGAGTCATTACATTAACCATTTGCCCCATGCATGAGCATGGGTGGTGGGCGTCTTGTCTCCAGCAGCCACCACACAATGTGCTGTGCTTGCTGTTGGAACTATTCCCTGTACTTGCATCTATGCCTCTCGACACGTGCCCCATTGCTTTCTGCTGAACTGCAATTCCTTGCTGGCGGGCAGTTCTATTCGTCCGGTAATGCAATGTCGTGAACAAGGAGTACCTCTGCTGGTCACCTTCCTGTTGCCGCATTTGTGTGGCATTGAAGTGTGAAACTTACGGCGGGCAGGTGGTTAGCCTAGCTGGTATGCTGCTCACCCACATGGAGTCGGAGTTGCATCTTCAAATCCTGGCTGTACCACTCAATCGGGTACACGTGCGGATGGTACAGAACAGTTTTCATATTCTGCACTCCCCAGCCTCTACATATATCTCACCACGTTTTCCCAGTGAACTGGGTCCCGTTATCAGTGAGTTACACAAAGGTATATCGCATGCAGGCAAAGAACTCCCCATGCAATGATTTTGCCATCGTACCTCTGCATGTGCAGTTTAATGCATATGCCTCTATCCAGCATGAAAAGTTGTCTGTTACTACCAGTAGGAAGTGCTTGCTACCAGCTGATTTAGGGTAGGGCCCTATTAAATCGAGACTGACTGTCTCAAACAGTTTTTTAGTTGTCTAGGCTGCTGCTGTTGTGTGCAGTCAATCATGCAGGCCTTGAAATGGTTGCACTTTTCACATTACCTGACCCACTTATTTATGCAATATGTTACCCAAGGGGAAAAAATGATAATTAATATTGTGTACCATTTGCTCTGCATCTGGGGGCCCTCTCATTGCATTTCCATGCGATTGTACAAACACCTTTTCCCTGCATGTAGGTGGTACATATATGCACCATGTTGTTTTGTTATGTGGGAAACATGTTTCTATGCGATTTTCAAAAACTAACCAGTGTTCTACCTTTTCCCTTGGACAACTTGCTTTGATGTTCCGCTCAGCTAACACTTTGATGTCGACTGGGCTGCCAGACACATTTGCCCGCCATTAAGTATAATTCAGCAGGCAATAGCAATCCACTGAGTGCTTGTGCACATCATGTGTAACAGTGGGGACCAGAAGGGGTCCCATTCAGCAATAGTGCAAAGAAGAGTATAGTGTGTATGAACCAGTGCGATGTGGTCAGAAACTACATGTGCTCGCGCACTCTAATATAAAAGTAGACCCAAGATAATAGGGCTTGCAGTGACATAGCACAATTAAAATGCTCATGAATGCCGAGCCAAGCAATGATATGCAAGGATGCCCTATATTGTCTTTACGTCACTGCTGGATGTTTCAAGAGTATTTTATGTAATGTTATGTTTCCCATTTTCCCGTATTTAATACCCATTTAATTCCATGAAGTGCCTGCCATGTTTATTAAAGCTGTTTTGCCAGTGTTAATTTTTGTTTTGATAAGCAGTGTAACAAAGTAGTTCCCGTGGTTTGCCTGCCTTCGCCAGTCGGCACAGCACGTGGCGCCAACAGTTCGTTTTTCGTGTTGAGAGAGAGTGGATGTGCGGTCCGATATCTTTGTATTTTCCGAGTGCCCTGGTGACTCAGCCACTTCTGCATCAAACATGTAAATCCAAATTGTCTAATCAATCAGGGACCTTTTTTCATCTCCCCCCCCCCCTCCGAGACTCCCCACCACACTACCTCATTTACATTTACATCGCCCAGGGAGGCTTAAATTTCAACCTTAATCATTTATGGAATAGCAGGTTTTTGAACAACATAACCTAACCGGCGAGTCAAGCCCAGAAGCAGTGTAAATTGTCTTCAGAGAAGGACATCAATAAATCCCATTGAAAATATGTGAGAATCTGTCTGCGTCTTCATTCGGGTAGCGTTCAGGCATATGTGGCGTGAGCCACCACCTTCGTGCATAAAGTGTAACATGTATTCATTAGCATACAGTGTTCATTATTATCAAGTGTTTAATGTCCATTGTTTACCAGTAGTTAAAGGTATGTGGTTCGCCTTAAGAATCCACTGCACAATATGTATTTTTAACTTATAATATATCTGAGGAAGATTACATCATAATGATCCCCCTTTGGTCGTCGATGCTCGACCCTGACTCAACAGTCAGTTCTCCACTTCAATTTGGCATTATTCCACATGCAATGCCCAGCACCCAGTTATAAGTATAAAACCTCATTCAAATTACCTTCTAATTCAATTTACTGCTCCTGAAAACCAAACCAAACCAATGTCTTTCAATGACAAACAATCAATTGTCGCCCAACTTTGTTGCATATACTTCCACTAATGAATCCTAGTTTCATTTTGGCCAGAAAAATTCTCAAAAATTTTCCGAATTTTTTAATGGCTCATATTTCCTGCCAAACATTTTTACATTTACCCTGACCACTACCCGAAACGATTGAGTAACGAGAACATTTAATTTGTGCAATTGGATACTTGGGATGCCATTCAGATATATCCAGTACACAGAAGAATTTTGCATGTGTTCCAGGTGAGAAAGTGTGCAGATATTGGAATGTCGCTGCAATAGCAGCTACAGGGGAGAACGTGCCAATTTTAACGCCATGATGTTAGCCATTCTGCACTACTCCGGCACCACAGAAGGACAAAGAAAGTGCTCACACAGACTTTCCCCTCCACCAGGATCGTGCTACATCGCAGGGAGGAGAAGGAGAAATGAAATAGCCACCCTTCTATGTTCCCGACCCCGCTGCCGAACAGCTGAGCTTGTCCTTGAACTCTGCCTCATACTGTGTCACCAGCCATAACATGCTGAGCATAGTACACTCCAGACCCCGCTCCCGACTCACACTCGTGCGACCTGCATCTTCGGTGCTGTGACCACGTGCATGTGTTGATAAACAGACAACGGTTGGCCGGACACTTTACAGTATGCCTGCACTGATGTGCCCATATTGTCTCCACATAATGCTGCTGGATTTCATTGCCAAATGTGAGCTAGGCACACAGTACTGCCAATGCAAACCTTAGAACAGCACATCAAAAACCATATCGAAAACAACCGCGAGTGCATTAGTGACAGTACAAAGCAGTGAAAATTTTTCAAAGCAGTATCCACCAAGTTGGTGAAAAAGTAATTTCAGTACTACAAACAGTGCATATCAACCATATGTTCATGATTTCAGGACTTGATCAGGCAGTAAATCGGAAGAATATTTCGCACATAAAATTTTTAACAAAAGCAATTGGACCACAATGAGTGCCAATACAAATGTTACTGCCAACACCATGAAGTGAACAGGACACACAGTATTAGCGGCTGCAGCATATCTGTCCAATGCAGGAAGCGAGTTATCATGGCTTAACCACGCCACAACTTTCTTCCCCCCCCCCCCCCAATTCAGTGGCGGTAAACATTATGGCACGTGGCCATCCGGCCAGATCTATATTGGATTCCCCCTTGCCAGTGCATGCCTCAGTGCAGCAGTGGACTAAGGAGCAACATGCTTCACAACACTGCAGCAGCTGCAGACTGCCAGCACATATTTCGTGCCCACCACATCCCTGCAAATACTGCACAACTGCATGGTATCACAGGCATAGTGGACCCCATCATCAACCGCATGCGAAACCACAATATGTAACACCATCACTGTATGGCATAGGCAATCTGCAATGGTGAGCATGCAGTGCTCTGAATCAATATATTGTTGTTTCAAACATAAACATTAAGCACGTAGTAGCAGGCAAGGACAGGCCAACTCATGTATATGTTAGCTCGCCACATTGTAGCAGTGATTTGCGAACTGAGTGTGCCATTGTTCACTTGCAGACAGTGTTTATGTAATATCAAGCGGCCGCAGCACAAGGGACCATGATAAATTTAAAGATCTTTCGGCCATTAGGGCCAATAACTTCCATGTAAAATTTGCAATTGTAAACATGTTTTTTTCTCACAGGTGTATATAGTAGGATATTGCAAAAGCATAAATAATACAATGATGTTTATAATGTCACACTTTAATAATCGAATCAAATTCAAAACAGAACAGAAACAGTTGAGCATCAGCACATTTACATTCAAAATATACCCATCAAATAATCTACAAATAAAAAAACAGCTGACAAGCTACAAGTGATGTGACTTCTATAATGGTGTGTAGCAAAGTGAATATCAGACAAGTACAAATTTTCTTAAATGGGATACCGTAATAACGAACTACTCTAAGACGAAACTTTAAAATAAAATATAAAATAACAACTATAAAACGTTTGAACTATATAAATATAAATAATTTTACACTACAATAAAATATTAATGGCAATGTGGCTCTTCCAATTTAACAAACAAGACATTTTATGAAAGGGACTATAAAAAGCCAAAATAAACATGTAAAAGTATTAAAAAAACTTTAAAAATATAAAACACACTATTAATTATAACATAAAAAGTTAATAAATACATATCAAAGAGAAAATACGTAAAATATATGAATCGCTATGTAGCCCACTTTTGCGCTCATGATAGACAAGATGGCGATCATTGGGCCGATGCTAATCTACTGAGGAGTGGAAGTGGCTTACCGGGCGACGACATAAACAAAGGTTCCAGTTGATGAAGAGTCTATTGATAATTATATATCCGGTTGCAAAAAGTTGATGGTCGTCCGGCGTGCACGGGAAATGCCATAGCCTAACTACTTTATGGCATGTCTTGCAAATACTAAATTAGTGAC
Organism: Dryococelus australis; assembly: GCA_029891345.1. Classification (NCBI taxonomy): domain Eukaryota; kingdom Metazoa; phylum Arthropoda; class Insecta; order Phasmatodea; family Phasmatidae; genus Dryococelus; species Dryococelus australis. The sequence goes on along the minus strand of CM057009.1, from coordinate 136,514,800 downwards.
TCGTTAACAACAAATAAAACTCTCAAAAATTATACTAACACACTTGCAACATAATCACTTGATGAAATGATATGGACAAAGCACTTGGTGGAAAAACGAAATAAATAAATAAACATTCCCTTGTACAAATGGGATAAAACACTGAATACCAAACAATCATAAATGCTTTAATTAATGAATTATAAAAATGTCTTTAGTTAGGTCTGATGCATCCCAGTTAAATAGAGCTGGCCTAACTATCCTTCTGCCACATCCTGCGTTGCTCTGGCAATCACCTGCTGCACTTGCACCGGCGTGCTCTGCTCTTGCATCGCACCTGGTCACTCCGGTGATCGGGCTCACACTCCACACCCATTAAAGTGCACAACTCTGCTGCGGGCGGCGCAGGATATGGCCGGACAAACTGTTTATGCTGGGGTCGCACACACATCAGGCATAACTCTGCATCTCCCTGACCATTTGCACTGCAGTCAATAATCTCAACTAAAGCACGCTGAGGGTCGATGAGAACAGCCGAAAGTATGCTGCTATAATTTGCAGAGAAAAAGCAAGCCACTTTTCCCGGGGACCTGGATCGCATATCTCAAAAAGGTCGATTTAATAATTTTCCTTCATAATGTAACTTCTGGGGGAAATTAGTTAATGATCTGGCATGTAATCGCCACGAAACGACGACAGCCAGGTACAACATACATTGATAAGTGTGTAATAATCTCCTACCATGCATGTTACTCAGGCGGGCCTGTATATCTTCGTGAAGTGCTCCATGGCTCTTATGCAACCCAAATAGGCAGGGAATAGTTTTGTTACGGGTTGTTCAATAGCAGCAAAGGGCTGACGGGGGTTGGCTGCTCGAAAAGGAAATGGGCTAAGTTTTGAGGAGTGATATATGTAATTTGGAGTTTTGTGGAAATATTACCCAGGGTACCAGACACTGTTAAGCCGACAATGTCGTGAAGTCGAAGAGCAGACTCATTCCTCAGCGTCGTTCGGCCGACGACCACTGCGAAATCCTTTACTTTCTGCTGATGTATCGTTCAATAATATATATTATTTAGGCAATTTTTTCTGTTTTAGGTACGACTACAAAGTCTGAAAGCAATTGAAGCTGAAACTTTTTAATGTGCAAATGTAGCATCAATGCCAATGACACAGTTCCTATCGTAATTCCAATCCCAGTTAATATGTACGATTTGAATGAACCACTGTTTATGACAATATTCAATGCCATTTTGTGTATGATTTACAGCTTACTTTTCAATCAGGCACACTTTTCGTTATTTTTAATACCAACATTCTAAAGAAGGCAGTGGTCAGAAAACTACAGTATACAGTATGGGTTGCTTTTTTTTTTTTTTTTTTTTTTTTTTTTTTTTTTTTTTTTTTTGCGATGTTAAACGAATCTATTTCCGAGTAATTTATAGATGTGCTTACTCTATATTTGAAAAATAAAAAATAAAAATAAAATAAAATAAATTCTGTGTATATTTCAATGCTACATTTTTCGACGAAAGCTACTCTTTTGAGAGCAATAAATACCAAAGGAGATTCACTTTTCGACTAGGCTCGTGTGGATTTATGACAATTTAGATGCCGATTCCATTTCACAATAGGTTATCATTTTTTTCTCTTTTTAAAAAACATCAATACTTGAATTAAAGCAATGCATTCAGCTTTAAGCCTTTATTGTGACTTAAATTTATATTTTAGTACACTAAACGGCAACCAAATCCATTTTAAAACAATTTAAATATCACAATGGTTTTTCTGATAGTAAATTAATTTAATAGTGATTTTAGATAAACTCCGATTTTGAATCATGTTTGTGCACCATCATTTGCGATTGTAATCCACGGACGTGATAGCGTCGGTCGCCATTTTGCTACGAAATCGTAGGCTCCTTTCTGTGGTTCGATTCTCTGTGTTAAGTTAGTATTGATACAAGGAATTACTTCACAATATTATAAGAAGCGTAGTATACAGGTAACATCTCAATTATTGAAATTTATAAGTCGACGATAAAAAAATAGTCCTACCTAACTTATGTAATTAATCCTTCATCATATGGAGATATGCAATGTCCAATTCGTAGATTTGATTACCTAGTGCTCCTGTTTCTTTCGACATATTTTTCATAGTTTGTGTGTGCCTATAGTTATACAATAATACATGTATTTACCACAATTAAATAGTTTTCGAAAACTTGTTTTTGTATGTAGTAGCATTTAATTGTTGAGCATAGCCCAATAAATCCTATAGTGGATAAATATAGTAATATTATCTTTGATTAATAAAATTTTAATATATTTTCGTAACAACTATGAGTTTTCCTTTCCATATAGGCATGCTAGCTTTTCACACAACATAAGTTTAACAATATGACAAATGCCAAATCACACCTACATGACAAAATTTACATCTTCGTACTCTAAATGTAGGCATACTGTTTTTTTTTTTGGAAAGTTTTAATCTTAAAAGGTATTACATTTGCAATATTCCAAATTTGATTGTTCTAAATCAGTCTTTAATGTAAGATGAAAGACCATAAGTAAATTACTTGACCTATACTATTTAAAGGTATCGCGTGAGATATGGTATAGGTATTACAGTTACTTGTTTTTAGATATATTATGTTATTTTGTTATTATTGTACTTCCTGTAGGTATATGATCATTTTTGAGTTTATTAGAGAACAGCAAGTTGCAAGGTGAAATGTGCTACTTATGTTTGTTAGTGATTCAACTCATAAATACTATTTTATCATTGTAGTATTGATGTTTAAATTAAACATAGGAGGATCAGAGTTTTATTTCAAAATAGTTAACAAAATTTTTAATTAGTAATACTTTACGTACCTGTGTTGGGACAACAGATTGTCTACTCAGTTGCCTCTAAAAGTCCTAGATGTTTGTAAGGGGAATTTACAAGAACTATGTAAATGCAAAATCAAGTAGGAATAACATATGGCACTTTCTAACTAAACTGAATCGTAAGGGAGATATGGGCTATTGAATATCAAATTTTTTTAGGTGTATTTACAAAAATTGGAGAAAAAGTGAAATAAAATATCTTTTGAATATTGTTTAATGTTATCAGAATATTCGGTCAATGAGCACACTCTCGTTAATATCTCCCAACATGATGAAAATAATAAGGGTTAGCAACAAAAATGGGTTTCTTATTGCAGCTGCCCATAACTCATCCCTTTTGAGTAAAATGCAAACAAGACTTAGGCTCAAGTGTTACAGTATCTAGCATGAAAGCAGTACTACCTATATGAGTGTATGGTATGCTGTTGTGCCCATTGCACAAACTATGATGTGGAACATTTTTAATACATACTGTTGGCCTAAACTACACGTAGGCCTATCATACATTAACAAACTTCCAGTACTGAAGATAACTGTTCATTTCTCGTGACAGTCTGTGTGTCCTGCAGAAAGTATTGTGTGCATTTTACATGAAAATGGCAAGTCCTACAAAGTTGCAACAAGATGCCCTTTTTTGTTAACTACATAATAAAGCTCAATAAACCAGCATCAGTTGTTCATAAATCTTGATGGTAAAAAAAGCTGTAACTTATGCCTATGCCATAAGAGGGTGGCCAGAGCCAGACCTGTTATTTTCATCATGGTGGGATATTTAATTAGTGTTAGCTCTTATGTTGAAGATCATAAAAATAACAATGTTTGGAGAGTTGTAACTTAATTTCACTTCGTTTCTGACACTTTACAAAAATACAGTTCAAAAACTTGAGTTTCAAACATTGATATCTCCCTTAATATTGCATTTTTGGTATAAAGTGTCCCAAATGTTTCCCACTTGATTTTGGCTAAGGAATAAATTCACCGAGTTTGTCAGTCAAATTCAGCCCTGTCCTATATACAGAGACTGTATTCTGTTTTTGTTGTTCATACTGGTATTTAAACTATTTACAAACAAGTAACTTTTCTGTTTGTGACCTCCATAAATTTCATACTAGTTATTGTCTGTATTAATGATTATACAAAATAAGAATGCTTATGGTATTTTAATATAAATGTATTTAAGTTTTTTCTTCACTATACCATAAATGGCTGGTTATATTTCACCTGCTATAAAAATCGAAACATTTTGCAGTGATGCTGATTCATACCTACTTTAATATTCATAATATATAAATAAAATGTTTTAGTAGCCACCAATAAATGTTTTAGGCCTAGGCCTACTTAAACAAGAAGTCACACTAGTTTGTTGCTAGAATAACTATAAGTTTATAAGAAAATTTCCCCTTCCAATGTAGGCATTTATCAAGTAGGGTAAATTTTATACTTATTATTATTGACTAATTAAAAATTGTTTATGATTGTTAGCGCACTATATAAAAATATGAGTAGCTATCCAATGTGAATATTTTAACAATTTTCCCATGCCCTTCATTTTCCTTGTCATGAAACTTGTGAAAAATGCCTGTAATAGTACTTTGCAATTTTTGCTAAACACCACATGCTGTCCCAGAGTGAAGGTAGTCTGGAATATACAGATAAGTAATGAATCGATGGAAAGGGGCAGATCGACTAGTCTAGATAAATTAAATTTATATTTGAGATACTTATCAAACCTTTTCAAAATAATCAATTTCCATACAATTTCATTCATGCTTTTGTCCAGTGTGTATAAAACTCAGCCATTGGATGTGTAAGATTGAATCAAAGGCATTGTACTATTTAACACAAATGCTCAATATTGAGCACCCACAATGATAGCTTGCTCCCAAACACATGCTTAGCAATGAGTAGACCTATACAAAAACTATAGCTACAATATGGGACTACCTACATACTTAAGGAGGATTAGGGCAGTACAAGAGGTAGGAACATACAAAAATAGTCTGGTACCTGAATGTGTGGGATTTTCCAATGTTAAGAAAAGGTCAGCTAACAGTTTACAAAAATTTACTACAGCATGTTACAAAATTTTGTTTGAATGTGTCGAGTGGAGAGATTTGGGCGGCTCTCAACATTGAGTTCTTCAGAGCCAATGAGGGTGAAGCAAGTTCAGTATAGAGCAGTCCAGATTGCAAGGGTGGGGGAAACTGGAGATCCCAGAGATAACATGCTGACAAGCAGCATCGTCTGGCACGATAACCACATGCGGAAATCTGGGAGCGACCCCACCAGAAATTGAATCCGGTTTGCCAAGGTGGGTGGCGAGTAATCTAACCACTAAGCAACTGTGATCGTAATATTTGAATTAAGATTTTCAATTGTGCACAAATAATTACTTGTTAATCTAATAAAGGGCATGATAATAGTATACATTCGAGGGGTACATATGCCACCCTGCACCCCACCCACAAAATTTTGGGGGTAAAATGTAGGGGAGATAGGGGTTCGTGTGGACACTTAGCTTTCAATTTAATAGAAACTTGTAACAGATTTGTTCAAAAAATCTGAAAATGTTCCTGTATAATCTCAAACAACTCTACTTTATTATTACCTGATTGAAAAAATGCAACACCAAATATTAAAATAATACATTAAATTTAATAGACACAATTAGATGCATTTTGGACACACTAGACCCTCGCTGGGGCTACAGTGGACACTTGTAGGGGTCAGTGTTGACACAGCAAATACTTTATTTACAAATGTAAATTGCAGTAAGGTTACTTAAATGTTTTATTTAATATGGCATTAACAAATACAGTAATAAGTAGACAAGGTAAAAAAATGAGTAGCCTCTTTTACAGCACGTTATATGTACATTGATAAGTCAATGTTCCTGCAGTAAATTTTGGAGTCTGTAGTTTACAAACTTCATCTTTGCTGTCGAAGGCAGCAATGTCATCACCTGCAGGAAAAGTGAATATTTATTGTTTCTTTCTCAAGTTTTTGATTCCATATTCTTTAGTACTGTCATATGTTTCATTCACTAGAGCAGCATAACACAGTATCTTGTTTTTTGCTTCAAACTGGACCAAAACAAAATCATTAACATTAATATTGTCATCATCATACAATTTTTCTGGTTTAGGGATTTCTAAAGAATCATTTAACTCCACATCTGAAGAAAGTTAAAGAATTTAATCAGTCTCGGAGCTTGAAGACTCTTCATGTGCGCCCTTCTTGAACAAATAACGTTTCAATTTTTTGGACATTGGTTCCCATTATCCTCACCTGTTTTCTGCTTGTGGTTCCCTTTTTTAACAAGGTTTTCTCTTGTAGTCTCTTCTTTTCTGGAGTGTCTGTGTAGATACATGATTATTTGTTCCCGTTTCATTTTTGTGCAATTTCCTAATGTGGTGACTTTAGGTAATGGTCTAACATTCTTAGGAGTTATTCATTCTTCTGTTGTTCTCATTGTGGCATATAGTGTGGAAGAAGATAGAATACTGGAATGTATTTCTTTGCTAGTTGATGGTGCTGAACTTGATGCTGTCGGGTGAGACACGAGACAAATGATGACAAAAATACTTACTGGTAATTTGGGCGCCAGCGGTGCTTCCCAATCACTGCACTATTGAGACTCAGGGTTCTCAGGGATGTTGTGGGTTCTGTGTGTCCGTCTCACCAGTGTGTACTTACAAACACGTAGGCAATACTAAACTTTTAGTAAACACCACTGAAAATAAACAATGGATAAACATATGTGGCTAGGACACTGTCAGTACTGAATAAAGAATTGAGTTCACTGTAGACTTGTTTTATTGATATTAATCATACACATCAATGTGCCAATGAAATGATTGTCTCGGTCATGACTAGACAATTCCGCTTGCGTGCTACCCAACCTGTAATTAATCAAGCGCACGTCTTCACAAGGGAAGAGAGCCGACAGCCGCTAGGGTGGACTGACGGTTTCTCCCTAACGACAGGACATGGTGTATCATAAATGAAAACCCTTAATACACACTAACACATGTTTTTACTTGGCATCACTAATGCAAACTCATCAGGGCTTGCCCTCCAGCACATAGTTAGTGTGGTGACGTCCTATACACAGAGCCGGCTAGGATGGGAATAATTGCACCCTACACTAATTACACAATTACATAAACCCTTGAATGATACATGAAACAAGATGGGACATGAGATGAATATTCTCAATAAACACACACATCTGTGAAAACAAGCTTAGATGGCATGTATGCTACTGGATGAAGTTCATAGCAGACCTTGAGGTGCAGGTGAAATTGCAATATTTCTGCATGGAAACTGCAAACTAAATTCAGATAAAATGTTATTCTTGTTGAGAAAGTGATTCTCTTTACGATTAGAGTGGTTGCAGGCTTGTAACATGCCAGTTGGCTGTAAAATCAAAGATAAACGTAACTGCGTGGTCAAGTACAAAAAGCATTAATTTACGTGAAAAATATGTTGAACCCTGAATAAAATTGACATAGAACCCTGAAATAAATGATTGTACATACGATGTTATACAAATAAGCTCTTAAAACGCAATGATGGCGTATACATAGACTTGACTTCAGTCGGCTACGTGGTTATACGTGATGTTGCCGTAAAATATTCAAACATGAAAATTACCCTTAAATATAGAAAAATAAAGCTCTTAAAATTGTGTGTAGCAATTATGCAGAAGTTACAATGAAATGCCATAAATATAGGCAGATGGTGCCGGATTCAAAATGTGTGGGTTGCTTGACCTCTCCGACATCTTTCTCCTCCTTCTCCTATATTAATTTTAAAATGCCACAGGGGCCCAAGAAATTAATAAAGCGGGAGCATAATGCTGGGTAAAATGTCTGGCAAAAGTATGCAAGTAAAGGTTAACCGGTAAACTTAAATTACTATGGAAACTTAAATCAGTGAACAAAAGTTGTAGTGCGTATGTGACAGTGTCTTAACTCGCCATCTCTCCTTGACAGACTGTCCAGATAAAATTGTCACACAGACCTTCTATACCTACAGCGTTCACATAAGCGGAAGTGTTATGCACGCCAAGTGAAATAGTTTATATTGAAAATAAAATGGCACAAAATAAATTAAATATTGTTTTACATTTCTATAGATTTCTTATGAATTTCAATATTATTTTTGTGTCTGTTTGTGATGGCGTTCATGCCGTAATATTAAGTGTTTTTAATCTCGGTGCCGCGGGCACTTTGAATTTTTATAACCAAACAATTACAATTAGTACAAACACTTTAAAACATTTTAAGACATATTAAACACTTCAAAGACAATATAACACATTTTACACTGAAAATAACATTAATATGAAAGTTCAAAATTATCAGCCTCTTTGCGCACGTGTGGAACTTGTGACACGTGAGCACCATCATTAGCTCTAGCACCGCTGCGTGTTAGCCGGCAACAAACTAGACACTGGGTCTGTAGGCGGTTTACTAGGTGTCGTTGCTGAATTAGACCTGTCACAAACATAATTGCAAAGGAAATTGTCCTCCGTAAAAGTTAACCTGTTAAATGGATATATGCCTGGTTTTTCAAAACCAGAAATTATGTTCTTTGGAGTAAAGGAATTAACAAATGCTGAAGCAGTGAGTGCAGGATTATTGTAAATTGCTATCTGGTTTCCAGGATTTGTTCGCATCCAGTCACTGGAAGCAACTTTAATTGCTGCCTTAGAAGGCCTAAACACCGCGACATCCAATGGTTGTGAGCGGTGAGAACAATGTGGTGGAAAAGAAACTATAACAATGCCATTGTTTCTTGCATAATCCACAGCTTCTATTGTGATGTGATTTGAGTGGTTGTCGAGGAGTAAGAGAACTGGATTCTTCTTAGAACACTGTGTGTGCTGTTGAATGTGCTGTAACACAGATGGAAATAGATCAGCAGTCATCCATCCAGACTTTGTTGCTAAACCTAAGTTACATGCTGAGTGGTCTTTAATATTTTACACATGGAAATACAAACACTGCAAACACTGGAGGTATGACAATACCAGTTCCCTTGGCAATGCCGCACATTGTTAATAATTCCCCTCTCTCTCTAGATAAAATTTGACCAACTTTTTTCTTGCCTGTTGGTGCAATCACTTTGGGAGTAGGCAGTACAGTTGTAATACCAGTCTCATCTAAATTGACAATTCTGTCAGACCTGAAGTTGTAACGATCCAAGACCCCAGCATAGTTATCGTATAAACACTTCACATTAGTCATAATAAATGGCAATGCGCTAACCAAACTGGTATTTTCTGGTCTGCGCAAACTGACTCTCGGATTCCTTTTCATGAAACTCAGCATCCAATCTGTTCCAGCAGTTTAATTTGTGACCCAACTTTCTGGCATGGATTTTCTATGTTTTAGACAGTATTCATATACCAGCTTTCTTGCTTGTATTTATGTCAAACCATAATGAATTTCTGAAGCTTTGATAAGATACTGACACAACAAATGTTCCTCTTCATCTGTAAATATTTGCTGGCCCTTAAATTGATTTCTTCCTGAAACTTTTAAACTTAATGTGCTGACATCCTCTTCACTAGAATTTCCTGAATCACTTATGCAAGCATTATCAGTCTGATTTTTCCTGAACTATTTAAGGCATTTGTGCAGCATAGATTTGGAGAGACCTTGATTTGTCACAGTTTCTCTTATGCTCTTGTTGTACTTTGTAACATCAATTATTGCACGTTTCACAGCTTCTTCTGAGATGTTACTTCGTTCAGTCTTCCTTTTATAAGTTCGGACCAACTTGAAAGGAAAAGAAATTGCTTAATGCAGGAAATGTTAAGTACTAAAATGATACCTACAATGTGGGGTTAGAGTGGACATGTCCACAGTGACTCCATTATTTCTGTTTATACTAGCCCCAACTGCTTACGTCAGGCACGTGCTACGAAGTTTTAAAAAATGATAGATATAATCATGGCAATAAGATGAAATAACTGCCAATATACATACCTTATTTTGATATTTTACTTACAGACAGATTGTTAAAATTCAATAATGACAGCTAAGATATATTCAATGATTGATTTTTTACTTTTGGAACCATAAAACAAACATGTTATTTTTCGATGTAAAATGTGTTCTATTGTATTTACAGTGTTTAATATGTCTCAAAATGTGTTCAAGTGTTTGTTACTATTTTAAAATTGTTTGGTTATAAAGTTCAAAGTGCCTGTGGCACCGACATTAAGAACACTTAATATTTCGGCATGAACACCATCATAAAGGGACACTAAAATAATATTGAAATTCATAAGAAAATTATAAAAATGTAAAACAATAATTTATGCCATTTTATTTTCAATAATAAAATATTTTACTCGCTGTGCATAGCACTTCCGCTTATGTGAACCCCGTAGGCGGCCATGGTAGGTTCAGGCGATGCTTGCCTCTGGACAGTTTGTTGAGAGCTGGCGATGTAAGACACTGTCAAGTATGCACTACAACTCTTGTTCACTGATTTAGGTTTCCATAGTCAATTTAGTTTACCGGTTAAACTTTGCTTGAGTATGTTTTTGCTAGACATTTTCCCCAGTATTATGTTTCACCTTTTAAATTTCTTGTGCTCTTGTGGCCTTTTTTATCTTAATCAAGGAGGAGGAGAAATACGTCGGAGAGGTCACGCAACCCGAGTAACTAGAATCAGGTGCCATCCGCCTATGTTTATGGTGTTTCATCGTAACTTTTGCATTATTGCTACACACAATTTCAAGGTGTTTCATTCTTTATTCTTTCACGCTTACATTTATATAACAATATCTTATATCCCTTCATGTCGCCATCACGATACCTGGTGACTCCAGGTGCCAACACCACCAATCGTCATGTCCCTCGTTTGCCCAACATGACACTAACTTAATAAATCAAAACACAAGGGCTTTGTTTTTATGTATGTACTTGAGGGTATTTTTTGTGTTTGAATATTTTACGGTGACATCACATATAACCACATGGTCGACCGACGCAAAGCTTTGTATACGCCATCGTTGCATTTGAGAGCTTATTTATGTAACATTGCATGTGCAATATTTTATTCAGGGTTATATGCTAAATTTTATTCAGGGTTCTATATATTTTTCACGTAAATTGATGCTTTTGTACTTGACCACACTGTCACGTTAATGTTTGATTTTACCACCATCAGACATGTTACAAGCCTGTAGCCACTGCAATCGTAAAGAGAATAATTTTCTCAGCAAGAATAATATTTTGTCTGAATTTAATTTGCCGTTTCCACGCAGAAATATTGCAATTTCACTTGCACCACGTGGTCCGCTACAAACTTCATCCAGTGGCATCTGCGCCATCTTAGCTTGTTTTCACACATGTGTGTGTGTGTTTATTGTGAATATTCATCTTGTGTCCCATCTTGTTCCATGTATCATTTAAGGGTTTACATAATTTTGTTATTAGTGTACGGTGCAATTATTCCTGTCCTAGTCGGGTCTATGTGTAGGCCGTCACCACACTACCCATGTGCTGGAGGGCGAGCCCCGACGAGTTTGCGTTAGTGATGCCGAGTAATCACACGTGTTAATATGTATTAAGGGTATCATTTGTAATTCACAGTGTCCTGTCTTCAGGGAAAAACCGTCCGTCCACCCTAGCAGCTGTCGGCCCTCTTCCCTTGTGGAGGCTATGCTTCCATGCACCTCGGTGAGATTGTCCATCTAGGCGTGCACTATAGTAATTGTGGGCTGGGGAGCACCCAAGCAGAATTGGCTAGTCATGACCAAGATAATCATAATTTCATTGGCACGTTGATGTGTATGCATAATAATAATAATAAAAACAAATCTACAGTGAACTTATCTCTTTTATTCAGTAGTGACAATGTCCTAGCCACATATATTTATTAAGTGTTTATTTCCAGTGATGTTTAGTAGACGTTTAGTATTGTCTACGTGTTTGTAAGTACGCATGGGTGAGACGGACACACAGAACCCACAGCATCCCTGAGATCACTGAGACTCAATAGTGCTGTGATTGGAAATCACGCTGGTGCCCAAATTACCAGTAAGTATTTGTGTCATCATTCTTCTCGTGTCTCACCCGACAGCATCAATTGTAACCCAATGCCCACACTAGCTCCTATATTCCCTACCTGTTTACCTCCCTCGCCTCTCTAACATACACATACCTTTGCCTCTGGCAATACTTATATTGCTAGATAATACTGAAAAGCAAAAAAAATTTTAAACTTTTGTGTCTAGCAATAATGGTCAGGAGACGACCGGGCAAGACGGATCCATGAAAAGGCTGCCCGATGGAGCAATCTCAAGCAAAATAAGGAATATAACGACTTTGATTACTGTTGCCTGATCCCACTACAACATAAACTTTGACTATATAGTGTTACCACATAAAGAAACTAGTGTACCGTAAACGTTGTGTCTATTTCTCAAGTAAACCAGCATATAAATCGTCACAGATGTAAGTAAAGTACCAATACAGGGAAATGATCTCTGGCACATTATAAGATAAATAAAAAATATTGCTGAGTTAACTTTTAAGTTTGTGTTACTTTTAAATATAAATTATTTTTGCAGTAGTGCTTTAGAATTTTAAATTTTGTGTGTATCAAAAAGATTTATCCAATTTCACAAGGCTGAAAATTTTACATACATGCTTATAAAACCTTTGGGTGAATAAAAAATAAGTATAAGAACACAAAATTTTCATTTAACTTTTCACAATATTTAATGTGCCTCCCCCCCCCCCCAGATGCATGGTGTACGGCTAAACAGTAGTCAAACTTGTCCCATTTTCATCTGAACATGTGAGGTGTTACCGCAGCCGCTGCTATTGTTATGTGGCATCGCAGTTCGCCTGCAGTTGTTGGAAGGGGAGGTATTTAGATGGAGTCTTTCATTAACCTCCACAAGAAAAAATCACATATGCTGAGATCAGGTGACCTTGGAGGCCATGTGATTGAATGCGTAATCTGTAAGTCCCGTTATAGCCGATCTATCGTTTAGGAAGTTCATTGTTGAAAAATTCTCTGACATGCAGGTACCAGCGTGTTGGTGCTCTATCCTGTTGAAAAATTGAATTATTGGAGTCTTATCGTAATTGTGGAAACAGCCAGATCTCCAACATATCCAGATGTGACATTCCCATAACTGGTTTACTGCAAAAAAAATAATGGACCATACACCTGCTCTCAGGTAATATTGAAAATACATTCAGCTTTGGAGAGAGTCTCTCACACTCAACTATGGTCTCTGGCTACTGTGTTCCCCTATTGGTACTTTGTGATGGTGTAGTTTTCCACTTAGATGGAATGTGGCCTCATTGCTGAACATCAAAAGGTGAACAAAAGTTTTCACTGTCCATCTCTGTTATGTCCAGAATGAATTCACAAACTCAAGACATCGGTTACCACCATCACGAAGGGCGTGTAACACTCGAGTCATGTAGGCATATGGTGTGAAAAAACAATCATCGCAAAACATGACAGACAGTCATATGGGAGATGGCCAGCTTTGGCTGCACTGCGAGTGGACTTATGAGGACTCCATACAAAACTCTGCACTCTACATCTTGTTTAGGCACACGGGGACGACTTGTGGTCTTCCCCTTTCATAAACCACCAGTCTCTTGAAACTGCGCGTGCCACAGTCAGATGCTGTATGCAATAGGAGGTGCAGTGCTATACTGTCAACGAAAATCACGCTATGCAGTTATAACTGACTCACACTTGTTAAAATGAAGAACACAAAATGCTTTTTGTTGCTGTGTTATCGCCATCACAATGTGTACTGAACAAGCATGCTAGCAGCACCAGCTGTAGTGTCACCAGGGTGACATCGACTAGCATCCAATTGAACCAGCAACATGCTACATGCGCCAAGGGAAACTTTCCATTTTGATGTTATGTCTTACAATTTTTCATTCATTTAAAAGTTATAGTCTTGTGAAATTGGATGTTTCTTTTAGTTACAAACTTAGCTTCAATATGCTACAGTATAATTTCTGATGTAATTATATTTTACAAGCCATTTGAAAGCACAATTTTTATGGTTAGTAATAAATATTTCAAAACAAGTGTGTTATGAAAAATAAACACAATAAAGAGAGTTTGATGCAGATTGCACAGTGTCGCAGGAAAAGGCTATGCATTCAGGCTTTAGAAAAGGACTCATCCCACGATTGGGCAAGACCATTGATGAGGCTTGATTGTTGCATGGCTGGGTCACACTAATATGCCAGGGCAGTGATTGAGGACAGGACAAATTATGCATAGGAAAGGTAGTGGCTTACCCAACTAGGTGCCAGCCACCACTTGCAGGTGGGTGGTGACATGAGATGGTGTCTCTGTATTGCAAGGACATGTGGGTTGACCACCCAGGTATAATAGCTGCGCCCTGATACCGGTGAAAACCAGCGATTCTTGAATTAAAAATATTATGTCTCCATGCCAAAAAATGTATTGTACTTATGGAAACTAAATATGCCTATTTAATGCTGACCTGCATGCTTGACATGGTAATGAAATGGTGAGTTAGGGGAGTTCCATCCTCCAAGTGCTGACAGACAAGTACATGTAATAAGATATAATGTCAGAAAACACTTGAATATTTTCAGTCACACTTACTTTCATCGTGCACACTAGTTGCAGATCTCTAGTTAAGTGGATCCAGGGCCTAAACTTGGTCGATAGGCTATGTGGCAAAGAATTGGTACTTGGCCCCACAAAAAATGAATTAAAGTAAAATTTAAGCTTCCTTGGATACTGCAAACCTTGGGGAAGTGTGGTATCAAACACCAGGAACTAAAAATGAACTGTATTAGAGAGATTATGTGCTATTAAAAACTACAAGTTTGTTGCAAATGCTGAATGTGAGGAGAGCAACAAATGTCGTGCCTACCTCTCACATGCTGAATCTCAGACTACAGGGCTTGGTGCATGGCTGGGTAAGTTCACCAGATCACGTACCAAAATTTTCATAATTTAATTACGTGTCTAAAGTGTCGACGTAAATATTAAATGCTATGTTCATTATTTTGATAGCCTCCCGTGCCTTGCTGGCCCATTCCAATTTGTTTTGTTATTACAGATAAAGACTTGGGACTTTATTTAACAGATATTGCTTGTCGGAAATATTGCATAATTTATTCCAGTGTTTCTTATGAATTTTTCAGTGAATATTTGTGTACTTTTGGCCAATTGTACTTTTTATGAATTTCCCTCTCGGCATTGGCAGGAGATCTCTGACGAGGTAGCCGGATGTCTCAGCCACCAGCTTCAGTCTGATTCCAATGGGCCTAGAGGATACACGTGTGTCGTGTACCGGGAGCCGACATCTATATTGTCTACTCATTTAGCTGCAATAGTAAGTCCTATTATACTGGGAGTTTTTAACTTTCGTTAGCTCCTCCCGTACTCGTATTCTCTTCTCTGTCATACTCGCAACCCCAGAGATTTTCAATACTTGAATTTTCACCATGTGCATAACAGTGCTTTCACCACTACAGCCAATGGCAGGCCCAATTGCCATGCCTGCTTCAGGCTAGTGTCAGTGTATGTTTTGTTACGAGTGTACTGCCATTTTTGCCTATATATATATCCTTGAGAACTCTACAGTTTTATTCATTTTTCGTATGTAAATACCTTGGGGATCTGGATCATCCTAGACAACCATGTGTTCAAGTGTACTGACCACATAATATCTGACCTTTATTTCTAATTAACATGACTAGTGAGGGGATGGCCACATGGATGTCGACCTGCTACTGCCCTAAGAACAAGACTCCCCACGCTCACCCGTGCATAGATGAGGTGGGCCCTCCAGACATTATTAATATATTTTCTAAATTTTCCATCCATGAGCCAGGGTTTATCAGAAAACTGCCATATCTTGCCCCTCACCAGTGTCCGGGCCACGTTAGTTTACTTGGTGTTCTTCAATGCATTTGTTTCCATTAGGGTAATTATGGTTTTTACTGTAAAATTTATAAGTGTTGAAGAGGAAAACATTATGTCAAAATTTTCACAAGTCTTTAATTGATACATTTGGTCCAAAACAATGTGTTATATAACAACGTTCTTACAGTGGAAATTGTTTGACTATAGTAAAACTAGTTTATTGCGAAAAATGTACAAAGTTTGAGTGAAATATATTCACAGGCCATGAATAACTTTGCAGTAAAACAATTTTATAGCATGGATTATTGTACATAAGTTTTAAAAGCACTGTTCAACGTAAATCTGTTAGAGCAATTTCACAGTTGAAAACCTTTCACATATATAATTCAGTTCATGTTCTTGAAATGTCTTGAAAACCATAGCAGCATGGTTGATGATGATGTGGTCTTGCAAGAGAAATGCTGTATGGAAAACAAACTCTTGCCCCCATTTCGTTGACTAGAACATCATTAGTAACCTCACCTGAAAAAAATTTTCATTTTTCCATAACCACTTTTAAGGCACTGTTTTCAAAACAGTGTTTCATATTCTGTACCTATATTATTATTTTGTTTTGTTTTAAGAATGTCAAAATGGATATTTTTGTGGAAATGCCATATTAATGCCATGCCATTTGTAGGGGCAATGTTTGTATTTTGAACACTGATAAAGCCAAAATAATATCAAAATGATAGTTACTACACCACACACTATGTAAATGCAAATTTAATTATATAATATTATCCCTAGATACATAAACTGTAACAATATTGCATACTGGTACAAAGAATATTAGTATTTATTAACTAACTGGAACTTTCAGTGGTGGATGTAATGTGGGAAAAATTAGTGAAATACTCACTCGACTAGTTAGAAGGGGGGATGGTTCTTTTCATAAATAGTTACTTTGAGAATCATATACTTCAGGAGAGAAAAAATGGTAAAAGTCTTTATTTACTGAAAAAATTTTTTTTTTCATTTTGTGTACCTTGGCATAAAAGTACACCTATCTATAGAAGCAAACATATGCCACCATGAAACAACTGGTGAAGAGAACACAGAGTGTGGAGAAATATAGCCCAGTGTTTAAGGGAGAAAGAAGATTCCTGTTGCCAACCTAATTAAACCAAACAGACAGTGATTTCGCCAAAACCCCCACCTTTCAAAGGAAGGGATGAGCAGATCATTATTGTTGGGAATGCAATTGTGCAGAAACTTATTGCTCTGCTACTTATTACTGAACATTGTACATGACAAGTCTCTGACTTAAGTGTTTTCATGTACTTTCACTTGAAGTAGGCTATGTTATACTATACGGTACTTCGTAATATATAGAATTTCTGTAATTCAACATAAATAACATGCTAAATTAATTACAAATTTTATTATGAGTCAAAAATCATAATCAGGTGTTAGCTTTACTTGTCCTTTTGCTAAAATATGTATAAAATTCAAGCAGTAAAAGTGAAAAATAACTAACAATTAACAAATATTTCAGCTGCTTAATGGGGAAGAACAGTCAAATAAGTTTTTACAAAGTGAGTGGAACAGAAAACACCTGTAAAATTATTTGCATCTTAACACTTGTCTTCATAATAACAGAAAACTGGTCAGCTGCAAACTCTAGGAGCTCTTTTCAGAACCTCTTAAGCAGAAGTAATAATTAAACTTTTACATTTCGTGAATAAAACTTGATAGTTCTGGCAATTTCAGATTGAGGTATTGCCGTATGTAAAATAACCACAGAAATCAACTTGAAGTGAACCATGCAATGGTATAATAAGCTTAATGAAACAAATAACACTTAAACAGATCAGAGTTTCGACACACAGCCAATGAGGTATGACTTGCTAGTGGCAGATATGCGGGCATTTTTGATGAAATCTTTCAGATCTTCAGAGCTGTGGTGCAGCTTGAGTATGACATGGAATTACACAACCCCACTGAATACTACCCTAACCTTCAGAAAAAATTAATGATAATCCAGGAAGACCTTAATATAAAACCCTGTTAACATAAGGGGTAACACAAGGGATCACTGATTCAAGAAGTCTACCAAGACAGGTAAGAAATGAGAACACTGGGCATGTAAGGTAGTCTGACCCAGAAAAAGGCAATGAGAAAATACCCCAAAAAGAAATAAAGGAATGGTGGTCCAAAGTCTCTTCTGTTAAATGAAAGAATTACGTACCCTAAAAATGGTACATGTAGGCCTCGATTTACATACACAAATATTATCACCTTTAAATAGACTTTTGTACGACTTACCTGATCTTTTGTATATCTAACAATCTACCGACGATGGATATACCACTTATTGTTGCTATCAAACACTGCCATATCAGGCCTCACGAATCATTTGTTTTGAATGTTGCTTTATGTTACTGCGAGACACCTGTCATTCATACAGACACAATAAAATGAGTACTTTGTGAAAATGATGTATGTGAATATATGTGAAAATTGTAATTTGTTAAAATAAAAAATATAATGTTACATTTGCACTATATGTTAAAGGAAGTAGGATGCATTTTTAATAACTGTATTTACACACAATGCCTGCACTTAATTGACCAGTTTTTTTTGCCCAAAAAGAGCGTCGGGGATTGTATTATGTCGTCCGAGAAAAAAAAACTTATCTTAGATATACTTTCTTACACACTCATATTCCACAGCCAAGTAGACATCGTAAGACCACCTACTTAACATAAAAATTATTTTGTCTCAAAACATATACCTACAATGAACACCCTATAATGTAATTTGTCTATTATAATAAACTTGCAATAGCATTATAACCAATATATAGTAAGTAGGTAGGTATATATGTACTGTCCATATTTAAACATTGCATGTTTGGTTTTCACATGCCGCAATGTAGAATATTTTGAAATAAAGTAATGAGCATCATTGAGAACTACCCGGTTGGGCAAGTCAAATGGCAGCCAGTGGCCAGACAGCCTGGCACACAAATTGACAACTATGTACATCATGTAATCTGGTAACAGTGCAGTGACATCATAACACCAAGTAGAAATATACACTATATATTTGGAGAGGGCCTGCTGCAATTTGCATGTCGTACCAGCTACAACCAGGAGCTTGAGGGGGGGGGGGGGGGGGGTTATTCCCTGACTCAGAACTGGAAGGAAGCAGGCGAGAGGAAAATGACTGTCGAAGTGTGTTATAAACCTCGAAAATTATCACACAATTTCTCCGACACAGCCCATTCAAACAGTTTTGTAATTTGGGAATCGACACGCACTTTCTTTCTTGAAATTGTTGACCGGTTAATTTTTTAGAAACAATGTAAAGTCATTAAAGAAAAACATATTTACTAAATGTTTGTACAAATTTTCAGAAAATTTGCAGCATGTAAAGAAAGATTCATTAGAATTTTTTGTTTGAAGCGATAGATGGGGAATGAAAGAATATGAAATTCAGAGAGTAATATAAAAAGGCCAGATCTAATTCACCAGGCTGCAGGCTGTGGACTGGTGAAGCCTAATTAGCATAAATTCAGGCTGCAGGCTGTGGATGCCAGAAGCGAGAATTTTCCTTTTTCCTGTCCAAAATGCCCGATTTCACGTAGAAAAATGTTGCTTTTCCTCTTTTCCCCCTCAAAATTTCCTTTCTGCCACCAGTGGCCATGTTGGCAGCCAGTGCTGGCCGCCATCTTTTGTATCCTAATGAGGATAATCCAGGGTCGATCCCACATTCTGGTATTTGACTCACTGAGGAGGAGGAAAATTTCCAGAATTTCTCTCCTGCTGCCAATGGCCATCTTGGCAGCCAATGCTAATTAGCATAATTCAGGCAGTTTGCCCAATGTGGCGGAATCGGTCAGAGCTTCTCTCAAATTTGGTGCTTCTCATTCCCTGGTGGCCATCTTGGTATCTATGACGTATGTCTACCCTGGACAATTGTCAACCATTTTGGTGGCCAGTGCCTCGCCGGCGGCGATGGTGGGGCATCAAGATGTGGTGAACAATTGGATCTCATGTAATACAATAACCTCCTTAAGTGTGTGTGTATATAACACTTATAAGCATAGTTGGCTATAATTTCCGAACTGCTTAAGTTATAGTTGCCACTTCATAACATGGACATCAATCACAACTAGATGGGGCATAGGGTCAAGTATGCCCTACATCACCTTAGGAGCATAGGTGGCTGTAATTTCTGAACTATATTACATAGGCATCAATTTTAGGTGTGAGAGTGGTTACCCTTGCAGCACTTCTTACTCGTCGGCCTACTGGCCGACATCATGGGCGCCCACCAATGGCGGTTGTCATAGTGCAAATGGCCATTGTCGGTGCACTGCCCGCACCACCACCAACGCCACAATTTGTTAGACAGTGCGACTTTCAAGATTCGGTATTCAGACGTCATCCGTACAAATAAATGACAGTTGTTGTCGGTGTTATGCATTCCGCCACGCCACCCTCCACACCATTGTCCATCATGTGTGCAAATGGACACAGTTGGCGCACTTGTCACCAGCCGCCATTTTGTAGAGAGTGTGTCTTCAAGATGGTGGGTCAAATTGACAGCAGGAAGGTCTGGTTGTCCGAACCATTTAGTTGTCAAATTCATATCCCAACCATATTGGTAAGGAAACAATACATCCACCAGCTCAAAAGAAGGTATAATAAATGTAACTGTTTAAACTGTCAGACACACGCATGCCTACATGGACATGCATATGCACACATGCCTGCCCACACAAGTTTTCACCCCACACATACAACACATGCTAGAACGATAAGCTTCCTATTACAAAATGAATTATCCACTACCTTAATTTGTGTAGCAGTGAATACTCATAGGCCACAAAATCGTACGTACTACCAGACAGTCCCCCCTGAACCTTCAATGTGTGTATGTACTTCCAGACAGACGGTTAGTACCACCCCACTAGGGAGGACCAACCTTGCATTTGTGAGTCATGTGCTGAGACTTTGTTGCTTATTATTACAAAATGAATTATCCCCTACCTTACCTGGGGTACCAATGAATACTTGTAGGCCATGAGCTCATCACGTTGTCGATGTGACCTCCCTGGAAGCGGAGACCGCAATGACCGGTCCGACCTTTCTGTGCTCTGTAGATACCGACTAAGTACTGCATCTCCACCACCACCACCATCTCCCCTTGTCAACGTACACAGTGGTATACTATTGAAAGGAAACAATGCACGTGTCCTGAACAGACTGTGAGGTAAAGCAGGTTCGATTCTCGTAGTGAATGTTAATACAAGTCAACATAAAAGCCAACAACAGTGTTAATAATTACAGTCAGTCCCCGACCTGCACTCGTGTACCAAGCCCATCACATATACATGCACACACGAACTGCTAATGCAATGCAGAGGACAGGTTTATTTTTACATTATCTGGTGTAGCAGTGAATACCCGTAGACTGCGAGCGCATCTCGTCGTCGACGTAAGCCCCCTGTAAGCGAAGACCGCAATGATAGTGCCACCTCCCCGTGCACGGTAGATACCGACCAAATACTGAATTCCCAACACCACCTCTCTGTGTCAACATGCTTATCGGTATACTATTAAAAGGATAAAATGCACGTACCCTGAAACATCCTCAAGGTTCGATTCCTGTAAAAAGTGATAATACAAGACGTCATAAAACTACCATTGTATGTACGTTCATCGAAATTGGGAGCAAGGGCTCCACTGCTAAAATGTCAACACGAAGAGAGTAACTGCCATTGTCTACAACAGTGGTCATAAATACTGACAGTCCCCGACTCGCATTCGTGTACCAAGCACATCACACACAATTAGAGATAGTCATATGCATTGCTCTGTGTGTGTGTTCTCCAGTAGACCACTACAGGGCACAAAAGAAAAAATACCTAGCAAGTGATGGCTAGACAAGACCATAAGACGTATGTCATACAACAAAAAATATGTAAATCCATCACTAATACAATTGTTAGGTTGGCCGAGCGCTAAGGCGCTGAATTAAACACTGGTTCAGTAAAAGGGAGCAGGGTATCAAATCCCTGCACCTGACACATTTTTTTTCCCTGTACCCTACTTGAATAAATAAGGTATCACAGGTTCGATTCCCATTGGGAGTTCATGCTATAGCACCTGCAGACAACATTTCGTCGTTGGTCCCACTTACCATGTAGCGCCCATGAAAGACATGCTCTACAGTTACAGACAGCCATACTCTGCCGGCTCTGCGCGAACCATCAATGCATGTACCAAGCCTTTGCAATTACAAGCAGTCATACTCTGCTGAACCTTCAGTACCAAGCCTTTGAAATTACAAGCTCCGACACTTCTGTACCCTAATTAAATAAATAAGGTATCACAGGTTCGAGTCCCATTCAGAGTGCATGCTGACACGCATGAAAATTTGCTGTCGTCCACTGACCATGAAGATGAACAAGTAGTGCCCATGACAGACATACTCTACAGTTACAGACAGCCATATCTGTGGCTCTGCCAAACCGTCAATGCATGTACCAAGCTTTTGCAATTACAAGCAGTCATACTCTACCCGAAACCTTCAGTACCAAGCTTTTGAAATTACAAGCAGTCGACTCTTCCCGAACCTTTAATGTATACACTTAGACGGTTTCTCTCCAGCATTACATGTTCAACCAATCCACTATGATATCCACGATGTTGTGTTTATTCAGAGTAACAAGTCTCGAACCCAGGTCCCTACAGACAGCTGCTTGTTCTCACCAGTTGCCTGCAAGAGTGCATGAAATGAAGAAAGACAATACACATGATACACAATTAAAACACATATGCATGTTCATTCAAAATACTTGCAGCCAGAGATTCGAAAAATGTGTAGCGCACCAGCTATATACAAGCAGTAAGTATATTGTCTAGTCATTAAGAATCAAGATAAGAGTTTAACCGTTCCACTATGATAACTGTGATGTTGTGTTTTCCCATAGTGACAAGTCTCGAAACCAGGTCTCTACATAGAGCTGCTTACTCTCCCCAGTTGCCAGCTAGAATACATGAAAGAAAAAAGAAACAATACAATATGATATGCAATTAAAACACATATGCATGTCATTCAAAGTACTTGTAGTCAAAGATTCGAAGAATGTGTAGGCAGAAGCTACACAACGCAGTAGGAATTAAGAGAAAAAAAATTTTTTAAATGTATTTATTCATCATGCGTTACCAAATCACATATACATACATTTATTACATCATTCAATAAAGTCTGTGGTTCTGAGTTCATCAATAATTGCATTTATCTCTCAGATGACGGAAGATGTCCAACCATCTGTGAGGAAACCAACAACCGAAGTCTATCAACTAGGTCATTGGGGTCTTCAGAACCATATGTACGCCTTTGCTTAGCAAATGTCACCACTTCACCATCATCAGTAGAATATGCATCATCACCAGCAACATGATTACACTTTTGTTTTGCAGTTGTCATCACGTCATCGTCATCAGTAGAAGACACATCTACATCGCCAGCAGACTTGGAGGTCACAGATTTGTCGTCTGTGTCGTGGGTAGCATCAGTGGTTTTCACTTCAGTGTTAGCAGTGAAGGGCTAAAATTTATAACTCCTGGCGATCTGCCATGTTCATGACTCGCAGCACTCATAGTTACTTCTTCAACACATCATGCTCTGCAGCACTCATAGTTCCTTCTTTGACACACCATGCTCTCCAGCACGTGTAGTTCCGCATTCGCACACCAGTTTGGAACACCACACAGTCCTGCTTAATGTTATGGGTGTTCTAATGAATGTTAGTTTACATGACGATTCAGCAGGAAGGCCAGTCTTGTCGTGTGGCAAATGCTTGCCAGTCGCATGGCAGGCAAAGACGTGTTACCATTACATGTTCCAGTGTGTCTCTTGAGGTTATCGCCTCTACCAAAAGCAGAAACACCCATGTCAAATGTTAGTATTCCGGAGGTCAGTCCTTTTAAAGAGTTGCTTTTATCATGGCGACAAGCCGACAGCTTTTGCTGAAGATCATCCCAGGAACAACATCGGTTTCCAGCCATGGAGAAAGTTACATCCATGGAGGCATGCTCTACGATAGACATTGTATAAGATTGCACATCTTCATGAAAAACCAAAACTGAAGTTCTTCTCACGTAGGTGCTCTATATATCTACTAACACATTACATCAGCGAGAATTAAGCATTGTACCAGATGTCAATGCAGCTAGTCTTCACCCAGCGGGACTGCACCTCAAGCACACAACTGCCCTGCACTCAGTCGTCAAATGCAGAGTGTCAGTCGGACACTATATTCTGTCGCGAGTCAAGCGAAAGGGTGTCTTTACATTATCACACTTCCAAAATTGTTGTGCACTACTTATTTCCAGTATCCTGGAGATCGTACACAGTGCTGACCCCTCCCGGCTGACACCTCCCGTGATACCTCACATAGTAGTAGTAGCTATGTCCCACTATGTGTGTGACAGTCCACTGTGTATGTGTTATACCTCCATTCTGCCAGTCCAATGGTGTGTATATTGTAGTGGCGGTATGCACCGAAATTCGAAAGTTGTCTAAGTGAATTCGTTCTTAACTGTAGATGATCTGTACATTGTAATGTCTAACTGGAACCCTTTCCCATGTACTCTTCTTCTCCTGACAAATCTTCGTATACTAGCTTCAAAACTGTCTTCGATTTTAAGCATGTTATACAGAGTCACATTCGAGGTCTTGAAGGCTCTCCAACTAAATATCATCTTGTGGTTCTGGTTTGGTATATTGACATTCCAACCATATATTATATTTTAACGCACAATCTTTTTCCATCTCATCTGTAAGTTGATCTATAATATTCTGCTTCATTTGCTTAAGGTATGTACAAATATCTTTCTCCATGCATGATGCAACGTACGTCTTCATTAGACCACGGAAACCAGATTCTTTCAGGAGGAACCCATTCTCATTGGGTAAGCTCGCAGCAGGTGGTTGTGGTGTAGTAGCTTCTTTTGTATATGTACAATTCTTCATATGGTTGTCACTTGTCTCACGAAATAAATTTTCCTGATAGCTACAAATTTTGCGTCGTCCATCGACTGGAATGCTTCCTGTAGGTTGATAACATGTGAACTCTCGTTTGCATCTATAACACTGGTGAGTGAAGAGTCCCCAGCTCGACTCATAAATCATTGGCTGGGTTTCTCATGTTGATATGCACTGGATCTTTTACTAAAGGACTACCACAGTAGCATCATAAATACCTTCATGACTGTAGAGAAATATACATGACCAGGATCGGTGTTGCCCACGGTGATGGTGCACGAGAATCCACTATAACAGGTGCAGTCCATACTCTTGATGTTTGTGGAGGACTGACTTGCAATGTTCAGGTATGATGTCAATGGTGAGAGTGTATCCAATATGGACCTACATCGCTTAGCTGGTACAGAAGAGAGTCCATCACATGATGCAAGACGTCTTTTAAATTATACTGCGTCCAAATTGAGATTGCACTGTTAACATGTAAGGTAGATTGCTTCAATTCATAGAACAACTAATTTCATTGCGGGGGTATTGTAGATGTTGGAAAATGACGCCTTGCAGAAATGGCATAAATGGTTGCAGACTATTTCATCTTCGCTCGAGTCGATGTTCACTCTTCGAATGACACAAAACATGACGATTCCGTCAATTTATGCATTGTATGTGTGTGTGTGTGTGTGGTGTGTGTGTGTGTGTGTGTGTGTGTGTGTGTGTGTGTATATATATATATATAATATATATTATATATATAATATATATATATATATATAATATATATATATATATTATATATATATAATATATATTATGTGTTGTGTGTGTATATATATATATATGTATTATAGCACAGAAGGTTGGACATCTTTCCATCATCTGAGAGATAATGCAATATTGATTATCTCATAGCTACAAACTTTATTGAATGACATAATAGATGTATGTGTGTGTGATTTGTAATGCATGTAAATAGACACTTAACAATACTTTTTTTCCTCCTAATTCCTATTGCCTAGCCAATGTATCGTCTGCTCTATGTATGTTGGTGCTGCCTACACATATTTCGAACTTCTGGCTGCAATTATTTTGAATGAACGTGCATATGTGTTTTAATTGCACATCATTGCCATTAGGCTGACTAGGCCCGGGCCTAGAGCAGCATTTTTCCAAGGGGCGGCATGAAGAAAGACATGTCTGCCTTAAATTGTCATCATTCATGCTGAAGACATCTGCGGTACTTTATTATCACCGTGAAATGTGACACACAGGCGTGAACATGCTGTGTTGTTAATCTTCACTTTCACGATACTCTCTAGATAATAAGCTGCACACAGCACATATTTGATACACATTGTTTCCATTTTCAACCTTTATGTTCACAAGGGAATTCACTTGATAAATTATCTTTTGTATTTAATTTCACAAAACTCCAGTCCAACCCGTTTCTGCTGCAGTTTTATCACATAGATTGTTCCGGGTGGTGGAGAGGGGCAAGGAATTTGAACCTTCACTGCCCTCGCAGTGTGAGGATTGACCACTGCGATAAGGGCAGTATGATTCAATACTTTTGTTCTCTGTTTTTGAAATAAGGTATAGTTGCCAGTTGGTACTAGTTGTGCTGATATGATGCAGGCAGTGCGTCGCAGGCCACATCATGCCACATCATACTAGCGATTTGTACCAATGTTGTTTATTTATGTTCGGTCAAACTATGAACATATCCAAGCTTACAAGTGTGCAATAGGTATGTGTGCATCCGCATGTTTAAGTGTTTCGAATTTAGCTGCCTGTAAATCGTAAACAAAATGAGTACCCAAAGAGCAAGACTCAATGGTGCTCAATACAAAAAATGAAAAAAAGTTAAAGAAGAAAGGAGTCATGCTCTTTTAAAGTAGATCCCTAAGATTTTTTCTTTTATTGTATGTAATAGTGATAACCGACAGGACGAAGATGTCGCCGACGTCATAGCTGATCGTGATAATGCTAACAAAAGCGGTATTATTTCTATAAATTGTTCTTCCTTTGATTGTGATGACTTAGAGGCTACCGACGCATGTGTTTCGTCATTACCAGAAAAATTATTTTCTGCTCAAGAACAGCGAATTCCAACATCAAGTACCAATACCAATAATTCACTGAACATGAACAGTGGCACTATCTATCTATATATCCATGCTGAAGCGACCTGTACAAATTTGATGGAACCAGATGCAACTAGCAATCCTAACAAGCTTGTTTTTGAACCCAGTACAGATCAAGCTCAGTGGG
This sequence comes from Dryococelus australis, assembly GCA_029891345.1. Classification (NCBI taxonomy): domain Eukaryota; kingdom Metazoa; phylum Arthropoda; class Insecta; order Phasmatodea; family Phasmatidae; genus Dryococelus; species Dryococelus australis. The sequence goes on along the minus strand of CM057009.1, from coordinate 136,487,705 downwards.
AAATTAATGAGTTGCTACGAGACTATGTGGCTGTTCATGGAATCAAACAAAACTTAGATGCAGACTTCAGTGCTTCAGAACGTTAAGTACCTTGATAAAGAAAGGTGTGTTTCAAGGCATATTTTTTCTCGGAAACTGCATAATGGGTAGACCCAAGTTAGGCATTGGCTAGTATACTCGCCATCAAAGGGATGTGTTTTTTGTGCGACTTGCTTGCTATTTGGTGGGGAAATGGTATAATTACTTCAGGGTTTAATGACTGGAAATATGCTTCTAAAAGGGTACAAGACCATGATAATTCACCTCAGTGTAAAAATAACATTATGAAACTTAAACTGAGAGGAAATACTAAAGCACAAATTGATAACAGGCTTGTTGCACAGTTTGAGCAAGAATGCATCTTCTGGAAAAATATTTTGAAACGTATCATTGCAGCAGTAAAATATTTTGCTATTAGAGGGTTACCATTTCGTGGTACTGATGAACACATAGGCAGTAAAAGCATTGGCAATTTTCTAGGGTAGCTAGAGTTTCTTGCACAGTTTGATCCATTCATGGCAGAACATCTAAGAAAACATAGCGACAGAGGTTCAGGAGATAGGTAAAATTAGGTAACTCCGTTATATCAAGTAACTCCATGATATATAGAATTCTGTCTGTCATGCCGTAGCTTGAACTCCAATGGTTTTAGATTTTTCCGGTTGATGGCATAAGCATCCAGGAGACTTTTAAACCCTCACACTCCATATTTAGGCAACTGTACGAAGTTCTATGAATTTATTCGCTCCGCAGAGTAGCACGGACAGGAAAGTTACTGACCATGAAAACACTTGTAAACAATTTTGTTTCTTAGAAACAAACTTTAAAGGTAAGATACATATAATTAATGTGTAAAATTGACAGTGGCATAGTGACACATATTTAAGGTGTCTGAGCTTCGAAATATGATGGTTTTTCTTAGGTTTTTGGATTGTTTCCATACGCTTCGTGTTGACATGCTACCGAAGCGAAATAAACCAGGATGCTCCTACATGTCTGAAAGCCTGAAAGAAGCTTTGTGGTTGGTATAGGATGAACTTAAATGAAGTTAGCTTTGAATCTCGGATTCGAATTTGTCTTGCCAATTTTTTTCTATAGGCATACAATCATCGCACTTTGTACCCCAAACCTGTAATAATGTTGCATGTTTAAAGCCTCTTGTATTAAAAACCCTTAACGGCACATGTTATAGAACTATAGCACATACGGTAAGGTAAGGTAGGGGATAATTTGTTTCATAATAATAAGCTTATCGTTCTAGCATGTGTTGTTTTTGTATGTATGGGGACACTGCTGTCTAGCGATGACTGTGTGTATTAATTGTGAGTGACATCGCATTACATACAACAAAGTCTCTGTACACGACTCATTAGTGCAAGGTCGGTCCTCTCTAGTGGGGTGGTACTAACCGCCTGTCTGGAAGTACTATGCACATTGAAGGTTCGGGGGGGGGGGGGGTGGGAGACTGTCTGGAAGTATGTACGATTTTGTGGCCTACGAGTATTCACTGCTACACCAGTTATGTTAGGGGATAATTTGTTTAATAATAGGAAGTTTATTGTTCTAGCATGTGTGGTGTGACAACTTGTGTGTGCAGGCGTGCATGCATGTGGGTGAGCACATGTGTGTCTATCGGTTTAAACAGTTACATTTATAATACATTCTTTTGAGCTGGTGGATGTATTTTGTCCTTACCAATATGGTTAGGCTATGAATTTGACAACTAAATGGTTCGAATGACCAGACCTTCCTGCTCCGTCAATTCGGTCCATCATCTTGGAAGATGCACTGTCTAGTAAAATGGCAGCTGGTAACAAGTGCGCCAACTGTGTCAATTTACATACATGATGAACAGTGGTGCTGTTGGGGGGGGGGGGGACATGGCGGAAGGCGGTACACTGATGACGACTGTCATTTTTTTGTATGGATGATGTCTGAATACCGAATCTTGGAAGTTGCACTCTCTAACAAATTGCGGGGCGGGTGGTGGGGCAGGCAGTGTGCCAACGACGGCCATTTGCGCAATGACGACCGCCAGTTGTGGGCACCATGATGTCGGCCAGTAGGCCGACGAGTAGGAAGTGCTGCCAGTGTGAACCCCCACACACTTACAATTGATGGCTATGTAATATGGTTTGGAAATGACAGCCACATATGCCATACTTTGCCCTGCACCCCTTCTCCTAGTCGTGGTTGATGCCTATGTTATGAATTTGACAACTATAACTTAAACGGTTTGGACATTACAGCCAACTGTGCTTATAAGTGAAAATGGGGCATATTTGACCCCTTGACCCTTCTCCTAGTCGGGGTGGATGCCTATGTTATGAATTTGACAACTATAACTCAAACGGTTTGAAAATATAGCCAACTATGCTTATAAGTGTTATGCACACCCACACACACACACACACACACTTAAGGAGGCTGCTGTGTTACGTGAGATCTGATCACATGCGATGTCTTGATGTCCCACAGCTGCCGGCAGAGAGGCGCTGACCGCCAAAATGGTTGACATCCTCAGCTGGTCGACAATTGTCCTGGGTAGACATACGTCATCATTATCAAGATGGCCACCGGGGCATGAGAAGCACCGAATTTAAGAGAAGCTCCGACCGATTCCGTAGCATTGGGCAAATCTCCACCGCAAAGGGCAAACTGCCTGGATTATGATAATTAGCACTGGCTGCCAATATGGCCAGCGGCGGCGGGAGGGAAATTCGGGAAATTTTTCTCCTCCTCCTCAATGAGTCAAGCGCCACAATGTGGGATGTGGGATCGGCCCTGGCTTATCCTCATTATGACACAAAAGATGGTGGCCTGTACTGGCTGCCAACATGGCCGCTGCCAACAGGAGGGAAATCCTGGAAGTTTTGAGGGGGAAAAGGTATATTTTTGTATGCAAAATTGGACGTTTTGGATGGGAAAAGGGGGAAGAAAGGGAAATTCTCGCTCCAGGCGTAAATAGCTTGCAGCCTGAATTTATGCTAATTAGGGTCCACCCGTCCAGAGCCTGCAGCCTGGTGACTTACAACCGGCCTTTTTATACTACGTCAGAGAACGGAACAGTATTTTATGTTTACGTTGCTAAATTTTTGTGAATTGCCTAGTTTCCACATAGTAGGCTGATATGATTAGAGGATTTTATGGTCAACGTGATTTTTTAGGTATTGAGTTTAAACAGTACATATGACTCAATATAAATCTTTGACATAAGGCCTAAACAAAAGAAAATAAATGCTTGAATCCTCTTTTTGTTTCTAAATTACTAGCTTAAAAACACTGTACACTATCACAATCAGTTGGCATTGGTTCAATTCTCTGCAAAGATTTTAGTTTTAAAAATTGCTCAACAACTGGACTGAATATTTTGGTGGCCTACCTGTAACGTAAGTTTGTAAGAATGCATTTTGAAATATGCAGCATTTTGAGTAGTTAAATCTAATATTATTTCGTGTTGCATAATTTCCCTTGCGATGTCCCACTCAAGCGTGTAAATGAGTGGGTCAAGGGCATTATTACTGGTAATCCGAGGATTGCGCAGAGTTATAAAGGTGTGCTGCTACTGTAGAGATAAGCCTATTGTAACTCATGGGTTTCCATTCTTGAGCAGATTGAATTTCTGGGTATATCATTGAAAGGCTATTCTGGATATCACCTTTGCCTCTCTCAGCAAGACTCCTAAACTTAACACATTGGACACTGTAGATCCAGATGTTCACATACACAGTGGAATATGTTGCTGAGACAAATAACCAACTAGCATATAACCTATCTAGAAATCTGGAAATCTAGGTGGTGTTGTGGACGAGGAAGGGTGGGGTGACCTACTGTCTCCTCTACCCCCCTCAAATGCTTACACCCGAACAAGGGAAGGACCATAACCTTCATGTCGGCTTACAGACACTAGCACTAGTTCCGCCAGAATTGCCAACTTTCAAAGTTTCCAATCTGTAAAATGGATAAAAACTATTAAAACTCGCATTAACTGCCCACGGCGATTTCACATACACTAATTGACTTAACATTCACATGTAATTTAATATAATCCAATATTTGTTCAGTGTTTCAGACCAGAAACTATGATTTCCCCTAGAGAAGACTTATACATCATCAAAATGTGTTTGCTTAATATGACGTGCAAATCAAAAATACAGCCTACTTATTCCTTGCCTTGGGTGAAATATACATTAATTTAAGATAACTTCCATGTCATATTTATTTTCACATTTATAGTATTAATACGCTTACCATTTAAACATTTAACACTTGTATATCAAAAATGTGCATATACACACATGTAAAGTTTCGAACTAAGAAATCTTACAAATTTTATTTAGAAAACAAGCATTCCTTTTTTTTTTTTCTGGATTAAGTCAGTTAGAGGAAACGTAGGAATTGTTTATCGCTGGATGAAAACAATAGTAATTCTACTGCTACCTGTTTGTAGTTTTGTGTTGGTCATTTTCACAGATTGTACACACACAAAACATGAAAAATAAATATGAAATGTTGTAAACAGAAATGGCACATAAAAATAGGAATATGTACTTGCATTCAGAATACCGAACATAAGATAACTAAATTTTGAGATATCTAGAAACGTAGCAGGGCCGCAATGTATCCTTATTAAACACCTGCTCTGTCTATGAAGAAAACAATGAGTGTAAATAAATGCTGTGATCAATGTAGGTTACCATTCCAACCTACCTTGTTTTTGTTATGGTAAAGTCATACTTCTGGGCTCGTTAATTTTATTGGTAGAGGATTGGATTGGGTTGGGAGAGACTTTTTAGTTTAACATCTTTCATGAGACGGCGTTGTTTTGCACCTTTTCTTACGAGACTATCATTTTTAATTTTACACTCTTTAAATGGAAGAGTCAAAAATTGGTCATTATTCTGTAAATTTGTGATTTGATAGGTATCGGTTGTGACGTTGTCGACAGTCACTGGTTTAGCATTTGCGGCAATGCATTATTTTATTAACAGTGAAAAATATTTTTGTCTAAACTTAATGCTTCAAAAGGTCGTAATATTTCTGTAAATACCACTGGAATGCTACGAATACGCTAATAAATAGGAAAATAATACATTATGCAATAAGGACTTTTAAAAGATTTAGTTATGCAATATATAAACAGACAACAACACTTATTTGCTTTTAAAAACATGCCAAGTGAATGTACAATTATTTTTTTAAAAATCATTTTACTTAAGCATTTGCATGTTTTTAAAGTAAAAACAAACATGGCACTGATTTTGTCATTTTATATTTCTGCTAACATCCGCTAGATACAAAATACAAAATACGAAATTACCAAGTACGTCACCATTAGGTCATGTGATCATTTTGTAAACAAAATTTGCCAATTCGGCCACGGCCTCAAATTATTGTATAACCTGTCAAGTTTTTACCAAAAGAAAACGAGATAAATATGTAAGTAGTACCACTCCGAATATTAAACACGCTTGAGATGTAAATATTTTTGGCAAAGTTAGTTTTTAATACAGAAACGTGTTATTTTTTCACTGCAAAAAAGATCTGAAATAATAGTACATTTCAAACAATTTAATAACAGTTTCAAAATATGTTATTTACAACATACACTCACTTACTGTTTGTAATTCCTATTTGCAACTCCTGAATACACGTTCTGTTACAATTCTTACTACACGTTTCACTGCCATCGATATAAATTAATTAGCTGAATCATTAAATAAATATGACATTTCACTGGCTTTCCGAAACTAGTCACTGCAGAACTAAAACACTGTTGCATTGCTTCGTGACAAATGGGAAAATAGTGGACCAAGCCATTCTCGTGTCGATAATATAACATTTCACGCATAGAACAAATGTATCGATATGCACATCGCGATACTCAATACTTTCGATATGTCCTGATATCGAAGATTCGATAGTCCCATCTCTGAAGTAAATATTAACTCCAAAATTCTTCCCAATATCGGAATTCAGAAGAAATCAAGGCGTTTCTGTAAAATCGTAAAAGGATATGATTTCTTAAGATTTGACGGAAAAATTGTAAAAAATGGCAAGTCTGGATCCCATGACGATGCTCACCATGCACGTGTCACGTGTCCTGCATGTGCACAAAGAGGCCAATATTTTGAGCTTTCACATAAATACTATCTTTGGTTGTAAACTGTGTTTTGTACTTGTATTTGCAGGGTTTAATATGTCTCAAAATGTTTTAAAGTGTTTGTTGTTATTTTAAAATTGTTTAGTTATGAAATTCAAAGTGCCCGCTGCACCAAGATTAGGAAGACTAACATTCCGGCATGATTGCCGTCATAAAGAGACACTGAGATAATGTGAAATATCCACCGGAAAATTATAAAATGTAAAACAGAATTTAATTTAATTTGCGCCCTTTTTTTCAATAATAAATGGTGTAGATTTCAATAGCACTTTTAGTATACCGGTTCACCTTTGCATGCGTACTTTTGTCAGACATTTCCCCAGCATTATGGTTCCGCTTAACTAATTTATTTTGCCCTTGCAGCATTTTTAACTTAATCAAAGAGGAGGAGAAAGATGTCGCAGAGGTCACGCGACCCGCGCAACTTAAATCAGGCGCCATCTGCCTATGTTATTGGTATTTTCGTGTTTGAATATTTTACGGCAACATCACGTATAACCACGTGGCTAACCTGTGCCAAGTCTATGTCTTCACCAACATTGTGTTTTGGGCGCTTATTTATGTAACATTGTATGTGCAATATTTTATTCAGGGTTCTATGTTAATTTTCTGCCAGGGGTCCATGTAATTTCCACGTAAATGAATGTTTTTGTGTTTGACCACGGAGTCATTTTCATGTTTGAGTTTTCTGCCATCAGGCAAGTTACAAGCCTGTAATCACTTCAATCGTAAATAGAATAATTTTCTCTACTGGAATAATATTTTGTTGGAATTTAATTTACTGTTTTCAGAAAGAAATATTATGATTCTATCTGCACCACGTGGTCCGCTATGAACTTCATCCAGCAGCATCCACACCATCTAAACATGTTTTCACACATATGTGTGTTTATTGTGATACACATCTTGTGCCCCATCTTGTTTCATGTATCTTTTGAGGGGTTTTGTAATTTTGAAAATTTGTGTATGGTGCAATTACTTCCGTCCTAGCCGGCTGTGTACATGCCATCACCACACTACCCACGTGCCGGTGGGAAAGTCCAGGCGAGTTTGCCTTAGTGATGCCAAGTAATCACATGTGTTAATGTATCATAAAGGGTTTCATTTGTAATTCACCGTGTCCTGTCTTTAGGGAAAAACCGTCACTCCACCCTAGCGGCTGTCGGCCCTCTTCCCGTGTAGAGATTGTGTTCTCATACACCACGGTGAGATCATCCATCTAGGTATGCGCTAGATTAATTGCGGGCTGGGAAGAACCCAAGCGGAATTGGCTAGTCATGACCAAGATACTCATAATTTTATTGGCACGTTGCTCTGTATGAGCAATAATAATAAAAACATGTCTACAGTGAACTTAACTCTTTTATTCAGTAGTGACAATGTCCTAACCACATGTATTTTATTAAGTGTTTATTTCAAAGTGATGTTAAGTAAAAGTTTGGTATTGCATACATGTTTATAAGTACGCACGGGTGAGGCGGACACACAAAACCCACAGCATCTCTGAGGACTCAGAGTCTCAATAGTGCGGTGATTCAGAAGCACCGCTGATGCCAATATTATCAGTAAGTATTTGTGTCATCATTCATCTCGTGTCTCACCAGACGGCGTCAACCTTGAGGCAACACTGTGGTATTCGAAAGGTCAGGGAAGAAAACCCAAAGTCATCTGAGTCCCAGCTAGATGAATTGTTGATGAAAGTGTCGGCAGCACAAAAAAATTATGAGATGGTTACTAATTGGGGAATGGAATGTGCCCAGGCGGGTTCACTAATGTTTTAAGTGTGATGCCGGCTAACAGCCAGCGGCGTTAGAACCCATGATGGCGCTCACATGTCACATGTACTGCACGTGCGCAAAGATGCCGACAATTTTGAACTTTCCTATAAATATTAATTTCAGGGTAATATGTGTTATATTGTCTTTACAGTGTTTAATATGTCTTAAAATGTTTTAAAGTGCTTGTACTAATTTTAATTGTTTGGTTATGAATATTCAAAGTACCTGTGGCGCCGAGAATAAGAACACTTAATATTCTGGCATGAACACCTTCACAAAGAAACATTAAAATAATATTGAAATTCGTAACAAAATTATAGATATGTAAAACAATGTCTAATTTAATTTGTGCCATTTTATTTTCACTATAAAATATTTCACTCAGCGTGCATAGCACTTCCGCTTATGTGAACCACGTAGGCGGCCTTGATAGGTCCGTGCGACGCTTGTACTTGGACAGTCTGTCCAGGAGAGCTGGTGAGTTAAGACACTGTCACATGTGCACTACAACTTTTGTTCACTGTTGTTGGTTTCCATAGTCCATGAAGTTTACTGGTTAATCTTTGCTTGCGTACGTTTTTGCCAGACATTTGCACCAGCATTATGCTCCCGCTTTACTAATATCTTATGCCCTTATGGCATTTTTAACTTAATCGAGGAGAAGGAGGATAAAGACGTCGGCGAGGTCACGCGACCCACACATTTTGAATCAGACGCCATTTGCCTATGTTTATGGTATTTCATTGTAACTTCTGCATAATTGCTACACACAATTTTAAGAGCTTTATTTTTCTGTATGTACTTAAGGGTAATTTTCTTGTTAGAATATTTTACGGCTACATCACGTATAACCACGTGGCCGACTGAAGCCAAGTCTTTGTGTACACCATCATTGCATTTAAAGAGCTTATTTATGTAACATGGGATGTGCAATAATTTATTTCAGGTTTCTATGTATTTTTTATTTAGAGTTTAATGTATTTTTCACGTAAAGAGAACCATTTGCCAAACATGCATAATATTTTATCTGAATTTTGTTTGCGGTTTCCACGCAGAAATATTGCACTTTCACCTGCACCATGTGGTCCGCTACGAACTTCATCCAGGGGCCTCCATCACCACACTAACCACATGCTGGAAGGCGAGTCCCGATGAGTTTGCGTTAGTGATGGCGAGTAATCACTCGTCTTAATGTGTATTAAGGGTATTCATTTGTAATTCACCATGCCCTGTCTTCAGGGAAAAACTGTCAGTCCACCCTAGCGGCTGTTGGCCCTCTTCTCCTGTGAAGGCTGTGCTTTCGTGCACCTCTGTGAGATCATCCATTTAGGCGTGCGCTAGATTAATTACGGGTTGGGGAGCACCCAAGCGGAATTGGCTAGTCATGACCGAGATAACCATTTCATTGGCATGTTGATGTGTATAAACAATATCAATAAAAACAAGTCTGCAGTGAACTCAATTTTTTATTAAGTAGTGACAGTGTCCTAGCCACATATGTTTTATGTATTGTTTATTTCAGTAATTTTATAAAAAGTTTAGTATTGTCAACGTGTTTTTAAGTACGCACAGGTGAGACGGACACACAGAACTCACAACATCCCTGAGAACCCTGAGTTTTAATACTGTGGTGATTGGGAAGTACCGCTGGCGCCCAAATCACCAGTAAGTATTTGTGTCATTGTTCGTCTCTTGTCTCACCCGACGGCATCAAGTGTAAGACAATGAACTCCAGGCAATATTCTGCAGTCTATCACAAGAGGCCCTTAAGATGCCCGTCTACCTAGAGCAATTTCCGTGTTTGAAGCTGAGAGGCGAGAGAACGTTAAAGGCGACACTGCATTAAGTCCTCCATCGCCGTTAAGCACAAGGCCCTCAACTGGCATGAAGTGTTTTCGTCGTGCTGTGTGTAACTATCGGGCTTTCAGTGGGTACCCATTAATTTTATTGGTGGAAAGTGTGTAGGAAGGTTCAATGCATGCCCCTTCACTAGTTTTGTATATGGCTCTGACATGTACATTTTGAGATACAGCACTTTGAAAAAGCAGTTTTTAGCCATTTTGGTGTGCTCTGAAATGGTATTTCTAATTAACGTGAGGTCTTGTCAACACTCAACAGGCCTCGTCTGAAATGTGTGTTCTTTTCGTAGGTCAGTACACTGGATACACGTTTATTAGTTTCATAGAAAAACGTGTATTTTGAACACACTGCAACGCACTTCAAGCACCAGTTAGACGGGCACCTTAACTGGAGGCACAATGGGCAGTATTCAAACCAGAGGTAAGGTGAGGAATTATACACCAATTCCACTCTTATGCCTTGGCCTTAGTTTTCTATAACTGGGCTTCAGTTGGAGGACTGGAAAATATTTATTTTTAGTATCAAAATGATTCTTTGGTTTGCTTTGCATTTTATTAGAGGCATTTATTACATAATACATTTAGGTTACACATTATATCAACACTTCAATTTTTGCCTGGTTGATGTATAAGTGTCAATGGCCAAAACAATACTAACTTTCATTTTAGTTGGAAATAATTCCTTTCATAAATATGTTTATTGTAAATAGATTAATATGTTTTTAATGATAACATTATTTTAATAAATTCTAGTTCTAAGCAAATCATTTAACATGTACAATGAAAACAATTCCTGAATTTACAAGCTCAATAAAAGTCTTGTGCACTGTTATTTTGTAGGTCCTGATTTACATGGGCCTTTGAAAGTAATTGACCGAAAACAAGAACAATTTCTTAATTAGCAAGACCACATTGTGAGGAAAATGGAATCCCTCTCATCTAATGGTAATGAAGAAGATGAAGTTATCGAGGTAAGTAACAAAACATGCATTTGTGGTGTTTCATTTCTGAAGTGTTAACTTAGTGGCTGATTCCCTGCATTTAATTTATATTCAATTAATTTACCGTTCATTGAGCATCTACATGCTATACAACAAATACTTTATTGATGAATTACTTTTTTACACAAATCAAGACTCTGTGTGTAATTTCAAGAAAATGCAGGTTGTGCTTATAACTATAAAGAAACTGAGCTTGGTACAAAAAGTCACTTTTTTTAAAGGAGAATCAGTACCCATCATCTTGGATACATGAAATTTTTTGCCACAGTCTGCATTACACATTTTGCATTATGTTTTACTGATCGCCAGGACATGTTGCTGTCACCGCAGTGTCACAGGCCGACAAAATGGCAGGCAAGCGACCAGGTTCTGTGCAGAGGAGTAGGATGAAGATTATGATGTAACTAATTGCACTTGTGGGCTCCACACAGCATATCCTGTCTAGGGCGGGGAGCGGAGTTCTCAGTGTGGATGGTCATTATGCCAAGTCCTCTCTGCTGCAATACATTATTGTACACATGATATAAAAATGATGGGATACCAGGAGCTACCCAACGAACTACTGCCACTGTTCAGGCCATAGAGTACCCCTTCCGCCCTCGTGCTGTGGTGCAGCGTTGCTTAGAAGAAGTATTACCTGAATAGACAATACATGGATCATTGTAAATGGCGTTTACTGAGACCAATTTCTCTTCGCACACTACAAGGAATGTAACCGGATCTTATGAGTCATATCCAGCGAAAGTTGGCAGTAATAAATTGCGATCTGGCCCAGTTAAGCCTGTGGAGTGTAAGTAACAAATACTGGCTGCGTGGGTTTCACCTCTGGTATTGGTGGTGGCGCGATCTTGGCATAGTTCGTCTTACAGCACACATCACAGTTTATAACACCATCGCGTTAGGTAGTAAATTCTGCAGGCCCTATGCAACATAAATGCGAGTCTTTCCTACACTGTTGGATCTGTGCCCACTTGGTTCCCGCCCCGTCACATCCGATGCGCACACACAGGCGTTGCTCGGACATCATACAGACGTCGGACATGTATTGACACAATGTTTGTTCCCACAAACCTCCCTCAAACAATTTAATTTCACTCAATCTCCCACAATGCATGCATCGATCGATGGGCATGTCCAAGTAACTTGCACTCCCGATCGCGGGTGTCGCGGTTACTGACGCAGATGTCTTGAGGGCTTCTTGCTGTTGTACAGGCGTGGTGTCCACCATCTTCTCGTGGTTGAAGCGGATAAACACATTTGACCCCACTTGGGAACGCCAAATGACGCCGTCGGGTGAGGCACAAGACGAACGATGACACAAATACTTACTGGTAATTTGGGTGCCAGCGGTGCTTCCCAATCACTGCACTATTTAGACTCAGGGTTCTCAGGGATGTTGTGGGTTCTGTGTGTCCGTCTCACCCGTGCGTACTTACAAACACATTGGCAATACAAAACTTTTTATAAAATTACTGAAATAAACAATAGATAAAACATATGTGGCTAGGACACTGTCACTACTGAATAAAAAATTGAGTTCACTGTAGACTTGATTTTATTGATATTGTTTATACACATCAACATGCCAATGAAATGGTTATCTCGGTCATGACTAGCCAATTCCGCTTGGGTGCTCCCCAACCCCTAATTAATCTAGTGCACGTCTAAATGGATGATCTCACAGAGGTGCATGAAAGCACAGCCTTCACAAGGGGAGAGGGCCGACAGCCGCTGGGGTGGACTGACAGTTTTTCCATGAAGACAGGACGTGGTGAATTATAAATGAATACCCTTAATACACATTAACGTGGGTAATCACTCTGCACCACTAATGCAAACTCATCGGGGCTCGCTGTTCAGCACATGGGTAGTGTGGTGATGGCCTATACACAGAGCCGGCTAGGACGGGAGTAATTGCACAGAACACTAATTAAACAATTACATAGACCCCTGAATGATACATGAAATAAGATGGGACACGAGATGAATACTCACAATAAAAACACACATGTGTGAAAACAAGCTTAGGTGGCGCGGATGCTGCTGGATGAAGTTCGTAGCAGACTATGTGGTGCAGGTGAAATTGCAATATTTCTGCATGGAAACTGCAGACTAAATTCAGATAAAATATTATTCGTATTTGGCTAATGGTTCTCTTTACGATTAGCATTGTTTCAGGCTCGTAACATGCCTGATGATGGTGAAATCAAACATTACTGTGACTGTGTGGTCAAACACAAAAAGCATCAATTTACGTGAAAAATATATTGGACCCTGAATGAAACTGACATAGAACCCTGACATAAATGATTGTACATACAATGTTATACAAATAAGCTCTTAAAATGCAATTATGGCGTATACATAGACTTGACTTCCATCGGCTGTGTGGTTATACGTGATGATGCCGTAAAATATTCAAACACGAAAATACCCTTAATTACGTATAGAAAAATAAAGCTCTTAAAATTGTGTGTAGCAATTATGAAGAAGTTACAATGAAATAACATAAACATAGGCAGATGGAGTCCGATTCAAATTGTGCGGGTCATGTGACATCTCCCACATCTTTCTCCTCCTTCTCCTCGATTAAGTTAAAAATGCCACAAGGGCATAAGAAATTAGTAAAGCGGGAGCATAATGCTGGGTAAAATGTCTGTCAAAAACGTACGCAAGCAAAGATTAACTGGTAAACTACATGGACTATGGAAACCTACATCAGTGAACAAAAGTTGTAGTGCACACGTGACTGTTTCTTAGTTTGCCAGCTCTCCTCGACAGACTGTCCAAATACAAGCGTCGCACGGACCTACCATGGCCGCCTACGGGGTTCATATAAGCGGAAGTGCTATGCACGCCGAGTGAAATATTTTAAAGTGAAAATAAAATGGCAGAAATTAAATTAGACATTGTTTTACATTTCTATAATTTTGTTACGAATTTCAATATAATTTTAATGTCTCTTTGTGATGGCGTTCATGCCAGAATATTAAGTGTTCTTAATCTCAGCGCCACAGGCACTTTGAATATTCATAACCAAACAATTATAATTAGTAAAAGCATTTTAAAACATTTTAAGACATATTATACACTGTAAAGACAATATAACACATTTTACCCTGAAATTAACATTTATAGGAAAGTTTCTAAATTAGCGGCCTCTTTGCGCACGTGTGGTACATGTGGCACGTGAGTGCCATCATGGGTTATAGCGCCGCTGACTGTTAGCCGACATCAAATTGTTGAAATCTGACAGCATGAATACAATTCCTGTGTCTGTGCAAAATAGATTGTATGTGTTGAATGGAGGGTGTGAAAAAATTATACTTATTAACCAGGAAAACTTTTTAAAAGGGTCAAATTACTCATGTGTAGATAGACAAGGTGCAGAATTATTCAACTTATTAAGCAGGAAAACTTCTTATGTGGGTACTTCTTAACAGGGTTTCACTGTATCATGAAATTGTTAAAACTTATCTTACTTTCGTTAAGAAACATTATGGCTTTCAAGTTATGATTGTATTTGATGGTTAAATTGAAATATATGACTAGAAAATAGTTAAACTTAACAGGCAGCATGTAACCCCAAAATTTGCAGAAATAGAATTTGAAGAAATAATGGATGACACAGTGGGACAAGATACATATTTACAAACAGTAAAAACAAAGAGCGCTCTATATTGTCAATTTTCAAAGCATTCTTGAATGCTGAGATTGCTATTAACTTGATTCAAACAGCGCTGGAGTTTTGTGAAGAAAAGAAAGCTCAGTTTTTCCTTGTGGCATTGATATACATCTTTTAGTGTTAAAGTTACATATTGCAGCAGAAAGTAAATGTATTACATATGTGAAATATTGTAAAGAAAGTGTTGACACTTTATAATATCCCTTAGAATCTTTGTAAACTTCTTCTCCTATTTTAGGAGATGCTATTCTACTTCTGCATGTGTTTTCTGGTTGTGACACTACAGCCACACTTTTCTTTGCAAAGGCAAAATAACATCTTTCAAATTACTTACACTGCATAAAAACTAAAGGAGATTGCATCAATTCATGAATGTAAATCAGACAAAGAATCAATTGTCCAAGTAGGGACAAATTTTAACATTTGCACTGCATAAAACACACAAAACTGAAACATCATTAGATTGTTGCAGATGCAAGTGCTTTAAGAATGCTGTTGCCCTTAGCAACAAAGAGATCATGTTAACCATTGTTCCTCCTACCACTGCTGTTCTCTTCAGCATTCTCTCGGAGTATACCATCAATTACAAACTTGACTTGTTCGCAGACTTCCACCAACTCAGTGGGTTTGGGATAGAACACAAAGGGTTCCAGCAACCACATTACAACTCTCTGCTCCAGAGAAACTTTTAAACTTAATTTCTTGCAGTTGTAGCCAAGTTTGCGACCAATGTTGGGGGTGCAGAAAGGCAGGGATGAAATGTTCAGATGTTTGTAGTTCTTGTCATGGAATTTCATGCAGAAACATACCATCATTTGAATTTGACAATGAACTAGATGACATTGAATACACAAGCAGCCTAATTTCTGATGATTATAGTATCCAAAATGTCATACCAATTGAAAATGCAGTAATAATAATAATACAGTGGAAGCCAGGAATACCGTGGCCCATTTACTGCTGTTTCGGCTAAACCGCAGGGCAATTTATGTCACCTGTGGCCTGAATGAATAAATAAGTGGAAAGCATGCGGTCAGGTAGGCATGTGATTTGTCGACGGGTTGTCGTGGGTCGCTGACGTGGTCGATGGTAAAGGGAGAGAGGAGAGACCGGGTGTGCATTCTCCCATCTTTCAGCGCCGAGATTTATTTTACTTAATCAGTACAGCCAATATCGTATGTTTTTCTGTATTCAGTTTCCTTGGTATGGTGTGATGTCTTTAACGGAAGAATTCCTAGTGGCAGTTTTTTCCTATGACCCTATTATACCTGTTCTGCCGTTTGATTGTAAACAGGCCAAAAAAATTGATACTGTAGCAAACTTTCCATCTTATCTGGGCATTGGATCAGTGTAGAGGATGGCACGGCCACATTCTAAGTTTTACTGACTCTTACAAGTATCTAGATCATAATTATAATGATAATGTAGAGCTATACCTTGTACAAGACTAACAGGAGTATGCCTGTAAATGACTTAGAAGCACGAATTTTGAGGCGCGTCTCAAATGTAGGAATTATTTTTTTCGAAAATATGTAGACAGACCGAATAGCTGCTTTATACACATTATAACCAAAGTTTCTACATTATAATTATAATGATCATGTAGAGCTATATCCTATAGGAGATGAATTATACGCCTATAAATTACTTAGAAGAACGAATTTTGAGGAGCACCTAAAATTTCGGAACTATTTTTTTCGAAAATCGGACAACATACAGAATAGCCGCTATATACACATTATAATCCAAGTGCCTAAAGCATAATTATGATGATAACGTAGACCTGTACCCTGTAGGAGATTAATTATAGGCCTGTAAATGACTTAGCACGAATTTCGATTAAGAACACTTAATATTCTGGCATGAACACCATCACAAAGAGACAGTTAAATAATATTGAAATTCGTAACAAAATTATAGAGATGTAAAACAATGTCTAATTTAATTTCTGCCATTTTATTTTCACTTTAAAATATTTCACTCGGCGTGCATAGCACTTCCGCTTATATGAACCCCGTAGGCGGCCATGGTAGGTCCGTGCGACGCTTGTATCTGGACATTCTGTCGAGGAGAGCTGGCAAACTAAGAAACAGTCACGTGCGCACTACAACTTTTGTTCACTGATGTAGGTTTCCATAGTCCATGTAGTTTACCAGTTAATATTTGCTTGCGTACGTTTTTGACAGACATTTTACCCAGCATTATGCTCCCGCTTTACTAATTTCTTATGCCCTTGTGGCATTTTTAACTTAAACGAGGAGAAGGAGGAGAAAGATGTCGGAGATGTCACATGACCCGCACAATTTGAATCAGACTCCATCTGCCTATGTTTATGTTATTTCATTGTAACTTCTTCATAATTGTTACACACAATCTTAAGAGCTTTATTTTTCTATACGTATTTAAGGGTATTTTCATGTTTGAATATTTTACGGCAACATCACGTATAACCACGCAGCCGACGGAAGTCAAGTCTATGTATACGCCATAATTGCATTTTAAGAGCTTATTTGTATAACATCGTATGTACAATCATTTATGTCAGGGTTCTATGTCAGTTTCATTCAGGGTCCAATATATTTTTCACGTAAATTGATGCTTTTTGTGTTTGACCACACAGTCACAGTAATGTTTGATTTCACCGTCATCAGGCATGTTACGAGCCTGAAACAACACTAATTGTAATGAGAACCATTAGCCAAATACGAATAATATTTTATCTGAATTTAGTCTGCAGTTTCCATGCAGAATTATTGCAAATTCACGTGCAGCACATGGTCTGTTATGAACTTCATTCAGCAGCATCCGTGTCACATAAGCTTGTTTTCACAGATGTGTGTGTTTATTGTGAGTATTCATCTCGTGTCCCATCTTATTTCATGTATCATTCAGGGGTCTATGTAATTGTTTAATTAGTGTTCTGTGCAATTACTCCCGTCCTAGCCGGCTCTCTGTATAGGCCATCACCACACTAACCATGTGCAGGAGGGCGAGCCCCGGAGGGTTTGTGTTATTGATGCCAAGTAATCACTCGTTTTAATGTGCATTAAGGGTATTCATTTGTAATGCACCATGTCGTGTCTTTGGGGAAAAACCTCAGTCCACCCTAGTCGTTGTCTGCCCTCTTCCCTTGTGAAGGCTGTGCTTTCATGCACCTGTGTGAGATCATCCATCTAGGTGTGCGCTAGAATAATTATGGACTGGGGAGCACCCATGCGGAATTGGCTAGTCATGACCTAGATAATAATTTCATTGGTACGTTGATGTGTATGTACAATATCAATAAAAACAAGTCTACAGTGAACTCAATTTTTTATTCAATAGTGACAGTGTCTTAGCCACATATGTTTTATCTATTGTTTATTTCAGTAATTTTATAAAAAGTTTAGTATTGCCAACGTGTTTATAAGTACGCACAGGTGAGACGGACACACAGAACCCACAACATCCCTGAGAACCCTGAGTCTCAATAGTGCGGTGATTGGGAAGCACTGCTGGCACCCAAATTACCAGTAAGTATTTGTGTCATTGTTCATCTCGTGTCCCCCACCTGACGGCATCAAATTTATTAAGAGCAGATTTACTAGTTTTATGTATGCCTTAATCATAGAACAAAGATAAGTAGTGTGGAAATATCTGAAGTATTCAAGTTCAGGTTCCACATTTACTACGCACAAACAATGCTGAAAGGGAAGGGTGGTGTTTACTGAGAATATATTGTCTCTAATTGTTACAGAACTATTAATATCTGCTAAAGTGCGGATCCTATTCTCACTCTTGAGTTTAACTTACGCAAAATTGCTGCCAACAATTTATTTTACAAAAATTATACCCACTGTAAAACATCATAACAGTTCACAGTACTATCGCCTTTCCATCCTGTTGCAATAGACAAATTTTTCTGTATTTTTGGAAAAAATATATGTGCATCACACCTGTTCAAATCTTTGGCTGTGTCTGCATTGTCTCTAAACAATGCTTGAACCTCTCAGTTCGACATGTTGTTCACGTGTGTATGCATACACAAACGCATAATTCTCGAAAGTAGAGTAAATTTCAAAAGTTTACTAGCATTTCTAGTATCTACTGGTCTAGTACACTTTCCTTCATGCTGTAACCTCAAATAAGACAACCTCTGATATTTGTCATACTCATGAGTGTCCATATATATCGTGGATTTACAAATTACAGCTTATATATATATATATATATATATATATATATATATATATATATATATATATATATTTGTTCCAGTCACGTGAATTTGATCAAAAATGTTTTACTAGTTTCACCAAGTGAAAGTATTGTATCCACAATGAAGATGAAGGCCTTTTCCTTCTCATTCTTAACACACAGTGGTCGATTTTACTTTCCACACCTTTTCATGTGAAATTTGTATGTTCTCAGAAAGAGGATGTTCTTAACTTACGTTTTTCACAAGCCCATTTTCATGTCCTCTGTTTCTTCAGAAATGTCTCAGTCATGTAAAATGATTAAAACAATAGCTAGGTGTACGGTAATGTGTCCCCGAAGAGCTCTCAAATAGTTGTGTTCATTCATCATTTTTTCAGCAACATTTTGGGCATAAATTACACTCCCAACTTCATACAGCCCATTGCCCATCATTATGTTTCCAATTAATTCCGTGAAGGATATACGGTAATGGAAAACCCTAAGTTGAACTACTGAACTTGATTTATCTTTATCATAAGCACAATTATCTGTAATTGCTCAAGCTTCTGAATAGAGTAGCTGATCTAAGTTAATGAGGCAACTCCTTTGTTGAGACTTTTGAATTTCATCAGCTTCAAACTTAAAGACTATCCACAGCATCATGATTGAATGGTGGAAGATTCACAAAGGGTAGACACAAGACATAGGAAAATTCAACAGAATCAATTTTTATAGATTCACGCATAAAACTGTTCCAAAATGGAAGTTATTGAACTCTATAGATTTTGCCTGGCATTCAATGAATGTCTATAGTTGACGGCATCAATTTTCATTCACATCTGTATGGCTTTTCAATTCATCTTTCAATTTAGTTAACTCAAATATTACAACAGACTGCATTCTAGGATTACCTGTGTGTGCAAATTGAAAGGGGTGAGAGGGCAAGCAGGAATGAGTGAAGAGATTTGGGCAGTTCTTTACAGCGTGGTCTTGAGAGCCAATGAGGGTGATTGAGTAGAGGATGGAGCCATGCTGGAATGAAGGGTCAAGGGAACGGGAGATCCCGATGAATAACCCACTGACCAGTGGCATCATCCTCCACAATTACCAAATGGAAAAATCGGAGTGAAACGGCCAGGGACTAAACCCGGTTCATCTTGGTGGGAGGCAAGCAGGCTAACTATTAGGACCTATGGCCCTGGCAGGAAGGAGACAGTGACATTCAAACCTTATTAATTTTGTAGAGGTCTGTAACCTAGAACAAAAATACTTCTTTTTTATAATAAGAATGCAAAGATAAATAGCGTGTTTTAGAGGCACTGAGGAGGCATGTGGTTATTGTGAAATACGTTTTCTCTGTAGCGCTCAAACTAGCATCCATCGGACGAAAAAAGTACTTTTATTTCTTTAGGTACCATTATCAAATGTTTCTCCAAAAATTCACTTTTACTATGATTTCATTTTTATCCTTGCATATTTTCTGCTAAAAATTACTGAACTGGCCTCTGTTCTGGGGAGAGTCAGAAATATTTTCAAACTAACAATAACGTTCAGAAATATGTCAACATAATAATTTTTTGTTGTGTAAGAAAGTGCCTTAGTTGGAGGGTTCCCAGTGGGCAACATGGATGCTTGTCAAAGAGATCATTCCTATCTACATCACATTCTTCTCTGTCAGTTAATACAATCTGAAGACCTGCACATAATTTGTTCAAGTGTTCTTCATTCCAAGCCTGCAGATTACCAATGTCGTATAGGAATTTGAAGCTGTTGCTATGGTTTTCCATGACATCATATATTTTTTTCAGAGAATTGATTGCTGTGTCAAGCACTGCATAAAACAAATTCACATTAAATGTTCTCCTCGCCTCAATTGGTTCATCTTCACTTTCATAGGAAAACTGCCTTTTGACTTTTCTTGGTCAGACTGGATTTCCTTCTCTAACTAGGGTGTAACACCAATTTTGTCAGCAAACTATTTAGTGTCTGTAATGATACTGTTGATCCCTTCATCAGAACTCATTTTATCTAGAAAACTTTGAATACTTTTGATGAGGTTCATGCAATTTTTAGTGTAATGTGACTTTACTTTACTAACATGCATTTGCTCCTGGTTTTAGATAACTGTCATGTTCATGGATGAATTGTAAGCATCCATGTTCCATTGTGCTGTAGGGTCATTTGTACAACTGGAGGGTAGTTCGTAACTTACGACCAAACAACGCTCTGCCAGTGAAAATCCTGATTCCAACGGTGTAGCTCGATATGCTAGAAACTCAAGTTCGGATCTTGTGACTTGATCAGGATGTTTTATTATGCTACTGCTACTGCACTTTGTGCAGTTCCATTGGACTGCCAGGAATTTAGGGCTTAGATGTGATGTGGCTGATTCCATAATCTTGGGCAAACTGTTGAAACTCCCATGACATGAACTATGTCCCTCCATCACTCCGAACGGTTTCCGGTATTCTATGCCTGGAAACTATGTTCTGCAGCCATTTGATCACTGCGTCTGTAGTAAAGCAATCCATATGTACTACTTCCAGGTATCTAGAGAAGTAGTCATAAATGACTACATAATGTGTCCCTTTTATTTGGATAATGTCAATTCCTACCATACCCCATGGTCGCTCCGGCAATGGTGTCTATATAAAAGGCTCCGCATGCTGTACTCTTCGCTGCAGACATTGTTCACAACCCTCTACCTGTCGCCTTACTATTGCAAAACGTGTGGCTTGCACACTGCTCATTCGCTCGTCTTCGAAACCCTCACGATGCCAATATGACCTTGATGTATTTTGTCAACATCTCTGTGCGTTACCTCTTTGGGATAAACACCCGGTGTCCATACATGATTAGCCCTTGTTGGTAGGTCAGTTGTTTCTATATCGCCAAAACAGTGACTATTTTTTGAATCCCTGTAGGATTTTGTCTCTCAGAGCTTGCGACTTTTCATCTTTGTCCTGCGCTACTCGTATTTCTTACAGACTGAGTCTGTAATCAGGGTTGCTTGCAGTACCATCTGAGCCAGAGCTCGTTCTTGTCCTCTATCCTCCTCTGGGTGTGCACCCTGGCTTGTGCACTAGTGTTTTCAAGAGTGCATCTGGTACACAAAATGACTTACCAGCAACATGCACCATGTCATAGTTGAAGCACATTAAGCGCATCCGCATTCTCTGCAGTCATGCTGTAAGTTCTGCTACAGGCTAACTGATACGGAGAATTACAAATGAAACCCTTAATACATATTAACACATGTGATTACTCTGCATCACTAATGCAAACTCGTCGGGGCTCGCTGTTCAGCACATGGGTAGTGTGGTGACGGCCTATACAAAGAGCCGGCTAGGACGGGAATAATTTTCACCGTACACTAATTACAAAATTACATAAACCCTTGAATGATGGATAAAACAAGATGGGACACAAGATGAATATTCACAATAAATACACACGTGCGACAACAAACTTAGATAGAGCAGATGCCGCTGGATGAAGTTCGTAGCAGATCACGTGGTGCAGGTGAAATTGCAATATTTCTGCATGGAAACGGCAAACTAAATTCATATATAAGGTTATTCATAATGAGAAAATTATTCTCTTTACAATTGCAGTCATTATATGCATGTAACATGCCTGATGGTGGTAAAAACAAACCTTACTGTGACTGCATGGTCAAGTACAAAAAGCATCAATTTACGTGAAAAATACATTGAACCCTGAATAAAATTAACATAGAACCCTTAAATAAATTATTGCAAATACGATGTTACACAAATAAGGTCTCAAACGCAATGATGGCGTATACTTAAGACTTGGCGTCGGTCGGCCACATGGTTATATGTGATGTTGCTGTAAAATAGTCAAACACGAAAAATTTCCCTCAAATACATACATAAAAATAAAGCCCTTAAAATTGCGTGTAGCAATAATGCAGAAGTTACAGTGAAATGCCATAAACATAGGTGGATGACGCTTGATTCAAATTATGCGGGTCGTGTTAACTCTCCGACATACTTCTCCACGCTTAAGTTAAAAATGCCGCAAAGGGCATAATAAATTGATAAAGTGGAAGCATAATGCTGGGGGAAATGTCTGGCAAAAACGTACGCAAGCAAAGGTTAACCAGTAAACTTAATTAACTATGGAAACCTAAATCAGTGAACAAAAGTTGTAGTGCATACATGACAGTGTCTTACCTCACCAGCTCCCGACAGACTGTCCAGATACAAGCATCGCACGGACCTACCATGGCCGCCTACGGGGTTCACATAGGCGGAAGTGCTACATACGCCAATTAAAATATTTAATTATTGAAAACAAAATGACACAAATTAAATTAAGTATTGTGTTACATTTCTATAACTTTCTTATAATTTTCAATATTATTTTATTGTGTCTTTATGACGGCGTTCACGCCGGAATATTAAGTGTTTTTAATCTTGGTGCTGGGGGCACTTTAAATTTAAAATTCAAAATTAGTACAAACACTTTAAAACATTTTAAGGCATATTAAACACTGCAAAGACAATATAACACACTTTACACTGAAAATATAATTTATACGAAAGTTCACAATTATTAGCCTCGACACTATTTGCAAATACTCTGCCCTTACTATGTAAAATTTAGCAATTTATTCAACCAGTTTCAAAATATTTACATCATTACTTTTGAAGAGATTATCTGTGTCCCTTAGAATGCCAACCCTTGGTTGTCAAGAAATTGTACAACACAAAGTAAGCATTTCAAAACTTGAATCCAATGCTCTGTTTTAGCTTGGATAAATTTTTTTTTATGTATGGTTTTATTTGTATGCAAACACAAATATAGTTCACACCATGTTTGGAAAGTTTTTACATGAAATGGAGTTCTTTCGTAACTAGACAAAATTATAGACAAGTTCTGCCAGTCTGAGTTTCTCTTTAGTTAGTACCAAAAAGTCTAATGCAAAACAAATAAACATAATGTTTTACATCTGAGTAAATAAGTTCCTTTGAACTTGCTCTTGACTATAGGCTGTTCATGGTAAAGTGAGCACTTTTTAAGGCCCTTATAAAATTTTCCTTTCATTCTATTTCCATCTTCCTGCTGCTTTTTAATATAAACATTGCAATATAACCAATAAACACAGTGTATACATTTCACCACCATCAAAATTTAATACCTGAGGCTGCATTAAAATACATTTATTAGCGGTTAACACCTGTTGGGAGGGCCTCAAAAAGTGCTCACTTTATCGTGAACAGCTTATACACAATTTTGTTACATAGTGATTCAGTGAAGAATTTTTACCTTTATCAAAAAGAGGATATTTGAAATTGTTGACTTGAACAAGGCCACATTCAACAAGAAATTTCCTGAGATTGTCTGTAATTTTAGTAGGTCGCTCTCCAAAGTCATTCGATAGTGCTGGTGATTTGTTTCTGTTCAATTCCTGCATTAAAAATCAAGGTATAGCTTAACCTCTTCTGGTGGCAAGTGAGTAAATAATGTAATAAACAGTGGAAAAAATAGGAAGCTTTACATAAATACTGAAATGGAAAAACATTTATTTTTCACTTTTAGCAAGAATTATTCATTTCAAATGCAGTGTTTGCTTTAACTAATCTGTATTTTCCTTACTGAACAACATTTTTTTAAGCACAGTGTACTTTTGTTTATCACTGTTCTGGTGAACTGTTTGTGGTTAATCCGTGTGGCTGTTTTGAAGTACTGTAACTTGCATTGTGATAAGGCAATATCATATTGCTTGCTGGTACCATGCACTTTGGTACTTATGTAGATTTATCACAGTGACTTGTAAGCAGTCAGTCATGCATAGATGTGTGTCATACTTTCCGTGCCTCATGTTCCTGTCTGGTTGCACACATCTTAGTCTCAACCAGGGGCTGCAGTGGTATAGAGGTTAGACTGCTCACCTTCCACCTAGATGAACTGGATTCATTTTCTGGTGGGGTCGCTCCCAGATTTTTGTATGTGGGAATTGTACTGGACTATGGCGCTGGTCGCTGGTTTTCTCTGAGATCTCCCATTTCCCCCCTTTTTCATTCTAATGCTGCTCTATACTCACCATGCTTCACCCCCATTGGTTCTCAAGACCTCAATGTTAAGAGCCTCCCAAATCTCTTCACTCACTCACTGAGTCAGTCTTAGCCATCTATTAAACCCCTCCTAATATTTCATTTATAATATAAAAATTTGTTCTGTTTACAGATGTATTTTTATTGCAAATGTGTGTGTGCTGGGTAAAGTTGTAGAAATCTAGATCTAGGGTTCCCCAGCCTATTGTGAGTGAAAAAGAAAGTAGCCGATTGTAAGTGAGTGCTTAAGATTTTGTAAGATTCATTATGGTGGGTCAATAGCCTACGTTGAAATGAATGTCTACCAGTATTTAAAGTAACTTCTTGTGGCATTTGTACGGTGAAGGTTTTTCTTTGTTGCAAATGTTTTACACCATTACTATGTGATGAATTACTACAGTCAAAGTCTCCTAATTTCCTTTACAATACCGCATTCGAACCCATCCTTCTATGCCATGTGCCATCTAAAGACCCGACAGCATACATGTATACTGCTTACATTCTTACTTAAACTGATAAACAAAGCCATGTGGTGTAATTGTCTGTCACTGCTTGACCGACACAAGCACTGTATGTAAATACAACCTAACGAAATGCCTTTTTAAAAGGAAAACATTGAGAGATTATACTGTTATTACTGAAGCACATTTCAGTGATGTAAATAAATGCATACATGGAATTAGTAGATTTTTGGAGAATTCAATGGATTTTATTCTAAGTCCACAAACACTTTGGCAACTTACAGTAACTTGAACAAGATTTACTTAAGAAATCAGAAAAAAGAGTCAAACAACTTTAAAATACAGTACACTCCCGTTTAATCATGCTTCGCTTAGCTGGTTTTTGGCTTATCCGTGCGGCGGTCAGGTGATGTTGAGAAGTGTGTCTTTTAACAAGCAGCGGTAAGTTACGTCTATCGCTGTGCTGTGCGAGCTGATGTTTATCTCTTTAAACTTTCAGCCTGTTACAGAAACCTGCATGAGACATCCAGTTCCATCCATTAAAGCGCGTCGGACTCTGACTCATCTCAGGCCGTGTCCGAAATGGCAGATTTTGTTGACAAAATGTTCACGTGAGGTGACTTTTTGGTAATTTGGTATTTTGTATTTTCTATCTAGCAACGGATGCTAGCAAACATACAAAATGAACTCATGCACGAATGTTTTATAAAACAAATAATTGTTCATAAAATACGCTAGGCATGTTTTAAAAATCAGGTAACTGTTGTGCTTTGTTTATATATTTCACAACAAATTTTTTTGAAGTCGTTATCGCATAAAATATTATTTTATTATTTATTAACGTATGCACAGCATTCCAGTGATGATTGTAGAAATATTTTCGCTGTTAATGTAAAAATGTGTCACCATGAGTGCTAAACAAGTGACTGTCGACGACTTCCGAAATGACAAAGTACAAAATAACAAATTTGCCATTTCAGTTTCAGACACAGTCTCAGTTATCCCCCGCCATCAGGAAGAAACACGTCTTTCCAGTTTAATGATCGCAGACTCAAGCCATTGTTCATTCGTTTTCGCAACGTCAATAAAGCGTAAAAGGAGAATTTAAACTATCGTGGAAAAGTTAGAAATACTAAAACAATTTGAGCATGGTGTGTCACAAACAAAAAGATCAATTCCGGTGCCAAACAAAAGAAAATTGAAGACTTTTTCAAGAAAGGCATGGTTTATCTTTTCTCACTTTCTTTCATATCAAGTGTTTAAATGTTAACAAAAAACCAAACATTTCAGAGATTTTAAACTTTTGGGTGTTTTGTAATTTGGTAAAATTTTTATTAGCTTTTATTATAAGGGTTTTTCTTATAAATGGGGATTATACTATATTGTTTAAATGCCAGGTTGCTTTATTTAAAGTCCCATTATAGTGTAGTCTTTATTGCATCGTATTCTAAACTTTCAACTAACTCTGCCATCTAAAGGATGGGTCTGAGTGACGCACGTTGATCAAGCAAAACACACACAACTATGGACCGCTTAACTACACTCGGTGCAACATAAATATCAGTTAAAGTATCGTACAATTTAATTCCTGCACATACAGTACGTGATTTGTGTTTGTTTTGAAATGTATAATAGGTACTGTGTTTTATCACGATTTTTGGAACCAAATCATTGTTCCATTAATAGTAAAAATGTGTAAATTCGATTATCCGGGTTTTTTAATACAAATTTGCTTATTCCTGTTTTCTCTGGCCCCGATTAATACGGTTAATCGGAAGTTTACTGTACTCCAAAATAAAATTAGATTTAGGGAGGAACCCGTCAAATGAAAAATACCAGGGAACATAACCTACACCTTGGCTTCGGTCAGAGCAGTAGTACAAACACAACTCCACCACCGATGAACCCAACAACCTGCTGAGCCATCTACAAACCAGGCTCTACTGAAATCCATAACATTTCATTCTTTCACAATAGATCTGAAAAAAAATACTACTGCAAAAAAATTTAGGTTCCTTCCTAAGTAGTTAATTTATGTAAACCTTGATGTCGTCGGGTGAGACACGAGACGAACGTAGACACAAATGACTTACTGATGATATGGGCGCCAGTGGTGCTTTCCAATCACCGCACTGTTGAGACTCAGGGTTCTCAAGGATGCAGTGGGTTCTGTGTGTCCATCTCACCCGAGGGTACTTACGACAAACGTTTGCAATACTAAACTTCAATACTAAACAATTTTAACACTTGAAAAACACAGGTGGTAGAGACACTGTCACTACAAAATAAAAGAATGTGTCACTGTGAGACCTGTTTTATTTATACAGTGCGAACAAATCACGTGCCATGAAATTTAATGATACAACTCGGTCGTGTCTAGCTAACTCTGTTTGGGTGCTTCCCAGCCCGCAATTACTGTAGCGCACAACTAGATGAATGATATCACCTTGGTGTATAAAAACACAATCTTCACAAGGGAACAGAGTCGACAGCCGGTAGGGTGCACTGACGATTTTTCCTTGAAGACAGGACTCGGTGAATTTCACAATGAACCAATTGATGATACATAAACACGTGTGATGACTTGGCATAACTAGCGGAAACTCGTCGGGGCTCGCCCTCCAGCACGTGGGTAGTGTGGTGATGCCCTATACACATAGCCGGCTAGGACGGAAGAAATATCACCATACACAAATACAACATTACATAAATACCCTTAGACGTTGATGGGGCGTGAGATGAGTATTCACAATAAACACGCACATGCGTGAAACAAGTTTAGAGCGCAAGGATGGCATGGATATAGACTTGGCTGCAGTTAACCACGTGGTTGTACGTGATATGGCCATAAAATACTCAAACAATAATAATACCCTTAAATACATACATGAAAACAAACCCCTTGAAATTACACACAGCAATAATACAGAAATTACGATGGAACACCGTTAGCAGAAGCGGATGGGGCCTGATTCACGTTTGGAAGGTTGCACAACCTCTCCAACAACTTCCTCCTCCTTCTCCTCGATTAAGTTGAAAAATGCCACAAGGGTGAAATAAATTAGTTAAGAGGATGCATAATGCTGGGGAAATGTCTGGCAAAACATGCGCAAGCAAAGGTTAACAGGTATACTAAAAGTGTTGTTGAAATCTACATCAGTGCTCAAAAGTTGTAGTGCGTACGTGACAGCATCTTACCTCGCCAGCTCTCCTAGACAGACTGCCCAGAGGCAAGCGTCGTACGGACCTACCATGGTTGCCTACGGGGTTCACGTAAGTGGAAGTGCTATGCACGCCAAGTAAAAATTTTATACATGGAAAATAAAAGTGGCACGAATAATTTTAATATTGTTTTACATTTTAGAATTTTCTTGTTAATTTTCTGTATTATTTTAGTGTGTCTATATGATGGCGTTCACACCAGAATATTACTGTTCTCAAACTCCATGCAATGCGCACTTTGAATACATAACCATACATTTTCAAATTGACAACACATACTTTAAAACATTTTAAGACATTACAAACCCTGAAAATTAAATAACAAGGCACATTTTACACTGCAAAAATAATATTCCGTTAGGAAATTCAGATTTGAGTATCTTTGCACACATGCATGTATACGTGATATGTGCGTGGTGAGCGCCGTCATGGGCTCTAATGCCGCTGGCTGTTAGCCAGTGTCAAATGACCACTCCCTCAAAGGCCAAGATGGTACGAGCAACTCAACATTACTCGGGCGGGCTCCGCCCGGCTATGAACCGGGATCACTGGTCGAGGGCAAAGAAAGCATGGCGTCAGAGGTTTTCTGTTTCTGCGGCATTTGTAAGGGTGGGGAGTAGGCAGGAACAACATTGTGGGTACGTGGTGGTGAGTTGGCTCGCCTCTTGCAAGTGCTGCGTTGTGGTTTGTTGACACTTGACATCACACTCACTGCCCTACTTTTCTCCCCAAACCCTTTCAAACTCTCTTGCCATATTAGGCTCTTCCCTGCGGGAACTGAAGTGCCTCTGAAAGGCATCTCGCCTTCACTTTTGGTTTCAAAATATAAGTTTTCATTATTGTTACATCTAAATTAAGCTGTGCCTTGGGGAAACCTCTTAAAACTTACTTCACTGGCGTTGGTTGTGTTTACATTTACGTGTGCACTTTTGTTACCACTGTCTACGCGTACTCACGGAGATTGCTTGAAATTACTCTGATCTGTTGTGTTATGATTGGCAGTAACAGAAGAACCCAAATATGAAGTTTCATTACTACTTACTTCGCCTACTTCCTCACTACTAGGCATGGGGCTACAAAGCCCCTAAATGACATTTCATTTCCAGTGTTAGTGTTGTTGTTGACAGTGGTGCACGTGTTGACATTTCCCTGTGTACTCCCTGGTATAGTGCACTGCACTCACTGAGGTAATGGGCGTACCGTTGCTTCCTTGTTTCTCTTCCCTACAGGTGGTTGGGTTATACGCATGTCATTACGGTGCCGTTTCGTGACACGTCTTGATCCCAACTTCACTAAATACATAGAATTCCCCATCTTCTCTATCACTCTTTCTGGCCCTGTCCATCTAGGTGCCAGCCCAGCACAGTACTTTTTCATCCCGACTGATAGCGGGTTCTCCCTCACGTAAACATACATTCTGGGTACGAGTTCTGGTGGCGGCCTCTTGCTCTCCGTTACCCACACATTGAAATTACTTACTTGATTGGCTCTCGCTTCTTCGTGGTTTTGTGCCTGGTGTTCTACAATTTGATCAGGTTGTATAGGCGGGTTTTCGGGGGGTGTTCCAGGGGCACGGAGTTTGGTTCCTTGTACCATCTCTGTGAGTGTCTTCCCGGTTGTTGCATTTACTCTGTTTCTTAGGCTTAACATTACCTCCAGAATTAACTCTGCCCACCTGGTATGGTCGTCTCTGAAGCGGACATGTAACCGGGTTTTAAAGTCTTGGTTACGTTGTTTGGTTGGGTTCACCCTGGGATGGTAGACTGGGGTGGTACGGTGTTCTGTTCCCCAACTGGTACAATATTCTCTCTATATTCGCCCTACAAAGTCTTTTATGTATCCATCCAGTACATTAACCATTAAGTTTTGAAACTTTGCAGGGGCACACTTTAAACCAAATGGAATGGTAACAAATTGAAA
Organism: Dryococelus australis; assembly: GCA_029891345.1. Classification (NCBI taxonomy): domain Eukaryota; kingdom Metazoa; phylum Arthropoda; class Insecta; order Phasmatodea; family Phasmatidae; genus Dryococelus; species Dryococelus australis. Next base: position 136,457,318 of record CM057009.1, on the reverse strand, counting down.
TCTACATCCATCTGGTGTGATAAAAGCTGTTTTCTTTCTGTCCTGTGGGCGAATAGGCACTTGCCAATATCCGGACTTTAAATTGAGTGATGTGAAAATGGTGGCTGGCCCTAATGTTGACAAAGTGTCTTTCATATTAATGACTGACGGTGGCATGTTTACAGTGATCTTGTTCAAAGGGAAAAAATCAACACAAAATCGCTGTTCACCATCATTCTTAGGGGCAAGTGTGATACCTGAATTATAGAGATTCTGCATAGGTTCAATCACATTGTCATGTAACATTTCACATACCTGTTGGTTGATGATGCAGCAAAAAAAATACCTTGGGTCTCGTGGCTTGGAGTACACCGGGTCCTCATGTGTTGTGATGATCGCATGCTCCCATGGTGTCGGTGTGCTGCAGCTTCCCCTCAGTGTGGAACACACTGGCATACTGGTCCAGCAGATCTTGCAGACGTTGCTAATGTGTAGCGGGCACCTTGTGCTCGAAGTCTGCAAGCAGCACAGCAGTTGTTGTCGGCAGTGTTGCTCTCAATGCATATACGGTCCACCTGCCATGTGTCCCCACGTGTAGACGATCCAGATGTGGCTCTATCTTGGCGTGGTTGTCAATAACCCATGGCAGTCCCAGAATCATTTCTTTGCATAGGTCCGGCAGAATGTAAACATTTCACTTGGTACGCAGCTCTCAGATCCCTACCATGACGTGCATGACACTTCTCGCTTCTACCTGTTGGTGTGTGGTAGCGAATTGCAGATGTCGCGGTGGCACTCTAGTGGTTATGGCTTGCATCAAACCCTCATGTACAAAATTGTGACTGGCAGCAGTGTCAATTACGGCTGTGACATTTTTCCCTTGAAGTTCTACATTCACTCATAAAGTTCTTACGGTACTGTCACTTTCTTGAAACACTTTTGCACCTTTGTTAGGCAGGTTCTTATGCTCTGGCGGTGAGATTGGTGCAGGTGTTGGTTCGCCAACCTCCCTACTTAGTTTCCCAGCCTGTTGCCTTGATAGTAATTTATGCGGTGATTGTTGCAAAAAATTTTCCCATGTCCGTGGTTCGCTCTCACTGGTGTGAACCGTGGTGGTCTCGTGACATCTGGCAACATGGCACATGTTGACGTGCAGTGGTTCTGCCATGGTGACTGGTATTCTTGGTTTGCATGTACGCCTCTGTCATACATACATCTTCTCTCGTAAACTGTTCTACGTTGGCATGTGTTGTTCTCTGCAGATACGGCCTAATGTCAGGTGTTGATAACGCCACAATTATTTCCAATACTCCGCAGGTTGCCTGTCCCGGGTGTAGCCGCTTATTAAAGCATAACTTGCATTGTATGAATTCTGCAAATCCTTTGCGCTCCTTCTGTTTATTCGTTATAAAGCCACACTTGTGCCTGTATAGCATCTCCATCAGTGTCGATCCGACCTAGCAAGATCTCGCATAACTCTTCCCACGTAACTCAATAGTCCCTGACCAAGTTCCACCACGTGGCAGCCATTCCCCTTAATCTGTTTGCAGTTACTTCGGTCCAATGGTATCTATGCACATGGTGCCTATGCAATGTTTCCTCACGAACAGCTAGGATTACGCCCGGGTCTTCTGAATCATGTCCCACAAAATTTGGCAGTAATACGTTGTGATCTGGCCCTGTAAAGCCCTGTGGCATGTCAGTAACGACAACTGGTGGCGGCGTGGGTTTCACCCGTGGTGTTTGGAGTGGGGCAATCTCAGCACAGTTCATCTTACGGCACTTGTCACAGTTTATAACACAGTCGTGGTAAGTGGTAAACTCCGTAGGCCCTATGCATCGTAAATGCAAGTCCTTCTTACACTGTTGGCACTGCGCCCACTTTGTTCCCACTCCGTCACATCCGGATCGCAAGCATAAGCGTGTTTGTGACAGCGTAGAAACGTTGTCGGATGTGCACTGACACAAGGGTTGTTCCCACATACTTCCCTCAAACAAGTTTATCTCACTCAATCTTCCACAATGCACGTATCAATTTATCGGCATGTCCAAGTAACTTAAGCTCACGTTCGCGGGTGCCGCAGTTGCTGATGCAGATGTCTTGAGGGCTTCTCGCAGTTGCCCAGGAGTGGTGTCCGCTATCTTCTCGCAGTTGACAAAATTACAGAGATACCCTTAGAAGATGATGAGGCATGAGATGAGTATTCACAATAAACACGCACATGCGTGAAACAAGTTTAGATAGCGTGGATGCCTCTGGATAAAGTTTGTAGAGGACAACATGGTGCAGGTTGAATTGCAATATTTCTTTGTAGAAACAGCAAATTAAATTCTGACAAATTGTTATTCGTGTTGAGAAAATTATCTACTTAATGCTTAAAGCAGTTACAGGCTTTTAGCAGGCCTGATGGCGGGAAAAGCAAACATTGAAGTGATCGTGTGGTCAAACAAAAGCATCAATTTACGTGAAAATTACACGGAACCCTCAATGACAATACATAGAACCCTGAAATAAATAATTGCACATATGATATTACCCAAATAAGCTCTCAAAGCGCAAGGATGGCGCAGATATAAACTTGGATGCGGTTAATCACGTGATTGTACATGATATGGCCATAAAATACTCAAACACGAAAAATATCCTAAATACATACATGAAAACAAAGCCCTTGAAATTACAAGTAACAATAATACAGAAATTACGATGGAACGCCTTTAGCAGAAGCGTATGGCGCCTAATTCAAGTTTCGCAGGTCACACGACCTCTCCGACATCTTCCTCTTCCTTCTTCTCGATTAAGTTGAAAGATGTCACAAGGGCAAAATAAATTAGTTAAGCGGAAACATAATGCTGGGGAAATGTCTGGCAAAATGTATGCAAGCAAAGGTTAACCGGTATACTAACAGTTCTATTGAAATCTATATCAGTGCTCAAAAGTTGAAGTGCATGCATGAAAGCGTCTTACCTCGTCAGCTCTCCTAGACAGACTGCCCAGAGGCAAGCGTCGCACGCACCTACCATGGCTGCCTACGGGGTTCACATAAGCGGAAGTGCTATGCACACCGAGTAATACTTTTACATATAGAAAATAAAAGCGGCACAAATAATTTAAATATTGTTTTACATTTTAGAATTTTCTTGTTAATTTTCTGTATTATTATGGTGTCTCTTTATGACAGCGTTCATGCTGGAACATTACTGTTCTTAATTTCTATGCATCGCGCACTTAGAACTCATAACCAAACATTTTCAAATTGACAACAAACACTTTAAAACATTTTAAGACATTTCAAACCCTGGAAATAAAATAAGACACATTTTACACTGCAAAAATAATATTCCGTTATGAAAGTTTAAACTTGAGCCTCATTGCGCACGTGCATCTATACGTGACACATGCGTGGTGAGCACAATCATGGGCTCTAGCGCCGCTAGGTGTTAGCTGGCATCAACCTTAAGCAACATAAGACACCTAACCCCGATGGCCGCTCTGCAAGTGCTGATGGATACAGCATAATTACCAATAGAGTTGCCGCCCAGGTCTACCGACACACCTTCGCACCTTGCAGCTGACGTCCTACATCATCTTCAAGCTACTGACTACTATTTATTTAAAAACTTACTATCATTCTAAACCTACTGGAAAGCATGGCCAGGGTCATTCTTCCTGCCCAGTAGGGAAGAACGACCTGACCACTCACCACACCACAGGTTTACCCCAAACTTATCGTAACCACATGGTGATATGGCCATCTCCCATGCCGCCCCCCAGCCACACGCCCTGCGTCTGCTTGAACCAGCTGCCCGACCTCGACTCCTGCTGTCCCACTCACGCCTCTCCTAGACAGCCCGTCCGTAGTTGTCGTCCTGTGACCTCGTCACATATGGCCGATAATAACAGCAGCTTCCTCTGACATCACGAGCACGGCCAACATCATGGCATGCCAATCAGATTCCGCCACCATGCAATCGATACATCGATACCTCATGACCAACTGCCTTTTCCCAGTATCATTCTTACTGTCTATCGACAAAGTTAACCCAACATCACAACAAACTTGGCTATTACCAGGGAAATCTCAGACTCAGCTTGCAGCTGCACCCGGTGCTTTGAATGAGCAGAAGATAAAAATTCTAACGAACTGCTGAAAAAGGGATAATAACTCATACCTTATCGGGAAAAATAGGACCAGTCGCTCGCGCTTCAGGCAGTCAAAAATAATAATAAAATTCCTATATTCTAAACAAAAAAAATGGTGACGTAACTGTTTCCTAATTTAATTCCACCATAACTTAACTGATCTAACCTTAAAATAACACGAGTTTCTTATCAAACCTAATGAACTAGTAACAAGGAGGGCTTAACCCAACTAAAACAGCCTAAATCCCTAACCTCAGCTCCAAGGAAGTAAACACCATATAAAAATACAATAAGAAAACTTAATTAAGGGTAGAACTATCAAATTTAAACAAAAAAACAAAGGGATAGGGAACTTCCTACTGTCAAAAAATCTAGGGCATCAGAAAAAAAAAAGAGATAGCCAGCAAAATACCACTACAAACATCTCGCTTAAAAAAAAAGCTGAAATTACCTGAAAATCATAAAAAAAAAAATTTACCCCAAAATTTGCATCGTAAAATTGTGCCAGAGTTGTCACTGCCTGTGTATGGTTTTTAAAGGGCGTAGAAAGAGACAGAAGTAGTGAAATGATGAGACAGCTAGTACAATGCGTCCGAAGGGTGATGGAGGGAGGGAGAGTAGGACAAATAAAAAAGGGGGTGCTTATGGCTGATGTGTCAACAGGAGGTGAGAGTGTTAGGGGCAAGAGAGCTAGAATGCTGATGATGAATAAGGTGGAGTCGGGGGAGGGAGAAAGAAAGAGTGAAGAAAGAGTGAGAGGCTGGGAGTAGTTTGGTCATGGCTAGTTGTGTGCTTGAGTAAAGCATACAGAAGAGGGGGTATGGGCGTAGCTAGACAGCTCACGGTGGCAGCAGGGAGGTATGGGCGTGGCTAGACAGCCCGGGAAAGTAGCAGAAGGATATGGGCATGGCTACACGTGGCAGAGAGATGATGGATGCCGGGTGGTAAGAGTGTAGAGTGGTTGTGTTGGACTGGGTGAAGGGAGGAAGCAGTGTGTTATGGCATATAGTGTGTTGAGAGTAAAAATAAATAAGAGAGAGAGAGAGAGAGAGAAGGTGGACAGAATGAGTAAGGGCAGAAAGTTATAGAAATGTAAAACAATATTAAATTTAATTTGTGCCATTTTATTTTCAATATAAAATATTTCACTCGGCGTGCATAGCACTTCCGCTTATGTGAACCCCATAGGCGGCCATGGGAGGTCCGTGCAACGCTTGTATCTGGACAGTCTGTCGAGGAGAGCTGGTGAGGAAAGACACTGTCACGTAGGCACTACAACTTATGTTCACTGATTTAGGTTTCCATAGTCAATGTAGTTTACCGGTTAATCTTTGCTTGCTTAAGTTTTTTCCAGACATTTTCCCCAGCATAATCTTCTGCTTTACTAATTCTTATGCCCTTGTGGCATTTTTAACTTACTCGAGGAGAAGAAGGAGAAAGAAGTCGGAGAGATCAAGCAACCCGCACAATTTGAATCAGACGCCATCTGCCTATGTTTATGGCATTTCATTATAACTTCTGCATAATTACTCCACGCAATTTTAAGAGCTTTAATTTTATGTATGTATTTGAGGGTAATTTTCGTGTTTGAATATTTTACAACAACATCACATATAACCACGTGGCCGACTGAAGCCAAGTCTTTGTATATGACATCATTGCATTTTAAGAGCTTATTTGTACAACATTGTATATACAATAATTTATTTCAGGGTTCTAGGTCAGTTTCATTCAGGGTGCAATATATTTTTCACGTAAATTGATGCTATTTGTACTTGACCACACGGTCACAGTAATGTTTGATTTCATCGTCATTAGGCATGTTACAAGCCTATAACAATGCTAATCGTAAAGAGAACCATTTGCCAAACACGAATAATATTTTATCTGAATTTAGTTTGCCATTTCCACGCAGAAATATTGCAATTTCACCTGCACCACGTGGTCAGCTACGAACTTCATCTAGCGGCAACTGCCCCACCTAAGCTTGTTTTCACACATATGTGTATTTATTGTGAATATTCATCTCGTGTCCCATTTTATTTCATGCAATATTCAAGGGTCTACGTAATTGTGTAATTAGTGTTCTGTGCAATTATTCCCATCTTAGCCGGCTCTGTGTATAGGCCATCACCACACTAACTACGTGCTGGAGGGCGAGCCCCAACGAGTTTGCGTTAGTGATGATGAGTAATCACGCGTGTTGATGTGTATTAAGGGTTTACATTTGTAATTCACCGTGTCCTGTCTTCAGGGAAAACCGTCAGTCCACCCTAGTAGTTGTCTGCCCTCTTCCCTTGTGAAGGCTGTGCTTTTATGCACCTTGGTGAGATCATCCATTTATGCGTGCGCTAGATTAATTACGGGCTGGGGAGCACCCAATCGGAATTGGCTAGTCATGACCAAGATACTCATTTCATTGGTATGTTGATGTGTATAAACAATATCGATAAAAACAAGTCTAGAGTGAACTCAATTTTTTATTCAGTAGTGACAGTGTCCTAGCCACACATGTCTATCAATTGTTTATTTCAGTGATTTTATTAAAAGTTTAATATTGCCAATGTGTTTGTAAGTACGCACGGGTGAGATGGACACACAGAACCCAACATCCCTGAGAACCCTGAGTCTCAATAGTGCGGTGATTGGGAAGCACCTCTGGCGCCCAAATTACCAGTACATATTTGTGTCATCATTCATTCTGTGTCTCACCCGACGGCATCAAGAGTATGCTGTATCTTTGAAACCATTAAATTAATTCCAACGTAACTGTGTATGCTAGCAGCATATATATCAAAAACATCAAATACCTATTTCTATATGGAGCCTCTTTCATCATCCATTTTGTAAGATGGTGCCACACGAATAAATAAAGTTTTTATGTTATATCTCAGAAAAGAATTTTCCAATTCCTACCAAATAGTACTGTAGCAGGTAATGTTATCTAATATGTTTTAGGTATATTGGACACTTACTATCAAAATGGCGACCATATAGCTATTCTAATTCTATTTTTGTATGTTATTTAATGAACACAGTGTAATTCATTCCAATCAAACTTCGTATGCGGGCTGTATATATCACAACCATCAAATGTGGTCACACACAATCTCTTTTGCCTGCCATTTTGTACAATAGTATTACTGACAAATTAAAATCATGTGATATCTTTGAAAAAATAACCACTTTCTACCAAATTTGGCAATCCAGTAGCACTATAACAGTTCATGTAAACTTATAAACTTTGCAAGTGTTATTTAGACATATATTTTCAAAATAGCATCTATATAAACGTTTTAATAGGGCTGGACCGATACTGATACTGATACATCACCCGATAAATCCTAAATTGGAATCAGTTACAATTGGCCATGGTTCAACCTAATAATTTCATCAACCCAAATTATTTAATCATCATGGAAATTATTACACTTGCAGGACGTTTTCACAAACAAATAATTTTATTTTTGCTACCGAAAAATTATTTTCTTAATTTTACTTTTATCAACAGGTAATATTAAATTAAATGGAAAATGATATCGCTGACTTTGGTGTTGCTACATATTTATCTCTATATATTCCATATGTGGTGAAACTAATAAAAGATAATGTAATTAAACTTATAATACTGGTATCTGCTTTTGAGGTGGTGAAAATTCATTTATTAAAAATAGTTTAATGCTATAATAGTCATTGCAGTACATTTTCTATCATGTAAACGTCAACTGTACATTGATCTATCTCTCCCACAATGTGTATCAATATTTTGTTCATAGCATGACATGATTCATAAATAAATTAGTAGCAAAGTTTATCGTTTTATGTACGAATCAAATTCGAATGAGCCAAATCGCTATGGCGGTGGCTCTCATTCATGGGCAGAATCATAACGTGTATTTTATTTATAAACAAACATCTCTAACAAAAATTGTTGGTGATGTGAAGAAAATAAATGGTGTGCATATATAAAGCAGATTAATGCCATTTACGCACTGGACATGTGCACAGTATTTAAAAACACTGCCATCTTTACTCATCTTCTGTGTTTTGTGGTTAGTTTCTTGACAAATACACCATTTGCAACTATTGGGCGAGGGTGGTCATTGTCCCTGGCTGATTACGTCGCAAAACCGGTTAAGAATGCGAAAAATAGTTACTGTTTTAAAACATGCCCTGGAGTTTGATAAAATGAAGTTTTTATAAACTGATTAAAAATGCTGAACTGCAATGTAAACATTGAGTGGATGGTAAAAGACATGCTTAAATAATGCCATGTTGTATACACAGTGATTTATAGTGTATATACATATTGTATACAGAATTGTATGTGACTTTTCTGTATTTATTGTCATGTTTTTCCACATCCTGGAGACTTTGTGTTCATTTAAAGTTACTCAGACACAATATAAATATTACAAATTAAATGCTTTGTATCGGCACTATCTGCCGGATCGGCCAAAAAGTATCGGTATCAGTAATATCGGCAAAATGGGGCTTGGACCCACCTCTACAAAAACATTAAAGGACTCAGAGAAAACACACATAATTTCCCACATGAGAAAATCCGGTTTGGACCCTGTCAGGAATTAATACCACGTTGTCATGAGGTGGGCGAGTTGTCTGTCCACTAATGATAGAGGGTAGCAGGTGATGGGATGTACATGCACACACACACACACATGGAGACACACACATACACATGCACCCACACACGTGCATGTGGACGCACACACACAGTGTGCAGTGCATGCACCTCTACATAATATTTTCTCTCAGAGCCAATATATTTATGATTAATAAATGTCTCCCCTGAATGATGAAAATCTTAACGTAGCTGCAAGATAAATAGATGCAAGCACCACCTTAAAATATCATAATATTTTTGTCATATTTTTCAGGTGGAGGAACCAATCCGGGAAGTAGAGAAACGAAAACAACAGCTTTCAACATCGCAAGGCCGCAAAAGGAGAAAAAGAATACTAAAAAATTCGGTATGGTTTGCTAACTTGGAACATAGAACCCCTTTTTAAATATTATTACAGTAAAACAGTGTTATAACAGATCTTCCAGATCTTAGTTAAACTGTCAAGAATTTCTTAATTATGCTTGGTGAAATTTTATCTTTGAAGTTTAATGGCAATGGTGAATTCATGATAGTTTGATTGAACTGTATCCATTGTCTACTGTTAATGCTTTTCCAGTGTCTCACCTCAAGACAAGGAAATATTTCAGTGCCCGAAACATCATGAAGACTTATTATTTTTTGTGTTACCATTTTATGTAATTTTGTGGTTCCTGTGCTGGTCGTAGTGTTGATTCATTTGGTTTTATACTCGGAGAAGGAATACATTTCCTATCTTGTGTTTCATTATGGTTTTGTCCTATTTTGTGTGTGTTTTGGGTTTTATTGTTCAGCTGTGTACACTGATAATGTTTTTTACACAGTTTGTTCATACATGTGGTGTTTTGGTTTTTGTCATCGTGTTGTCTTTTCTTTTGGTTTGCTTTTTTACTTTTGTTATCTGCCCTGTTTTGTGATATAACATTTTTTTTTGTCCAATTTTTTGTCATTTTAATTATATACAATATAGTATTTATTTTTCTTTGTCATGGAAACAGCTTTTCCTGATTGTCTGTGGTGTTATAAAAGGTTTTCTCTTTTTTTGTCTTGCTGAGTTCTGTGTGTGTGCAATATATTTATTTAGTAACACGGACAGACAATGGACAGTCCAATCAAACCTTAATAATAACTGATGCCGTCAGGTGAGACACAAGACGAACGATGACACAAATACTTACTGATAGTATGGGCACCAGCGGTGCTTCCCAATCACCGCACTACTGAAACTCAGGATTCTCAGAGATTCTGTGGATTCTGTGTGTCCGTCTCACCCGTGCATATTTAAAAACATAGGTAATACTAAACTTTCACTAAACATCACTTTGAAATAAACACTTAATAAAATATATGTGGCTAGGACACTGTCACTACTGAATAAAAGAGGTAAGTTCACTGTAGACTTCGTTTGATTGTTACTATGCGTACACATCAACGAGCCAATGAAATTAAGATTATCTGGGTCATGACTATCCAATTCCGCTTGGGTGCTCCCCTTCCCGCAATTAATCTAGTTAAGTTAAAAATGCCACAAGGGCGAAATAAATTAGTAAAGCGGAAGCATAATACTGGAGAAATGTCTGGCAAAACATACGTGAGCAAAAGTTGACCGGTAAACTAAATTGACTATGGAAACCTACATCAGTGAACAAAAGTTGTAGTGCGTGTTCATGACAGTGTCTTACTTCGTCAGCTCTTCTCAACAGAATGTCAGAGGCAAACGTCGCACGGATCTGCCATGGCCGCCTATGTGGTTCACTTTGCGGAAGTGCTATGCACGCCTAGTAAAATATTTTATTATAGAAATAAAATGGCACAAATTAAATTAAATACTGTTTTACATTTTATAATTTTCTTGTGATTTTTTCATATTATTTAAGGGTCTCTTTATGATGGCGTTGACGCCGGAGTATCATTGTTCTTAATCTCAGTGCCACGGGTACTTTGAATTTCATAACCAAACATCTTAAAAATAACAAGAAACACTTTAAAACATTTTAAGTCATATTAAACCCTGCAAATACAAATACATTTTACACTGAAAAATAATATTCATGTGAAAGTACAGAATATTGGGCTGTTTGCGCACGTGCTGGACACCTGACACGTGCATGGTGAGCGCCATCGCGGGAATTTAGCGCCGCTGGCTGTTAGCCGGCATCATAACTTGTTGTAATTTGTTATGGTAACTTGACTGGCTTGCCTGATTTACTTGTGAGTAAGTGATGTGAGTGAAGAGACTTGGACGTCTCTTAACAGCGAGGTCATCAGAGCAGATGAAGGTGATTGATGTGAGCATGGAGCAGTACCAGAATGCAAGGGTGGAGGAAATGGGAGATCACTGAGAAAACCTGCTGACCAACAGCATTGTCCAGCACGATTCCCACTTGTGAAAATCCAGTGACCTGGCTGGGGATTGTACCCAGTTTGCCTTGGTGTGAGATAAGCAGACGAACTGCTCAGCCATTGCGGTCTAGTGATTTCCTTGTAATATCTGCTTCACGTGTGCGTTTGATTACATTTAACAAGGAAACCGTGGCAACCAGTCAGGTTATCCTAACAAATTACAGCAAACGTAATCAAGTTCAAAGGTGAAAAACTTTAAGAGGGGCTATACAGACTGTACAGAAAGTTTTCCCCTGTTTGTAAACTGTATTTATATCTGCTACATGTAAGATAGAGATGTGAAACTTGTACCAAAATTGTAAAATAGCTAAGTTTTTTTGCAGGTTGTAACTGGTTACTGCCCTGTTCTCTCGTAGATCTCAGCAAACACCAACGGAATAGTTCAGGGTGAGTTGGAGACTTCGACTACGTAATAATGAAAGTTTGTTGATACCAGGATTGCCAATAAATAAAAAACGAAGTTACATGTTTACTGGAGATTTATTTTCGTCTCGGCAAAACAATTGACACTTGCAGCTGCCAAACAAAAAAAAAAAAGACAGAATTGCAGCTTTTACAAAACAAAACTTCTCACTTCGAGAGTTACGAAGAAATGAGCAAATCGTTACTTTTCTCTCATGGCGCCCTATTGACTCCTCGCACCGACGGAAAATATATTGAATAGATATTTGAAATGTCCAAAATACGAAAGAAGGTTAAAGTCGCGGGCGCTGGTCGGTGCGAGTCACGTGAACACACGCTGCAGGCTCTCCGATTGACAGCTGAGAAACGATCATTCTGCGACGAACTGTTGTGATATCCGAGAAAGGTCACGCTTCCTTATATATTTGTAGAAAGTTACTAACCCAGGGAAAAGGAAGAGAGTTGTTTTCGTCGACGTCTGTTGTTGACGTCTTTACTTGTGATGAAATGAGGAAAGAAAAATAACAAATTTGGAAACACGAAAATATATGAAATACAAAAAAATTCTCATTGCCACGACCTTTCAAATATTACATGAATTACTATCCTAGACTGAAATATAGACCATTGAAATACTTCTCGAATATACAAATTATATATATCTAGCTGCAATGCTACATGGTTTCAGTAATGTGGTTGTAGTGTAGCAGTGGCAGTGTCCAGGAAACATGACATGTTTACACATAAGGGTAAAATCTTGTGTGTTTAAACCCCAATGAAGCGGGGAACCATTTTGTTGAAAAATTACATTTGGGTGATGCTCAAGCAACTGAGAAACAGCAAACAATTGCTACATATACAGATACACTGGAGATGTGATTGTGCGCCCAGCGGAAATAAATGGTCCAATAATTTTGTCATGCAAAAGCACAAACCAAACATTCACATAAGGTCTGCCTCTGGTACACTCTGACACCTCACCAGGAGACTCTGATCCCCATATATGCACATTATGTCAGTTCTCTACACCACTAACATAAAAGGTTGCATTGTCAGAAAAAGTTACATGTTTGAGATAGGCATTATTGACCTCAATACATGATAAATTTTCAAATGTAAAGTCATACTGATGCATGGCGTCATTGTGTAACAAAGTCTGAACAATTTGCACTATGCATACACAAAACAAATATTTGTGTAAGCTATCATGAAGAGAACATTTTGTTATCTGTAATTCACATGAGGCCTTTTTTTTTTTTAACAAGTCATACCAACATGTAATATTCTATTGACATCAGGCAGCATCTTTCTGTACATTATCTGAAAGTTCCTCTGCCCTGTTATCGTTGAATGGGTATTGTGGTATAGACTATTTGTGGTGTCTTCATACTTTTCCAATCAAACATTTGAAAAATCACCCCATGTATGTTGTGTTGGTGGTATCCTAAATATGTTGTGTATCACAAGTGTTTTATACGCGTGTTAATGTAAAAGTACCGTATATTTGGTTAAACTGAACTTTTATTTACAATTTATCTATAAATTATGATACTTCATTTTAGATTAATATGAAAAAAATAGGGGAGAAAATGAGTATTTTGATAATGCCTAGTAGGAAATAGTTTATATACAAAACTGAATTATACAGAGTGTGCACGCTGTCCCTTTGGATTAATTTTGTAGACTCGGTCAAGCTTTATTAGCAGTAGGCAGAGAAATCTCCTGGAAGTAGAACTTGGCAAGGCTTCAGAAAAGTGTGAAGTAACAGTGACTTGCCTATACCAGAGAGCACACTGAGCTTTTTTCTGATTTGTGAATATGTCCGGTTTCCTGGTCACTGCAACTGCTACACTATAGCCACATTACTAAAACCTGCAGCAAAAAACTTGGTTAGTTACATTTTGGCATCACTTTCACATCTCGATCCTACATGTAGCAGATATAAATAAAATTTGTATTCAGGATAAAGACTTTTCAAACATCCTGAACTATGTAATTAACTGTTTCAAATGATGCAGATGGAGCTTTTGAGAACCACGTTTCATCAGGAGAATTGCTAACATATACCTCAAGTACCCTCAGGAAATGGTAGGGGTTGAGAACTTGAATAAATTAAGAATATGATGTGGTGGGACTCCAGAGCTTGCTTGTGTAGTCTCAGTTTGCCTGGCATGAACTTTAAGGCAGGAGTGCAACTGGGTGTTGTTGCCCAGCGCCAGAAATCGGCAGAGTTCGTGAAGGGTCGTTCGGTAGATGACCCAGGGACCCTAGATGTCTCCGTCAGTTGTTGCAGTTTGATGCGCACACACATACACTTATAGGCTATTCACGGTAAAGTGAGCACTTTTGAAAGCCGTCTATTCAAAATAATATATATATATTTTATGTTAGCCTTAGACGTTAAATATCCAGTGCGGTGGAATATACACACTGTGTTTATTACTTACATGGCAATATTTATTTAAAAAGATGGTTAAAAGATACGAAAATGTCTGGAAATAAAAACTAAATGGGGCCTCAAAAGTGCTTACTTTACTGTGAAGAGGTTATACATGAATGTTACGACACTTTTGCCTGTAATGGTACTGTTAGGGCAATATCATACACCACAATTACACTAACTGGAACACTTACAGAGATATTCCAGCTCCTCAGCATGCTGAAAAAGAAGTAAATGGGTGCAATGGGTTGCTGGCAAGTAGGTGCCGCAACTTACGTGTTTTTGCAAACAATGAAAACAAATACATTTTGCAAAAAAAATAAGGATTTACTTTATCTTTAAAAATTACACCACAAGAAGTGATTGTTGCATGAGAACTGTCTCAGGCTCGGTGTTTGTGGTCCACCGATAACCGATGCGGTAGAAAAATGACCAGAGTGAAAATTAAATTACATGTTGAAAGTTAAAACTCCCCTGAAGTGTGACAGCAGCCTGGTATGCCTCTCGGTACTAAAATTAAAAACAGGTTCAAGTAATCTGTCCATCACAGCGAATGGTGATTGAAGGCCTAAATGATTGTACAGAGAGGGTGGGGTTTGAACAGAACAAACGCTCGATGCTGCCGTCTCATTTGATAGCCCAAGCCGAAGTCCTCGCAAGATGTCAGCTTCCGTGCCAAGCATGTGAACCGATGTCAAGTAGGCACTTGATGAAATGTGGTGAGGGCACTTATACACAATGAAACATGGCACAGAAATTAATATAAAATTGACCAAACACATTGGTGACGCCTCCGTTATTTAACAAGTGTCTTATGATTTGTTGCAATTACTTTTTCGGGGGTTGTCATCACACTGAATGAAGAAACAATTAAACATAATATAGCCTTGTTCAGCAGTCTCCACTTGTAAGGCATACATAAAACTTTTATATTTAATACATATAAACAGTTTCCAAAAAACACAGAAAATACGGGCTTTTGGTGAGTGAATGGCACATCCTTTAAATGTTGGTGAATGGGTTTACACATCTGATGGCAGATACCAAAAGTCTCATGCGATTCATGACATAAATGTCAAAACCCCTCTCTCTTAGTGCAACAATGTATTAGGTGGAAGTGACAGATACCCACTTCACAAAGAAAACTCACTGCTTCTAATTCTTTATTGATGTGTCACATTGGGGATCTGTGGTCTATGTTATTCCCGTTAATTACACACAGCACTGGGGTATGTAGTACTCGTTGAAAGGCCAGCAGGCCGGTTGATGATGTGCAAGTTGGAGGGGTGTTTTGCATTTTGAAGCAGGCAGGTCCCACGTTCCCTCAAATTGCTGAGGCGACTGATGGCTGTAGCTTTCTGGGAAATGCTGTTCCAGACTGCTTACTAATTTACCCTAAGAGTTACCTCTTGGAATAAATTAGGCAAGGCGGTCATTTGGAGTTATGCGATACAGGTCACCGGGAAGGCGCTCTCATCAACCTGCACCAACGTACTCTGGGCTGTTCTTGTCGCCTGAGCATGCAATAATGAGATAATTGACTATGGTGGTGCAAACAGTCAGAGGAGCACTCGTGAGCACCTGTGTTCACGTCTACTTACCCTCGCCACTGGTGACCGCTTAACCCCGCTGTCCCCAAGGGATTCTCACTGCTGTCAGGTGCAGCAGGTGGTTAGTGGTCTCAGCCAGCATCGAGGCTTCAGATGAAAGGGCCCAGGCCACAGTGAGCTGAATGCAGTGGCTACTGGACCAGAGTATTGGTCCCAGCGAGAACGCAGAGTTGCAGTATGCGTGTGTGGGCATGTGGTGGGCCGGCAGTGTGGCCGCTTGGAGCATCTAAGAGGGTTCGACTCCATCTACTCCAGTGAATTGTTCCTGCTGCTACTGTTGTTGCTGATGTGGTGGGAACAACGGGGCGATGTGGGTGCCGGCAATGGGAGAGGAGAGGGCCTTGATGAAAGGCCTTGCAACCTGTTACACTCCTCCCGTCGCTTTACCCGGCATCCTATGGTGCGGAGTCCATCGGTGATACTGCACTCAAAGACATCATGGCGGAACTTGTTGGAGGGCTGCCCTGTGGGGAGCTCTGTCCCATAGGTGGCTCTAGTGGTTTGTCATTGGTGGCATTCTCAGTGGCGGGTCTTATGGACATTTGGCATTGCGATGTTATGAGGTTACCCCTCCAGATCTGAAGTGCCACTTGCTTCTGAGTTGTTTTGGCATGCCAATGGATGTTCTTCCTCAGCTGCCTGTGCCTCTCTCAAGCCCCTTGTGGGCGTTCCTATGCTGGGCGTTATGGTTGAAAGTAGATGTTGGATGATGCTGCCTTCATTACCTGAACCCTGGTGTTTCCGGTCTCGCCTCTTGCGGCAACTGGTGTGTGTGATTGGTGTTCTGATGCTGGTGTTCCCAGGTGTCGCGGCGCTGGCCGTCTATGGGGCTCAGTATTTCCACAGCCAGTCGGAAGTCATTGTGGTGGATGATGATCCTCCTCCTACTGCTCACATGCACCAAGTGGGTGGTGTACCCAAGTATCTTTACTATGGGGTGTGGTCCACTCCCAATTGGGGCAAACTCCGTGCAGAAGTTATTTGTGCTTCTTAACAGGTGATACTCTTTTACATACACCAGTTGATCAGGTGTCAACCGGCATGGTGCTCTGGTCGTTGCAGGGACCCATTCACAATGTAGCGCTTTTCGGTTTTGCACACCTCTCCGAGCTCAGCCTCACGGCACTGCCGCTTGTAAGCCCCACTCCCTGGTGTGCCCACACCCTCATGTTGTTGTGCTGCAAACTCATCCGGTACAGTCAGCCCTCTCCTGTGTAGGGCAGCTGCCAGTGTTTGGCCTGTTGCCATATTTACCCAACGCCTTTTGGTGAACAAGGTGGTAGATTGGTGTTGTGTGGTGGTTGACACCCCATCTGGAACATAACTCATGCCAATATCTTCCAGTAAACTAGGTACCATTGTCTATGAGGAGCATCTTGTGGTGTCCCCACCGACGGTAGAACTCCATGTCTAGCGCACATGCCTTGGTGCGTGCAATTGCGCTAGAGATTAGGTACTTCTTTATCCAGGAAAGCTGTCGCTGACAACAAGAATGAAACGTTTCACCATCACGGTATGAGGGTATGGGCCCATTAGGTTGAGAGACATGGTCTTGAATGGATCAGTCAGCATCATCAGTTGCTGTTGGCTTACCTTGTCCGCTCTCTTGCTCTTGAATTGTTTGCAAGGTATATATTCCTTCACATGTCTCCAGATGTATCATGTTGCTCCTTGCAGGTGGAAGTCGTTGCACATGTTGCGGGCAGTTAGTGCTACCCCAGGGTGGTCAGTTAGATGGCTGTTGTGTGCATGTCGTAATACATGCCCTCATATGTCCTTTGGCACGTATAGACACGATGGCTCCTCAGGATGCTGTTATCGAGTCTCAACGGCAGTTCCTTGTTTGCACCACCTATCACTTTATCCCTGCGCAATCTCCATCCATGGTCGCTGTGTGTGTTCGCAACACTGTTGACTGCTTATTACCAGGCCTTTAACTCGTCAAATCTAGGTTCAGTCTCCTATGTGACATATATTTTGTTGCAGGTGATTCTCCCCTCTTCTGTGTTGGTTGTGTGGGTGGTCGGGGGCAGTAAGTCATACTACTCCTCTTCATCCATGGCTGTTTTTGCGCCCGGTGCTTGTGACAGTTGCTCTGGGTACATGCTGCACTACAAAGTCATATGACTGCAGTAGAAATGCTCACCGGCCAAACTTGTTTCTGGCATCCTTCATGGAATGAAGCCAGAGCGGGCAGCTGTTGTCGGTTTGCAGAGTGAAACACTGGAATTCAAGATACGCCCTGTAGCATTTCACAGAGAGCACGCAAACATGTGCACACAAACACACACACATATATATATATACATATATATATATATATATATATATATATATATATATATATATATATATATATATATATATATATATATATATATATATATATATATATATACACACACTAAGACCTCTCGGTCATTGCACTTTTCTATTTTGCCATAGCACTCTTAGCCATAAGGCCTTACCGCGCTTCGGCGTCCCAGTACGCTGGAAATAGTAATCACGTCCTCTCACAGCAAGGCGACCAGGATTAATGTGATCGTTGGCCAGATACTAAGCCCAAACCTGGCATGTCTGCACATCCCTGCCCCCTCTATCACCGCTAGACACACTCCCTTTCATTGATATTGTACCTGACCTCTGTGGGACTAAAGATTGCACTGCTATAATCAATAATTTGGCGTTCATTTTTGTCACCAACCTGGAACAAAATTACGCCGATCCATTTCTCAGTGGCGTCCATTTGCAGGTACAGTTGCTTGCTCAGAACATAGCGTGCTAATGTGGTGCACTGCCTGAACATTGCCTTTAATTCCTGAAAAATCTTCCGTGTTCACTAGTACACTGGAACTTCTGATTCAGTGATAGCATGTTGGTGAGGGGTGCAGTGATAATGGCAAAATCCTTGATGATTTCTCTCAACCAATTGACAAGTCCAAAGAACTTCCTCAGTTGCTTGCAGGTTTGTGGTGCTTCATAGTGGTCTATTAGAGACAGATGTTCTGGCATTGGCTTGCTGCCGTGCTCATCCAATAGGTGGTCCAGGAAATGGACGCAGGATTTCCCGATGTGACACTTCTTATTTGCGCACGTGAGTTTTTTGATTGTCAGTCTCTTTAGTACCAGTGACAAATGCTTGATGTGGTCATCCCAGATTTTGGACGTAATGATGATGTTGTCCAGGTACGCGAGTGTGAAATCTCCCACGTACCTATCGAGCACAAGGACCATCATTGCTTGGAAGGTGGCTGGTGCGCATTTCAGACCAAATGGCATGGCACAGAATTGAAATCTGCATCAACTGGGGTCGTAAATGTTGTCTTGTTTGATGGGTACCTGCCAGTATCTGCTACATAGGTCCAGTGACGTCATCACCTTTACCTTTCCTAGCGAATGTAATGCATCCTTCACATTGATGTAAAAGGGTGGTGCACTTTTCATTATGAGATTCAGGAGCGTGAAGTCCGCGTAGAACTGCCACGTTCCGCCCTTCTTGTGTGCTAGCGTGTTGGCGCCGTTATAGTGACTGTGTGTTGGCTCGATGACACCTTTGGCAAACATTTCCTTGATCTGGTCTTTTGTAATTTTACACTGATGTGGCTGGTAACTCTGTAGTCCTGAAATGAGGGGCTTATTGTTTTCCTAGGGAAATGCATGCTGCACAGTGGTTGTTCGCCTTAGTGGATCCGCTGCCACGAGAACATCCCTCCTCTCATCTAAGTGTGTCTGTACTGCCTTCCTGTATTGTGTTGGTACTTCATGATTCAGTTCATCTATGGTGACGTCTAGGTGTAACTCGTTATTCAGTGGTTGCCCTTAGTAAATTGCTGTAAAATGATTTGTTGTGGGGTGACTGGCTGCTCGACTTGTAGAGGTGGCAGGGTTACAATTTGCTTGACTTGGTGATGTGTCTCTGTTGGGTTTGTTTTGTGGTTTCTGGGGTAGTGGGAGGCTGGTTTGACTACACCTTTGTGTTGTTTCCCGCCGGTGATGCCTTCCCTTTAAGGTCCACTTCGATTTTTGGCCTTTGGGTTGGGCACTCACTATGGCAGGGGTACTGCTGTTCAGGGCAATACTGGCATGGGACTGACGGGCGTTTCTTCTCCATGGGTACTTTTGTGGGGCTCCAAGCTGCTGCAGTTTTGTCTGCATCTTCTGGCTTATTCCTAGGGCCATTTTCCATGTATTTGTGGGTTGGGGTTTTGTGCGACCCTGTATTTCCACATCCAGCTGGTAGCTGGCTTTTTTTACCACACCCCCTCCCCTGTGCTTGGTCGCACAAACATTGAGAGTAGTAGCTGTCCCATCAACTGCGGTGATCCTTTTGTTCTCGTTCCGCCTGGTATAGCGGAGCTGCTGACGACATGAATTCTTGAATGCTACAATGAATTAATGGGGTTAAAACTGATTTGCTTTCTGATTTGACCATAGAAGCAACTGCTTCCAAGATCTCAGTCTCCCATATTTCTGAGTAAAAATACTTAAAGAGATTGATTTTTCTTGTGGCAAATGCAGTTAAGCTATCGTAGTCCCCTGTGCTTCTAGTGTAGTGCGGCTTTGGACCTGCAGTGATGAAAACATATTTGCAAAATGGTACTGAAATTCTCTCTCAAACTCTACTCATTGCAGGTCGTAGTGGTCAATGGCTCTCCACAATGTCCGTGTATCACCCGACAGCTGTCCACCTATAGAGCGCGGTTATTTTGGCTGTCACACACACTACCTGGAGAGAGCTTCCTCTCACAGTCCGTTAGAGAGGCCTATAGGTACTCATTGTTATGACCTGAGAAAATGGACAGGGTTTGGAAATGGGATGGCATTTTGCCTCATGCTGTGACTAACATTGCTGTTGCTGGGGTTGGTGCTGTTGTTAATGCTTTGGACATTTGTGCTAGCAGCTGCTACACAAAACTGCCAGTTGTGGATACTGGTGGTCGCGTTGTCATTTACTGTGAGGCATTCTGCGTGGAACACTTTTCGACAAATGACACATGGTATGTCTCCGTCTCCACGGCCTATGCAATTTTCTTGCTTATCACAACATCGGATGTGTAAATTTATTAAAGTTTGATTGTCCAGAAAGTGTTCTATTTGATTCACTGGTAAACATTGGCAAGTGTTATGGCTAACGAGGCTGACTTCACCTCAGACCTGTTGCGGTCTATTGCACAAGGTTATGCTGGTGCCGTGAGAAGTTCTGATTAATACGTTACCCATACTATCTCAATTGGCCAATTCTATGCTGTCTGTGAGTCGCCTTGCATTATCAGGTTACCTGCATGGGCATCTGCTGTCACGGAATGGATTGCCACACTAATGATGGCACGTTTGCCTTGTAAAAACAAATTTAAAAATTTTGGTCAAAAAAACTTATTTTTAATAAATGTTTGCCACCTAAGGCTGTTGAACGTGTGTCCTTTCCTGCTGTTTGCTTGCACATGTGTAATAAATTACTATGTGCGTTATGTTGCATGCACGAATAAATGCTTCTCACTGATTAAACCAATTTTCTTGAATGCTATGTGCGTGTTTCACAACGTGTCAATGCACTGGGAACATGCTTTTTACTTGTTAATGTTGTGAGTCATATGTGACCTTGAAGTACACAAATACAGTGCATACACAGTTTTTGCACTTAAATATAAACATTGAAAAATACAGTGGAACCTTGAATTCTCTGCCAACATTTCACATGTCCTTGCTTATTACATTTTGTATGTTATTTTGAGTACTTGAATTGGGCTTGTAAATATTAAGTGTTAAAATGAATAATTTTCTGACTTTGCCATTTATTTTTGTAGAATTACTTGCGTAGGCTATGCTCCTACAAGTTTCAAATGCTTCTACTTGGGGCACAAATTTACATGTTAACTGAAACTGCCCTTTTTATGGTACAAAATTTTTATGACTTGCTTATAAAAAGAAACAAATCACTTCAAAGGTTGTCAATGTTCACTGGAATGATCTGCGCGCTTCACATGCATATTTTGAAGCTCTGAAGTCTCTTGTTTACAAATGTTACATGCTGTTGGTAACTATTACCTATGTTAATTTAAAGTTCACAAAATTTTGCCCTTTTGATTATCTTATTTGCATGCAAAATATAAATGGCACTGTGATGATTTAAATTGCCCTACAAATTGTACATGATGCTTACAGCAAAACACTTGTGTACATTGACAGATCCTACAGAAATAATCCTTGAAAAACTACACGTAAACAATAACTCTTGAATTTACATTGATGGGTCACATTTCACGTGAGATATTTTATGATACAACCACGTCTTTTAGAAATGGTATTATTGATGTTTTAAATTTTTTTTGCATTATATTCACTTTGCATGAAAATATTAAAATTTGCCCCTGTGAAGACAACATGACATTTACAATTAATATGCTCTCAAACTGAAATTAATTACTTGCATGGAAATATACAATTTCCCCCAATTGGCTGTTTAATGTAAGGTATGCTGAGCATCCTTCGTGGTGCAAGAGGGGCACATAGCACACTCAATTTTGATGTGATACTTGAGTGCAGAAATATATACATCAATGGTATACTGTTGAGGTTTATATGCATTTGTACTTACTGTTTGATATTCAGTTGATGTGATGTATGGCCTCACGAGTCACGAGAGGTTGACTTGCCCCTAGTTGGGAAAGCCCTTGTAGACATCAGGAAGAATGGCTTGACGAACGCTTGCCCCCTTAGTTGGCAGCACAATTTTTGACGTGGTGGGATTCCAGGAGTGTGTAGTCTCAGTTCGGCCGGCATGAACTTTCAGGCGGGTGCGCAACTGGGTGTATTTGCTCAGCGCCAGAATTCAGCAGAGTTTGTGCAGGATAGTGTGGTTGATGGTCCAGGAACCCTGGATGTCTCTATCATTTGTTGTTGCAGTTTGATACACACACGCACTTACCGGCATCTTACATATGACACTTTCACAACGAGACTGTTAGGGTCATCTTGTATGTCACAGTTACACTGATTGGAACACCTCAGAGGTATCCCAGCTCCTCCACATGCTGAAAAAGAAGTACATGGGTACTCTGGGTTGCTGGCAAGTAAGTGCTCCATCTTATATGTTCTTGCAAACATTGAAAACAAATACTCACATTTTGCAACAAAAAGTATTGCCTTTATCTTTAGAAATTACGCCACATGAAGTGATTGGTGCACAAAAACTGACTCAGGCTCAGTGCTTGTGGTCCGCCGATAACCGATGCGGTAGAAAAATGACCAGAGTCAAAATGAAATTACATGTTCAAAGTTAAAATTCCCCTGAAGAGGGACAGTAGCCTTGTCCGCCCCTTGGTACTAAAAATGGAACGAAGTTCCAGTAATCTAAGTTTATTGCAGTGAACTGTGATTGAAGGCCTAAATGAATGTCACAAGGGGGGTTTGGACATAGCAAACACCCAATGCTGCTGCCTCGTTTGGTAGCCCAAGCCGAAGTCTCCGCAAGTCTTTGGTTTACGTGCCAAGCGCGTGAACCGAAGTCCAGTAGGCACAGGATGAAATGTGATGAGGCACTTATACACAATGAAACATGGCACAGAAATTCATATAAAATACACAAAACAAATTGGTGACACCTCTGTTAATCAACAAGTGTCTTATGATTTGTTGAAGTTCCTTATCGGAAGGAACAATTAAAGAAAATATAGCCTTGGATGACAGTCTGCTAATTTTAAAGAACACACAACAATTTTATATTTAATACATACACACAATTTGTAAAAACACTGAAAATACGGGTTTTGGTGAGCGCGTGGCACTTCCTTTAGATGTTGGAGAATGGGTTTACACATCCGGTGGCAGACACAAAAAGTCTGGCGCTTTTCATGTCATAGATTTCACAACCCCTCTTCCTTAGTGCAAGAGTGTATTAAGCATTAGTGACCTATACCCACATCACAAGGAAAACTCACTGCTTCTAATTCTTTATTCATTTGTCGCACCAGGGAGCTGTGGGCTATGTTATTTCTATTAATTACACACTGTACTGCGGTAAGTAGTACTCATTGAAAGGACAGAAGACTGGCTGATGACGTGCAAGTTGGAGGGGTGTCTTGCTTGTGACGCGGGCAGGTCCCACATTACCTCACATTGCAGAGGCACCTGATGGCTGTGGCTTTCGGGGAAATGCCGTTCTAATTTACCCTAAGAGTTACCTCTTGGAATAAATTAGGCAAGGTGACCATTTGGAGTTACGAGATACAGGTCAACAGGAAGTCATTCTTACCGACCGAGGAGTGCTCGTGAGGACCTTTGTTCACTTCAAATATTTATTCATTGATGTTTGCACTCCTACCAGTGTAGCACAAGGCAGGCTTATTACCATACAGGGAAAATAAATTATTTCATTCCTCTTGTCCATTCTGATAATAATCAAAGTACAATTCTTTTAACTCTCAAAATTCAGCCATGTTTATCAATTTCAAATAGTTACTCGTACTTTCTTTGTTACAATGTGGTGTGATTTACCTGTGGGACAACAAATCTCTGCAGGTGTATGCTAACAACATGTTACATAAATCTGTATATAGTCTATCCCAGTGTAGAGGGCCCATTTATTTAATTACAGAGGGTTAATGAAATATTTTTCTCCAGTCTGTGATGGTGCCTCCACTCTATTGGACCTCAAGTTAGGAGTTCCCTGTTTTTGAGTTGCACACCCCATAACTTTGTGAAATCTCCAACCCCAGAATCCCGACTTTCCTGGTTCCTGCTGACCAAGGTTACACTATGGAATTACTGTTATTTTTGTTTTATTTTAGTGACATGACGTAACTAATGTTTAATCAACATTTAAAGAAAACATAAATAAAGTTAAATTTTTAGATTACCTATTATAAATATTATATATTGCCTGTTTTAAATATTATACCTATATATTATATATTTCTTATAATATTATTAATATACTAACTGTATTAAATATTATATTTTGTGTAAGCCTACTGTTTTTTTTTTTAAATTTGTAGGTGCGAATGGATATTTCCATTTTACAAGCTGGATTCAAACATTCTGTGAAAATATTAAATTATATGTTTCAACTAGTTTTCAATGGCTTAGTGGTTGAAGCAGTCTGAATCTTGGAGTTGTATTACCAAAAATGTTTCCCTAAGAAATATATTTCTAATCGCCATATAATCATTTTTATTTTACAAGCATCTTCATGTAGGTACGTCAAAGAAGAAAGGCTCAGGGACACTGAAATAAAATATATTTATATAATCTTAATATTGCTGCAAGATAAAATGGAAATGAGCACCATCTTAAAATATCATAATTATTTTGCTTATTATTTCAGGTTGTCAAACCATGTGAAGTATTGGCAGCAAGTGACCCAAGTCCTTCTACATCACAAAGCGAATATAAAAAAAAAGAGCCCAAAAAACCAATAAGTGGCTCTGACATGGAACATGGGACAGTGAAAAATGACCCACGGCCTACATCACAAGGTGAATATAAAAAAAAGGAGCCTAAAAAACCAATAAGGGGCTCTGATATGGAACATGGGACAATGAAACATGACCCACTGCCTTCAACATCACAGGGCAAATATACAAGAAATAGGCCCGTAAAACAAGTAAGATTTGCTGACTCAGAACATGGAACAAATAAACATGTAAGTAGGTTTTCCCTTTCACCTAAATATTAATAGAGTACAGTGAACCAGGGTTCTTACAGATCTTCAACATGTTAAATTTTAAGTATATGATTCAAGCTCTTCAAAAGTCTTTCAGTTAAGCTGGGCCATAAATAGAACACCATGAATTTTCAGATTATAATGAATTCATAACACGATATTTGTTTTATAAACAGGTCTGTGTTGGGTCTGTTAAGTGATATATAAAAATGCTAGCACCGTAGAGAGTTGGGAGATATGGGTGGTTCTTAACGAGGTCTTTGGAGCCAATAAAGACGAAATGAGGTGAGAATAGAGCAGTGCTGGAATGTATGGGTGGGAGAAAGGGGAGAGCCCAGAGAAAACCAGCTGACCAGCTGTGTTGTCCAGCACAATTCCCACAAACAAAAATCCGGGAGTGACCCGGCCGGGAATTGAACCCAATTTGCCTTGGTGGGAGGTGAGCATTCTAACTGCTCAGCCAAAGCGGACCTTGCGAGCACAGCATCTGGCAAAAGGTACAGAGCAATATTGAACATCTCTGATTTTTGAGACCAACACATGGTGTTCATAACATGTGACACCTTCAGGTGAGACACGAGACGAACGATAGCACAGATACTTACTGGTAATATGGCCACCAGTGGTGCTTCCCAATCACCTGACTATTGAGACTCAGGGTTTTCAGGGATGCTGTGGGTTTTGTGTGTCTGTCTCACCCATGTGTACTTACAAACATGAAGGCAATACTAAACTTTTATTAACATCACTTTGAAATAAACACTTAATAAAGTATATGTGGCTAGGGCACTGTCACTACTGAATAAAAGAGATAACTTCACTGTAGACATGTTTTTATTTTTACTATGCATACTCATCAACGTGCCAATGAAATGATGATTATCTCGGTCATGACTAGCCAATTTTGCTTGGGTACTCCCCAGCCCGCAATTAATCTAGTGCATGCATAGATGGATGATCTCACCGAGGTGCGTGAAAGCACAGCCTTCACAAGGGAAGAGGGCCGACAGCCGCTAGGGTGGACGGACGGTTTTTCCCTGGAGACAGGACACGGTGAATTACAAATGAAACCCTTAACTACATATTAACACATGTGATTACTCACATCACTAATGCAAACTCATCGGGCTCATCTGCCAGCACGTGGGTAGTGTGGTGACGGCCTATACACATAGCCGGCTAGGATGGGAATAATTGCACCGTACACTAATTACAAAATTACATAAATCTTTGAATGACACATGAAACAAGGTGGGACACGAGATGAATATTCACAATAAACACACGCATGTGTACGAACAAGCTTAGATGGCGCGGATGCCGCTCGATGAAGTTCGTAGTGGACCATGTGGTACAGGTGAAATTGGAATATTTCTGCGTGAAAATGCAAACTAAATTCAGACAAAAAATTATTCTTGCTGAGAAAATTATTCTTTTTATGATTGAAGTGGTAACAGGCTTGCAAAATGCCTGATGTAAAATCAAACATTATTGTGACAGTGTGGTCAAGTGCAAAAAGCATCAATTTACGTGAAAAATACATTTAACTCTGAATAAAATTGACATAGAACCCTGAAATAAATTATTGCACATACAATGTTACATAAATAAGCTCTCAAAATGCAATGATGGCATATACAAAGACTTGGCATCGGTCGGCCATGTGATGTCGCCGTAAAATATTAAAACACGATAAATACCCTCAAATACATACATAAAAACGAAGCCATTAAATTTGCTTGTAGCAATAATACAGGAGTTACAATGAAATGCTATAAACATAGACAGATGGCGCCAGATTCAAATTGCGCGGGTAGTGTGACCTCTTCGACATATTTCTCCTCCTTCTCCTCGATTAAGTTAAAAATGCCACAAGGGAGCAAGAAATTAGTAATGCGAAAGCTTAATGCTGGGGAAAATGTTTAGGAAGAATATACGCAAGCAAAGGTTAAGTGGTAAACTAAATTAACTATGGAAACCTAAATCAGTGAACAAATATTGTAGTGCA
Organism: Dryococelus australis; assembly: GCA_029891345.1. Classification (NCBI taxonomy): domain Eukaryota; kingdom Metazoa; phylum Arthropoda; class Insecta; order Phasmatodea; family Phasmatidae; genus Dryococelus; species Dryococelus australis. The sequence continues at coordinate 136,430,050 of CM057009.1, read as the reverse complement.
TACGTGACAGTATCTTACCTCACCAGCTCTCCTTAACAGACTGTCCAGATACAAGCGTCACACGGACCTACCATGGCCGCCTACGGAGTTCACATAAGTGAGAATGCAATGCATGCACAGTAAAATATTTGATTATTGAAAACAAAATGGCACAAATTAAATTAAGTATTGTTTTACATTTCTATAATTTTCTTATGAATTTAAATATAATTTTAGTGTCTCTTTATGATGGCGTTCATGCATAAATATTAAGTTGTAACAGGTTACTGTCCTGTTCTATCATAGATGTCAGTAAACACCAATGGTCTAGCTCAGCGTGAGTTGGAGACTTTTGACTACATAATAGTGAAAGTTTGTTGATACCAGGATTGCCAATAAATAAAAGACAAAATTAATGTCTGGAGAATTATTGTCATCTCGTCAAAATACACAATTGACACTCGCAGCTGACAAACAATAAAAAAAACCAAGAGAGAATGGCAACTTTTATAAAACCGAACTTCTCACTTCGAGAGTTATGAAGATGAGAGAGAATTGTTACTTTTCTCTCCCAGCACCCTATTGACTCTTCGCATCAACAGAAAATAAATTTAATAGATATTTGTATTGAAATGTCCGAAATACAAAAGAAGGTTAAAGTCACGGGCGCTGGTTGGTGAGAGTCACGTGATCACACATTGCAGGCTGTCCGACTGACAGCTGACAAACGATCGTGTTCTGACGAAATGTTGTGATACCCGAGAAAGGTCACACTTTATTATGTATTGGTAGAAAGTTTCCTCATTGAAAACATTGTTTTCTAGCAGTCGGTCATATCGGCCAAAGGTGACCTCTGTTGAACTCTGTTATTTTGCTCGTTTCACCATGTCGTGCCTTGTGGTGGCTGGTGGCTAACCTTGCGGTGGCGGTCTGTTGTTGACGTCTGTTACTACTGATGAAATGAGGAAAGAACAATAATAAATTTGGAAAAACGAAAATATCTGAAATACGAACAAGTTGTCATTGCCACGACCTTTCAAATATTACATGAATTACTATCCTTGACTGGAATATAGACAATCGAAATAATTCCCGAATATGGTAATTATATATATCTAGCTGCAATGCTACAAAGTGTTCTTAATCTTGGTGCCACAGGCACTTTGAATTTTATAGCCAAACAATTTAAAATTATTGCAAAAACTTTAAAACATTTTAAGACATATTAAACACTGCTAAGGCCATAAAACACATTTGACACTGAAAATAACAGTTATGCAAAAGTTCAAAATTATTGGCCTCTTTGCGCACATGCGTGGCACATGACACGTGTGTGGTGAGCGCAGTCATTGGGCTATAGCGCCACTGGCTGTTAGCTGGCCTTAAACGACCCTTCCCTCGAAGACAAAGATGGTGCAAACAATGCAACATTGTTCTGGCGGGCTCTGATCGGCTGGTTGCCGATTGAGGGCAAAGAAAACATGGCCTTGGAGGTCGTCGATTCCTTCGAAGTTTGCAGGGAGTGGGGGTATAGGCAGGAACAACAATGTTAATATGTGGTGGTGATTCGACTCGCCTCCTGCTAGTTCTGTGTTGCGATTTGTTGACACTTGACGTCACATTCACTCTGCCCTACTAGTTTCCTGAAACCATTTCAAACTCTCTCGCCCTACTAGGATCTCCCCTGTGGGAACTGGAAAGCCTCGAAAAGGTGTCTCGCCTTCACAAGTGGCATCAAGATTTACATTTACACTTTGGTTACAACCAAATTCAGTTATGCCCTGGGGAAACCCCTTAAAACTCAACTCACTGGTACTGGTTATGTTGATATTTATGTGTGCACTTGTGTTAGCACTTTCTTCGTGTTCACTTGCGAATCCCTCAAATTCACTCTGCTTCATTTTGTTGTTACAGGCATTAACAGAAAAACCCCGAAATGGTGTTGCGGTACTAATTGTTTTCATCTCCTCACTACTAAATGTTGAGAGTTCTATCTGTGCAAAATCCTTAAATGACAGTTCATTACTTTGACTGGGGTGTTCCAGTGTTAGGGTTCTTCTCTTCAGTGTACGTGTTGACATTTCCCTGTGTACTTCCTGGTGAAATTCTCCGAACTCGCTGTGCTACTGGGCGTAACATTGTCTCCTTGCCTCTCTTCCCTACAGGTAGTCGGACTGTCCTCAGGTCATCACAGTGCTGTTTTGTGACACGTCTGGGTCCCAACTTCACTAGATTATGTGAAATTTCCCATATTTTCCACCACTCTCACAGGCCATTTCCATCTATGTGCCAGTTCAGAACAGTACTTCTTCGCCTTGGCTGATAATGGATTCTTTCTAACCGACACGTACATCTCAGGCAGCAGTTCAAGTGGCGGCCTCTTGCTATCTGGTACCCACACATTACAATAAGTGATCTGGTTCGCCCTGGCTTCTTCATGTATTTGCGCCTGGTGTTCGACGATATGTTCAGGTGATCTGGGCGGGATTTCGAGAGGTGCTCTGGGGCACGGAGTTCGCGACCTTGTACCATCTTCGCAGGTGTTTTCCCGGTTCCTGCATTAACTCTATTCCGTAGGCAAAACATTACCTCTGGGATCAATTCAGCCCACCTAGTATGATCTTCGCATAACTGGACATGTAATTTGATTTTGACGCCTGGTTACGTCTCTTGGTTGGGTTAGTCATGGTGTGGTATGCTGGGGTGGTACGGTGTACTGATCCCCACTTGGTACAGTACTCCCTCAGTTTTTGCCCTGCAAATTGTGTTCTATTGTCTGTCAACAAATATTCGGGGTGTCCCCTCCTCGGGAAAAATTCATCCTGCATTTCTTGTGCAACTGTGTATGCACGAACATTGCTGATGGTAAATGCCTCAGTTCAACGGGTAAACAAATCTGTGGCAACAACAACAAATCTTCCCAATTTTCATACACGGATACGGGGCCCATGATATCGATAGTTACTGTTTTGAATGGCTCGGTTGGCATCCTTGGCTGTTGTAGTGTGTCGCCGTCTGCCCTCTGAGGCTTATGGGTGTTACCCGTGATGCAGCTCTGTACATATTTCATGACGTCTCCCTGAATCCTTGGACATTGAAAAAATTTCTGCACATTCCTTCGTGTTTGCTCGGGTCCCTGGTGTCCATGCTCCAAACTGTTGTGTGCATACTTCAACATAAGTTCCAGTTTCTCTTTCAGTACATACGTCCTCCATCGCGCACAATTACCAGGTGGTTTGGTTTGTATTTCTCTGTGCACTACCCTCGAGTGTTCAGTGTAACATGTGGCACAGTGTTGTCGCCAATGCGCGGCATCTGGGGAATTTTCTTGTGCAGTGTGTACCTCTTTTAACAAATCACATACATTCAACGAAACGAGTTTGCCAGGTGATGTGGCAACAATGTTTTGTACAACGAGAGTTTGTGTTTCTGCAGCTGGCATTGCACTGGAAAGTGGTAGCACCTATTCCCACAACGCATCGTCAGTTACAATTATATACGGACAAGGGTTCTGGACAAGGCGTCCGCGAGCTCATACGTTTTCCCCACCACGTGTTCTACCTTGAAATCATATTCTTACAGTAGCAGCACCCAGTGGGCGAGTTTGCTATTCCTGTTATGCATTCCCTCAAATCATACAAGAAATCGGTTTTCAGTTTTAAGTGTAAACTGTCTTCTTAACAAGTAGAGCTGGTACTTCCGCATAGCATGTACAATGGCCATACATTCTTGTTCATTAACGTAATATTTACATTCTGCGTCCCCGAACTTGGCACTGTGGTAACAGATAATATGTTTTTCCCAGTGTGTTACCTCCTGATTCAACAGGGCCCCAATGCCTTCTTAACTAGCATCTGTGTGTACAACTATTGGTAACTCTTGTGTTAAATCTAGACAGCGGATTACAGTTCTGAAATGCAATTTTAATATCTTTAAATGCTTGATCGGCTTGCGGTGTCTAGACAAATTATGTTTTTCACATGACAAAGCAGTTAATGGTGAAGTGATTACGGAAAATATTGGGACAAATTCCCTTATCCAATTATTTAAGCCAAAAAACTTTCTGACTCGTTTCCCGTGATCTGGGTGTGGGTTTGTATTGAATGTCCTGTATGTGTTGTTGTTCCAGTTCGTGTCTGTTTTGTTACATAATGGCCTATAAACCCCATTCTGCTCATACCCAACTTACACTTTTCTACTTTGCACGTAAGTTTATTACGTTCAAGCCGTTCAAACACAAGGCTCAAATTGTGCAAATGCTCTTCCCAGCTGTTAGACCAAACAAGTATATCAATAAAATATGCAATCACAATGTCTCCAGTGAAACTATCTAATACATTAATCATTAGGTTCTGAAAAGTTGCAGGGGCACATTTTAAACCAAATGGCATGGCTACAAACCGAAATCTACGTCCATCTTGGGTAGTAAATACTGTTTTCTTTCTGTCCTGTGGCGGATAGGCACTTGCAAATATCCAGACTTTAAATCAAGTGATGTGAATAAGGAAACTGGTCCTAATGTTGACAAAGTGTCTTTCATGTTTATGACTGGTGGCTGCATGTTTACGGTTATTTTGTTAAGGGGGCGGAAGTCGACACAGAATCGCCATTCACCATCTTTCTTTGGAGCAAGGATAATACCTAAATTATAGAGACTTTGTGTAGGTTCAATAACGTTATCATTGAGCATCTCACATACCTGCTGGTTGATGACATGGCGAAAGATAATACCTGGGTCTCGTGGCTTGGAGTACACAGGGACCTCGTGTGTGGTGACGATCGCATGTTCTGTTACGTCAGTGCGCTACAGCTCTCCCTCAGTGTGGAAAACACTGACATACTGATACAGGAGATGTTGCAGACATTGCTGATGTGTGGCGGGCACCTCGTGCTCGAAGTCAGCAAGCGGCACAGCAGATGTTGTTGGTGGTGGTGGTCCCGTGGTGTAAACAGTCCATCGGCTACGTGCAGACCATTCAGGTGCGGTTCTATCATGGCTTGGTTGTCAATAAGGCATGGTTGTCCCAGAATTACTTCCCCACATAAGTCCAGCACAATGAAGACATCGCACTTTGTACACAGATCTCTGATTCCTACCATTACGTGCATAACACTTTTCGCTGTTGGTGTGTGGTAGCGAATTGCAAGCGTCTCAGTCGCACTCTAGTTGTGATTACTTGTATCAAATCCTCATGCACAAAGTAGTGACAAGCGGCAGTGTCAATAACAGCTGTGACATTTTTCCCTTCAAGTTCAACACAGATCCTTAATGCTTTCACAGTATTGTCAGTCATTTGAAACACTTTTATGTGCTTAGTGGGCGGGTTTTCTGGCTGCTGCGGTGACTGTGTGATCTGCTTAACAGGGGGCAACTGTCGCGTGACATCGGCAACCAGCGCAAGGGGTACAGGCGGCTGGGGTTCACTTTTTTCGGTCCGGCACTTTTTCCCTTCATTGCGCCTGCTTATCTTGTTCATAGGAATGTGCCTCCCTTGTAAACAGTTCCACGCTGTCCCGGCTGGCTCCATGCAACAACAGCCTGATGTCAGGTGTTGAAAATGTCACAATTATCTCTAATGCCCCACGGGTTGCCTGTCCCGGTATAAATGCTTATAGAAGCCTAACTTGCATTGTATGAACTCTTCAATTCCCTCACGCTATCTCTGTTGTTTGTAATACAATCGCACTTGTGCCTGTATAGCATCAAATCAAATAGTGTCAAATCGACCTAGTAACCTCTCACAAAACTCTTCCCACGTGACTCGATAGTCCCTGACCAAGTTCTACCACATGGCAGCGATTCCCCTTAACCTGTTGGCAGTTACCTCCGTCCAATCATTCCTATTCACGCGATGCCAATGTAATTTTTCTTCGCACACTGCAAGGAACGAACCCGGGTCTTCTGGGTTGTGTCCCGCGAAAATTGGCAGGAGAAAGTTTCTGTGAGGTCACATCAAAACCTGTGGTTTGTACGTAACGACAACTGGCGACATTGGCTTTACCTCTGGTATTGTTGGTGGTTACATATTCATCAGGCCATATGCATCGCAAATGTAAGTCCTGTTTGCACTTCCGTCACTGAGCCCACTTCGTTCCTGCCCCATCACATACAGTGCACGCGCACAGGCGTGATTCTGGCGGCATGGATACGGTGTCGGATGTGCATTGATATAACGGCTGATCTCATACATTTTCACTCAACAGGTTGACTTCACACACCCTTCAACAATGCACACATCAATCGATCGGCATGTCCAAATAGTTTGCGCTCACATGCATGGGTGTCGCAGTTGTCAATGCGGTTATCTTGAAGGCTTCTAGCGTTTAATCAGGCATGATGTCTGCCATCTTCTCGTGGTTGGCGCCGATGGCGCAATGCGGATAAACACATTTAGCCCCACTTGGGAACGCCAACTGATGCCGTCGGGTGAGACACGAGACAAACTATAACACAAATAATTACTGGTAATTTGGGAAACAGTGGTGCTCCCAATCACCGCACTATTCAGACTCAGGGTTCTCAGGGTTATCAGGGATGCTGTGGGTTCTGTGTGTCCATCTCACCGGTGCATACTTACAAACACGTAGGCAATACCAAACTTTTTACTAAACATTACATGAAATAAACACTTAATATAATATATGTGGCTAGGCCACTGTCACTAGTGAAAAAAAAATATACGTTCACTGTAGACTTGCTTTTATTGTCAGTATTCATATCATCAATGTGCCAATGGTATGATTATCTCGGTCATGACTAGCCAATTCCGCTTGGGTGCTCCCCAGCCTGTAATTAATCTAGTGCACGTCTGAATGGATGATCTCACCAAGGTGTGTGAAAGCACAGCCTTCACAAGGGAAAAGGGCAGACAGCCGCTAGGGTGGACTGAGCATTTTGCAAATATTATTCATGTTGAGTGAGTGGTTCTCTTTACGATTAGCATTGTTACAGGCCTCGAAAATGCCTGATTGCGGTGAAATCAAATATTTCTTTGACCGCGTGGTCAAGAACAAAAAGGATCAATTTATGTGAAAAATACATTTAACCATGAATAAAACTGACATAGAACCCTGAAATAAATTATTGTACATATGATGTTATACAAATAAGCTCTAAAACACAATTGGTGGTGTATACAAAGACTTGGCATTGGTCGGCCATGTGGTTATACGTGATGTAACCGTAAAATATTTTAACACGAAAAAATACCCTCAAATACATACATAACTATAAACCCATTAAAATTGCATGTAGCAATAATGAGGGAGTTACCGTGAGATGCCATAAGCATAGATGGATGACATCTGAGTCAAATTGCGCAGTTCGCATGTCTTCTCCGACACATTTATCCTCCTTCTCCTCGATTAAGTTAAAAATGCCCCAAGGGAGCAAGAAATTAATAAAGCAAAAGGATAATGCTGGGGAAAATGTCTGGCAGAAACATATGCAATCAAAGGTTAACTGGTAAACTAAATAAACCATGGAAACCAAATTTGTAAACAAAAGTTGTAGTGCATATGTGACAGTGTCTTACCTCTCCAGCTCTCCTCAAAAGACTGTCCAGATACAAGCATCGCACTGACCTACCATGGCCGCCTACAGTGTTCACATAAACAGAAGTGCTTTGTAAGCAGAGTAAAATATTTGATTATTGAAAATAAAATGGCACAAATTAAATTAAGTATTGTTTTACATTTCTATAATTTTCTTATGAATTTAAATATTATTTTAGTGTATCTTTATGACGGTGTTCATGTCGAAATATTAAGTGTTTTTAATCTCGGTGCCGCGGACACTTTGAATCTTATAGCCAAACCATTTAAAATTAGTACACACACACTTTAAAACATGCAAAGATGTATTAGACACTGCAAAGACAATATAACACATTTGACACTGAAAATAACATTTATGCAAAAGTTCAAAATTATTGGCCTGTTTGCGCATGTGCGGGGCACGTGACACGTGTGTGGCATGTGATGTGTGCATGGTGAGCACCGTATAGGGCTCTAGCATCGCTGGCTGTTAGCTCGCATCAAACTTTAGCGACATTGTGCTGACTATGTCTGGTGTCTGCCAGGTAACAACACCATTTTAATTATATTTCACAAACTTCAAATTTTGCACCACCTCAAAAATTCCTCTACCCCTTTTCACGCCGTAACATCATGTCACAGTTTAAGTTAAATTGCAATTAATTTTTGGGTTGAGTTCAGGTTATGCACAGATTTAAAGTTTAGTGTTCATGCCCAAACACATAGAGTTGCTGTCATGGTTTCTCTTAGAAGTGCTCAGAATGCAACATTAGGTATCTAGCATACTGATCTCCCACCACTCCAATCTGGGTTCGATTTCCAGTAGGGCCAATCCAGATTTGCACATGTGGGAAATATTGTGGAAATTATTGTTGTCTGGCAGGTTTTCTCGCGGTAATTCCACCTCTCTGTTTGTACACTGTTGTGCCATCGTCTCCACCTTGCATCACCATCGCAACTTCTGAAGATATCATTGGGTGCGTTTAACTCCCTTGGCTCAAAAGTGCTCAGTTGGAAGAGAACTGACAGTCTGTACGGCTTGTACAGACAGCTTGCCAAGCCAATGCGACATGGTTGGCCATGCATTGTATTTGAAATGTTATAAACTATACTACTCAAAAGGAATGCAAAACACAGGACATCTACATCAAACAAACGTTGACGGTGGCTAACAGTCAGTCTCGCTAGAACCCATGACAGCGCTCACCACACACGTGTCACATGTGACGCATGTGTGCTAAGAGGCCAATAATTTTTAACTTTGGCATAATTGTTATATTCAGTGTAAAATGTATTCTATTGTATTTTCAGTGTTCAATATGTCTTAAAATGTGTTCAATTGCTTGTTGCTATTTTTAATTGTTTGGTCCAGAGATTAAGAACACTTAATATTCCGGCATGAATGTCGTCATAAAGAGGCACTAAAATAATGTTGAAAATTCATTAGAAAAATATAAAAATGTAAAATAATATTTAATTTGTGCCGTTTTATTTTTAATGATAAAATATTTTAGTCTGCGTGCATAGCACTTCCGCTTACATGAACCCTGTAGACGGCCATGGTAGGTCCGTGCGACGCTTGTCTCTGGATAGTCTGTCGAGGAGAACTGGCAAGGTAAGACACTGTCACATAAGCACTAAAACTTTTGTTCACTGATTTAGGTTTCCATTGTCAATTTAGTTTACCAGTTAACCTTTGCTTGTGTACATTCTTGCCAGACAATTTCCCCAGCATGATGCTTCCACTTTATTAATTTCTTGCGCCCTTGTGGCGTATTTAACTTAATCAAGGAGAAGGAGGAGAGATATGTCGGAGAGGTCACACAACCCCCGCAACATGATTTTGGCGCCATCCGCGTAAGTTTATGGCATTTCATTGTAACTTCCGCAATATTGCTACACATAATTTTAAGGGCTTTGTTTTAGTGTATGTCTTTGAGGGTAATTTTCGTGTTTGAATATTTTATGGCAATGTCACGTATACCACGTGGCCGACTCAAGCCAAGTCTTTGTATATGCCATCAGTGCATTTTAAGAGCTTATTTATGTAACATCGTATGTGCAATATTTATCTCCTGGTTTTATGCCAATTTTATTCAGGGTTCAATGTGTTTTTCATGTAAATTGATGCTTTTTGTACTTGACCACACGGTCACAGTAATGTTTGATTTCATTGTCATCAGGCATGTTACAAGCCTGTAACAAAGCTAATCGTAAAGAGAACCATTTGCCAAACACGAATAATATTTTATCTGAATTAAATTTTCCGTTTCGATGCAGAAATATTGCAATTTCACCTGCATCACGTGGTCCGCTACGAACTTCATCCAGCGGCATCTGTACCATTTAAACTAGTTTTCACACATGTGAGTATTTGTTGTTAATATTCATCTCGTGTCCCATCTTGTTTCATGTATCATTAAAGGGTTAATGTAATTTTGTAATTAGAGTACGGTGCAATTATTCCCATCCTAGCCGGCTCTGTGTATAGACCATCACCACACTACCCACGTGCTTGAGTGTGAGCCCCGACGAGTTTGCATTACAGATGACGAGTAATCACACATGTTAATATGTATTAAGGGTTTCATTTGTAAAGTCCCCATGTCCTGTCTTCAGGGAAAAACCGTCAGTCCACCCTAACGGCTGTCGGCCCCCTTCCCTTGTGAAGGCTGTGCTTTCATGCACCTCGGTGAGATCATCCATCTAGGCATGCGCTAGAGTAATTGCAGGCTGGGGAGAACCCAAGAGGAATTGGCTAGTCATGACAGAGATAATCATACTTTCATTGGCAAGTTGATGGTATGCATAATAACAATAAAAACAATTCTACAGTGAAGTTAACTCTTTTATTCAGAAGTTATAGTGTCCTAGCCATATATGTTTTATTAAGTGTTTATTTCCAGTGATGTTTAGTAAAATGTTTAGTATTGCCTACATGTTTGTAAGTACGCACTGGTGAGACGGACACAGCATCCCTGAGAACCCTGAGTCTCAATAGTGCGGTGATTGGGAAGACCGCTGGTGCCCAAATTACCAGAAAGTATTTGTGTCATTGTTCGTCTCGTGTCTCACCCGACGGCGTCATTGTTCATTTACAGTTAGACAATGGCAGGTTAGATCAGTATGAAAGCAAAACCAGGCCTGACACCATAATGTGCACTTAGCAGAAAAGTGTGTGTTTATGTAGACAATGTATACATAATAATGATTCATTCAAATTGTTTTTCCCACTTTATTTCAGGTTCCTCTCACAAGAGCTGCAAATTTTAAACGTGCACGTAACACATTCTTGAATCCTGCTTATATAAAAAAGAAGAGAGCTGAAGAGAGAGCACAATTAAAAAAATTGTTCAAAAAGCGACGATAAGTGCGGAACTGTGAGAATTTGAAGCCCTGGCTATAAGTATGACTATTCAAACACCTTCATAAAAACCATTTATAATGTACATTGTTAATACTTTCATATATGCTTAATTATAAGGGCAAACCAATTAATAATGGAACTTCCAAACTCAGTGTACCTGAGTAATGCCGAAAAAAATGTGTGCAGTTTAGGTTACAAATCATATTGTCTACATTTACATCAACTATATATTTTTTGACTTTTAAGATTATGTTTAATTACTGGAAGGTAACAGAAAATGTAGGCTGCTCTATATTTAGATACTATGTTTACTTTATTGGGTTAAACGAAACTATGTCATAAAACATACAACACTTTTGTCTCAACAACATGCAGCTAAATAAATTAATGAAGTGCTGTTGAATGTTTGTCACTAAAAACATTCTATGATATACAAATGGAAGCAACAGGTTTTGCAAATTTTCATTCATAAATCAAGTTTTTCAAATATTCACAAATTACCAGAGTCACAGTTATCCACTTGCATACTGGCCATAAAATTGGTAATATAATAGCCATTATCCTCCACATTTAAAGTTCTCAAAGAATATAATATGATCTATTTTTTTACTTATATTTTGTTATTAACACATAGTGTCCACTGATCGTTATTCATTGTGATTCTAAATTTGGCACCTTTTTGTACATAGCGATAGTATAATTTTTTCTTTTAAGTTTCAAGTCTGAATTGTTTGTGTTTAGCATACAAAAATATTGATGTAATTGTTTTTAAGTATTTTTTTAACAGTGTATACTGTTTTGCCATTTCATTTTAAGAGAATGTGTTGAAATGATATTGTGTGTAAAATCAGAAAACTGTATGTGTGAATAAATGATTCGGCAAACAGAGAGAGAAAATTAACACAAACACTGAGAATGTGAGCACAACACAGAACAAAAATTTAACAGCCAAAATGAGTAATCAATGCTTGATTTAATAGTGGTTAGACTTTTTGGGACATGTTTATGTTCTTCTTTGTCTGAAGTGTTTCTGTAAGTGCATAGATGTAGGCATTGTTAGGTACAAAATATTTTGTAATTGTGAACAACCACAACAATCTTGTGAAGGAAGCAACATTATATGACATATGCTTCTTGGATAATACATGCAATTTTACAAGAGTGACAGTGTATAGGCCCACATTTCAAATGACAAGGGTAAAACAAATAAAAGTCTACTTCTGAGATTCTAATGTTTTTAGTTATAACAATGATATTACTGAAACGGATTTTTTTTTGCTAAAACTTTAAACACAACAATAGATTTCAAAAAATCATGGTTATGCAAATGCTGCTGAAGTGCTGAGACAAGGTTTTCATGAGTTTCATTTCTGGAAGTAATTATGTTTATTTTGTATAATGTGAATTTTCATTCCTCTAAGTTTGATAGTCACAATACAAATCACCCTGTAAACACACTGAAGTAAATGTACACTGTAACATAACATATTACAATCCAAAACTAACAAAAATCTGGTCCCAGCTGCCAAAAATGTGGTAATATTTTTTTTTTTTTTAAACAGAATGAAAACCTCATACACGATCGTACCTGCAGGCACTTTTAATTAGTGTATTATCCTTGAAGAAGTAATCTTAAAATTTTATAGTTGCAGTATGTACTGAGGTAGCAGATATTATTTGTGTGTATTTGACTGTGATACACAAGAGAGCATATATTTCCATACGCTTATGTTTGATGATCTTCATTGCTGAAGACATTATTTTTCTTACTTGTAGTTTAAGTAATGGTGTAATAAAATTACTTGGCATTTATATGTCTCACTTTTGGTGTAATAACACAAGAAGATGAAAGCATTCCATACTATATGCAATATTTAATTTATTGTTTTAGTATCATAGTTTTAAATTAATAAGGTACAACTGATATAGTATAGTGATTTGTTAATGGGGAGATGTCTTCACAGCTCTCTTTAAATAAATGAGTATTTAACATAATCACTTTAGTTCAACATGTTAATTAAGGTCATATACTATGGTTAGGATAAATGCAAAAAAAAAAATTCAACATCCAATTTCCATAAGTCATTGGTTCTTTAAGTTTCAGTAAGGTAGACCAACAGCTAATATTTATGGTCTGCCATATTTTCCACTATAGCAATATTCCTTACACTGAGGATAGAATCTATTACATTTCTTTTTGTATTTAATCAGGGACACATTCTACACACCTGCATATATTGTCTAATTGCTTGGTTGTCAAAAAAGCTATATTTCCAATCATAATACCGTATCTCTGGTTAACTCACATACATCCCATTTTCGTCTAGCAGTATAGTACATGCCATTAACTACACATAACTGATTCCTGTTTCTTAAGTTATCTGTATAATGGTTATATATGTATTTTGTAAGTTATTTCAAAATTGTAGCTGGTTTCAAAACCACTAGCACTGAAATCTTATTCCATCACTCAATTGTAAATGGGCCATTCAATTTTGTTATAATATTTCCATAACCGTAAACGGTTTTATGCCTCATATTTCTATTCTATGTTTTATAAGCAAATGTGATACTTAAAGCACACGGGTTACCGTGTAATTTCTGAAACAAGTATATTGAGGGTTATAGTTACTGTCAACAGTTAAGTCATTCCAGCATCCTCGCTAAGAAAACTGCCAATCTTTGATGAGTAAGTTACCGTGTTTGTAGTGTCATCTTGTATGTTCGTTAAGGTTTATGTTTTGTTATTCTACTGAAAGTTCTGTATAAGAATGTTGAAAATTAAGACATACATCTCTTGTGATTCAAAATATAAATTTTTGTCTTAAAAACACTGACCAACTATCATTTTGATATATTTATTTTGTCATGATTTTATGGCTTTTATTACATTGATGTATTTAATACCAAGGTGCCTTCTCTAACATTTAACAATTTTGAATACAGTAATAAATATGCACAAACACACAGAGTACAATAATACCTTAAATTTAGATGTGAGGTTTGGGTTGGAGAATGAGGGCATCGCCCCCTACCATTACTTGTGCATAGTTCTGGCGGAAGATATGACATGTTGAGTTTGATGTGCGCCAGGTTAATGGAAGTTGGCACGGTAATCGTGGCTTTGATGTCGAGTAAGACCAAGCACACACATTACGGTCTATTCACTTATTTTCCACTTAGTAACCGTTACCCTGACGGGGCACGTTGATTGGCGGCTAGGCACAAAGTTCTCTAGTATCGGTCTGGCGTTTAGTTTGCAGATACTGCCTTGTTACGGTGTTTCCCACAGTGGGTTTGATTATGTAGGTAATCGGCTGGCGGAGGTCTCGGGGTTTCTGTATGTTCTATTCGGCCGAAGATGGTGCTGCTGATATCTGCTGGCTGGAGCTGGAGGTGCAGACAACTGGCTGTAGGACGATGATATAGTGCTGGCAAATACTGTATCATGGTTCCAGGCGGCTGACTTCGGACTCCAAAACCTGGGGTTGGAAACCCTGTGTATTACCTCTGTGCGATATATCTCTCAGTGTACGATGGGATGGTATTAACCAAGAATGAGTGTATGGGTGGAAATTAAATGTATGTATAAATGGGAGAGGTAGACCTCTCTAATAAGTGGGTTAAAGTGGCGCTGTCCTGTTCAGCTTGTCTACTCAAAGTAGGTGGGGTTAATACACACTGCTGCTTGGTGGTGATATAGGCTGTCTTTTCTCCTCTCTCTTTGAGCCGTGCCTTTATCTAAAAGGCATAGGGGTTGTACAGCTACTTAACCTTCAATGATATTGTGAAACTCGGAGGCGAGGCATCCCTATTACAGTGTTCTGCCAGCACGAGCTCGGTGCTCAAGAACCCCCCCCCCCCCCCCCCCTCTGCACCACCCCAAACAGGAGTGCGAACCAGAAGTTTTGAGCCATATGGGTCGGCTTCCTGCCACTACTGGGTGTAGGTCGCAACCAAGGGCAGGCCGTAACCCTCGACCAAATACCCCTGCCAGCACCTAGGTGCTATGGTAGGGATTCAACTCAAAAGCATTGTCTCTCCCTGGGTGGATGAGTTGCTAGTGGTTGGGATTCTGCCATTCTATCCCCGGAGTGCTAGAACGAGTGGCCATCGAATAGTGCGTGTGTTAGATTGGTGGATTACTTACGGGGTTCCACAGTCCTAATCTACTTTGTACAGATAACTTCAAAACCCTGGTCTTGGTCGGTAGTGCACAACACGTATTGTTCCTAGCAGCAACGGTGAACGATTCTCTAGGAAAAATACTCTCAGTAAAGCCCCAAAGCTGCATTTATTATGAACGTGATAAATATAGTGACATGTGCTACCTTCTAACCAAGCAGACGGTATGTATGGAAGTATCATAAGCTGGACAGGTGTAGGTGACCTGGTTCTAAGCTATGCAAGAAGCAAGTGACGTTGACAGCTAATTATAATACATAGCATAGCTAACTACATTTCGGGATGCCTAAACAAGACTAGTTAATACAAGGGATCCAACGCTCTAATAGCAGGGAATGTAATTGCCCCTCCCAGCAAGTAGTGGCAGCTACTGTTCCAGGAGGAATCAGTAGCGGAGGGTGTTGTGATGTGAGAAGATGAAAAACATCTGGTAGATGACGGCTTTCAGCAATGAAGAGACTTTGGTAAGTGGTCATATTCGTCGTCACTGAAGCCTCTGCAGAAGAGCTTCTAGTGATGGCATTGGTACTAGCCTCTGGTGGCTGCCAATGACGTAGTAACTCGTCGAAAGTCTCAGCACATGAAGTGGTAAAGCGTGCTAGAGAATCAGAAAGAATGGCTTGTGAGCCCGGGCACGGACTTACTTTTATAATCCGAAGGACAGGTCCAGCGCCGGACCGCAGTGGGAGGTGTGATATCGCCTCATGACGTCCCTCTAGCACGAGGCTGAAGTGGTGGTAGCTACCCTCTGTCTCTCGGCTTCATGAATATTCGGTGGCACTCGGCTGTGCCCGAGGTGGTTGACGTCTTTTTGGCTCTGAATGGGAGGAAGGGGAGGGCGGCATGCCTGTCTTTCGGGTGTGGTAGATATACTATAGTGTGATGAGTCGTAATTGTTTGTATTAAATACGTGGGAGCGGCAAGCTTCAATCCCCCTCCCCCCGGGCCACTTTTGCGATGTATACTCATTGGGTGGACTCGGCGGAGAAGGTCATGTAGAAGGTATGCCCCCTCAACTGGGAGTAGATTAAGGAATAAAAAATTTTCACTCAGCTAGGCTGGAACCTTAACATTGGGATGCTTGACCATTGTAATTGTGCTCGCTCTATGTGCTGGGGCCAGCCATAGCGATGTCTGACTCTACAGGTTGGCTTCCTCTCTGCCCCTTGTCCTGGCGAGTCGGAGCGCTGCAAGCTGGTAATGTGTCCCCCCCTTTTTTTTTGGTGAGGATTAGTGTAGAGAGTTATGCAGTGTATCGGATGTCCCACCTGCCTACTTGGTTTATGCATGTCGTTGACAAAAACACAGCATAGCACTGAGGTTAATTACAAGAATATTTACGACAAGAACCTGGAATAAAATACATCAAACCTACACACAAATACAAAGGGTATTAAAACGTTTGTACAAGCCTTTCTCGTGGAAAGTGGGGTATACTTAATAACAATCATGGTGCTTTCTGTGGTGATTTATGAAAGAAAACTAGCACACTCTCTGGTGTAGCCTGTGTGTCTCACAGCAAACAAGACTGTTACGTCTAACAGGTTAAGAGTTCAGCAACCTCAGGCCCTCATCACCTAGGTCGACTGGCTAATGACACTTTACAATAATTTTAACACGCAGATAATTGGCGCACATTGGTTACTACAAACTAACAAATATAACACTGTAATAAAATTGAATTTAGGATATCTGCACCTGGTTTCACCGTGGTGAGTTCATGGGAGCTCTGTGGCTCAGAGTTCTGGGTCGACGTATAGTTGGTCGGTGCATAAGATATTCAAAACAAGTACACAAAGAAACATATGAGAAATACATAGTGACAATGACACATAACCCTGTAATAAATCGATTTAATATTCGTAGGTTTTGCTTCACAAGGACACTATGAAAAATGCAAAGGTATATTTACCTATACATCAATTCATACATAGTAAAAAAATCTAACGATTTCTCCTTTTTGGGAGTCCATCTTATATTTAGTTCTTATCCTAATATGTGCATCAGCGAAGTCTTTGTCTTAATGTATACACCAGCACTGTGCAGAGCATCTATAAGTTATATTACATTATGTGTGTGGCCTGTCACTGTCTTACGGATCCTTATCGCCGGTGAGGTGTAAAACACCTGTTTTTTCACTTACTACAGCTTACTTCAGCTGTTTTTACGAGTTCAATTATTTCAAGTATCACTTAGTTGAGTGTCTCAATAATTTAGATTGCATTTACTTCACATGTTCCTATGCTTCCCTTGCTTAGTGCCAGCTGGATAGGCTAACTGTTGTCATTTCACTGTGTTAAACTATACTTATGTGAGTGTTTATTCTTATCTCTCACCATCTTTGACTGGGTGGCTATCTTAACAATCATTGGTATCAGGTCTTTAACGAGTCCTGTTTCACAGTTTTTAGTAGCGGTTTATAGCTACTTGACTGTGTTCTCATGATACTGAGCACTGCACTTATAATTGTTCGGTGGGTTTGTGTTTCGCCCATCTTCCCCTCAGCCTGAGTGCGGCATGGGCCAGGTACAGCCACGTTAACTTTGACGTGGGTCTCCATGGTGACTCCCTGTATCGGCCAGGCACTGACTCTGCTTTGGCGGCATGTGGGGGCACCAGGCATTGTTGTTCAGCACGTGATGCTGAGGCATCTGCTTCTGCAGCTACTTATGGGGAGGGCACAGGAACAAGGGATGCCGAGGCAGTGCGGAGGAGTGGCACAGGCAGGCCCTCTACCCTGACTGCGTGGGTTCCTACCCATGGGGTAGGCTGTTTCTATGCAGTGGCAGCACAAGGGAGTGGCGGACGACTGTCCTCAACCTCAACTGCTGGTGCTCCTTATTGAAGGTCTGAATAAGTGGGGGCATCGACGGTCACGACGTCCAGGTACTTCATTGGGGCAGTTTCACCAGTTGTAGGGTAGCGGGAGGCATCTATGGTATCCATGCCAGAAGTGGCAGTGGAAGGGAGTGGCAGACGACCATCCTCAACCTCGACTGCTGATGCTCCTGACGAAGGTCCGGGTAGTTGGAGGCATTGCTGGTTGCGACGTCCACGTCCTTTGTTTAGCCAGTAGCACAAGGTGTAGGGTAGTGGGAGTCATCAATGGTCTTGATACCTGATGCATCAGCTGTCGATCGAGCGGGAGGCGGAACAAGCCTCCCATCCTCTATGGCGCCGACGTGTGGAGTTTCCTGCGTGGCAGGAGGTTGGGGCGGAGCGTTGTTGTCGACCGTGCTCGATGCCGGAGAGAACAACAATACCGAGTCACGCAACGCAGCGGCAATTTTGAGGGGCGTAACCAGTGATACGAGGGCCGATACCTACCAAAATGTTGATTCAGTAGGGACCCCAGTAAATGATGAGGTAAGTGCGAGTGTTTTAGCAACAAAGCTATTCAAGGGGTTTTTGCCAGTAGGGCAATGCACACCATTCAAGGTTAAGGGAAATGTCAGAGAAAACCTAAATTTTAGTGTCAATGAAAATGTAAGTTCAGTTAGTGTCAACAACACCCCTTTTCATGATTTTCCAGTGCCAATAGGGTACAGCTTAGGGTAAGAGAATAGTTTTACAGGATTTGGGAATACAGCTAGGGATACCTGTGCATCGATAAGTGTAAAGTGCAATGATCTAACCGTGCCTTGAAGACTGCGGCATTGTGTGGTCCAGACCACCTTGACCAGCCCTGTCTGTACTCATCCAACAATACCAGTTCAGACCCGGATAGAGCAAAGAAGAGAGGGGTTGGTCCACTTGCACCATCATGAGGGAGGGAGCGTTTGATGCCGGCCACTGGCCAACAGCACTCAGCCCACGATGGCGCTAGTAGCTGAGTGCAGGTGCAACATCAACACGTGGCTAATTACTGTCACAGGCAACAGACTTCCCTCATAAAATTTGCTACTTAATTTTTTTGACATCAAGTGTAATATGTTAGTAGGGTACCATGTTTGTTTTGAAAGTGTTGTATGTATTTGAGGCTCATAATGTTCTTTGCAGCTGGACGTTTGAAATGTGTGTGGCACTAAGAATGGTAATCATATCTCAGGCGTTAAGAATGGTAATCATGTCTCAGGCAAAGAGGCTATACAAAAACATAAAATATTATCAGTCAATTACAATTTAAATTCTGTATTTTAAAAGGAATTTTTTTATTATGTACTATTTGAATTTGCAATCACTGTTTTATGAAGAGTGCTCGCAACTTCCGCTTGTGCAGACCCCGTAGGTCGCCATGGTCAGTCCGCAGCACCTCTGCCTCTGGGCAGTCTTTCCCGACATCTAGCACCTCAAACTTTTTGCAATGACTTAGATTTCAATACCAACTTCAGTATACTGGTTAAACCTTTGCTTGCATAAGTTGCCAGGATTGTCCCCACATAATGCTACTCACATAAATAATTATTTGCAGCCCTTGTTGGCTTTTTAACATGTAAAGACAGAGGAGTTGTGTTGTAACAGGAGGCCAAGAGGCCATGCTAAACTGTTATCCGATTTCATCCGCCAATGGAGCAGAGTTTTGAGCACTTTTACCTGTGTTATTTTAATGTAATTAATTATAGGGCTACATTTCTGTGTACATATTTTGCGATTTTGTCAGTTATAAAGTAAATTGACAACTTTTTCTGACCCATTGGACGGCCACAATAATTTCTGTATCAATGCCACCACCGCACTCTAAGGCTCATTGTATTGTATTCTTGTGTGTCTTTGTCATTTTTACAGGGTTTGTGTATGTTTTATTAGGTTCAGTGTAATTTCTGGCAATTTTATCGTGGTTTTTTTTGACCCACTGGTCATCCAGGAAAACTTGTGTTTTGCCGCCATCCAAGCTGCATTCAGGGGGTCAGTGTATTATTTGTGGCAGTTTACGCCGGCTAACAGCAAGTTGCGTTTAGACCATGAGGCACTCACCACTGAGTGACATGTGGCAGGCACATGCTATAAAATGCCATGACCTGAACTTTCCCATAATGGAATATTTATTTGAAGTGTGAATTATGTCCTTATTTTAATTTTCCGGTTTCCAAATGTTTTAATTTATTTCAAATGTATGTTTTAAAATTTGCCCAATGTTTGGTTATGAATTTTAAAATGTGTGCTGCGCGAAGCTAAGAACATTATTATTCCGTTGTAACGCCATCATAAAATATATTTAATGAATACAGAAAATTCTCAATTTATACATTAAACATATATTTTTTGCCAATTATTTAAAATATAAAAGTTTTACTCTCGTGCATAGCATTCCGCTGTGTGAACCCCACAGGCAGCCATGTTAGGTCCGCGCAACCCCTGCTCTGGGCAGTCCGTCGAGGAGAGATGGCAAGGTAAACGCTGAAACGTATCGCACTTCAAACTTTTTGCCTGATGTAGATACTAGTCACTTTTAGTATACCGGTTAACCTTGCCTTGCGTACATTTTGCCAGAAATTTCCCAGCATTATCCTTCTCCGTTAACTTAATAATTTGTGCCCTTGTGGTTCTTTCAATGTAATCAAGGACAAATGAGGAAAGATGTTAGAGAGGCCACACGGCATGCCAACTTCGAATCGGCTCCGTTCGCCTATGTTAAAGGTGGTTCAGTGTAATTTCTGTTTATTTGCTGCGTGCAATATTAAGGGCTTTGTTTCTATGTATGTATTTAGGGTATTTTTCATTGTAATTGTTTTATTCGGACCACATCAATTGGACCACAGGGTTAACAGCTACCAAGTCAATATCTCATGCATCCATTCACTTTAGGTTTATTGTGTAATATCATGACACCATATTAATTTCTGGTTCTATGTAATTTTTCATCCAGGTTCCGTGTATTTTCATGTAATTGATGCTTTGTATGTATGACCATGCGGTCTGGTTCCATGTTCGATTTCCCTGCCATCAAGCAGCTACAAGCCTATAAATGCCTAAATCTGTAGAAGAATATTTTTCCCAACATTAATAACAATTTGTTTTTGACAACGATTTGCGTTTTGATGAAGAAATACTGCAATTTCATCTTACCCCATGATCCGCTAAGAATCTTATCCAGCAGCATCCGCACCATATAAGCGCTTGTTTTTATGCCTTTGTGTTATTGTATGCTGTTTATCTGTATTTGTATCGTTTGTGTAATTTGCACGGTGATATTATTTCCGTCCTAGCCGGCTATGTGATAGAGCGTAACCACACTATCAACGTGCTGGGAGACGTGCCCAACGAATCCACGTTTAGCGATGCCAAAAAATCACATTGTTCGCTGATCATTTCATAATTTTCTGCGCCTTCTTCAGGAAAAATCAGCAGTTCACCTAGCGGCTGTTACCCCTTCCTTTTGAACATTGTGTTTTCTAACACCACAGAGAAGTAATCCATCTAGGAGTGCGCTAGATTAATTGCAGCTGGGGATCAGTTGAACGGAGTTAGCTAGATACATCCAGTTCAATCATAAAGTAAATCTGGCACATTTTGTATGAAATGGCAAAATAAAACCAAGTCTCACAGTGCTTAAAGTATTCTGTGTAATGACAGCAACCTCTCTCCCTTATTCAGTGAAAAATGTTTTGTAATGCAAGATGTTTTGTAAGTATGCTCGTGTGCGATGGACACAGAGAACCCACAGCATCCCTGAGAACCCTGAGTCTCAACAGTGTGGTGATGGGAAAAAACCACTGGCGCCTATTACGCTAAGTTTATTGTGTCACACCCACGTCAAAATGGCGGGCACCATAACTGATCTTCCGCGAGAAGTCATCAAGACTTCCGCGTGGTCAATTGTGACACCCAGATCGCGAACGCGTACTTATCTGGACATGCTGGTCGAACGATATGTACATTGTGACAGATTGAGCAAAGTAAATTTGTTTGCTGAGAATTCATGGGATCAACCAGTTATGGCAAAGTATGTCCTATACCGTCAATGCCGTCAGAAACACACCTGTGCACATGCACCAGATGTGACAGGGCGGAACAAAGGGGTCGCAGGCCAACTATGCAAAGGGGACTCACATTTGCGATGCTTAGGGCCAGAAGAATATGCAAACTTCCACAATGGGTTCATAAACTGTGACAATTGCCGTAAGACGAACTGTGCAGAGATCGCTCCACTGACAACACCAGAGGTGAAGCCCACGCCAGCCACCAGTGGTGGTAATCGTATATACACAGAGACTAACGGGTCTGGATCATAACGTACTTTTGCCAATTTTTGTGGGACTTCATGCAGAGAACCCAGGCATGTTCTTTGCTGTATGTAAAGAGATGCTGATCTATCACCGTGTACACCAAAAGGACTGGACGGAAGGTCACCGCGAACAGATTAAGAGAACAGCTGCCACGTGGTGGAATTTAGTCAGAGATATCATGTTACATGGGAAGAGTTTTGCGACCTGGTTACTGGTCAGGTTCGATACAGATGGAGACACAACCAGACCCAAGCGGTTATACCATGAGCAGCAATGCAAACACAAAGGGATTGAAGATTCATCCACCGCAAACAGGTATGTACAAACACCTAAACCCAGGCCAACCTACCTGTGGTGTGCTGGAAATAATTGTCGCCTTGTCAAAGCCGGACATTAGGCCGTTGTTGCGCAGAGCCAGCCAGGAGAGTGTGGAACTGTTCACCTGGGAGGCACGTGCCTATGAACAAGATAAGCAGGCAGAATGAAGAGAACAATTGCTGAACCGTCACCATAAACCCCCACCGTCTGTACTCCCCGTGCTAGCTATTAATGTCATGCGACCTCTGCAGCCTGTCAGGCAGATTACACAATCGCCGTCGCAGCAGGAAACGCCTCCTGCTACGCATTCAAGTGTGTTACAAGTCAGTGACAGTACTGTATGTGCGTCAAGGCTCAATGACGAACTTGAGGGAAAGAATTTGATCGCCATAATAGACACTGCCGCAATCCACAACTTTGTACGTGAGGGGTACAGGCAATAACAACTACAGTGCAGCCACGTCGCCTACAGTACGCCACCACCAATCAACAGGGTGAGGCAAGAAGCATGATGCATGTGACAGTGGGGATACGTGAACTCCTTAGAAGTGCACTGTCTACATTGTGCCGGACTTATGTGAGGAAATGATTTTGGGGTTGCAGTGGTCAATCGACAACCAGGCCGTGAGTGAACCACATCTTGACCGTCTGCACATGGGGACACGTGGAAGGTGGATGCTGTATGAAGTAAGAGAAACACCGCCGGCGACAACAGCTGCCGTGACTCTCAGTGAGTTTGAGTACAAGGTGCCCGAACAACACCAACAACGTCTGCAACAACCGCTGGACCAGTATGTCAGTGTGTTCCATACTGAGGGGAATCTGCAGCACACCGACGTCACCGAGCATGCCATCATAACAATGCACGAGGACTCTATGTACTCCAAGCCACGGGATCCAGGTATTTTCTTCCGGCGCATCATCAATCAGCAGGTATGCGAAATGCTCAATGATAATGTGACTGAACCTACGGAGAGTCTCTACAATTCAGGCATTACACTAGCCCCTAAGAAGTTCGGTGAATGGAAGTTTCGTGTAGACTTTCGCCCTCTAAACAAAATAACTGTAAACATGCCACCACCAGTCATTAACATCAAAGACAATTTGTCAACACTAGGGCCAGCTACTGTGGTCACATCACTCGACCTTAAATCAGGGTATTGGCAAGTGCCTATCCGCCCACAAGACTGTAGAAAGACTGCCTTTACCATGCCAGATGGGCATAGATTTCAGTTTGTTGCCATGCCATTTGGCCTAAAATGTGCCCCTGCCACTTTCCAAAACCTAATGGTTAATGTGTTAGATGGTTACATAGGAGACTTTGCGATGGCTTATCTTGATGATGTACTTGTATGGTCGAACAGCTAGGAAGAGCACCTACATCACCTGAGCCTTGTGTTTGAGAGGCTCAAACGCAACAAACTCACATGTAAGGTTGACAAGTGTAAGTTGGGGATGAGTAGAATGGAGTTTTTGGGATACTATTTAACAGGGAATGGACACAATTCGGAACAACAACATGTACAGGAAATACAAAATCAAACTTACACCCAGGTCACGTAAACAAATTCAAAAACTTTTTGACTTGATAAATTGGTGAAGGAAGTTCGTTCCAAATTTTTTTCTCATAACTGCATCATTGACTGAATCGCTATGTGAGAAACATAAATTTGTATGGACACCTCAAGCCGACCAATCATTTAAAGAAATCAAACTTGCTTCCCAAACTTGTAAGCCGCTAGCCAGGTTTAGCCCAGAGTTACCTGTTGTCGTGCAGTCACATGCAAGCCAAGAGTGCATCGGAGCAGTGTTTTACCAGGTGGGATAACGGGGAAAACACATCATTATTTACCACAGCGCAAAGTTTGCCGAGGTGTAACGAAATTATCATGTGAACGAGCAAGAGTGTTTAGCAATGGTACACACACTGAGAAGTACCGGCCGTATCTGTTAGGAAGACAATTAACATTGAAAACAGATAACCGCTGTCTAGTTCGGTTGGAAGGCATGCATAATGGCAAGAATAAACTTGCCTGTTGGGATTTACTGCTCCAGAAGCTCGAGTTCAAGGTAGAACACATGGCAGGGAAAAACAACGAGATCACCGATGCACTGTCCAGAAACTCCTGTCCGAACCTAACAGTAACAGATGACACTGAATGGGAAGAGGCACTGCCATCTTGCCGTGACACAAAGACAGCAGACACACCAGTTTTGGTTTTGCAGAACATTTTTGCCACACCACCCGGTGAATTTTGTCTCGTTAAACGTCAGCGACGTGTTAATAGAGGTACACACCGCATAAGAAAATTCCCCAGATGCTGCATAACGCCGACAACACAATGCCACGAGGTACTCGGAACAATGGAGAGTAGTGGACAGGGAAATTCAAACCAAACCCCCCCTCCCCTTTGTGGTAATTGCACGAGACGGCGAACATACTTGCCACATTGGAACTTGAAATCAAATATGCACACGATAGCTTAGAACATGGACACCGGGATTCCGAGCAGACACTTAGGAACGTACAAAAGATTTTTCATTGGCCAGGACTTCAAGGGGACATACGTAAACATGTAAAGAGATGTGTTCACGTGCAACACCCGGAAGCTGCAGAGAACAGACGGCGATGCTCCACACAACAGCAGAGGCTGCCAACTGAGCCATTCAAAACTGTAGCACTTGACATCATGGGCCCGTACCTGCGCACCACAGGCGGTAAAAGATTTCTCATTGTCGCCACGGATTCGTTTACCAGATGGATCGAGGCATTCCCATCAGTAATGTTCATGCGCACACGGTTGCACAGCTAATGCAAACTGAATTTTTTCAACGATGTGGGCATCCCGAGTACCTACTGCCAGACAATGGTACATAGTTCGTAGGAAGAAAGTGGAGAGATTATTGTACCAGATGGGGAACCAAACACCGTACCACCTGAGAGAATTATCGCACACCAAATGCAAATCTATGAGGAGGCAAGGGTAATCCAAGAAATCTATTGCAAAGTTTGGGTACCAAAAAGCAGAAGGCCGCCACTAGAGTTAGTGCCCAGCATGTTTGTTTATGTAAGGCAGTGGTGTGCAACCTTTTTGTGCAAAGGACCGCAACTCTCAATGTGGACTTGCCCGCGGGCCGCAAGTTTAAAAATCATAACCTCAAATACATAGTTTGAAAAAATATACAAATGATCTAGTTTTATTAATAACACACACTACTCGCATCATATTCAAAATACTAATTAGAAAAAATATCCACATGAAAGGAATTAGGCTTAAAATTATGAACTTGTTTTTACACAAATCTCTAAAATAAAATGTTAATGTGAGACTTGGCACTGCTTTCCACCAATAAGTTTTCCAATGTCAGGCATTATCAACGAAGCTGCAACACGCAGTGAACTCTCCAGATGACCATTCGTGATTTGCGATCTTGACGTGCACTTACAATGCTTCATCCTAGAGAAGACTTACACCAATATGTGCTACCAAATAATGAAGTATTTTAATAATAGCATGTTTGTGAATCCTAGGATAAGTTTCCTGTGGGACGTATTTCTTGTAGAAATCCAACAAAGAAAAGTTGTTAAACTTATCTTTCAAGTCTGATGCACACTGAAGATTAACAAACTCCATTTGCACATCCTATGGAACGTCATCGATACTAATGGAGGATGGACATGAATAGAAGTTGAAACTTGCAGTATTCTTCTTGATGTCTTTGAATCAGGTGTCGAATTGTTCATAAGTTCCGATATAATTCTCGCATATTTTTGAGTCAAAAACAGTATGCTTCTGCAGAGCTGGGAAGTGTGTAAAGTTTTTTTTATTATCTGTGATTCTAATAAATGTAATTTTATTTCAAGGCCTTGATGTGATCAAACCTAGAATTTATCAGCTGGCCCTATGCGGGGTATCACTCAATGGACCAATAAGATTGTTTCCAGCCAACACTTACTAATCACATTCAACATACCGCTATCCTGATACAAGAATAACTCCTGTGAAATTATGTTTACATTTAAAACACACAACACTTTTTTCATACATAACTAAGTCCGTGCATGCTGCATTATATGACACGTCAGGTCTAAGCCCACGGGCCACATTTCATGACATGGTTGGACACCCCTGAAGTAAGGGAACACCCATTATCGGCGGGAGTAAAGAACCATTGTGCAGGACTGGCACCCAAGTTAATTGGGCCGGTGAGTAATGTCCAAGATGAGAAATTCCACATTTCTCTTGAAGAAGGGTCCGCGACGAGTCATGAAACGTCACCGCGATGACCTGCGTATAACCCGCACACCTGTAGGGAAGAGGGGCAACACCAGTCTCCTGACCACGCACCCGGGAAATGTAAACAATAACACTGGGAACACTGCGTCATTCAGGGACTTCACGCCATCAGAGCACTCCCTACCAAACAGGGAGGGAGAAAGTGATGAAAGTGTACACACACGTGAGAGAAGTGAGTAGTAGTGAAACACAATTTCAGGGTATTCCTGTGGAGGAAAATGTACAGTAGACTCTCGATTATCCGCGAGCGGATTATCTGCTTTGCGACTTTACCGTGGAATATTCAGAAAGATAAAAATAAATTTTGGAAATTAACACAAACACTGCCAGAACGAAATTATTTAATAAAACGCCCATCTTCACTATTGAAATTCGTTACAGGTACTCTCTGAAAATAACTGTGGAATGAAATATGTTTGTTTATTGATGCAAATGCACGTCAAAATGTGTTCCCGATGGCGCAATGAGATTAGTTATATCGTAAGACAGCTAGTTGACAACATCGCACAACTCGCTAGTCTAGCTGCTGTCTACCAGGTATAGCCGGCCCCGGCGCAACTGCTGCATTGCGCCCACGTATCGCATTCCCATGGTCAACGTCAGTTTTATCTCGCCAGTCAGAAGTTATGTCCGCATTAAGACCATAATGATGCTCACTATTCACGTGATACGTGAATTCCCATAGCGGAATATTTATTTGAAGATTGCATTATGTCTCTTGTTTTAATTTCAGGTTTCCAAGTGTTTTAATTGTTTTAAATGTATGTTTAAAAATGTTGCACAATGTTCGGTTATGAATTCGAAAGGTGCGCTGTGAGAAGACTAAGAAATTTATTATTCCAGCATGAATGCCATCATAAAAGGCATTTTATGAATACAGAAATTCTTAATTTAAATGTACAATGTAAATCTATTCTTGAATTATTTATGTGTCATTTATTAAAATTATAAAAGTTATACTCGGCGTGCATAGCACTTCCCCTTTGTGAACCCCATAGGCAACCATAGTAGGCCCGAATGACCCCTGCCTCTGGGCAGTCCATCAAGGAGAGCTGGTGATGTAAGATGATGTCATGTATGCACTACAAACTTTTTGCACTGATGTAGATTACAATAGCTCACATTTAGTATACCGGTTAACCTTTGCCTTGCATACGTTTTGCCAGAAATTTCCCAGCATTATGATTCTGCTTAACTTAATAATTTGTGCCCTTGTGGTTTTTCACTGTAATAAAGGACAAAGAACAAAGATGTTGAAGAGGCTACCCGGCCCGTGCAAATTCGAATCAGGCGCCATCCGCTTATGTTAAAGGCATTTCTGTATAATTTTTTTAAATTGGATGCATGCAATATTAAGGGCTTTGATTCTATGTATGTATTTAAGGTTATTTTTCAAGTTTAAATCGTTTTGCAGCTACAT
This sequence comes from Dryococelus australis, assembly GCA_029891345.1. Taxonomy (NCBI): domain Eukaryota; kingdom Metazoa; phylum Arthropoda; class Insecta; order Phasmatodea; family Phasmatidae; genus Dryococelus; species Dryococelus australis. Next base: position 136,401,781 of record CM057009.1, on the reverse strand, counting down.
CAATTGCGACCACGTGGTTAACAGCCACCAAGTCAATATCTGCACCATCTATGCACTTTGAGTATTTATTAGTGTAATATCATGTGCGCCATAATTATTTCTGGGTTCTATGTAATTTTTCATTCAGGGTTCCGTGAATTTTCATGTAATTGATGCTTTGTATGTATGGCATCATGTTTGATTTTCCGGCCATCAGGCATGCTACAAGCCTATAAATGCCAAAATCTGCAGAGGAATATTTTTCCCAACATTGATAACATTTGTCTGACCACGATTTGCGGTTTTTACGGAGAAATACTGCAATTTCACCTGCACCACATGATCCGCTAAGAATATTATCAAGCAGCATCCGCAGAACATAAGCTTGCTTTCACGCACCTGCGTGTTTATTGTGACTATTCATGTCGTGTCCCATGCTGTTTGATCTGTATTTGTATCATTTGTGTCATTTGTATGGTGATATTATTTCTGTCCTAGCCGGCTATGTTTATAGGGCGTCACCACACTAAGAATGTGCTGGGAGACGCGCCCCGACGAGTCTGTGTAAGTGATGCCAAATAATCACACGTGTTCGCTGTTCATTTCATAATTTTCTTCACCCTGTCTTCAGGAAAAATTGTCAGTCCACCCTTGTGGCTGTCAACCCCTTTCTTGTGAAGATTGTGTTTTCTAACATCACAGAGAAGTAATCCATCTAGGAGTGCGCTAGTGTTTTGATATTAGAAGATGAAGAGTTTCAGGTAAATGAAAGCTATCAGCAATGAAGAGCCTCTAGCCTCTAGTAAGTGGTGGTAGTTGTTGCCAATGAAGCCTCTGGTAACTGCAGCTGCAGAAATGCTTCTGGTGACGGCAATGATAGCAGCGTCTGGTGGCTGCCGAAAACTGTTGTCGTCAATGAGAGCAGCCTCTGGTGGCGGCTGAAGACTTGGTGACTCGTCGAAGGGCCCAGCACGTGAAGTGGTGTAGCGTGCTCAAGAATCAGAAAGTTTGACTTACGAGCCTGGGTGCGCAATAATCTTTATATTATGAAGCACAGGTGTTGCGCCGGGCCGCGGAGACAGGTGTGATGTTGCTTCATGACCTCCATCTAGCGTGGGGCCGAAGTGGGGTTAGCTACACTCTGTATGTTTCTAGGCTTTATGCATTTTCTGTGGCGCTCCGCTGTGCCACGAGGCAGCTAATGACTTGTTGGCTCTCAGATCCGGGGAGGGGAGGGCGGCGTGCTTGCTGGCTTCCGCAAAATTAGTTACCACATGTTCGGGCACCGTCCAGGGTTGTGGCGATCCAACACGTCCGTGTCCTAGAGTGGCAGAGTTAGACTCTCTCTCAAGTGTAGTAGATATATTATAGTCTGATGAGTCATAATAGTTTGTAATAAATACGTAGGAGTGGCACGCTTCAATTTATTACCGGCTGCTCTGTTGTTATGGGCCGTGGCCGAGGCACTCAGATTGCTAGACTGTTCTCCAGACCCTCTACATCTCAATTGAGTTGTAAGGCCACTCCACAACCCAATTAAATATTGATAAAAGTACACAATACACTGAAAACACTTAAAACCCTGAGAATGGATGGTTGATGGGTCCAGCTCCCAAAATGCCTTTAAGAGGCAAATACCTGTTATCAAAATGCTTTGATTGGGGTTGAAGTCATTTATTAACGTTCTGACAATACAAACGAGTTGACGATACATCATTAAGCGGTCCACACACACTAAGCACTTTGGGGGCTAATGCAGGAAAATGAGTATGTGCTCTCCGGATTTATGTGATGATATTACACTCCTGGGGCCTTGAGTCTACAGGAGGAGGAGAGGCACTCCTCCCCAGGCTAAGAAATTGCATTAAATAATACTGTTCTGGATGAAAAATTGAAATTTTGTTCTTGATGGTAGACAATGCAAAGTTGATGAAGTGCCCGGAAGTTGCAAACCGTGCACCCTGTTCTGATGAATGCCTGTTTCAGACTAAATGTCTTCCGGCGATTCTCCTGTCAGTTGCTGTAAAGATGCCAGAAGTCAGAAAGGCGTGGTCATAAAATAAAATGCAAAATAGTCAGACCCTTAATTGTTTACATTGCATGAGTGGGAATATTCCTTTTGCTAATTGCAGACTGAACATTGTCTCTAATGAAAATTTACATGTTCTACAGACTACACAAGCTACTGAATTATTGTTAACAATACATGTTCACACTGTTAAGTTGATGTGCATGAATTGCTAGTCTTGGTCTTGGTTTCTGAGCTCCGTTCGGTAAGCACGAGAATGATAGATCGCTGTCATGCTTTGCATTACTCCCAAATTTGTGCTAAGATCGTGCCACTTACTTCCAACGAATTGTGACCCATTCCATCAGTAATGTATGGGGATATCCTTAACTGTGGAAAAATTCATCCTCCAGGTAGCAGGCGATGTTTCTGGTGTATACGCTGGGTATTGCGAATACCTCTGTTCGCCTGGAGAACAGGTCGGCGATGACCAGTATGAACCTTTTCCCTGTCAATGTCTTGGGGTAGGGTGCCCATGAGATTGAGGGCTACCATATTGAATGGTTCCCTAGGTACTCTAAATTTTTTTGTTGTTGTTCACCATCGGAACATTGAGTCTTAATGTGGTTGCAAGGTAAACACTCTCAAACGTAATGGCGTACGTTGCGTGATACGCTGGCCCATGGAAGTGACATAAGTTCCACGTGGTTTATATTGCACCTGGTTGTACTGCAAATGTTGATCTGTGTATATAGTGGAGTTCAATTGTGCATTGTGCGGCTGGCACATAGATTTTCCAAGCAGTATTTTTTTTTCCATGTGGCCAAGTCTACATGTTGTCGAGTATGCACCACTGTTCTGTGCTCTGCTGGTCGCCGAGTGTGGGCTTTGCCTACACGTACATTTAGTTGTTTGTGACCTTAGTTCATGGACACAGAGCTCGTCAAGCCTGATTAGTGATACACCAAGATTAGCATAAATTGGTGTGTTGGTGTCACTGGCATGTTCCGTAGAGGTGGGGGGAAGTATCCCTTACCACTCTTCCTCATCATACGCAGTGTTTTCTGCACTTGGTGACCTCGACACAGGTCATCCAGCTGGTTTTCTGTTCCTGGGACAAGCACTACTTTGAAATTGTATGTTTGCAGTAGCATTAACCAGCAGGTCATTTTGCTCTATGCTTTACGCATACTGTTTAACCAGACCAGACAGTAGTTGTTGGTCTATAGAATGAAGAGCTGGTACTCCAAATATGGGTGTTACAATTTCAGCACATTTACCAATTCAAGATATTCTCTCTCATTGAGATTATATATTTTTTTCAGTTGGTTCAAACTTGGTGCTGCTGTAGTAAATTATATGCAATTTACCATTGTCGCAGTGTTTGAACATAATTGTGCTTAAGCTTTGTTCACTGGCACATGTCTGGACATAGAGATGTCTACTGGGGTCAGGGCACGCTAGGGAATTGCACACCCTAAAGGGCTTTTAATTGCCAGAAAACTGTCCTCAGCTTCGGCATTCCACCCAAACTTGTGACTGGAAGACATGAGTGCAGTGAAAGGTGCAGTTATTATTTTTAAATCTTGGATATACTCTCACAACAAGTTCAGCAGGATGAAAAATTTGTGGACCTGTTTCCTGGTGCGTGGTCTCTTGTCCTCTATCATTTGCAGTTGTTCATTGATTGGTTCGTTAATGTCTTTGTCCACAATGTGTCTATTGAAGTCCGGCTGTATTTTTCCTAGGTGCTATTTGAGGTTTGCACACATGAGCCCATTGATGGCAAGGTGTTCCAGTACTATGGGAGGGGGTGAATGTGATCCTTCCATATCTCGGACCAAATGATGACATTGTCTAGGTAGGCGAGCGCGAAGTCACCTACCAGACCATCCAGCAACTGGACCATCATGGCTTGAAATGTGGATGGTGCATATTTCAACCCGGGCATTGCACAGAATTATAACTGCCTTCCATCAGTCATGTGAATGCAGATTTGTGTCTGTCTTCTGTCTTCACGGGAACATGTCAGTAACCACTGAGCAAATCCAGGTATGACATGATTTTGGCCTTTCCTAATATGTGGCGGCGGCTAACAGCCAGCGGCGCTAGAGCCCATGACGGTGCTCACGTGTCACATGTTCCGCACGTGCACAAAGAGGCCGATAATTTGAACTTTCCTATAAATGTTAATTTCAGGGTAAAATGTGTTATATTGTCTTTACAGTTTAATACGTCTTTAAATGTTTTTAATTGTTTGTACCAATTTTAATTGTTTGGTTATGAATATTCAAAGTGCCTGCGGCACCAAGATTAAAAAAAAAACTTAATATTCTGGCATGAACACCATCACGAATAGACATGAAAATTATACTAAAACTCATAAGAAAGTTATAGAAATGTAAAACAATTTCAAATTTAGTTTGCCCCATTTTTATTTTCAATATAAAATATTTCACTCGGCATACGTAGCACTTCCGCTTATTTGAACCCCTAGGCAGCCATGGTAGATCCGTGCGATGCTTGTATCTGTACAATCTTTCGAGGAGAGCTGGCAAGGTAAGATACTGTCACGTACGCACTACAACTTTTGTTCACTGATTTAGGTTTCCATAGTCAATGTAGATTACCAGTTAATCTTTGACTGCGTACGTTTTTGCCAGACATTATCCCCAGCATTATGCTTCCGCTTTACTAATTCTTAAGCTCTTGTGGCATTTTTAACTTAATTGATGAGGAGGAGAAAAATGTCGCAGAGGTCACGAGACCCACTCATTTTGAATCAGTCGCCATCTGCCTATGTTTATGGCATTTCAATGTAACTTCTGCAAAATTGATATACTCAATTTTAAGAGCTTTATTTTATGTATGTATTTAATGGTATTTTTCGTGTTTAAATATTTTACGGCAACATCACGTATAACCACGTGCCTGACTGAAGCCAAGTCTTTGTATATGCCATAATTGCATTTTTAAAGAACTTATTTGTATATCATTGTATGTGCAATCATTTATTTCAGGGTTCTATGTCAATTTTATTCAGGGTTCACTGTATTTTCACGTAAATTGATGCTTTTTGTACTTGACCACATGGTCATGTTAATGTTTGATTTTATTCCCATCAGGCATGTTACAAGCTTGTAACCTCTCTAATCATAAAGAGAATCACTTGCTCAACACGAATAATATTTTATCTGAATTTAGTTGCCGTCACGCAGAAATATTGCAATTTCACATGCACCACATGGTCCGCTACGAACTTCATCCAGCGGCATCCGTGCCACCTAAGCTTGTTTTCACACGTGTGTGTTTATTGTGAATATTCATCTTGTGTCCCATCTTTTTCATGTATCATTAAAGGATTTATTTATTTGTGTAATAAGTGTACGGTGTAATTATTCCCGTCCTAGCTGGCTCTGTGTATAGGCCATCACCACACTAACCACATGCTGGAGGGCGAGCCCCGACGATTTTGCGATAGCGATGCCAGTAATCACGCGTGCTAATATGAATTTAAGCCTGCACTAGGTTAATTACAGGTTGGGGAGCACCCAAGCAGAATTGGCTATTCATTGTCATGTTGATAACCATTTCATTGTCATGTTGATGTGTATGAACAATATCAATAAAAACAAGTCTACAGTGACTCAAATTTTTATTTAGTAGTGACAGTGTCCTAGCCACATATGTTTATAAATTGTATATTTCAGTGATTTTATTAAAAGTTTATTATTGCCAATGTGTTTGTAAGTACGCACGGGTGTGATGGACACACAGAACTCACAGCATCCCTGAGAACACTGAGTGTCAATAGTGTGATGATTGTGAAGCACCGCTGGCTCCCAAATTACCCGTAAGTATTTGTGTTATCATTCGTCTCGTGTCTCACCCGATGGCGTCATATGTTGAGTGCATTCTTAATGCTGATATAGTGAGGGAGGCGCTCTTTGTGACCCATTTGAGGGGTCAAAAATCAATGCAGAAATGCCATGTTTCATCATTGTTTGGTGCTAGTGCGATTGCCAAATTGTAGCAGATTTCTGTATGTTAGATAACTCCCTCTGATGTCATCTCACATATGTTCTCAAATGATCTTACTCTTGCGGCTAAGACAGCTGTGTGGTGGTGTGAAAATTGGCCAGTTATGTTCTGTTGTTAATGCGTGCTCGACAACGTTGGTACATCATTATCCGCCGTACTGCATCACGGTTAGCTGGTGGTACTCTGTGGTCCAAATCATCAAGATTGATTCTAGCCGTACGGTTGCTAGGGCAGAATTATAGATTGTAGACTGTTCTATGCTCCCTTACCCCCTCATAAAGTATCTGCCACTGCAAATACGTCCTTGCCGTTCCTCCAGTACTCGCTGTACTGCATCACGGTAAGCTGGTGGTACTCAGTTGTCCAGATCATCAAGATTGATGCTGGCTGTATGGTTGCTAGGGCAGAATTCTAGATCGTAGAATGTTCTATGCTCCCTTGTGCTGAAATGGATTCTTCTAGCTACTGGTTCAACAATTGAGTTTTGTTCAGTTAGCCATGAAAGACCGAGAACGATGTCTTCACTTAGCTCGTTCAGTAAGAGTGCTACCATGTTTGTCTCAAATTCACATAAATTTATCGTGATGTTGGCTTATCCCATAGTTTTACCGCTATTGTTGGCTATGGCTTAAGGAATTGTTTTACTGTGAGGCCACAGGGCTTTATTGTAAAGGAACCTCGGCCGTACAAAATTGGGGGATGTAGCCATGTCAATAAGTGCATAGCACTTCACACTGTTGATGTACATTGGAATGTGTATTAACTTTCCTGGTGTAGGTTGTTAATCTGCGAAGTGCTGCTGCAGTAGGGCTTGTTGAGGGTTTAGAGTTGGGATCAGCTTCTCGGAACTGCAGGAGGCAACACCCGGTTGACCTACCTCTTTCGCTTGGAGAGTTTTAGCAAGGGTAGTGCAGCTTCTTCGTTTTGTCTCATACCCCATACCCATTTGTCATTGTTGGTTACCATGGATTCAATTGGTTTTGGTGGTGGTTGAGACATGAAAGGGCATGTGTCATTACGAGTCACACCGTTGTTACCACTATTGTTCTAACTTGGTTTTCTTCCACCGAAACAGTCTGTTGTTTTGTGCTATGACCTCTTCCCACGGTCATGGCTTTCACACTTAGTGTCATCCAGGATAATTATCGAGCGCATGAACTTCTCTAATGGGCCGTGAATGATAGGTGCTAGTGCCCTGGTGTATTCTGGTAGGACTGTTCCGACTACAACCTCTAATACTTCTGTCACCGTCTTACTTGGGTGGCACGTTTGTACCAACTGTATCTTCCGCATAGCAAAAGCAGTTAGAGTTTCGTGGACATTTGGCTTGTCAAGTACTGCGTGATTGTGTGCTTGGAAAGATAAAGTACCATTATATCGGCATTTGATTGATGATAAAAATGTAGTCCATTTCCTCCCATAGCCTTTAACCTATTGCCACCACTGTTGTGCGTCTCTGCTGAGCTGGCTCCTGCTGCAATTAGGCCACTTTTTTCACAACCATCATAATGTGGGAGCCAGGTTGTACAGTCCTGGAGGAAAGTCTGGAGTTCCTCAGTTGGTAAGCCCGCAAACATTGGTATCAATTGAAACCACGATGGCGTGTTATTGGCTGTTTGAGTACTTTTTTGCTTCTGTATCTTTGCCCTGTTTTGTGCTCGCTCGGGTTGGCATGGGTATGATGTAGGTTGTGCAAGCGGTACAGTGAAAGTAGTAGTGGGGCATGATTCTGCATGGCAGTTTGTGCTGCCATACATTGCGCACGACACTTGTTCATGCCTGGCATTCGTATGAATGTTCTATGTCCACTATCCACTCATTCATGCGAATGTATCTTTGGTGAGCCTGATGCCAACAAAGCTGGCATTTTACTACATAATTCCCAGCATTGTAGCATATGGGCTGTTGACAGTGTGTTGATGGTAATTGATTAACACTGAGTAAGTTTTGATGGTCCAGCGTCACTTCTGACGGACTGTCATAACACTAAGCACACACAAATTGTCCCTTTATAATGTGTGTTCCTGTGTTATTACGCACTGGGGGTGGTATGGCTGATTACAATGTATGCAACTTATTATGTCTGTCCCTTTCTGTCGCAATATACAAAATTTGTGCATAATTTGTATGGTCATAATTGTACTGGTTGAGGTTTTGTTTGTGCTTCTGTAATGTTATCCTGTTTTCACTGATACAGATTCTCATTAGGGGATTCCAAAACTGGGTGTTTGGATTGAGTGTATGCAGGTCGAACACAGTTCAGCTGGTATTCCTACAGACGTTTGTAGTATTGTGGTAAATTGTACTTGATATACGTGATTAATTGAGGTATGTGACCTTCAATTACTATTTGTGCGTGCACGCTGACTAGTATTGGCACTTATCGTATAAACGTCTTTGGTGGTTGTGCTCGCGAACAGGCGCACACACATGTTGCACAATACCGGCAGTCTTCTTGTAGACGTTTGCATAGCCATCTTTCCCCTTTGTGTGCTTACATGAGCTGAGTGCAGGAGACAAGGCATGGTAGTTCCCATATATAGCTACATCTGACGTAGCATTGTGGAACTCTCTGCCCATGACAGTCTGCCCTATTGACCCATAAACGGGTAGGAACGGCCCAGAATAGGTGGTGTTTTGGGAGGGGGTGCAGCTCGCACGCCTTCACCTATTTTCATTGTAGCACAATTCCCTTGTTCTCCAGTGGCGCGTGACATCACAATGAGGGTGTGATGGGGTGACAGAAAATGGCCACTTCATTCAGGATGCGGGGTGCTATTGACAATGGCCTGTGTTGACTGCTTTCCATTCTGCCATATTGAAATTTTATGTGAATGTTTGCCAAAATGTTTTTAAAATGTGCTTGAAGTGCCTTAAACTGATTTTAACACTGTTTTAATGTGTTTAAAATCATGTTGCGGGATACCACTGGTGTCTAAATGGCTCTTACACTTGAAATTAGATGTATAAGATATTTAAAAAAAAAATTATGAAAAATGCCAAAAATGCCTACAAAGTTGTAAAAACAGTTTGAGGAAGTTTGGCACCCATTGATTTGACCACAGTTATTTTGCATGCACAGTTACACACTTTACTATTAGCTTTGTAATCACTCCAGCTATGAGTTTCAGCACAGTTTTACAAAAGAGATTAAAATGCAGCTTTTTACTTTTTACACGTGCGTATTACCTGAATGGTATTTTAAGACCCATCCAGATGGTGTTATATTGATAAATTTGACACACGTGAAGTTTATCTACAGTTCCAACACTTGTATGTTAATTAGAAAATTATGTGATTTGTTTGTTGTGTTTGACACATAGCTTGATGTAACACATTTAGGATGCGCTAGAATGAGTGTCACAATGATGCAAATTTTAAGTGTTTGAAAACATATTTTAAAAATTTGAAAATGTTTCATTTGAGATTTTACAAAAGTTGCAAAAGTTGAAAAATGGCTTACGTAGCCATTCCAGAAGGGTGCAAAGTTACTTGTTTCTTGTGCAAAGTTCTGGGGGGAGACACTCACCAGAGATGTCTTGTTGATTTCTTACGGGCTTCTCTGCTGTTGTGGGTCATGGGCATGCAACCCAGGTGGCTAGGCTGTTCTCACAATCCTCTGCATCTCAATTGAAGGGGTATAAATGAGATTCAATAGGCTGCTAACCATGGGCAGTCATGGTCAGCACAGTACAGCCGTGGGTGCCCATTGTGAGGTGGACAGTTATGCTGGTATGAAGTTAGCTAAATGCAGAGTTGTAAGGCCACTCCACAAACCAATTAAACACTGATAAAAGTACACATTACACTGAAAACATTTAAAACCCTTAGAATGGTTGTTGATGGGTCCAGCTACAGAAATACTTTTGAGAGGTAAGGCCCATACTATCAAAACACTTGGCTCTGAGTTAAAGTAATTTGTTGGCATTCTTACAATACGAACCAATTGACGATGATCATGTTGTTAGACGTACCTGACGCACTAATCCCATCAGGGGATAATGCGGGAAGATTAGAGTGCACTCTCCAGATTTACGTGATGATATTACACTCCTGGAGCCTTGAGTTTAATGAGGCGAAGATAAGCTCCTCCTGGGCGAAGAAGTATGTTAAATAATACTGTTCTTGTTAAAAAAAAAAAAAAGTGAGAATTATTGTTCTTGATGGTGGACAATGCAAAGTTGATGTAGTGCCCAGGAGTCGCGAATCACGTGGGCTGCTACGATGAATGCCTGCTTCAGACTAAATGGCTGCAGGCATCTTTCAGGTCGTTTGCCGTTAAGATGCCGGAAGTCGGAAATGTGCGAGCATAAAAGAAATTACAAAATACGGATATGCCTTAATTGTTTGTATTGCTGTAAAGGAAAATTCTCGTAGCTAACTGGAGACTAAACACTGTCCCTAATGAAATCTTATGTGTTCTACAAGCGACAAAAGCTACTGAATTATTGTTAACAATGTACTTTCACATTGTTAAATTTAAATGCAAGTAGATCTGGAAGCGTGTATATCCGAGTCCTTAAGCCTGTCAATTGCTGCAAAATGAACATCGTGATGCACTCAGCCTTCACAAATAATTATGTGAGTACAAACAGTTTCAAAAGAGTATTTATTTAGATATATTATTACAAATTAAATTTTCGTAGTAGCCAAAATTTTATATACATTCCTTAATTTTAAAACAACACAGCGGTTTAAAAATGAGGGTCACATGACCACCACCCACATAAACTAACTAGGCATAAAAACATTCGACAACACCATGAAGTTTACTCTAAAAGTTGTTACAAGTCAGGTACTTCAACAAATTGTTATATAAAATGCAAGCACTATACTGTTTCAATTAACCTAGGGCCAAGCCCTACAAGTGGAAAAAACAGTCCCTTGAAAGGTATTTAAAAAGATTTAAACACTTACGATCGGCCAAAACCCAGCCTTTAAAACTATTTGAATTACAAAGATTTATTTTTAAATATACCACTATACTGAATTACCAAAAAATATTAAAAGGTGTTATGAGTAGAAATTATGTTTATAATTAAAATGCATGATAACAAAAAATTATTCAGTAGAAAATATCACAATGTTTCAATTTATACCAAATTGATTACAAATTAAATTTAAGTTAAAGTGAAAGAGAAATCAATACATGTCTGGTGCAATGAACTGAATTCACACCAAATTGAGGAATAACAGAATATCTCAACAAATTATACAAGGATAATAAGGCTTTACATCCATTTAAATACATTACAATAGAAAATATCCACCATGCTATAGCAATACATAGTATGTATTGGTTCAAACCAATATGGTAATGTTAGCAATCTGTTAACAATTCAAGGAATTGTGCGGCCACACACCTGTTTGATAACACTTCATTAAACTTTCTCCTGCACAATATATCACACAAAATACTGTTTACATACATTAATTTATTACGTTTTAGACAATGTTTCAATAACTATATTCTTGATTATTTTACTTTAATGTCCAAAATGATGGTAGTCATTATAGTAAGTGGTTTGTCATTTCAATAAAGCATGACATGAGCTGAAATAATTTCATTCCACTTTGGTAACATATGGTAACTGTGGATAATAATACCTTCCAATGGTATAACATCCATCCTTGAAGGTTTTAACAGTTCAATAAATAATACATATGTACCAGGAAATGGTTTCGCACTACTTTGATAACAAATGGTAACAGCAAACTTACGTCGAGTACGCTCTTCTCTGAAACATAATACATCTTACTCTTAAAAGGGTAATTACAAAAAATTGATGGCAATGAAAATATGCTATTAATTAACAAATATTAACCTTAACACCTGGGATTACACATTTATCTCCTGGGAGGTGTGCAGAGTTGACCCATTAGGGCTTCCCATTAAACAGTTGATACTGATTTTTTTTTTCATTTTCTAACATAACCAAACGAGCCAAGAGAGGAGAAAGCTGCAGCGTCGGCCCAATAAAGCTTCACATTTTAAAAATAATACATTAAACGTATCTAAAACCTTGCATTCAAAATCATATAACATCGCCAAGAGCAATAGAATACCAAAATTAAACTGGCAATCATAAAACAATTACTGGACTACACTTTAAAATATTTCATACATCGAAAACCATACTAGCAAGTCATAGATGCAACCTAAGCATATTCAATTGAAATAACTAGGCGAGCTGAGAAATAAAAATTAACATCACTAAATCAACAGTACACTAGTAGATAATTTGTTTAAATTCATGACACGTTTCAGGGTTATCACAAGGTCTTGGATATAGATATAAAATGTCCGCAGGGGGCCAGCTTAACAAATATAGGAATCTGCTTGGGTTAGCATGAGACTCTTGATGTGGGCCATGTTTGAAAATCACAGGTTAATGACCCTGCGACCCATATCTTACTTAATTGGCATGAGCAATTAAAGACAGGTAGCTGGATATGTGGCGATATTTTGACATGACGAGGGCTGCCCAGGGACGATGATATTTCGCCGTGCCTCTTACACAATGCAGAGGCGATTTTGTGGTGTGGTGCCCTGCACCAGCTCTTGGTGAGCAGATGTGATGGTGTGCCAAGGGGATACCTGGTGCCTCCGTTGATGTGGTTGATGCTGTTGTGTGCACTTACTAACACTGATGCTAGAGCGACTGTTTTTGCAGTTCCATAAGTATACAGATGTAGGCCTCATTCACGCCCTTTTAAGTACACAGCTTTGACTCTTACTGGGGGGGGGGGGGCAGGAACCATAATACAAGACACTTCCTGATAGCTGATTCTAACTGCGGCATTCAAGCCACTACGCCCCATGTTTACCTGGTAAGGTAAATGCAAATAAAAGTTGTAATTCAAACATGCAAACTTTATTGACTGAAGTGTACAGCACGACTCTATACACGTTAACTTAAAAGACACGGTGCTGAGGCCTGCCGGTAGCCAGAGCTGCTTAAACACGCCTATGCACTTATGTTCTTAATGCTTTACGTAATGGTAAAACTGCTAGTTGAACCCTCTGCATGCATGTATAAAAGGTTCCGTTGTTGGAGGCTATTACACGTTACATGGTTATACCTAAAAGTTGATGTGTCGAGGGTACGCTTTGAGAGCATGATTCCTGAGCAGGCTGCTTGTCTGATGGCCGATTTCAGACTCTGAGAATACCTGCGGCCTGCTCAAATAATGGCAGTGGGTTTTTTCAGAAAGTACAGTGAGACTTCTCAAAGAAAACTCAAGTAATGCATTTGGAACAAATGTGCGTGCCTTAACCTATTACACAATTATGATTTTTACAATGAAACACATTGGCGACATTGCCGTGGCTCTAATTAGTGACATAACATGACATCACAAGAATGCCGCTGCACTTGCAAAATTATATTAGGTAAAAGAAAATGCTTGATGACAATGCATAGATGATGAAACATACTGGCATTTGCACATTCCTTACTTACTACTTTCTTATTTTCCTGCTCTCGGAAATACGGGATTATAGACCTCATTGCACTGCTCGTCGCAGTGTTAAAACTGCATTGTGCATGTTTCAAAACATGCAAGTTCTTCAACATCCTGCCTCCATAGAATGCACTATGGCCACATTCCATTAGGCACTGAAATAGTTTTTTCAGTACTGACAATCGTTCCTTTAGGTATTGATCATAGAACAAGGATTCTGCTGATCAGTAATGGAGGAATGGTGTTGTGGCGTTTGGGTTGGAGACTATACATCCGGGTAAAATTACTGACGTGCAGGTCAGTCAGTCTCAGTAAAAGCAGACGACACAACATAGCAGTAATGTATAACGAGCAAGTTGCGTTGTTGTTATATGCAGAAGATCCAGGTGGAAAATATAATTTCACATTCATTGATCTCATCACCAATTGATAAGTAGAATCAACAAAAATGAAAAGAAAAAATATCCATCCCTGTTTACAACATGCTTAAGCCTATCATTGCATCATCGTGTATAGCAGACATCTTTATACCTGCCGAAAACTGCTGATGAGTGTTCCACCTGTTTCTAGTGCTGTTGACATGTTACTGGGTAGTGCTTTGAATACAAAGTGGAAAGTAGCCTAAATGTCCGGTTGCACCAACACTGTAGAAAATTTTAGTTCACATGAACTGAGTTCACGCATGGACCTCGTTCATAACCTCATTCAATTATATTTGTGTTGCACCAAGCTGAACTAGGTTCATGTGAACTCAGATCTTGTATTCTCGAGATTGATACTTCCAGTCTCCAGATCTAACATGTTACACGAAATATCATTGGCTGGAATCTATGACATCATGGCTTTTGGAGATAATTTAATTTTTCACTGGTACAATTATTCTTGGTATATTGGCATCGATGCAAAATATAAACACAGTTGTTTTTGTCTTGCAAGTCGCGATCACGGCCTAGAATGTTACAAAAGTTATTTTGTTTGTGATAAAACTCTTTTCCAACTATTGCAGAAGGATTGGGATGAAGATACTTTAACAGGCATTCTTTGCCAACACTACATCTGAAAAGTAAGTGCATTGTAAATTAAGTATGCTTCGAAGGTATCTTTCTTGATGCTCGCTTGTGTGTATTTATGTATAGGCTATTCATGGTAAAAATTAATTTTGAAACCCTCTCATATAGAATACTTGTCAAAAAATATATTTTATTTTACCCTTAGACGTTATTTTCGAGTGTCGTGGAATATATACATTGTTTTATTATGTGCATGGCATTATTTATTTTAAAACGTGGTTGATGGATAAATAATGGCTGAAAGAAAAAAATAACTAGGATCTCTAAAGGGCTCATTTTACCATGAACAGCCTTATACTTCTCTAGCTGAATTTTAGATTCAAATTCTTGTATGAATTTTACCCTGCCCTACTATGTCAGGCACAAAGCTGATATAACCCTGAGTGGTCTTGTAAAGAAATGACTCAGATCACACACTAAACATATATCTTCCCTTCTGTTCCATCTGTGATGTAAGCCTAATTCAATATTTTTAATATAAATAAGTGTTACTGAAGGCTTCTCAAAACATTAAAACTGCGGCCAGGGTGTGGTAAAAAAATTATGTTGGACACTTAACATAGACCTACTGATATTTCACTGCAAACGCAGGAAGCCCAGCTGTATATATTATTGTTTCATATGGATAGTGCAGAAAATTTGACTTGTCCGATAGTGATAAGCTAGGGGCAATAGTATATTGAGTTATGAAGCCCATGGAATGCAGAAGGTAAAGTTACAAAAAATAATGTACAAATTTGGACAGCATTGTAAGTGCAAGATATATTAAAGTTGCAAAATGTTTAACTTTCTAATAGTTTCAGTTTCACTTAACCAACAGATAAGTGATGAGGCCCATGGCAATGTTTATTTTACATATTGTTAAAGAATACACAATGTGCAGAAAGTAGATCTTAAGCAGGTCTTTCAAAAGTGCCTAAGTTTACTGTAAACAACATATAGCATTGTTTTGTTAGGTTCAGTGTTTATGATTATCAATGTGTGTGTAATTTTCGTTATAAAATAGCATGTTCTTCAAAATTGAACAAAGACTGTGGATCTTCAACACCTATGTAAATTATTTTTTTGCTTGGTGCTCGGCCGTAAAATGGGAGGGATGAATTTATTGAAATTGGCAACTGTATATTTAAAATAAGTTCACCACAACTGCAGCTCTGACCAATGTGGCTATTACATTAATTTAAACGCAAATATCTATACAATTAACATTTATTTAAACAAAAATAGTTTAATTACCCTTATAACAATATCATAGGTGGAACAGAAGGGAAGACATAAGTGTTGTTTGCGATCCGAGTCTTTTCAATTTCTTTACAAGATTGCTCCGGCTACACAGAATGGTAAGGTACAATTAATACAAGAATCTGAACCTAAAATGAGCTGTAGTATAAACTGTACATACATGCGTGCATCCATGTGTGCATATATATATATATATATATAAACAAAATATACCTTTGATGAAATATATCTTGGTCATAAAATCAAAGTGTAAATGAAATTTTCAATGCACTTACTTTTCAAATGTAGTATTGGTAAAAAAAAGCCTATACTTAAGCCTCTTCGTTCCAAGACTTCTGCAATAATTGGAAAAGTGGTTATCGCATGCAAAAAACAATTATCCAACTTTTCTAGATTACCTAAGCCAACTAGTTTCTCATTTGCCACTCTCTTCACACATTCACAAAATAAAGCATTACTCTTAAACTGGGAATCTGTGTCTTACTGTTCCAGTCACATAGTCACACCTAAGAACACTATTTCCAGTTAGGCAGCCCTATTCACTCAAATTAACCTGAAAATACGAAACTCGCTAAACCAAAACAATATGTCTTCCATTAAGTACATTATGGCCCAATATGTCTCGCTGAGTTGATTCCCCATGGTATATATTATAACATCTATTTTGAAATAATATTAATGATGCATTCCTTGAATTGAAAATAAATTAAATATGTGTAAATAATTTTTTTAGTTAGATGTATTATACCATTAAAATATATTCCAAACACATTTGAAATAGTGTAACATGTATACACTCACCGATTTTGCACAGCATACAGAATTGACTCAAAATTGAGTGAAAGTTGGTAGTATCAATTCAAACTTCCCGCCTGTGCGCTTGTAGTTCCATAGCACTTTCACCTAGCACTAGTAGTAACATGGGCGTGCTGAAACTTTGTCTTATATAAATATCTGTGTTCTATGGTTGTATATATTGCCCAGATTTCAGTGAAAATATAAACATAATTGATGGATTGGCATGGTTGGAATTAACATTAAACATTGTACCGAACACGACATAACATGAGAAAGAATTGTTAATAGATTTAGTAGAAGAAAGTATGAGCATAATTGAGAGTAGAAAGACTGATGCTGTGTCTTTGAAAGACAAAGAATTTGCATGGCAAACGTTTGCTGCTGATTTTAATTCGCAGAACATCGTTCACAGTACTTCAAATCAGTTATTTAAAGATGTATTATGATAACGCATGTGTACAGTTGTCCCAATGACACAGGGATAGCCTACAATCTCATAAAAGTTTTGCACGATAGTATGCTGTTCTCGTCTACTGGCTGGCATTTAAAAACTATCATCAGCCAGATGTGCAATCTGGTGTGTTACCCTGTGTACTATTCTACAGGCTGCGAACTTGTGTATACCCATTAGATTGATACACATAGTAAAAAACGACCTAGTGCATAAATCCAAAGTATCAACAATAATTGATTGAGGGGAAAAGCTGGCCTATTCCTGTTGCTATCAAAACTTAAATTGTTTTTGAATTTATGTAGCAATTCCAATCAAAGTAGTAGGTTTTGAAAGACGGAACCGCATCTTACATGTCTCATCATATAGGTTGCAAAAAGGATGCTGTCTCCTCATATAATGTCTTGGCCTAGGTACTTCATTGAAAAAATGTTGCTCAAAAACATTATCCATTTCATTAAGTTAATGTTCTAGTTGATTTTCAGAAGAATACATTGTGATACAAATAATTAGCTATAAGTAACTTCAGAAGTAACAAACACAATAAGAGTTAAAACATTTGTATGTTAAACTGAACTTGACAATGCATTTGTTGATTCTGTTGCCTTCGTAATAAAAATACAAACCAAGCAAAATTAAGAGCTTTCTATACAAAAAAATCTCTATTGACGACAATGACGTTAACATAAACATGATCATAACATCCAATATAATACAGACCATAAATAAACAACAACTAGAACCAAAATCATTTGCTTCGAACCATCGGGTTTGGCGGTTTACACAGAAAACAACGAACCTGCTTCAAGGATTGAAATGCATTGGTGCAACACTTCATATACACTGATCTTAGTTCACACACGCAATGAACCTGGATCATGGCTGTGAACTCGAATGGTGCAACCGAGCATAAGTGATGCACTTTTGCATAACAGTGAGCTATGTGCAACTTCATTTTGTACAACTGCAAAGGGAAGTCCCTAACCCTCACTGGACGCATTCCTCTTTGCACTGAAAGCTTTGACCAGTACTGACGAGCATTTCTTTTGGAACTGATTCTGCTGATCAGTAACAAAGGAATAGTGTAGTGGTGTCTGGGTTGGAGACTATACTTCCGGCTGAAACTACTGACGTGCAATCGGTTAGGCAGTCTCAGTAAAAGCAGATGGTGCAACATGGCTGTGATGGATAACGAGGAGGTTACGTTGTTGTTATATGCAGAAGACACATATAGAAAGTAAATTTTCACATTATTCGATATCATCATCAATTGATAAGTCTGAATCAGACAAAAATGACAATAAATAATATCCAACCCTGATTACAACATATTTAAGTCTATCATTGCTTCATCATGCATAGCAGACACCATTGATCCTGCTGAAAACTGCTGAGAGTGTTCCACCTGGTTACAGTACTGAGCGCTACTGGATTTCGAATTTTTACTGATGGCGTTTCTTTTGGCATGCTACTGTTCAGTGCTTTCATTACCAACTGGAACATAGCCCTCGTCATACAGGTGACACTAGTATTCGAAGTAGGGTAAGCTATTCCGTATCTAAAGACAGAGTCATTTGGGCTCGCAGCACTTTTATTTGTCCAACATGCCTGCTGATGCGGTACCGATTGATGGCGAGGAATAACACTGCTGTGTGGGCAGCTCACTCATTTTCCTACCAATGGCTACATCACCTCATAGTGGTGGCTTCCCTGGGACGCAATGCCAGACTGATTGTCCATTTCACCCAAGAGTTGCCTGTTGGTGGATACCAACAAAAACAGCCATTAGGAGATACAAAATTTGGGTCACCAAGGTAAAGCATAGATATCATCCTCAGTGCCACATACCAACGTCCTCTGGGATGTTCTTCTCGCTCTGGTGTGCACTAACACAATATATGACTGGAGTGGCACAAATTGTCAGGGAGACACATAGATGCTTCTTTCATGTAAATTTACACTCCCGTGCTGGGGTACTGTGGCTCCCTAGCACACCTTCCCAAGCACTTACATACACACTTCCAAAATAAATGCGTTATAACACACTTCAATTTATGTGATCATGGAACACGTGGCAGATTAAAGATGGTCTGTAGGGCTGTCGCCCTTAAACTCCCCATTAAGTGGAAATAACTGTATGCAGACACATAATTAGGGAAAAATACCAGTAGTATTGAGAACTCAATATCCAATGTTACAAAACAGTTAAGTGGGCATGTGGTATGAGGCCCCACACTGCATAATGCTACAAGACAAAGTGTCAATGTACATGCAATAATATATTAGAGTATCAATTATGCCGGAGGGGCTGTGAGTCTGCTCAAGAGGGAGGTGTACAAATTATAAAAGGTTCCAAAATAACTTATTATATTGCAGTTACATGATAAGTACAAATAATGCTTCACCTCAGAGTTGCAAGACGCGACCTTCCCTGATGTCAGCTTAAATCAGATAATAAGGTTATACATCCATTTAAGGACATTACAATAGAAAGTAGCAACCAGTGATGGTGTGTAATAGAGTGAAACCATGTCAATTGTGAGGGATGGCGAGAAGGATATCACCACTAAGGTGCCCAATAATTGATTGTGGGTTGTGCCTTAGAAATGGGTTAAATTGGATTTTGGGGATGGTTAAGTGTGAGGTCTATCGAATGTTGGAATTACCCAACTAGGCTCCAGGCATCGTAAATGGTGATGCCATGATGATGGATGGTGATGTAGCACGATGAATCTCGGTGATCTTGGGGTGCTGTGGGCCGTACGCCCAGACAAAAACTTCTGTTGGATTGTTGGTCTCTGCCCCTTTGCTGCTGTAGCCCAGGTGATGCTATGGTTGGGTGTTTGTAAAAGAGCAACCCATGGGCTGATTACATACCATAATGCTGCAGTGAATTTTGGTGGCAACTGATAATTACTATTAAGTCTGGTGATGTGGATTGTTGTGGCTATCCACACACCCATACAGAAACAATGCAATTCAAACTCCTACACATGCTTACGTTGAGCACTGCTGAAACACTTCCAATGAAGGCAGATATTGTTAGGGCCCATCCTCTTTAATGCATTGTGGTGACCGAAATAACATACTCACTGATCAGTTCTCAGGGTATTTATTCGGTTTGAATGAACACTTCTCTCAGGAAGACACTTTACATGCGAGAATGACTTAACAGTTCACCGTGGTGACACAGCTAAACATGGCTTATACCATAAAATGACTTACAATGGCATAAGCATCCATAAGCAATGCAAACAACAGGGAAGTGAGGGTGGTGTTCCACGCATCAGAAAACGAAATGGTTCTTAAAGAATTAAGCTATGGAATTGAAGTGATAAGTCCAAGAAAGCTGCATGCCAACTGGTGCGCGGGAAAATGCGGAGCTGGCAGACACATGCAACCACCCTCGTTGATGCCACCCCAGTGTGAGAACGGGCGAAGGATGCCTTGCCCATCAAGATGGGGAAATACTTCCAGCAATACATACTGACTCCTGCCTTACCTGCTGAAACTTAAGGCTACGTGCTACATTAAATCGCATTAGAACCCTGGACGACTACTGTATGCATAACACTGGGGGAGAAAGCATGAACACAGAATAACAATGAAAATAGAAAACACACTTGCATAAGAACACAACAGAACACTGGGCATTACAAAGGACAACAACAACGGTATGAGCCGTAAACCCTTTGAATTAGCATGGTGTTAGGTTCTCTTTCCTGTATCACTCCACCACGCTGACGTCTTGAGCATTTAGGCTGGACCATCGAGGAGTAGGGTTATGTGGATAGGATATAAAATAACCATCGTTCTTCTGGCCGGTTGCCAGCTCCATGAGTGGAGAGCAAGAGGTTGCGTTGTGTGACTGATGGTTGTAAGTGGCCCCCTCGATGTCCGACGTCTCTGAAGTTACAGTTGTTGTAGAAGTCCATACTAACAATCTTCGAATGTGCCTATACTAGTGTGGGTTATCTGAGATGCCCCCAGGTGCTCATGCTCACTCCCATTCCTTACGCTTTAAAGGTTACATAGTGAGGTGATATTAATCTGGGCATCAGGGAATTGCGAACCAATTAGGATGCATGGCTATGAAATTCAATTTATACCAGGTGAGCGCCACTCTTCGCTCAGTAGAGAACACGTTGATGATGTGGGGTCGTGGTCCATTCACCCTTATGTGGCCACTGATGCTCCAATGTCACTGTTGTTGATGTCCATTATCTTTAAATCTAAGTGCTTGGTCTAGTCGAGGATATCAGAGCTTCCTCGATACACTCATCCAACTTACGATAGGAACTGTTGAGGCCATTCCCATGCCAAGACTTTACTACGTTAAGTTACTCACACGTTATGTGGCCGTGAAGCATCCAGAATAAATAAAATGGTGAATTTCATGCAACACTCAAATCTATTTGACAGTAGGCTGGTGGAGCAGAATGGTGTACTTTTAAGGTTGGGAGCTGGGGTGGGAAATGTACAGTAGTTTCTCACCAAGCTTTCTCCTGACAGATTGTGGGCGCCAGGTATTGCAGGGGCAATACCAACTAGTTGTAGTAGAGCAGACTCCTTTTCTCTGGGTTGTGGGCCAACAGCCAATGGTCGGTGTCTTCCCGGTGCTCTATACATCATAACAGAAAACACGTACCTGTAATATGCTTTCTACACAGTGAGGTCTCAGGGCGACTCACACACCCATATTTAGTTACACGAAGATAAAAACACTGAATTACATTGTAAGCACTTGCATAGTACACTCAATAAAAAGGCGGGAAAGGTGGGGCCTGCGCCCCTACAGCCTGTAGGCAACCCGAATGAAGATGCAGACACTTCACATTAATTCACTGTGTTTTATTAAAGTGTTCCTCTAGGAAACAATTTACACATACACTACCGGGCTTCACCTGCCGGTAAGATTACACGGTTACAAACGGCACGTGGCCACAATTAATTAATTTGAAACAAAATGCCTTCCCGGCAATACTATTCTGGGAGAAGGGAGGAGCGGAGAAGTCTTGGCTGGCTAAACACACAGGGTTCCGGTAATCTAAACATCTATTCCTGTGAAGTGGTTGGTTATAAAATGTTGATGTGCCACCCAAGCAGGCGAAACACAAACCCCGTCGATCTGCACGTTCCGACTCCTCAAGACACCGTGGTATTACTAACTCTGTTGCCACAGGGCTCTGGCCAGTTTGGGCAGGTCAGCAGGCAGTGTGAACTACTTTCCTTCAAACAAGAAACCAGCAGAAACATATATACACATTTCTTAAAATCAAACAACTCTTACATACAGTGGCATCTCGTTAGGGCAAGCAAGGCAAGCAATGCTTGCCCAGACAGTTTCGTGAGAATGTTATATTAAAAATAAGTACTAAATTATAACTTATAATTACTTTACGGTAACTTCTCACTCATGCAGTATACATTCTATTCGGGAAACAATACTGTACAATATAAGAAAACAACTCATTGGCTAGTAAAACCAAGATGTTTGGAAGCATTGTAAGTAATGCTTTCAGCAGGTAGGCGGTCGCAATGGTTTTCCGGCCGACGGAGGGGTGGCAGTGTAGGAAGACCGCCCTGTGGGAGGGGGGGGGGGCTTATGGCTGCGTCAACCTGTGTTAGAAGCTATGATGGTAGTGCTTTCTTCACCGAACTGAAGCGGACATAGCCGAAGCTGGGCTAGCCGCAGTGAGTGGGCAGGGTGTTGTTTACAGTAACCAGATTGATGCGAGGGCAAGTTCGCGTGCACAACATGAATTGTATTGTTTTTATTTCATTTAAATTTGGTGCTGAGAATGTTATACACATTCGTGCACTATGTATACCCTAAAAAAAAAGATAAAATTACTATGTGAGACTGAGAACCGAGTAGATAGAATGAGTGCAACAGAAACATGTGGATGCAAGTGTGGTGTGTGTGGATTACAAGTGAAGCATTTTTCCAGCACTGCTTTCACTTTTCAGGAAAGGTGTGATATCATAAAAGAGTGTTGGCGACACCTGAAGTTACGATCACACAACAAGCAAGAAAGGTAATTTTTGTACGTCATTTCCAAAAAAGTTTATCAGAAACACTTGTGTTTAGCTGGATGTAACAGCCTAAACAAACTGTTTTGCTTGCCAGGTTTATTTTTTCGAAGGATGTTAACACGTGGCCTGCAACTGGTATTGTGACCCTAACAATCTGTGCAATGCTGTTCAAAAACACAGCGTTCTGAAGTTCACATAAATTGGTTTTTGTCTCTTAAAGAATTTGGTTAAAATAGAGTTTATTTTGGTCTAGATGGATCCAAATAATTAAGCACACAACAACATAACAAAATAGTTAAAGAAACAGAGAAATTTTGAAGTTTTAATAGATGGTTTGTTTCTTGGGTGGACAGGAACTGCCTTTCCGTTGTCATGATGAGACAAAAGAATCAGAAAAATTTATGTTGAGTTATTGCTTTAATTGCAAATTATGACCAGTATTTTCGCCGCACTTTAGACGTCCACAGTATTTTATGGCTTCTCATTCAATATCCAGAATGACCTAACAGAATCCATCCAAATATTGTGTTAGCTGAAATTAAAAATGAAATTGATAATCAGTTTTTGTTTCAATTTTACTTGACGAGACATCAGACTGAGTCAAACTTTCCATTTGTTCACTGTTTTTGGATTTGTAGCTATGATGGAGAGAATAATGAACAGTTTTTTGCATTCACTAATGTTAGCTGTGATAGGTCTGCAGGAGCCATAGCAAGTCATACAATTAAATTTGTTATGACAACTAACTCTGGCAGTAAACTTGTCGCGCAGTCTTATGATGGAGCTGCAGTAATGACAGGGAGATTGAAATGGAGTACAGAAACTGGTACATGACAAATTTTCCAGTTCATTGTTTGTACAATGCCAGCACATGTTTGAACCTTTCTTAACCCAGTCCATAAATTACATTAGCAAAGTGTAGAGTGTTTTCAGCACCTTTCTAGTAAGTCTGCTTTTTTTTGCACTCTTCTAAGTGGGTAGCATTGCTAGATCAGAAGTTGGGAAAGGTTCCAGGTGTTGCGCCAACAAGATGGAATTAAAATGACAGACTTGTTCAAATGCATTCAACAATAGAAATTCCCTCTTAGAAATGTTTTCCACAATAACGGAAAATCCACAGGAAGGGATAGTGCACTATTTCTTCAGCAAAAGTTTCATCAGTTTTCTAGAAACTTTTGAGAATGTGTTTTTCCTAGTTTTGTTTTATAATATTTTTGATATCACTGGACACTATATAACATTTTGCAGACCAAACAACTGGACACCAGTTTCTGTATTCAGGAGATACAGGAAACTAAAGTATTTCTATGTTAAACTCAGACACGATTTTGAAAATGTTTTCTCTGACATACAAAATTTGTCTGGAAAAAAAAAATTGGTTGACCAAAGCGAGAGTATTCCAGGCTACATGCTGAAATACTAGACAGCATCGTAATACAAATTGAAACGCATTTTTCAAAAACATGAACAAATTATAATTTTTAGAATTGTAAATGCTACAAAATTCCAGGGGTTTTCTCATTTTTCTGAGGTCCAGTTGAAGTCCCTAATCGAATACTAGGCAGTTACGTTGACCGTTTATAAGCTTCGTTTGAACTAAAAGTTGTTATAGTCGAGCTGCCATGAAAACCAAAAGTGTTTAAAATTTTCTTAATTACATTCATGAAAATGATTTACAAGATGCTCTCCTAAAAGTTCCATAAATTATGTATGTTAATTGCAACAATACCATTTTACAGCATCATCTGTGGACAATTCTTTTACAGACACTAAAACGAATAAAGATATACTCACGGAACACAATTTGGCAAAATAGCTCTCTGCTCTTGTACTTCTCTCCATTTAAAAGAAATTTAAAAAAAATAAAAATTGAATTGATTTTTACGAACGTGTTACGGCAGGAATTCGTAAGAATTGATTTTATGTACAAAAATTAGTGGCTGTTCGTTGTTTCAAATCCTCTACCCCCTCTACAGTGTACCATACAATGCAAATACTTGTGAAGAGTGTATACTGCTTCAGCAACATGGTAGTGATTCAAACAGCTGGGATGTTGTGCATCGTAGGTGAGTTTGTAAAAATTTATGTAGAAATATTAATTCAAATTTGCCATTTACTGTTTGTGTAATATATTTTACATTGAAACATTAATTTACTGTATATTAATTGTGATGTGAATGTTAACAGATAAAATTATAACTGTAATTTGTGCTCCTGCTCGTTCACATTGATTGCTTTCCATCTTTACACAAACAAAATAATTTTTCCTGTTTACATTTCTGTACAAACAAAATTGCTCCATATGTAAATACCTCACTCTCAACGGGTATTAAAATAATATTGATTTTGAGTAGACAAGGTACTGGGTTTCTGATGAAGGTATCTTGTAATTTTTTTTTACTAGCGGTGTATTTTATATTTAGGTTCAAAAAAATTTTAAATGGCACCATTTTGCACCTTGAAATGCAAAATTTTCCCACAGTAGGACCTCTGGTTCCCACTTCCCCTTTTTGGGGACATCAACGACACTACTGCCCCTGCACACAGTAGCTAACCCATGAAATTATAGCGTGCATCGCCACTGCTTACATAATACATTACAGAAACCCTTTAATAAACATATACCACTGTGGGCGTGAATGAGGGTGAAACATGTGAAAAATAAGAATGTTGGAAAAACAATAACATGTACACTTATGTCCGTAGGGCGCTTAAATTAAGTTAGGGCTTCATGTAGACTCATTGCGTGGACGTCCATCCTTGAGCATTCTGTAATTACCTGCTAATTAACATTGACATGATTTCACAGGTTCTCTTTTCAGAACACGTTCACGCGGGGGCACGTGTCTGCACTGCACTTCCCTGCACAGCTCTGCACCTGCGCTTTCTTGCATGAGCGCTCTGGTGACCAATATTCACTGCACTTGTGGAATAGCATTCTTCAGGTAACCAATGCTGGTCACTATTTAACCGGTGCGCACCAGTGCCTAGTAGGCGCTGCTCCCTGCAGCGGCCACCGGCGATGGCGGGCAAATGGGCTTGGGGGAATAACTGTTGTCAAACCCCCCCCCCCCCCTTCGAGGCAGTTTGCAGCCGTTAACTCACTCGCAGCAGAAGCACCTCCTTGGCTCCCTGCGGCGAGGACGCAGCTGTAGGCATCCCTACGCACCGGCAATCTGCTGGTCTTCTGCTGCTGCTGCTGCTGGATCTGCATTCAGCGGCACGCTATGGCAACACCGCACGTGGTGCAGTCCTTCGGTGGCTGTCTTCGCCTCTTCAACCATCGGAGCAGTAGCGAGCTGGCCTACATGCTACTCTCACTGTCTTCCTCACTGCTTGCTTCATCTCCTTCTTCCATCCTGCTGCTGAGACCGGTTGCGACCCAGTAGCGTTACTCTGGCAGGTCGGTCCTGATTCCATGCCTCCAGATCTTCCTCGCGTGCTGTGCTGATAGTGGGGTTTTCCACGAAAAGGGCCATCTCCTCCCCTTCCGTGACTCCCTGCAGTGGTGTTAGTGCTGTTCCCAGCTCTCTCGCTTGTACGGCTGCGCTTGACGGTGCTGTTCTGTCAGACGCTCGGTCGCAGGTTTCTGTGCTCACCCCTGTCACACCTGCCTGTTGGGTGTCACTGGCCTGAAGTGCTGCACCACTTTCTTCTGCTGTGACCTCACCAGGGAGCTCGTCAGCACCTAAGCCACCGTGGGCTCCTGGTCGTCCATCTCTTCTGCATGCTGATCCATCTCCACCTGCTGCATATTTACATTGGGAGTACCTCCTCCCTCTCCCCTCGCTCTGTCACCGTCCATGGTGGACATTGTGACCTTGTTACGTGCGCCGTTGATGTGAATGAGACCCCTGGTGAACTCTGCTGCGTTCAGCATCACAATTTCCCCGGCATCTAGTGGTCTTGCCTCCTCGGGAGTCCAGAACCACTTTTCCCTTCTCACACCTACTGCGCCCGCTTGTCGCGAGCTTGGCAGTCCTGGCCATTTCCCGTATCATGCTCGCACTGTCCTAGGTACGTCTTCAGTGGCTGCCCAAATGTCGTCCAGGCGTATCATAATACATTTTCTCCCTATTCTAATTAGGTAGGTTGTCTGTCCGATTGATTTTACTACGTGGTGTGGCCCTGTTTTTTTGCGTGGACGGCTGTGGGTGTGCCTTAACATACACAATCTGTCCTGGTATTAATGTGGTTGGCGGTCTTTTTCTCTGCGGTGTCCACCTGGCTGCATACCCACCTGCTGTTCCTGGTTGTTGTTCCTTGTACCTGCAGGGGCACCTCTATTCTCTTGTGCCACTGGTTTTGGTAGCGCTACTTTCCTTTAAATGCGGACAATTTCTTTCAATGGGAAGCATGATATTTTTGCCTAGTAGGACTTGGCCAGGGGATTTTGCAGTGGCAGCATTCACCGTGCGACGGAGCGTGAAGAGTGTGGTGGGCAGATGTTTAGCCCAACTTGTATGCTGCTCACCCACACGGAGCTGAGTTGCGTCTTCAACTCCTGCTTGCGCCTCTCCTTGGGGTCCACGCAGGGGTGGTAAATCACTGTTTTCAGGTGCCGCACTCCCCAGACCGTGCATAGTACTCTCCATCGCTTCCCAGTAAATTGGGTCCTTTATCCGTTAGGATTTCCCGGGAATAACCCCAACGCGTAAAGAACTAATCCTGCATACACTTTGCAATCTGTCTCGTTCGTGCTGTTTATCGGATACGCTTCTATCCAGCAGGAGAAGCTGTCCGTCACAACTAGAATAAAATTTTAACCCCGGTGTCTTAAACAAATTGCATTTCTTGCAGTGGCCTTATGTCATTTTCGCACATAGTGCTTAAGGCCGGGCCAAAAAAATGTTCTAACAGTTTTTGACTGTTTGTTCTGCCCCTAGGTGTCCTGCAGTTTTACTGGAATGGGTGTGCTTGGAAACTTTCCCTCGACATTCTGCGGGCACATAAAGTTGCCATGTTTGTTTGTCTCATGGAGAGCAAGTCTTCACACCCATCCTTCCACATGCTGTTGTCACAGTTCTGTATCATTTCAAATGCAAATTCCCAATTTTTCTGCGCTGCTACAATCTCCTGATACAAATCTGCTGCTAGCATGTCTTCCTCTACTATGTCTATCCGGTTGACTTGGGTTTCTGTGAGCGGTTCTTGCATAACCGCGGCAGGACTTCTCCCATTCCATTTTGTCTGTTACCGTTACTGCGGCACTCTGCGCGCGAGACAAGAGTGTCTGCAAGTTTGTTGGTTTTGCCTGGTACAATGTTCAATATTGAAATTGTAAGCCTGCAGTAATAAGACCCACCGTGTGAACTTGCACCATACTTCTCTCATGTTACTAGCCATACGAGGCACGATTGTCCGTTCGTAAGTAAATCTCCCGTACTCTAAGCATGGCCAGTACTTGCGCACTGTCCTTATGATGGCGAGACAATCCTGTACGTTACGTTGTAACACCTTCTGTACTACCCAGTTTTCACACTTTCTAAATCACTTACACACTTCTCCCTGCATCATTATACTGTTATAACACTGCGTCACTTCCCCTCCTGGCTGGATCTGTTTGAGAAATAATTTGCCTCAGGTCGTACCTTGCCATGCGGGACACGACTGGAACTTCTCTTTGATGGTGTGGAAAGCCGCTTCCTGCTCGCTACCCACACGTACTTCTTTTGAGGTGACAGCAGGTCCATGAGGGGTGCGGTGATGATGGCGAAGTTGTCGATGTGCTATCGCAGCCAATTGATTAGACCAAAGAACTTTCTAAGCTGCTTGCGGGTGCATGAAGCTGTTGACTGTCAATTAGCCCTAGTTGTTCAGGGTGAGTCCTGTTTCCAGACTCGTTCACTATGTCACCATATGACCAAAAATTCAAGTCGTCTTCCCTAAGTGACACTTCTTTACTGCACATGTTAGCCATTAATTTCTAACCTCTCTAGAACAAGTGACAGGTGGTGGGTGTTCCTCCCATATCTCGGACCAAATAACTACGTCATCTAGATAGGCGAGCGTAAATTCACAGACTAGGCCATCTAATACTCTGACTATCATGCTCTGGAAAGTCGCTGGAGCACATTTAAGCCCAAAGGGCATGGCACACAACTGGTACCTCCCTACCATCGGAGCAGTGAAAGCTGTTTTTTCTCCCCGTCTTCCTGGCGTAACGGAATCTGCCAGTAGCCACTATGTAGTCCAGTGATGTCATGATTTTCGCTTTCCCTAGTGAACTCAAAGCATCTTTGACACTGATATAAGGCGGTATAGATGCTGCAATGACCTGGTTGATGGGCCTGAAGTCAACACAAAACCTCCAGGTCCCTCTTTTTTTTTTTTTTGGTTCTAGTGTTATTGCAGGAATTATTCTGGCTCTTAGTTGGTTCTATCACTCGTCTGCAAGCATTTCGCTATCTGCTTTAATTATTCTTGCCTGATGAGGGCAGTAGCTGCACGGGCTGCTAAAAATTGGTTCATCCTGTGTTAAGAGTATCGCATGCTCCGCTACGGTGGTTATTCTTAAAACGTCATGATTTGCAAATATAAGTTTCCTTTCCCTTAATAAGCGCTGAAATGTGGCTTGATGCTCTACAGGTATGTTATGCTTTGAATTTTGTCCGTTGTTACCTCTGGTACATCCTCTACTCTACAACTATCAACATTGTAAAACCGTCTCTTCGTTCCTTATCGCCAAAAAAGGACTCTACATTGTGTTTTTTTTTTTTGGTTAACCAAGGCACTCTCAAAATGGCATCTTCTGCGATCTCGTCCATGACTATTGCTGTAGTAATGGATTCCAGGTCCCTAATCTTAATTGTGAATGTTGCTTGTCCTACAGGTGACTTTGTATTCTGACTATTAGCTAACTGAATATGCTGTCTGGTTGAGGTTATGTCTCTGGTGTTTACAAACTTGCTCTTAACACATTATAGGGTGCAGCGGTGTCTATGAGTGCATGACAAAACAAATAATTTACATGAACACGTATCCTGGCAAATTTTGCCGCTGTACTACTAACCTTGTTGATGAGCTCTCTCTGAGGTGTTATTGTCGGGCTGTCGTCCTGGGGAGGGGTAAAGCTCACGGCAGTCGGCCTTACCCCTGCAACCCGTTTCCCTGTTGTTCTGCATTGTTGGCTGCTCCAGTTGTCCAGGGCGGGATTTCTTGGGCAGTCGACATGCCAATTTTATAGCCCCCCGGGCAATACTGACATGGCCACGGGGGTGGCTGAGTCCAATCCCACGGAACTGACTTGTTCATGCCCAGGGCACATTCACGTTTGGCACACTGTTACCGCCCGTGCGTGGTTCTGGAAACCGTTCAAGTTACATACTTGGGTTGTTCTCTTCTCCTCACTTGCACATCCTGTCGATTTCCCCGGTACTGTACTCCGCGAAAGTTCCCATAGTCGTGGGCCCTTGTGCTCCTGTATGCCTCCATCATGTTGCGGTGGACATGTGCTCCATTCCAGAATCTGGGCAGCTCTCATTACCTGCTCTAGTCCGCTATTGAGTAGCGGGACTAGGCCTTTCTGTACTCAGGCAAGGCTGTCGATAACTTCCAGGAATTCTCTCTCCACTAGTTCCAGTCGAAACATCTTTACCAGGTGTATTTTGCATATTATGAAGGCTCTTAAGGTTTCCCCTTCCTGTTGCTGCTGCAAAGTCACTTTACTCTGGGCCTGTATGGATGTGAACATGCCTCCAACCTCAGTGGACTGCATGGAGAAACTTTTCCCAGGTGAGGCCGTAGTGATGATCAATTTCCACCACTGCTTCGCTTCCCCTTTTAGCTGTTTGCCTACACAGCATGGCCATTCATCCTGTGACACACCATAGCGCTGCAGACATATCGTACAGTCGTTCACAAAAGCTGAATAATCTTCCGTCAGTTGGACAGAAAAGGTTGGTAAAGTCTGGAAGCGATTAGGTGTCTGTCTGAATCAAAATCTGGTCTGCTGCATTGACTAGTTATCGTCTCTGCGGCTTTGTTTCCATCTTCCGTTCCTGTGTTTACATTTGTTTAAGTGGGCAAAAATTGTGGTACATTGGGTAGAACTGTCGGAAGATTGGTGTAGTTCGGTGGGAGTAACCTGCTTTCATCTGTGGTACATAGGGCTATCAACCAATTGTAATCAAGGCGTGAATGGAACTGTTGTCATCGGTTGGTTGCACTGCTGATGCTGGAGCTCTTGGGAGTACCACATTCATATTCTGAATTGGAAACACTGCGGACATTGCCTCCCTGATAGCAGTGCAATCCCAACACGTAAAATACTCTTCATCTGCCGTCGCCTTTCCTCCTCGATTTGGCACTTGTGGTGTACCGTGATGTTACATGTTTTGCAGTACTGTATTCCCACACCTCTGGTTGTGCACAAATTCTTCTTAATGTCATGCTGATGTTGGCATAGTTCAGGATAGCGGGAATGAAAAGAGATTTGACTTTGAAACTGGAAAAATAAAAATTCTGGGAATATTATTCAGTGGGTTTTTGAAACTGGAGTTTTAGCGGAAGTACATTGCCCCTAAGTTGGACAACGTTTGATGGTAGGCTGGTGGAGCAAAATGGTGTACTTTTAAGGTTGGCAGTTGGGGTAGGAAGTGTATAGTAGTTTTTCATCAAACCTTCTCCTGACAGATTGTGGAAGTCAGGTATTGCAGGGGCAATACCAACTAGTTGTAGTAGAGCAGACTCCTTTTCTCTAGGTCGTGGACCAAGAGCCAGTGGTCGGTGTCCTTCCTGTGCTCCGTCCGTCATAATAACAAAAAACACATACCTGTAATATGCTTTCTACACAGTGAGTTCTCAGGGCGATTCACACACCCATATTTAGTTACACGAAGATAAAATCACTCTGTAAGACATTGGAATTACTTGCATAGTACACTCAAAAAAGTGGGAAAGGTGGTACCTGCGCCCCTATAGCCCGTAGGCAACACGAATGAAGATGGAGACACTTCATGTTAATTCACTGGGTTTTATTAAAGCGTTTCCTCTGGTAGGAAACAATTTACACTACACTACCGGCTTCACCTGCTGGTAAGGTTACATAGTTACAAACGGCACGTGGCCACAATTAATTAAGTTGAAACAAAAAGCCTTTCCCCAGCAATGCTATTCCGGAGAAGTCTTTGGGCAGCTAAACCACAAGGTTACCGTAATCTAAACATCTATTGCTGTGAAGTGGTTGGTTAAACATGTTGATGTGCCGCCCAAGTGCATGAAACAGGACCCCATCTGACAGCACGTCTGACTCCCCAAGACACTGTGGTATGATTAACTCTCTCGCAGCAGTGCGCTGGCCAGTTTGGGCAGGTCATTATGCCGTGCGAACTACTTTCCTACACACACAAAACCTGCAGAAACTATTCACATTTCTTACAATCAAACAACTCTTACATAATAAATTACAGAAATTACAGAAACACTTTAATAAACTATAGCACTGTGACGTGAGATGAGGGTGAAACACGTGAAAAACGGAATGATGGAAAAATAATAATATGTTCACTTAGGCCCGTAGGGCACTTAAATTGCATTAGGGCTTCATGCATGACACATTGCGTGCATGTCCGTCCTTGAGCGTTGTGCAACTACCTGCCAATTAAACACTGAACTGATTTCACAGGTTCTATTTTCAGAGCATGTGTGCACACGTGTCTGCACTGCACTTCCCTACATTGCTCTGCACATACGCTTTGTTGCACGAGCACACTGGTGACTAATATTAACTGCACTCGTGGAATAGCATTCTTCGGGTAACCAATGTGGGACAATTCTTAACCGGTGCACACCAGCACCTGGTAGAGCGCTGCTCCCAGCAGCAGCCTCCTGCAGCGGCGCCGAACGGCTTGGGGGAAGCGAACTGACATCATATTCTCTATCACTCCTAATATGAGGCACAAACATTAAAGATTCTCCAGTATAACACGGAGTGCTCTTAAACATATTAAAAGACGTGAATGCCGGTACAAAGAATTACAAAAACATTACGTATCAGTAGTTTAAATACGAACTGGGTTGTCGAGCAACACTCTCCCCGATGAAAACAAAGCTTAAACGTTCCTGAATTATGTATTTACTATTGCACTCTACATGGTTAGTTCTGAATGTGAAGGTACGGGGAGGATGCGAACTGCACGTCCGCTCGACTGTGAGGTGATGACGCTACTAACTGGCTATGGCGCGCTGCCCTCTCAGTGGTGGCCATTCCCGCCTGTGTATCAAAATACAGTTAATTACACTCGTTCACTTAATGCAATAAAAGGGTTGATGTCAGATGAATGATTACGATGTGGAAACATTGTATAAGCTCTTATATAACACTCTGAAAATAATTAAAAGACAATATAAAATATAAAAACTTATGGGTCATTCCATGGAAAATCATCCAAGGGTCGTTGCTGACCCATTTGAAAAAATTTGAAAATTTTTCACATGAAAAGCATTATTCCAACTGTGCAAACCCGAAGTTATAGATTTTTATCTGCCACAATAATTGCTTTTACAGACCAATATGGCCGTCGCAGCGTAGCAAAATATACATTTTGAGCATTTACTTTTTGTTTAATATTTTAATAACTATAAATCTACAAACTCATGTGAGATGTCATTGCAAAGAGGAGACGTAGGGCTATTAAGAATGTCACAAAAATAAACAGAATGTTATTTTTATATGTCTTCTATATCGACATGAAAGTTGACCTTGAAACTGACTTTTTTCTATTTTCAACTCCTACTTTGTAACCCAAATTAAAAAAAAACACAACGAAACCTTGAGGCAAGTAAGTCTACATGGAGTACTTTGCAATGGTATATTGTCAAAAGATTTTACTCAATCCTGTCTGGGTGTAAAGATTACTAAAGTTGTTGAGAAGCTATCAAAAAAAAAAAGGGCATGTGTAAAAATTCTGAAAATTTGGCAAAACATTGCCATTGTGACCCTGAACACACCCTACAATACTTGTGTGTTTTTTTAATCGGCTTATTTTCTGTAGCTGACCAAAAATGTAAAAAAATTAAATTGTACTAATCAAGTTGAATTAATTGTTGATGATTATTACACTACCTAATAATTTATTTGTCACATATTTGGTATAAATGTGCCTCTAATTGCATACACATTGCTATATAATCTAAAGAAGTTCCTAGTTAGCTTTGTGTACTCATATTATGAGCATACCTTTACGCTCGTCTGAGTAGGTTAGGGCAGGAACTGCTACTAGTAATCCAGTGTCAGTCTGGAAGTATACCAGTGCAGATGTAGGCCTAGGCACTCAATGTTCAGTGTTTGTTGTTTTAAGGTGGTATGTAGTCAGTAATTGATTTTATTCACACCATGACTTATGTAAATTAGGTATGTCTTTAAATTCCATAATTTTATGGACATTGTTTATAATGGAGTGCTCTGTAGGAATCTTCTTGAATGACCTTGTCATAAGACTGCTTATGGTGAGTCTAAAAGAATCAGGCAGATAAATGAATTTCAAGAGGACAACAAGTTACTTATTTAACTAAGAATTAATACCACAAACCTTGAATGTGTTTGTGATTATCATAGTACAAAAATGCTGCAAAAGTACAATCATTTATTTCGAATTTTTTGCTCAGATCCATTGCTAATACATAAAATGAAGCTAAAGTGAAAAACATTAAAATTATTCGAGGCAAGTCTCTTTGTACAAACTGTTGGACAAGAATATCTGATCTTAGCTGTGCAACTGACAGTAATGATTTAGTTTATGAACCCTCTCACGAACCATTGAAAATGTAAACACAGCTTGTCAGTTAGGCGAGTCAACATTAAAAGTAGCCACGTTGAGTTCAGTTAGAAGAATGTCTGTAATTTCAA
Organism: Dryococelus australis; assembly: GCA_029891345.1. Classification (NCBI taxonomy): domain Eukaryota; kingdom Metazoa; phylum Arthropoda; class Insecta; order Phasmatodea; family Phasmatidae; genus Dryococelus; species Dryococelus australis. Next base: position 136,366,844 of record CM057009.1, on the reverse strand, counting down.
GAAAAGTCTAAAAAGTATCATACAGCCTAGGAAAAAAATTGTCAACATCTTTTGATGTGCCATATGTTGAAGAAGGGTTATTTGTGGAACTTGATAATTCTGACAAGTACAGTAATTTATTAAACAAACTTAACGGTATAATTAAATCAGCTACATCAGTAAAGGACAAAATGAAAATATTAAGATTATTACCTTTAAGCTAGAGTCAAAAAACAATAATGACTGAGTTTGGTGTGAGTGAATACTTGGTTAAGAGTACAAGAAAATTAGTAAAAAATATGGAATTTTACCTGAAACAATTAATTGAAAATAAAAACATTTTCCTCAAACTATCTAACAAAAAGTCATTGATTCTATGAGAATGATGAGAACAGCCGGATATGTCGAGGTAAGAAAGATTTTGTAAGCGTTACGACAGAAGATGGCCCAAGATCCACAAGCAAAAGCATCTGATTCAGTGTGATTTGAAATAATTGTACAGTGAATTCAAATCAGTGCACCCTTCTTTATGTGTAGATTTTCGAAATTTGCACAACTTCAACCAAAATCGTGTATCTATGTAAAGGAAATCACAATGTGTGTGTGTGTGCATGAGCCATCAACATATCAAACTAATAGTGAGCGCTCTAAGAAGTGGTTCTTTCAATTTACAAAGGACTCCTACAATTACTCTCATGTGATCTTAACAATGAAAAATGCATGTTCAATAAGTGTGAGTTCTGCCCAGCTGGAAAAGAAGTCAAAGAATTTTTGTGTGTAAATGAGAGGAGGTAGAAGAGGTGGTAATAGTGGTGGTGGTGGTGGTGGTGATGATAGTTGTGATGGTAATGATCATGATGGTGGTAGTGTGGTAATGATGATGTGGTGGTGGTGGTGGTGGTGGTGGTGGTGATGATGATGATGATGGTGATGGTGGTGGTGGTGATGGTGATGTTAGTGGTGATGTTAGTGGTGGTGGTGATGTGGTTGTGGTGGTGGTGGTGGTGGTGATGGTGGTGAATGCTATACTGAAATCAAAGATCATCAGTGGGTAACAGTAGACCAGTGTGAACTCATAACAGTGTGCAAGCTATACAATTAATTTATAAATAAACTAATTGATAATCTGAGAAATTTGAAGAAACACAATTTCATTGCAAAAAAAACAGGCGGAATATCTTAAGTTTAGGAAAGAGAATTTAAAATTAAATCAATTTTTGGTGGTAGAGGATTTTTCTGAAAATTTTAAATTTCTGATCGAAGTCCAGGGGTATCACTGGGTAAATAGCCAAGCTACCATACATCCTTTTATGGCAAATCTCAAATCTGACATGGTGAATGAACTTACAATGAAATATATAAGCCTTTGTGTAATTAAGCAATTCTTTAAACCACACAACAGAGACTGTGTATTGCTTTCAAGAACCTCTCATTATGAACTATTAAAACTCAAAGCACATATCAAGAAGGTGAATTATTTTTCAGATGGCTGCGCAACCCAATATTAAAAAAGGAAGAATTTTATAAACCTATGTCATCACAAAATTGACTTTGGCATAGATGCTGAATGCATTTTTTACCACACCCATTGTAAGAACGCTAGTGATGGTATAGGTGGTACAGAAAAAGAATAGTTTCCAAAGTTAGCCTGCAGCGTGTGAATGGGAACCAATAACCACTCTCTCCAGATGTTTTAACTACTGTTCAGAAATATAACTGGAATAAATTCCTTGTAAGTGAAGCCCGAATACCGTGGTCCTGGGATACCGCGGATTCGGTTATACCAGCGGGCATAATGTCTCCCGATCTCAATAAATAAATAAATAAGTGAAAAGCGTGCGGTCAGTAGGCGTGTGGTCGTGAGTCGAGGAACATTGATGGATGAGGCGGAGGAGTGGCTGCACGTTCTCCCTCCTTTCAGCACCGAGGTCTATTTTACTGATTCTTTACAGCCATATTGTATGGTTTTCCATATATACAAATCAAATATGTTCTTATATTACCATATTGGCTAGTAAGGTGTGTGCGTGTATAGGCCACATCAGGAATTTTTGATGAAAAATTCGGGATATAATTCAAGTAGACGATAAATTTTATTTCCAATATTGCGTCTCATTAGACTGCAATGCACATACCTTAAATTTCATATATACAACAATTGACGTGATCGCTAATAAGCATGTTTTACCAATACACGTGTTACAAATTGAACATCCTGTAACAAAAGAAGTGGCGCGCCGTCTGGCTGCGCCCGCCAGAATAATCTTGTAGCGACCGACCGACAGCTACCCAGCCCCGACGATCTAGGCATGAGCGACAACAGCAAGCCGCGCTCATCTCCTATGGATATAGCTCTATATAATCATTATAATTATGATGTAGACACTTTGGATTATAATGTATATATACCTGGCTATGTGGTATGTTTTTCTATTTTAAAAAATCAAAATTTGAGGCGCTTCTCAAAATTCATGATTTAAAAGTCATTTACAGGCCCATAATTAATCTTCTATGGGGTATAGCTCTACGTAATCATTATAATTATGATGTAGACACTTGACTATATGTATATATACCGGCTATAAGGTAGGTCTTCCGATTTTCGAAAAAAAAATTCCGAGCGGACGAGCTATTATGGACAAGGTTAATCAGAAAAGCGGCCTTTCTTTACATGTCCACAAATAATTAGCTTTTTTTTTTTGTTTTAGTTTTCTTGTAAACGCAAATCAGACGAGCAAGCGACATGTTTCACATCACGCGAGGCACTGATAGATCCCATCTGCAGCAGTGCAAGCGTGCATTCCGACTTTTGGATGTGATTCCTTTCTAATTCTCACTTCTCCCAACCAGCCCAGCAAGAGGCGGGGGGCTCCTCAACCCACATAACAAACGACTCACAGCGAACACCACCCTTGGTGGAATAAGTACATTATTTGCCTGGAAAATGTGGTATTTTTTAGTTGTTCTTCCTTGAATGCATGGACCCTTCATCACAGTGCAGTTTCTCTTCTGTTTCCTCCCTTGGGTGCTAAGTCCAGTGATGCGTATAAAAAAAATAAAATTCCGATAGCAAGGAGCTAAACATTTTAAGAGTTACTGCTGTAAATAACAACACTTGCTCTGTGATTGACATTAGAACAATGGCTTTTTTTTTTTTTGCTACTGTACTCGTCACTCCCAGAATAGCAGTGGATAGCTATAACGCGGGTCTGAGTTGTGTTCCTCCAACAGCCGCGTTATATCTGGCCTTTTACTGTATGTAACAAAAGAAGGTATTAAGGGCAAAAAACTTCTTATTCAATGGTTTTCCAAAGCAAAAGTTATTTCTAAACAAGAGATTTACATGCTTTCATCCCAGTAAGTAAAACTAAGATTAAAGTGTCTACAACTTCCTTGCCTGATGACAATCAAGTTTGTTTTATTCAGAAAGAATACAAAGATTAGTTTGAAACTAAAAGTATATGTAGCTTGTGTTTACGATTCACAATGGTGGTTTAGGGAGGTGGAACACATTTCAGCTGACCAAAGTGAATACTTTGTTATGTTTTTACATCCTGCAAGCCCAACACATCTTTCAACTCACATCCAGTGATAAAGTCTGAATCAAGGAAAACCATATTTTACGTGTCGTTTCCCTTATTGAATTAAGTTTGGCCACAACTGGAAGACGTCATAACATTAATCCAAAACTAAGTGAAGAATTGAGTTTACTTTTGTTTAAACATTTACAAAAATAACTTTGTTTATTGTGAGGTAGAACAACTGTTCTCAAAGACTTTTTTCAGTGATGAAAAGCCGCTGATAATGACAAACTATTTCAACCACTAGAAGAAAACATCATGCAAGTTTAATATTATTTATGTAAAATTCTGTGATTCTTGTAAATTGATTTCTCAAGACAATTATCAATACATAATTTATGCATATTTAACTCCAAATGCCAAATATGAGACAAATAAATTCTAGGTAACGTAATAATGATCAACAATTAATTTTAACTTTGATTACGTAAATAATTTTTTATTTTTGCATTATTTGGTCAGCTACAGAAAATAAACCGATTAAAAACACACACAGGAATTTTAGTGGTGTGTTGAGGATCACAATGGCAAAGTTTTGCCAAATTTTCAGAATTTTTACACTGTTCCTTTTTTTTATAGCTTCTCAAGAAATGGATTTTTCCCAAAAACACCAATTTAAGTAATTTTTTTCCACCCAAAAGGGACTGAGTAAAATCTTTTGACAATATATCATTGCAAAGTACTTCATGAAGACTTACTTGCAGGTTTCATTGTGTTTTTTTTTTTTTTAATTTAGGAAGAAAGTAGGAGGAGTTGAAAATAGAAAATAAGTCAGTTTCAAGGTCAATTTTCATGTCGATTTAGAAGACGTATAAAATAACATTCTGTTTATTTTTAGAGACGTTCTCAATAACCCTAAGTCTCCTCTTTGCAATGACATATCACATGACTTTGTAGCTTTTATAGTTACTAAGATATTAAATAAAAAGTAAAGGCTCGAAAATGTATATTTTGCTGCACGGTGGTGGCCATATTGATATGTTAAAGCAATATGGTGGCAGATAAAATCTATAACTTTGGGTTTGCATTGTTGGAATATGTATTTTTCATGTGACAAAGTTTCAAATTATTTCAAAGTGGGTCAACAACAAAAAAAAATTCAGTTTGTGTGATTTCCTATGGACTGATCCTGTCACGTACTCACTTCAAAATATTTTCACTTATGTAGATTACAATAGCTCACTTTTAGTATACCAATTAACATTTGCCTTGCGTGCATTTTGCCAGACTTTCCCCAGCATTATGTTTCCACTTAACCGAAGCTCTTGTGGCTTTTTAAAACTTAAACGAGGAGAAAGACGTTGGAGAGGCCATGTGGCCCGTGCAACTTTGAATCAGGCGCCATCAGCCTATGTTGAAGGTATTTCAGAGTAATTTCTGTTTAATTGCTGCGTGCAATATCAAGGGCTTTATATATATATATATATATATATATATATATATATATATATATATATATATATATATATATATATATATATATATATATATATATCCATGCACTTTGAAGGTTTATTTGTGTAATATCACGTGCACCATAGTTAATTTCATGGTTGTATGTATTATTTTATTCAGGGTTACGTATATTTTTATGTAATTGATTCTTTGCATGTATGACCACGCTGTCTATTTCAAGTTTGATTTCCCCGCCATCAGGTGTGCTACAAGTCTATTAATGTCTAGATCTTCAGGGGAATATTTTTCCCAACGTCACTAACAGTTTGTCTGACAATAATTTGCCATCTTTATGGAGAAATACTGAAATTTCACCTACACCACGTAATCTGCTAATAATCTCATCCAGCGGCATCCGCACCATATAAATTTGCTTTCACACGTCTGCATGTTTATTGTGACCATTCATGTCATGTCCCATACTGTTTGATCTTTATATGTGTTAGTTGTGTAATTGGTAAGGTGGCATTATTTCCATCCTAGCCGGCTATATGTAAAGGCCGTCACCACAACACACCATGCTGGGAGACGCGCCCCGACAAGTCCGTGTTAGCGATACCAAATAGTCACACTTGTCCACTGTTCATTTAGTAATTTTCCGTGCCCTGTCTTCAGGAAAAATCTACAATCCATCCTAGCGGCTGTACACCCCTTTCCTTGTGAAGGCTGTGTTTTCCAACACCACATAGAAGTCATCCATGTAGGAGTGCGCTATATTAATTGCGGGCTGGGGAAGCACCCGACGGAGTTAGCTAGACACATCCAAGTTGCAATCATAATGTTCATCCTGGCAGGATTTTGTATGAGTGACAAAATAAAAGCAAGTCTAAGAGTGCATAAAGTATTTCCGTGTAGTAACTGCAACCTCTTGCCTTTTTTGGTGTTAAAATGTTTTGTAATGCAAAGTGTTTTGTAAGGACGTTCTGGTAAGAAGGACACACAGAACCCACAGCATGCCTGAGAACCCTGAGTCGCACAGTGCGGTGACTGGGAATCACCACTGGTGCCCACCTACCGTAAGTTTGTCTCATCATTCATCTCGTGTCTCACCCGACAGCATCAATGGTAAGTATTGAGAAAAAATACAGTGGAATTAGAAGAAATGAGGACACAAATAATTACATGTAGTAATAAGTAAATAGGATATTTATTTTTGATGTGCCTGTTAGTATACATAATAAAACAGCCCTAAGACATAAATAGAAAAGGTTTTAAAAATAATAAAAGAACTAACAAATATGGCAATATTATAAATAATAGGGATTTTTTCTACTTTTTTTCTGCCAACCTCATGATAGTATAATACATTTTAAGACTTGCGCTGTTATCATTTCTTTATTTGTGTGTGTATAACTCGAGAATAACACATTTTAAAATATAGTACAATTTTGAGTGAGAAAAACTGACACAACCAGGTTTTTATGCCTGTGATGTCAGTATACATGTAGGACTTTATTGTTTACATGCAAATAATGCCCTAGCAGTTAATGTGTGCATTTGAAATTTTAGTTATATTTTATTGTTTCGGAGCCTTTTAATGTTATTATTATGTAATCAAACACCAGCAAGTGTTGCATAGTTCCACTAAGCTAAAATACAACTAAATGTACTCCTGATAAGATACCTATGAAAAGTTTAAGTGAAAAAACAATATATGAAATGTGCCTAAACATAGTTAACCACCATAGATCACTAGGCAATCTGAGACAAAAGTACATGTTTTGTCCTAGAAAATCATTTCTGCTGTAACTAAATGTGATTTCTTACCATAATTGCACTGACCTAATCCGCGACACTGTAATATTTATTTTAAAGGTGGTGTATGTATGGTCAACGAGAAATTGCCTTTACAGTTAATAAAAGCGTTGTGGTTTACACTGTATGAAAGGGTTATTTTTGCACTTTGTTACTAAAATACGAAAATGTTATTTGTTAACATTAATACAAATTATGTTGTCATTAAAAATTGCTTCATAATTTTAAGGTTATATGATCCTGGTTATGCTCGTTACATAGGCCTTTGTTTAAATTATTTCTTTAATAAAACTAGTGTCATGCTAATTTAATCTGTAGAGGCTTATAATCTTACCCTTAATCTTTAGGGCTAATTAAAAAAAACTAGGATTCCTAAATGACATTACTAATTAATATGTGTACAGAAATAGAACATTTGTCAAATGTGCCCCCGAAATGCTTCACATTTTTACGAATTGTGGGGTAGATGTTTGCAGGAAAATATTTAAATTAAGCATAATGACATTAGTGCAGTGGAAGTGCAGTTCAGATATGATTTTCAGGTAGAGTTCTTTAGACCTGCCTCTTTCATCTTTTCTCTTAGTTCATATGTTATCCAGGGTGAAATTTGTCTTTTTCGTTTAACTTACACTAATTGTGCATGTTTGTTGAAGTGTGTTAATAGAGTCATTACAGTGCTTCACTTTGCAATCAATTGTTTGGAATTCCAACACACTGCTTCATGTTACTTGGCTGAGGTCTTGAGCAAAGGTGTGCACATCTAGACGATGGTAGCTAAAAACTATTCTACTGCTGCAGAACAGCTGTTTTGACTGGGAATTTGTATGTTAATTGTGTGGTGTTATGATTAGTGAACAGGCATATCATTCTTTCCTGATGCAACTACTTCCTTTTCATCTTGAACAATATTATTTATTCTATTAGCATTCCTGTGGTGATGTCATGATCTGTGGAGATATTATTTGGCTAAACCAGTGTGTTTCCAGTATGTCATTTATATGTTTATACCTGGACGCTGTTGGGTTTAAGAATATTTATTTTGAAATTACCCTAAATAAAATTGTCATAATTTTGTTGGAGATAATCGTGAACTCTAGGTAAAGTGAGCAAATTCTTTATAAAATATGTTAGGTGGCTTGTATAAGATACTGACAGCAACTGCACATTTATTATTAGCATGCAAATACACACACATAAATATAAGAAAATTGAACAGTTTGCCATCTTCCTGTGAAAAATATATCATGTTGAAGTTGACTTCAAAATGTGCAGTCAAATACTCCATAACCAGTGAACTACTACATAGGTGCACTCAAAGAGTGGTAATCTGACAAGTAAAAAACTCAAAATCTATTCATAATTAATATATAAACAAATTTAACAGATGTAATGATTCCAAATATTTCTTCTGTAATCAACATACATCTTAAGTTTGTCAAGAGCATGATTTCCCCAAAAGGTTTTATATTTTATTAATTTAACCCCTGTTCAAATAACTGCCATTATAGATAATATATTTATAATACTGACATTCCGTTTAAGTTAAATGTTGTGAGTAATTAACTTAAATATATAATTAATTTGCAGTTGGGTCATTGTCCAATGGCAAGCACATCCCCCTCTTTGCTCCCTATCCAGGCCTTTAATAAGTTGACAAACTCATCTTACACTCACCAATTCTTCCTGCACTACATTCCACTCTCACACTCTTCCCCCAGTTGATATCTCTCCCTCTGTACAACACCTTTGTTAGCCATATACCTAATATCCCCAACCCTCACTCACTCTTCATCGCCCTATACAAGCTAACCAAGCTTTCTACTATTCTCCTGTCCTGCAGGGAGCTCCACCGCATTACCAAGTTACTTTCCTCCTGCCCATCCTGCCCCTGCCTTCTACACTTACCTTTCACCCATCTCGCTGTCCTTCTTTGTACCTTCTCAGACTCCCACAATCACTTCCATTTACAGGTACCATTCTGCTGCCACATATTCCAACACTGGCATTACCATTGTGCTATAAGCTTTTTCCCCTCACCTCACTTCTGTTTCCCTTCAGAGCCCTTCCCAACATTCCTAGTGTTTTTTATCTCCTTTGACATCACTCTCTGAACCTGCTCCTTCCATCCAAGATCTTCCTGCAACACCATCCACAGCAAATTATATTCTGATGCCTTCCCTATCTTATGCTGCCTATCTATAAATATCCCTGCTCTTCACCTTTTTCCTTGTAAACCTCACTCCCTTGGTTTTCCTAACATTGATCTTTATTTTTATTCTTATTAAACCACATATGCACTTGGTCAGTATCATCTTGAAGCTTGTTCTCTCCACCTACATTTGTATACTGCACACAGTCATTTCCAAAACAATCTTATATTATATCCCATTCCTAAACCATTGTAATTTGCCATAACGGTAAACATCAAGGGATCCAGCACACTTTCCTGCAGCAACCCTGATGTAACAACTACTTCATTGGATAAGGCCTCCCCCACTTCCACCTCCTGACTTTATCTACTGAGAAAGTCCCCTAACCAATTCACCACTGACTAGTCTGCTATCAGCTCATCCCTTTTTTTCATAAAAATCCCATGGGCTACCTTGTCAAAAGCCTTCTCAAAGTCAATGAACCAGTCATCCACCTGCTTCCCCATCATCAATTGCCTGTGCCACATCCTCTAATAGTCCTGCCAGCTGTGTTTCTCATGAGTATCCTTACCAAAAACCATGCTGATACTTCTGCAACCAATTCCTCTAGTTCATAACACAACATGCATCAAAACTGTACCATCAATATCTCCATTACCTTTCCTGTGTTTGAAATTATACTCACAGGTCTATAGCTACTGTAGAACCCCCCCACATCCCTCTACTGCTTGTATATAGGGACCATCACTGCCTCTTTCCATCCTTGCAGCAACCAACCTTCCTCCAATGGCTTGTTAAACACCACCTCCACAGATACCTACCCAGCTCCCTCTTGCCAAACTTAAAGGCTTTATTTCCAATCCCATATGGTCCCACTGCCTTGTTACTCTCCATCCCTTTAATTACCTTCACTAGATCACGTTTCCTCATCCTAAGATTAAGACATGACTACTGCTCCCCATTAGTTTCTCTATTCCATTAATTCTGCATCTCAAATACTGAAAGGTATTGTGCTTGTAGCATCTCAGCTTTTTGTTTGTCATTCGCTGCAGTCAAGCCAAAAATCTTTCTCAACATTGGTATCCCTTCCTCTCCTCCTCTAACCTCTTTAGATACCTACACTGATTCTGCCATTCCTTGACCTATGCTTCTTCCATGATGGACCCTAAATATTCATGCTTTGTCTGCTTGATCTTTCTTTTCAACTCTCTTCCCATCTGACCTAACACATAATGTAATTATAACTCACAGATCCTTCATACCCATATAAAAACAATGAATAAACTTACATTTAAAAAAAAATGATAACATACAACCCCAAAAACACCATCTATGCTGAGGCTGCAGTGGTATAGTGGTTTAAACTACTTGCCTCCCACCAAGGCGAACTGGGTTCAATTCCCAGCAGTGTCACCTTGGATTTTTGAATGTGGCAATTGTGTCAGACGTTGCCGCTGGTCAGCAGGTTTTCTCGGGGATCTTCCGTTTCCCCCACCCTTTCATTCCGGCACTGCTCCATACCTTGCTTCACCCTCATTGGTTCTCAAGACCTCGACGTTAAGAGCGGCCCAAATCTCTTCACTCACTCACTGTCTATGCCCCACACCCATGCTCTCAAAATGTTTAACCACATAAGCAAAACCTTAGTCTTAGTCACAGAAAATTAACATATTAAATTTTTAGGTTTAACATCTGTTTCACCTAATCCCTGGATACATTTAGACAAATCTGAAATACTATGCTGTCAAATACTTATATATATCATGAATCAGCTTTACTGACGACACCTGTTCTGTCTTTAAGCGCATACAGTATTCCAGTCGTGTGGTAAAAAAGTTTTTAAGTATTAACGAAAGGTTACTGATGTAGGCTCAAGAATATTTTTTGAATGGAGTAAGATAAAATATCTTTATAGCACGTAAGGAGAATAAAATTGCAAAGACATTGTAAGAAGCTTTAGTAAGTGAGGCACAGATAATTCGGGATATTAGAAACTAATAACTCAGGTAAAAACGTAGTTCCTTGTCATTCAAAGTTTTAGGCAGTATTAAGGGTAATGTATAAAATAAAATTTTATGAAGAATTGGCAGTCATTACCAATTCAAAGGCAGGAACAAAAATCATCGGTGCCCTTCTCTATTCCATTCTTTATCTTTTTGCTTGCACATGGCTGGAGGGAGGAGCTCAGACTCGTATACCTAATGGGTTTTTCTTACAAATTTTGAGTCTCCAGTGTTTGAACGTTTATTGCCACCGAATAAATATTTCATAAATTTTGCTGAAAAATTATTCCTTAACATTAATAACTACATTGGAAATAATAGCAGTAGATATGTAACTATATTTACGGAAATGCAATTTATTGGAACACCAGTTCTAGTGGTCTGTATGCTCCTAATTGCCCGTGTCTCACTGGTCCTGATCACACCAAACATGCTTACTGTACTGACAAGTTTCATTACTCGCTGGCCATCACACATGAACTGACTAGTTGACTGCGTTGCAATCATGCACACTTGTTACGACATCTCACTTTCATTAACAAAACAAATAACCTATGTAAGCTAAATGTTTACTCACTAGACTTGACATACTGTGTCCATGCAAGGTTACATGTCAAATAAATATATATATATATATAATTACTTACATAAATATGTTTGTAATGTTAGTGTATATTTTCAATATACATTCCAAGAATATAACATAAGAAAAAAAAATTAAAATTTATACTTATAACAAACCATTTTCAATCTAGATCTTGTTCAGCTATAAATGACCAACACCAAATAAAGGCAAGGAGATTTTTAACGAAATGGCTTCAATGTAACAAAAATTGATTCAAGGAAATAAAAGTAAATGCAAAAATACTACTCACCAACACAGTTATCACACAAGATACAGTGTGATGCTCGTGGAGGCCAAAATACCTTGCAAGTGAAACAATATTTCAGCTTCACCGGATGTCCTTGTACCAGTATCTCTTTAGTTCGAGGTGGAGGACGATAAGTTGGTGACTTTGCACTGTTTGGAACTTCTGGCAAGAAAAAGCATTATATCAATATAGAGAGAATGTAGACACACACATACAAAAAAACTTATATTTATTCGTACACATCTCGGTAAATAAACCTGAAATGGTGTGTTCCTTAAAAAAAGCTTGTATTTCTTCCTACTTGGTAAATTAACTAATATAGTAAAATTTTTTAGAAATATGTAATAGTTGTATAAATAAATTGTCTAACCCCTTTACATTTTTACAAATTTACATTTATATTAATTAAAAAAATTCAATTATACCTACTTGAAAATAATCAAGATATCTTCAGACCGAAAAATTTACAGTACATAGACCACTTTTCAACATTACCACCATACTTATTCAAATTTTTTTTCAGATTTTTTAAATCTTCTGTGAAATTGGTATCGTGGTGTTTTTAATTTAAATTGTTTTATTGATTACGACAACTGCTGTAACTAAATTTTAAAAGTTGTGTTTTATTATTTGAGTCTTTTGTGATATACTGACTAGTTGAGAAGCCGTAACTTTGGACGAGACCTGTTCCTTACCTTTTCAATAGTTTATTAGCAAGATGGATCTGCTCAATCGTCAGTGGGCTGCTACTTCATATACCTGCCTAGTGTGGGCTATGAAGTATGTGAGTGAAGATATTTGGGCGGCTCTTAACAGCTATATCTTGAAAGCAGATGAGAGTGATTGAGGTGAGTAAAGAGCAGCACCAGAATGAAAAGACGGGGGAAACTGAAGATCCCGAGAAAATCGCTGACCAGCGGCATCGTCCAGCACAATTCCCTCGTGCAAAATCCAGGAGTGATCCAGCTGTGGATTGAACACAATTTCGCCTTGGTGGGAGGCGAGTAGCTAACCACCTTTGATATATAATGTGACACAATTAAACATGGAAAAAACAAATGCCATATATTATCCTACATAAGATCTCCCAGTTAATGAAACTTATTCCCCAAATCATGTAGACCTGTACCAAAAAATATTTGATGGGTGATAAATCAGGTGGCTGGGTAATGTGTTAATGTAAATCATTTGTGTGAAACCAAAGCTACGACACAGACTTTTATGAAACAGGCTCCTATAATTAGCTATAAAGCTAGCACATGGGGCTGCAAGATATCTTCAATAACAGCAGATTCTTGGCTTCTGAGTTATAGCCACATCTTAGTGTTTCCCTCCAACATTTCACATGACTTTGCAGTCTCCATCTTCAGTCTACATTCTTCTGCTGCTGCTGCTCTACCCTGAAGATAGACACTGCAATTCATCTGAAACATCGGGGAAAAACAACTGAGATGCAGCTACAACCCAGATGCCAACAATCTGAACAAAATGACCACAAAAGCCTGCTAATTTTACTTACGTTTTCAAGTGTACCACTCTGCATTCAGTCTGCCAATGATGAACAATGATCACACACTAGGCCTACGTCACATTTATCATATCCTGAAATGATGGATATGTACCTCCCACTTCAACTCCTCGTTGGGTAAGTGGAATGATTAAATGCAATTACCTAACCACTGTATGAAGTACTATTCATCTTTACTATTCATTTCTCGTATACCATTTTAACAATCTTTACAGAAAACATCTTAGAACATGAAATATCATACAATTAAACTGTAACCATACTGATCTCGTGTACATCAGAGGCTTGGCTAAGTCTCGGATTTTACATACTTCTATGCCCTAGCACTTCAGTTTCGACAGTACATACTGCCCTTCCGCTACTAATTAGTTCTCTCCCCCTTCCTGCCTAGCACCAGTTTTATTTTTAGTGACCATAACAATCCCCTCCAGAACAACTATTTTTTTTTACTTCATAACACAAACGTTTCATCAACTTCTGGAATGAATTCTTTGATAACTGCATGATTCCTAGGGCACAAATCGCCCTGTTAAGTAAACTCATGTGATTACTATTTGATGTGAAATCAAAATTGACATTCATCTGTAGGAACAACTTGTTGTTCCACAAGCTTTGGTGTGGAGAAAATGGAGCGGGTAGGCAGTCCAATGCTTTGAGGTCTAGAGGAGTGGAAGTGGGGTTAGGGTCATGAATTGTGAGTCTGTGAGAGGGGTTGGTAATGTTTCAGGAAAGGAGTGGAAAGGAGTTGGTTTGTGTGAAGGAGAGGTGAGAGAGCTCGCCACCAGGCGGTAGTCTCATTGTGAGTGTATGTATGTATACGTTCACGTGTTCAACAGAAGCCAAATATATATAGTGTCACGAGCATCTGGCTTGACTCACGCTTACAATTTGACAACACGAACGAACACTGAAAGAATATGCTTTATTATTTTTTGCTATAATTGAATTCTATCATATATAGAAATAAACATTTTCAATTTCTACTTAATGGCTAGTATACTAACACCACCACCCTCTTTGGGAAAGAAATAATCTCTATAGAAGTTGTTTATATATCTGATGTATATCCAACACTTTTATAACTTCTCAGCGATTATATTTCTTTTATCTGTATATGGGGTCTTTTATTTTCTTAAGGATGTCTTGTTTAGTTCTATATTGTCACTCACAAAGTTTTCACTCGAAGCTCGTGACATACTTCTACCTCTTTGATACTATGCAACATCTGTAGTTCTATCAGTAGTATTAACAATAGTAAGCCTAAAACAAATTGATCTACAACAGCAACAATCATTATCTTTCCATCTTTTTGATACATTTATTATATATACCTTTCAAACAACTACATTTCTTGCTAATGTAAACACATAATTAAAATTACTAAAACATTGCTCACATATGATAATATAGAAATTAGTGACATGTTATTTACATTATGTAATTTCCGCTCTTGTTCATGAATCATCTGTTCTACCAAAGGTATTTTATGACTTTATATGCTGATGTCATCCAGTCGATTGGAAATGGGTTTGAGGGGTAAAAAAGGATTCTACCTTGTCTATACTTATATTTTGATCCTCTAATTCATAACAATCAATGTCTATGCTAATATGTGGAATTATGTTATTAGCTCTTCAGTTTGTACTTAGGATATTCTGAGAAACTAAAAGAACCTTAATTCCATAGCCTTTCAATTTTCTCAAAAACTTTATCATTCCTGTATTTGTAATTGCAATATCAAATGGATTTCCGTTATCACAGACTACTGACATTTTCTCCACATTGGGCACTACACAAAGCCATTAATTATCATCAACTGGACCCATAATGTTTCCCTTAATTCTAAAACTTGTTTTATACAATCAGAAGGTATAGAAGTAACATTATGTAATAATTTTGCTTCACATTCCTCATTTGAGTAACGTAGTTATTAAAGGAAATTTTTGTTTACAAGAGCTGTACTCCTTAGATAGGTTTACATTCGTTTATCACAACCTTACTTAATTTTGCAAAGTATTGTTTGGAATGTTACATAATTAAATATTCTTTCTCAGGGTTTATGAATACAAATCTATTTGTTGTGGTTTCCACTTTAACCGAAAATGGTATAAGTTTATAACTGCTAACCGTTAACGGATCTGTCATGGGTAATTTTATAACATAATACAAAATATCCCCATTACTGAATTCATCTAATGCCATTAATTTCAAATGTGGGTTATGTATTCCTGTTACACTTGGAAGTTGTAAGTTAAATTCACTTTCATGATGCAATTGAAACTAGTTAAAGTAGTGCATTATCTGTTTAGATGTTACAATATGCTGTTTCACTATACCTTTAGTCACATTCAGAATAGCATTTAAAATCAACTTGTACTGATTCCTTAATGTTTCTAACTCCGAATACAGTATATTTAAATGCCCATTTACTAAGACTTTTAATTCCTGTTTGGACTTTACAGTGAAAAACCTATCCATTTCTTTTATCCACTTCTGTAGGTTTCCTGTAGTTTCGCCCTTAGAATTCTCAAATAATCGTCATAATTGTACTTAACCTCAACTGGTTCCTTCGTAAGCTACCCAGTATATTGTACAGTATTCCAAACATGATTTTGTGAAGAGTGATTCCTGTAGCCATACGGGGTGTGGTGGTTGTGTACAAAAGTCACCAAATTTACCCATTGGTCGCACTCACTCTGGTTGTATGCTATGAAGTGTCTTAGGAATTCTGCTAATCAATGATGCCATCATTCAATAGCTCCATTACTATGTGGGTGATACGAGCTAGTTTTTCATTTTGTGATTTTCAGTATTTTACAAACCTTTTGGGACAGTTCACTGGTAAAGTTGCTTCCTTAGTAATTTTTGTGGACTCCCAACTTTCAAAACTGTCTTGTGAACAAATACCCTTGCCACCGATTCTGCAGATTGATTTACTAATGATACTGCTACTGTATATATAACGAGAGTAGATCTTGAAATGTAAGTAAGTATTTACTACCCTTTCCACTTTCTACTAATGGACCCACAATATCCATTCTACACTAGAGTGTCTGTTATTTATAGTGGCATTTTAATGTGTTGTTATATTAATTTATTCCTTTGACATAAGTGACATTTTCTTATGTATGTTTCAATGTCTGTTTTCATACCTGACTAATTTATGTACTATTTAATTTTTTCTCACAATCAGGTCATTCCTTGGTGTCCTCTTATGGGTGTATCATGGAATTCCTTA
This sequence comes from Dryococelus australis, assembly GCA_029891345.1. Classification (NCBI taxonomy): domain Eukaryota; kingdom Metazoa; phylum Arthropoda; class Insecta; order Phasmatodea; family Phasmatidae; genus Dryococelus; species Dryococelus australis. The sequence goes on along the minus strand of CM057009.1, from coordinate 136,350,283 downwards.
ATTATTTTTTGTTTCCTTTCAGGTGTCATTTCACATATCTCACACACTCCTGTATCTGTCTTACCCGTTTCTTTGCATAGATTTGTCTCATTAACCACCCTCTTTGGTATTCTACTCAATGCATCTGCATGCATTATTGTCTTGCCTGCCCTATACCTAATCTCGTACAAGTATCTTCTAATTTTAACCTCCATTTCAATAATATAGAGGTGGGATCTTTTACGTTAAATACATATTGGAAGGGTTTATGGTCTGTTAGTATTATAAAATGCATTCCTAGTAAGTAAGGTCTGAAATGTTTTACTGCCCATACAATCACCAACGTTTCTCTTTCCATAGTGGAATAGTTAGACTCGGCTTTGTTCAGTGTTCAGGTTTGCATAGGCAATCAATTTGTCCTTTCCTACCTCTCTTTGCGACAAAATCTTTCTGACAACTATCTGGCTTGCATCAGTTGTTAATAAAAATGGTTTTGAAAAATCGGGGTATTGGAGGACTGGTTTAGAGATTAAAGCCTCCTTTAGCATCTTAAAAGCTGTTTCCTGATCTCGGTCCCATTCAAATTGTACATCTTTCTTTACTAGGTTGTATAACGGTTTGGCAACATGACTAAATTTGGGATAAATATCCTATAATAGGATGCTAGCCCGCAAAATATTTTTACTTCCTTGGCTTTATTAGGTCTAGGATAATTCTGTACCCTTTCTACTAAGACAGGATTTGTTTAACACCTTTGTCACTGATTTAACACCCTTGTCACTGATAATATGGCCTCAATAGGTAACCTCCTTTCTTAATAAGTCACATTTATCGGGCTATAATTTGAGGTTATGCAGTTGTAGGCTGTGTCCAAATTTGCCTGAATTTGCCTATATACTTGTGTGTACTTGTCCCCGGAAGTAACATTGTAAGTGCTGTCCGAATTGCAAATGAAGTATGCAAGTATACAAGTAAATGGAGATGTATACTTCTCATGTACATAAGGAACATGTGCTGCCATTTTGAGAAGCAATTTGTAGGTTACAATTGATTTCAGACACAATTATTTTATTTAAATTTTAATAATGCAACAATATTACTTCGTAAGCATAGAATTTTGAACTGAGTTGCAAGATAATATATGTTTACCACGTTAAATATTATTTAATACTTGATTTTACCCCTAACACTTTCGGCAATAGTAGTTAGCTGGCTAATAACTGTTACAAAAGCCAACAAGACTGCCTGTCCGAATTCAAGCTTGGTGCCAAGCGTAAGGGAAGCATGCAAGGATGCAAGTACGCTAGTATATACCTGAATTCAGACACTGCCTTAGTCTCTCGAACACCTCCCGCAGTCTTGCATTATGCATGTCTACGGACTCTCCATAAATAACCACATTGTCTAAATAGACTACACATTTAAGCCCTATGAGTCCAGAAAGTACAGTGTTTATTAAGATAGAAAATGTTGCAGGAGCTCACTTTAACCAAACATCATAGGTTTCATTTCGTAGTGGCCTGAAGATGTACTAAAGGCCTTTTTTCCCTTCTATTTCTTCCCCATCTCAACCTGTAGTTATCAACTAGCTAGCTGTAAGGTGGTAAAATATTTAGCCTGTCCCAATTGATCTCAAATTTCATTGGTGTACAGAATTGAGAATACTGAATCTATAGAAACCTCATTAGATTTTCTATAGTCAACCACCACTCTCCATTTGTGTTGACCTGATGCATCTAATTTTTTCGGGATCACAAATAAGGACACATGCATTCCCCGGACTATTATTTAGTTCAATTACGTAGTCTTCTAACATTTGTTTTCTTGTCGCCTAACCTTCTCCTTGTGTATTCTGGTATTCTATATGGTATACATTTATAGGGACTACCTACTTACTAATAGGTATTCTATATTCTACCTGTACTAATATATGTAAATTTATTTCCTGGAAGGTAAAAAATATCCCCAAATTCCTGACACATTTTTTTCAAATTAAGTGATGGCGTCAAAACAGAGGCAACAGTAGTAATTCACACAGGGGTCCTACTAGAGATCAGGTACTTCCTCCGAACAGGACAACAGCGGCTGCTAGCACAAGCTGTTCCACAACCTGGAAGATGACCTGGTGGAATCTGAAATTTCCAGCTGCAGCTTCCCTGGGCGAAGGCTGAGGTCTTGGCAATGGTGACTGTGATGGCATCTGACGTGGCAGGTTCCTTGCTGAGGTGGCTCAGAGGAGATAGAGGTGCTGAGTATCTTGTCAAGACAAGGTTCAGGAAACCTGTCGGTCTGATGGGGCTGGTAGTTGAAGTTCCCTTGGTACCGGCGGTTAGCCGGGGGCGCTGGTGGCTCGGGTCACAATCTAATTGGACCCCCAGGTTACTTCAGCTGTACTGGGGTCCTTCTCCAGGAGCTGGGATGAACTTCCGTGGAAAGTGAATGGGGTGGACGGCATCGTCCGTTCCTATGGTTTGCTTCTTGACTTCGGGAAGTCTATCAAAATCGGTGCTGATTAGATGCTTGGCATACTGGTTGCTATACTCCTTCTGTCCTTTGCAGGCTGTGACACTCATTCTTCATTGCGAGGGTGAGGGTGGGGGTCGGGGACTTCCTCTACGTATGTCTGGCATTCACGACGAAGCGACGTACACTGGGCAGGTTCCGAAGTCGAGTTGGAGCATGGTCGCATCTGATCACTGGTGGCCTTACATATTCTCCTCTGCTGTCTTCTGTCCAATATATGTTCTCCTGACATTAATTACCTTTTACGGTCTTCCCACTTTCCGACCAACCCAGTGCGTAACTGACAGTCCCACGACTCAGGTGGTGGCTGTGGAGAAAGACTGATTCGCCCATCTCGAAGGTGCAGATTAAAGTGCAGGGGAGGGTACTTCCCTATGTTGTAGCCTCTTGCCGTTCACGAGCTCTTTCAATGTGATGCAGGGCGGTTCAGCATATGGCTTCTGGTTGTGGGAGTTCAGTGGGTTCATGCTCCCACTGCCATACTCCCGGCATCGAAGTGTTTGTCTCAATAGCAGTTGAATGGGACTTGAGTCAATTGTCTAGTTCGTCAGCACAGAGCAAAAAGGATCCTTGGAAGGTGGCAGTCCCAATGGCAATGATCTTCCTCCAAACTGAGGTGTAGACACTTGTTGAGCTCTTGATTACGACGTTCAGTTGAATTGGTTTCGGGGTGATATGGTGGCTTTGTCCATGTTTTGGCTCCCCATCATTGACAAGCCAGCCTGCCAATATTTGCTAGCGAATTGTGTGCCATTGTCCGTTAGGATGATGCTCTGTGGATATCCCCAACATTGAAAGATATCTTAGTTGAATTCGTGAATATGTGATGTGTCTCTTTGCTGGGCAAACGAAACGTCTAAGAACATCTATATCTAACGAGAGAATAAATCCATTACGACCAAAAGGTATCTGTTCCCTTTCATGCTGCAATGGAATGGTTTCCATTAAGTCCACCACTAGCTGGATCCACCGTGATGAAGCTTGCAAGGTTTGGCCGTGGGGCAGGCAAAGTAGGCCTTATGCTGACAGCTTTTGGGGCACTCTCTGAAGTGCTTATGGACATCTCAGCTCATGATTCCCAGATGTACCTTAAGCTGATATCAGCGAGAGTCTCTTGTGTTCCAGGGTGTCCTGCGTCTGGGTGGTAATGGAAGTGTCGGCAACGTTTCTCAGGTCCTTGGTGTATTTCCATATCCTCATTTCACTTCCAACTGGTTGTTGCAAGACCGTACAAAATTTTCTCATAATTCAAAACTGTTGCAGATTGCTTCGCTAGAAGGTCCTTCACTTCGGGGTCAAGTTGCTGATGACGTTCAATCTGGCTGCTGCTCAGCGTAGCTGGAGAAGTAGCTGCTCTTTGGGTGAAATTTCGGATGCTCTGGTGCTAGGATTGGTCAATATATCACTGGTTTTGCTTCCTCAAGTTGGTCAAGTATACAGGACAAGGCATCTGGGAAATCGTTATCATTGCCAGGTCAGTGCTGGACCTCAAAGTCAATTTCAGAGAGCAGACGATCCTAGCATCTCAACTTGACCTTATTGATGCATGACTCCCAAAACCACTTTGAGTGCTCTGCTGTATGACCTTAAGAGAAAAATGAGTTGCCCTCCAGGTGGTAATGGAATTTCCAGATTTATCAGATAATGGCCAAACACTCGTGTTCATTGATGTGTTATTTCTACTCCGTCGTGATCAGGTATACTATCTGTTGCCCATGGTCCATTATGCATTGTTGCTGCTGGAGCCAAGGGTGGCCTAGTATGAGATCCTCTTGGATATATGCTTGGTTATTCAGTTTTGGAGTTCGAAATGAAGTGTTATACAGCTGTTGAGTGTGAGTGTGCACTCTGGTTTCACCATCAGTACAGTTTTTGTCTGTCAGCACAGTTTGGCCTTCTAATTGTCACAGAGGATGTCTCGGTGGATGAAGTTTCATATACCACAGAGTCTAGCATCGCTAATGCATTCCTTTATTGATTCTGACCTCAATGTAGGGAGTTTCAGGCATTTCCGCCTACTCGTCTAAGAGCTTGCAGCTTGCCATTCTTTGCAGACAGGATTGAATCCTTTGATCCGTTGGAGAAGGTGTTTCCCTTTGGCGTGTGTTTTCATCAGTTTTGGTTTGACTGTGGTGGGTGGACGGTGCACAATTTGAGCCCCCGTCTTCCTGTGTACGGTTCAATGGTCGGCCCGATATGGGCAGTCCTTGTTGTAATGATACCCAGGGAAGTACCAGCATTTAGGTAGCTGTGGGGCCTGGTGCTGGTGGCAGCGGTCTATTTCGCTTCCACTGTTTTTCACTCTTCACAGGTTTGCTGGTTTTGGTTGATCAAGAAGGGCTTGTGCTTGGAAATTCCTTTCAGCTTCGCAAGCCCTCTCTATGTGCCCGTCCTTTTGTTACAGGCTTTGCTATCAGCAGGATGTTCCTCAGTTGAGCAACAATCTGCAAGTGATTTGTCAGATGAGCCCTCTCATCCCCATTGGGGAAGATACGGCTATACTTTTGCCTTTCCCTTCGGGTAAAGATTTTGACTTCTTCTCTGGTTTCCGAGTATGTCTATAAAATTTGGTCGTTAAGCACTTCAGGACTTCTTCCTGTGAAGCATAGCCCTAGGCAAGTACTGAGCTGCTTCCAGCAAGCACTAATTCTCCAGACATGATCCACCAGTCATGGGCTTTACTCTTCAGTTAAGCTTGGCCTGGTTGACCCACTGTTTCTCTGGTATGTCGTGGAGGAGGAATTCCTTCTCACATTCAATCGTGAACCTGAGGGGATCTTCATAAAGGTTCTCTGCGTATTCTGGCAGCTTCAGCTCTCTCAGTAGGCTGGCTGGCTGCGCATATCCAAGGGGCGGATTGGCGGTCTAAATTCTGAGGCTTGTTTACAGACCTCACTTTGGTATACTAAGCCAGGTTGGTTGACGGGCTCATCAGGACAATTGGTGCAGGCGTGATGTAATTCTCGCTGCTAAGTATAATTTTCATGTGTGAATCACATGTCCAGTGCACATAACCATTGCAAACGGGGTTTCCTGGTTCTGCATTCCTTACACCAAAACTCCAGGCGTCCATAATATCGAGCTCTTCTGAACAGCCTAGGCAGGAATAGTGGTGCCATTGTTGGCAGTGTGCACCCTGGATGTGGTGCACTCCTGTGCTGGGTAGTTGGACCCACGAATAGCGGTTGTGTTCGGTTGCGGCAGTGTAGCCTCGTCGAGTTTGTGCCTGCTTGGTTCATTATTAAACATTGTTACTGTGATTTTAGGCACCAATGGGATGTTTCAAGTACTCCCCAAAGTCTTATGCTTCTGATTGGTGGTTGCTGACTCGTTTGTTCTGCCTCTGCAAACTTCTATATTACGCCCACTGCTGGCGCCAGAAAACTCTTCATTTTGAGGGCGACCAATGTGTTCCAGTGCGTAATGAGGGGCGTCCAAAGCTATTACAGCAATTGGGCCCCTGTGGGCACCAGAAAATTCTTACCAAATCTACTTGATGCGTGATGTCCTGTCGAATTGAGGCTTTCTTACAATGAGACTGGTTTGTCGGCGTTTTATCTAGTCCTTTGGGGTGTACGGGTACACAACCCTGTGTACAGGAACTCGCCTGGTACTTTCCAGCAGGGTACAAAATCTGGCTTGGCAAAGTGACCTTGTGCTTGGGAATACCTGCCTTGGCTTGTATACATGGGCGAATTGTGATTGTAGCTTGAGCCGGCAATGGGCACTACGTTAACAACGGCGTGGTGATGCAGGTACTGGTGTTGGTGCGGAGCGTGTGCTGGTCATGGAGGTGGAGCTAGAACATCAGGGGTGAGGAATTTAATGGCTAAGTGGGTGGCTGGTCGGTTGGCTAAGGTAGGCTGTAACTAACGAGTGTAATTCCTGGCTTACATGGGCTGGCTCCGGAAATAGCTCCTTGGGATGTCTGGTATGATTGGGTTCTGGAATGACATAAATATTGTGCTGTTCCTGTGGTGTAAGTTGTGCAATTGAAGCTGCTAGGGCCGGGGTTAGCTCATGCAGATGACCAGAGGATAGTACGTCTGTTTTACTCATTTCCTTAATCCATGGCATTTGGAGTAAATCATTTGCATAGCACAACACCCTTCACGTCAGTGAGGCGAATGCAGAATCTACATGTCCCTATATGGTGTCAAACACATGTGGGCCATCGATTAGGCTGACACTCTATTTCAGCACCTGGCACAGAGATGCAGTGCATGTTGAAAGTCAGGCCTCACTGTCTGAGGGTCACTTTGTGGGTATTGTCCCAGCCAAGTCTTCCAACTCGGGGATCACCTTTTTTCCCGCACTAAATGTGCAGTGGAAAAGAAGTTAGCACCGAATTGACAAGCTGGTCTGGAATCAGTGTACCTGTGTGGGCTCCGCCATTCTACCTAGGACATAAGAATGGTTAGCCAAGTTAGGTGCGTGTGAGTTGGTAAAATTGTGTACTGTTCATCGAGTATATTCCCGGGACAACTACGTTCCCCTTATTTAGTGAAGTCAGATAGGAAGGGTGCTTTAGTTATAGGAAGTGTGGTACTCAGGTTTCCAGTTTAACACATGTTTTATTTCCTTACAACAGGAAACAACACGTGATGATGTACTACCTCCTACGTTGGCAAGAGCATGTGCCGGGAAGCTGAAGCTATGCACAATTCGGTAGAAGAGACCTGATTCTGAACTAACAAGGGATGGGGTAGCCTAGCGCTGTGAAAAACACTTTAACTAAACTGACTCCCTAACCATTGTTGCCCAGAGGGGGCTGCAGTATCGTAGTGTATGTAGAGAGATAACAGGAGATAGCTGGCAGGTGCTTGGGTGACTAAGCAAAGTGGTAGGTTATGTCCCAAGTTGGGCTTAAAGGACTGGAGATTCCTTCTGGCAACTAAGAAGGAAGGAAGGAAGGAAGGAAGGTAAGAGCGACGAATAAGCTAGAGAAAACCCTGGCGGCTAGGGCGGTGGGTGTAAGCGATCAGTTCCTTGGCGGCTAGCACAGTGGGTGACTGAAGACTGCCTGGAGTCAAGCTAGCTCCTATTTATACTTACCAGGCCACTGCCTCTTCGAGGACTCAAATGCAAGCTATGCGCAGGAATGAGCTGAAGTTGTAAAATCACCATTGTTAAAAAACATCACCATGTCAAGTCTAACCTGTAGTCCCAAAGGGAACAAGGTTCATGCTTCTTTGTTAAAATAAGTCAAAGTTCAGAAGTACGACCTACCCACTCGAAATGTGGAAAAATTTGACACAGATCAGATAAATGTTTCTTTAGGAAACTGGTTACATGAGGACACAACACAGGTAAAATGTTCACGTAAGTTGATCACAAGAACATGAAAGGTAGTTCATATACTTCCATAAAAACCAGTAATACAGAGGAAACAAAAAAGGTGTACCCTACCAACATACACAAAATCAGAATGATGTGATATGTTTCTCTTGCAGAAAAAGGGGCATTTTGCAAGGTCGTGTTACCGAACAAAAACAGTGCCTAGATATCGTGATTCAGGGACCAGAAACACATTAAAATTTCAAAATGGCAGTGGACCCCTAAAAGAAAATGACGATCACAAATTTATGGGGACAGACATAGAAATGAGAGGTAGGTAATAGAGGGGACTACAAAGGAAACTTAAGGGTAGGCAAGCAGACAACCTTAAACTCCCGAAGCAAGGCTCCTGGAAGAATGATACTAGGGAAGTGTAGTGGAAAACAGGTAATACAAGCTAATGATCAACAACGATACAGTATCACTAGCAAAATAGTGTAATACAGGTAATGGTGAATGAAATAGGAAGGGAGATAGAATGTTTAATGATACAGAATCAGATCTAACATTGATAAATGAGAATATACTCAAGGGAAAATATTTTATTACAGATCAAACTCAAATAAGTGGTCTAGCTAGTTGCAAATGTTCGCAAAGGGTACTGTAAAATTGACTTTTAATTTGAATTCGTTAGAACAAAAACATAAATGCCACGTGGTGTCATTTTGCCACATGACTGTATACAGTAGAACCCTGCTATAACGTTCCTGCATATAACACCATTAAATTCATAGTCTCACCATTTCTCCATAAGGCTTAATCATTTCATTTCCTGCTTACAACAATGTTCATATTTGTCACTTTCTGCTTATAACATCAATATTTGTTCAATTCCTTACAGTATCTCAAATGTAATTTTTCTCTTAAATAAAATTTCAAACATTTAACAATGCAGTAACCTACAAACAGATATACAAACAGTTTATACTTGAAATATTAAGATTTTAGAGGTAATGATCCTTTAAATTACACATTCATAGGAGAAAGTGGAGAGATTACTGTACCAGATGGGGGACTGAACACCGTACCACACTGGTCCCACCAATCCAGGCCAATCCGCCGAACGCTGTAACCACAATGCAAAATTTCAGTTACACATCAGTTTAGGAAATGATTCCAGAGGTCATGTTTTGTTTGAGAAACAGAGTAAATGCGGCAACTGGGATAACACCTGGGAAATGGTACAGGGTCGCGAACTGCATGCACCAGGAGAACCCCACGAAAACCCGCTATACCACCAATGTTTGGGTATCAGAAAGCAGGAGGCCCCACCACAGTTAGTACCTGCTATGTATGTGTATGTAAAGGAAAATCTGTTATCGGCGGGAGCTAAGAACAGTTGTGCAGGACTCACACCCAAGTGGATTGGCCTGGGCAGAGTAATGACCAAGATGAGGAATTCCACGTTTCTTGTGAAGCTGGGTCCGCAACGAGTCACGAAACGTCACTGCGACGACCTGTGTATAGCCGCACACCTGCAGGAATAGGGGCAAGGAGAAGCCGGAAAGCCCAGTACCCTCTGCAAGCACGACGTTGCGTACCAGGTAGTACAAGGAATGACAGGAGTAGCACGTGTCAAAACAACAACACCAAGTCTCGTTACCACACATCCAGGGAAAGTAAACAATACACTGGGAACACTATGTCATTTAGGGGCTTCCCCGTCTGAACACTCCACACAAAATAGGAGAGAAGATGACGGAAGTGTACACCTGCAAGTAAGGGAAGAGAGTAGTAATGAAACACATTTCAGGGCTTTCCTGTTGAGGCCAGTAGTAGTATCACAAACCAAAGCATCAGGTTTCACCATGTAGGAGGAAGTGTAACATGTAAAATCATAACACAACCAGTGCGATGACATAAGTTTTAAGGTTTCCCAAGACACAATACCAATGGTTGTAACAAAATGAAAATTAAATCAGAATACCACAAGTGCCAGTGTAACACCTTTCAGAGTTTTTCAGCCTCCGCAGGGAATAGCCTATTTGGCAAGAGAGTTTCAAAGGGTTTGGGGAAATAAGTAGGAAGTGAGTTGTGAACAAAGTGACAAGTCAATCAACAGCACTTGCAAGTGCCAGTGTACCACCTTTCCAAAGGTTTTCAGCTACCCACTCCGCAGAACAGCCTAAGTATCAAGAGAGTCTCCAGGGTTTGGGGAAATAAGTCAGGAAGTGAGTGTGAGGTCACATGTCACCAAGGAACATCACAGCACTTGCAAGAGGTGAGGCGAATCACCACCACGTCCCCACAACATGGTTCTAGCTTACAACCCCACCCCTACAAACGCCGCAGAATAAGGAGACTCCCGAGGCCATATTTTGTATGTCCTCAACCGGTGGTCCTGGTTCACAGTCAGTAAAGATGAGTTGCTCGCACTGTCTTGTCCTTCGAGGAAGGGGTTTGACACGGCTAACAGCCACTGCGTTAAGACCATGATGGCGCTCACCACTAACGTGACACATGGGCATGCACGTGAGCAAGGAGACCGTAACCTGAACTTTCCATAACGGAATATTCTTTTGAAGTGTAAAATTGCGTCTTTTGTTTTATTTCCAGGTTTCTCAAGTGTTTAAATGTTTAAAATATATGTTTGATAATATTGCTCAATGTTGGTTATAAATTCAAAATGTACGCTGCATGAAGACTAAGAACATTATTATTCCGGCGTGTACGCCGTCATAAAACATTTAAGGAATACAGAAAATTCGCAATTTAAATATCAAAATGTAAATCCATGCTAAAATTATTCATTAGCCATTTATTACAAAATATAAAAGTTTTACTCTACACGCATAGCACTTCCACATGTATGAACCCCATAGGCAGTCATGGTAGGTCTGCGCGACCCCTGCCTCCGGGCATTCCGTCGAAGATAGCTGGCGAGGTAAGACGCTATCACATACGTACTTCAAACTTTTTGCATTGATGCAGATTACAATAGTTAAATTTTAGTATACCGTTAACCTTTGCTTTGCGTACATTTTGCCAGACAATCCTCAGCATTATGCTTCCGCTTAACCTTGTGGCTTTTTTCAATATAAATCGAGGAGAATGGAGGAAAGATGTTGGAGAGGCCACGCGGCTGTGCAACATTGAATCAGGCGCCACCCCAATTATAAAGGCATTTCAGTGTAATTTTTGTTTAATATATGCGTGCAATTTTAAGGGCTTTATTTACATGTATTATTGAGGGTAATTTTTATGTTTAAATGTTCTACGGCCATATCACTTGCAACAGGTGGTTAATTGCGTCAAGTAAATATCTGCACCATCCATGCACTTTGAGGGTTTATTTTTGTAATATATGTGTGCTGTAGTGAATTTCAGGGTTCTATGTAATGTTTCATTCTAGGTTCGTGTATTTTCCATGTATTTGATGCTGTCTATTTCAAGTTTGATTTTCCTGCCATCGGGCGTACTACCCTATAAATGTCTCTATCTGCAGGAGAACCTCTTTCCAGTCAATAATAACAATCTGTCTGACCACGATTCGCGTTTTTACAGAGAAATATTGAAATTTCACCTGCACCACGTGATCCACTACGAATCTTATCCAGCAGCATCGCGTCATCTAAGCTTGCTTTCAGCATCTGCATGTTTATTGTGACCATCCATGTCGTACCCCCTCTTGTTTCAAATGTATTTCAGCCATTTATGTAATTTGTACGATGATAGTATTTCCAGCCTAGCCGGATGTGTGTATAGGCCATCACCTACACTAACCACTGCAGTAAGGCGAGCCCGAGAGTCCACGTTAGCGATACCAAATAATCACGCACATTTGTTTAGTTACATAATTCTCTTCACCCTGTCTTCAGGAATAAATCGGCAGTCCCCCTAACCGCTTTCGACCCCTTTCCTCGTGAAGATTGTTTTCTAACACCACACAGAAGTCATCCATCTAGGAGTGGCTAGAGTACTTGGAGGTGAGGGAGCACCTGAACGAGTTAGCTAGATACGTCCGAGTTTTATAAAGTTAACCTTGGCACTATTTGTATAAGTGATAGAATAAAGCAAGTCTCACAGTGCTTAAAGTATTTATTTGTAGTGACAGCAACCTCTCACCCTTTTTCACTGATAAAATTTTTATTAAAGATGTTAGTAATGAATACAACGTGTTTCATAATACGCTTGGGTGAGACAGATACTCAGAACCCGCAGCATCCCTGAGAACCCTGAGTCTCAACAGTGTGGTGATGGGAAACACCGCTGGAGCCCATCTACCGTAAGTTATTGTAAACTGTTCGTCTCGTGTCTCTCCTGACAGGTCATACTAAAATAACAAGAGTAGATGAGTGAGCAAGCATCCAGAATGCATGTCACTGTGAATTAATTGATGATGCTGTAGTCCATGAAATTATCATATCACTGATACTTTTGCATTAAAATTATTCAGATGAAGATTAAGTACTTGACTAGCTATTTATATACAAAAATTATTATATTAGAATTTTGTTTCACTTCATGTGTCCCTGCAGGTGTATTACTGTTTCCTGTTTATTTATAACATATTCCTGCATACAACATTTTATTTTACTGCCCCCTTGAAAAATGTTATTATAGGGTTCTACTCTATTAGGAAGAGATTTCCTGAGGTCGTTGAAAGCTGTGATAGATTTTAGATCTAACACAGTAAAGGACAGGAAAAAGTTATTTGGTTTTAAGCAGGATCATAAAAGAGTAGGAACTTTGAAAGTTACTGTGCCTGCAAGATGTGAAATTATAGTGCGATTTGCTAGTACTTCAGAAGGTTTAGGAATAGTAGCAAAACATGAACTAGTACAACTGTATATTAGGAAATAGCCTAACGGAAACCAATGGAGGTAAATGTGTGTGCGCAATGTAAATACTAATGAAAGAGAGGTAGAGCTAGAAGTCCTACTATAAGGTTAGAAAAATGGCAGTCATGTGAGAATGAATACTATGTAAGGAAACACACAAAAACTAAGATCAGAAATGGTAGAATCGTGTTAAGATTGGAGCACTTTGCATGATAAGGAAAGGAGAGACTGATAAAATTGTGTCAGGAGTCTAGGGATTTTTTTACCTTCAGGAGATAAATTGACATATATTAGTATGATAGAACATAGAATACCCGTTAGTAAGTAGGTAGCCCCTATAAATGTAAAATCATATAGAATACCAGAAGTACACAAGGAGGAAGTTAGGCGACAAGAAAAACAGATGTTGGAAGACTATGTAATTGAACCAAGTAATAGTCCATGAAATCGCATCCCATTACAGTGATCCCGAAGAAATTAGATGCATCAGGTCAACCCAAATGGAGAGAGGTGGTTGACAATTTAAAATTAAATGAGGTTTCTATAGGTTCAGCATTCTCAATTCCATGCATCAATGAAATTTTAGATCAATTGGGACAAGCTAAATATTTTACCACGTTAGAGCTAGATGGAAATGTGTTCAACTGTCCCACATGTGACGATGGAATCACCCTGATGTAAACCCATTGTACTATTCAGTCACGTTCGGGAGGCACGCAAAGTAATGGAAAACCCCTGGAAGATACACATTACATGCAGTTTTCTATACCAGAAACAGTGTGAAGGAAATTGGGCATGAGCCAACAGCACTGACATAGTTTTGCAAGGTGAGCGAGGGACACCTGCACAATGAACAAAAATCCTTCAGGAGACAACTACAAAATTAGTCATGCAACGAAGCTAATCATGATATCATACAAGCTATTACCGCACACCTGGACCAAACTGATTGTAAAATGATTGAGGTGTTAGTGGAGGCCAGAACAGCTAGTCAGACTCCACCTACTATCCATAGCTGATGAGAAGGCTAGGCTCTGGAATGCGGGCAGGGTGGTGGCAGCAAGTGGCCTCAAAGTCGTGACCCTCGCTCTTGCCTAATACTACCCATGCTGATCGGTTTGTGAAAGATTTTTATTTATTACCCACACAGTTACTGTCATTATCAGGGTATACCTATGCCTCAATTATTATTTACTTACATATTTTTTTACTTTTAAATGAACACTTGTATGCATACAAAACATTCTGCATTTTTGTAATTTCACTTAATTTTTCCAGGTCGATATAATATAAGTATATGTAAATTCATTGCGGCGAAACAAAATCCAATTAATAAATTACAAAAAATAAAAAAAAATCTGTAACGTTTTGAGTTAATATCAAAGTAGCAATTATTTATTACTTTTCAAATACAATTTGATTTAAAGATTAATGAATGTGACTTATGTACAGTCATACATGAACGAGAACTAGCTAATTGTTGTTTATTTGTGAACACGGCAGTTACATAATTTTTAACATCTAATTGCCACATGCTTACTGAGTCACGTTCTATAGCAACCCGTAGTGCCTACTCAGTGCCCATTTAAATCATTCAAATTTAAATAAAGTATTTTTATTGTAATTAAATTGTTGGTTGGGAGTGATGGCATCTTTACACAAAAGTTTTTTTAATTGTTGTAATTGTCAAATATCATTACTATGTGTGTATCCAGGACTGTAATTAGTACATTTTAAACCAGAGAGCTTATATAGGAAGACCTTCAAGTAGCAGAACCACTAAGAGTTCCAGGCTACTAGGAGATGTAATTATATGCTGGTTATGAAACTACAGTTGGAGGTTGTCTCCATTTTCAAGGTTCCGAAACAACAGATTAAGCAAATCAAGTATCTTTAACAAGCAGAGAATTTCTTAACTGTGATAAATTTATTTGCCTTCCCCATTCATTAGATGACTTCAAGTATAAACTTAAATTTATTTTGACAATTCATCTATCTTTAATTTGACTACAATACCTGAGAAGTATTTTTAATAATTTGAGTCTCTTATTTACGACTGATTATTTAGTTGCTATGAGGACATTAATTTACTGACACTACCATCTGAGAAAAAAATTTAATTCTGTAGGGCTAGTGTGCATGCCAGTCTTTCAAAGCTGCAATTAAACCAATGAATTATACTTCCTGTTTCTGTAACTGCAAAATTCAGGTTAAATAACATTTCCATTAATAGCTTTGTGCTGGTTTTTTTACTGCTTTTCATAGTTAGAGCGAATGTCATCTTTAAATAATTTAGTTAAAAAAGTTTATTTGTATAAATATGGGCAATGTTGTATGTGTTGTACAAATAGTGCTCTTCAGTGTGAAGTACTGTGTGGTACAATCGCCAAATATTTAAAACACGAAACTGTACCTGTGAACTACCTAAAGGGAACACAGTCAAGCACACTAAATTTATGTATGACATACAATCTTTACACAAGTACAGTTCAACATGTTTCACTAAAAGCTGGTGAAAATATATTTATTTATTTTAATGAAGTAATCGTTAACGAAAAAAAATGTATATGCATCAATCTGAAATAATTGATGAAAACATGATTGCGTTAACCTATCAGTGGACTGCTTCTCTGTCATTAAAACATAAATGTCTATTTTTGTATAACATAAGAAAATGGAACTCTTTTACTCATCAAATGTAACTATGTCCTTTTTTTACTCTGTACTTCGAAGGGCTTTATTTAATTGAACTGAATAAGGTACATTGTTCATAACAAATTTTTCTTCTAGCTTGGCAATAACTAAAAATAATTTGAATTCAAAACAGTTGCTCATTGCTTCAGATTCAAATTTTTTGATTATATGTTTGAACGTTAAAGACTATCATGTGTCATAAACCATTTGGCTATGCTGGGACAACTTGTTAAATATGATATTGTTACTAAATTAATAATAATTAGTTATCAAAATTTTGTGCACATCATATATCTCTTTCAGAGTCATTACAATGTTATGTTCACTTTCAGTTTTTGGTTTAGGTGCATGATTCTTTAGTTGCTGATTGGTTTAATACTCAATACATAGTTTACACAAGATTCCCAAAAATTATGATCATCAGTTTCAAAATATTGTTTGCAGTATTTAAATATTTTATTTAAAAATAATTTTTATCAAATTTTATTATGTTTAGTTTAAACCACACAGATTTAATTATTTTAATGTTTCTATTTTCCATATAAAGTTGAGGTGGTACCCACTACACATGCCATGTTGCTTCTAGGTTTGCTCAATATTGCTTGAGTTCCTTGTTTGGATCAGTGCACAAAAAAATATAAGGCGATCCAGGCCTACCCTAAAACTATAAAAACCACTGCCATATTTAATTTAAACATCTTAATATCTAGGTTAGTGTTAACAAAAAGGGACTCAGACCTGTCACACTCAAAAACTTACTCTTATTGCTAGGATCCAAGGACATTATACACACTGGAGCAACCTTTCCACACTTCATCTCCATATTCTTAAAAATAAACACACCATACCTCAACCTTTATTCGTTGTCAAAAAAAAAAAAAATTTCATGTTAATTATAACCCTTGATTTAACATACACTGTTAAATTTTAATAATTTCCATTTACTTCAAAACTATCCTATTGCAAATAGAGTATATTTTGGACATCATAATGGGAGCAATATAAATAGTACCCATTTTACACAAGTTCACACTCAATCATTATAGACTGAAGCACACATTTAAACTGTTTTCTTGGTTTTCAAAATTAATCTGTAACATACCTCAACATTTTTCAAAATCAACATGTAATTATAATATACCCTTACTTTCAATTACAATAATATAATAAAACACAGCATTATTCACGTCATTTAATTTTGTCATTCTCCAAATTAAATCTTTGTTTGATGCATAGGTACAGTCAATTATGCAAATTTTTATCACTCAACATGGTTCATTAACAAATTTATAAACAAATATACATACCTTATACGGTTTATTGCTGCATTTTAAATTATCAATTTTAATAATTATTAAACTTTCGAAACTCTTTCAGATAAGAAAACCTCATAACTGTGCATTTATATTGGCTTACTCTTCTTCACAAAAGCCATTACTCCACTCAATTTTATGATATTACATGAACAGTGTTACCCTCGGTCAAAATGTCATGACGGCAAATAGTTATTAATTTATGAAAGTAAAATTAATTCTTCAGATTAATCATAAAAGACCTAACTAGCCTTAACAAATTTAACTGCAACAAAATAATCAAATTACTTTCTGTTAACAATACAACTTTCTCAAGATCAATTACAAAAGTTAATACATTACAAAGTAACATTAAATGAATAAACACTACTAGAAAACAAACTACCTCACATTTGGTATTGCCCAATACTCATCATGGTTTGTTAACCTACAGCCTTTATCTAGTATGCTCTTACATGAAAATCACAATTACAAGTAGGCATATGTAGTTTATACCTTTACATGTTTACCACTATTAGATAATTACAACAATTTTGTCTCATTTACACACCATAACCCAAACATTAGGTTAGATCGCACACTAGCTTACAATTTCATGTTACTCTTAAACCCCCAGGGCCGCAATGAGACATCCCAGTTGGCATTGTGTATTTACATAAATTGTAACCTACTATTGATTCAATTTTAATGTATATAAAAAAAATACATTATACATAATAATGACATATGAATTGACACTACTTAATCATATTAGGTTACATTCAATCTCCGACTAGGTATCCTGTGTTTCTTCTTTCTCGTCCTCATCATTATCGCTTTACACAATTTTCTCTTCCTAACACATTTCCTCACTACATATTTCACAATTTCTGTATACCTGAAACTACATTTCTTTTTTCTCTTATAAGTCTTCTTTACCCCCCTAATCATGCCTTTGTTTCTCTTTTCTTGACTTACAGTTCCTTTTCTGAATAACTCATGAGTCTTAAACGAGTTTGGCACTTTAACGTATTTTCCACTTTGTTCACCATTGTCACTATTACATTTACCTAATACACAACCATATTTTACCCTATTTAACTCCTCACTTTCAAAATTATACTTTGCTACTGTGGTTGGGTTGTGGTATCAGCTATGGCACAAAAAATACAAATTTTTTGAAGTACCCGATGTTGGTGAAAAGTAACAGCTGAACCTAACATATAATTCAATTCACTGAGGGTTTTTCGGGGATTAACCCCCCCCCCCCCCTTCCCAACACACATTTTCTGTTGTACTACATGAATTTCAGTTGCTTCAATTTCTAAATTATGGCAGTTGTACTCAACAAATTCCACCTTATTTTGACAATCATGATCTACAGTGTCTATTATACTTTGGCAATTTGCAACCTTGGTTTGATCTTTTACACCTTTACTTCCACTACTAAGAAAATTTGGCAAATCTAAAGAATTGTTTCCATCCTGACTTGCATTAGTTACATATTATTTCCTAGCATTTATTGGTTTCACATTTAGGGCAATCTTACATTCTGTTAAGATTTTGGTATTATTTAACGTAGCCTCAATATCTGTGTAGTTTTTTATTAACTGTTTGAGTTCTGCCCCATTTTCTACCATTAACTGTAAGATTAAACTTAGCTGATCACTCATTTGTACCTTTGGCATCATGTATCAATATTTCCTAACCTGCATTCTTATTTTACCATACAATCAGCTTACAAAAAAAAAGAAATGACAAAGCATACGCAAATCAATGTGATATTAGGCTGTGTTCCAAATAGCCAGCACTCACACTTGCACTCGTTCTTGCTCTTGCACTCGCACTTGCTCTCGCACTCCCTCCTTATGGAACTATCGACACTCACACTTTTCAAATGAATCGATACTGCCTGCGATCAATTTTTTTCCGTAAGAACCAAAAAATATTTACTTAAAAAAATATATATTCATTAATATTTACATTTCAATTAACAATGGCTCGATTAGTAGGGATGATGATGGGGATTATAGTAATGTACGAAAAGAGACAGGTATAAATTTGATCAGAAATCAACAGTTTTAGCTTGGAATTATAGCACCGTTTATTCTAAAATTATGAATTACTAATTTCCGAATCCATACATATATTAAATATTTACTGAAAATGCTTTACAGTGAAAAAATACTTGTGCCTATGCCATTCCACTGTTGACAATACTTTAGAAAACAAACAAAAGAATGGCAGCTGTAGCGAGCACGCATGTGCACACACTCGTAAACAAACACTCACGCTCGCACTCGCACTCGCTCTCGAATGACATTTGGAACAGCACTGTCTGACATCATTGCCAAATGCGAGTGCATGAGAGTGCACATTTCTTGCTATTTGGAACACAGCCTTAGTAACGAAAAATGATTAACATTAGAATCGTACAATATTGTTCATACCTGCAATTTCTTCTGCGAAAAGTTTATATTTACCTTGCTGTATTATTGTTCATTGACTGTACTTGGCAGTATGGAAACTGTCTGGAACTGTAGTTGGAAGTTTGAGGTTGTCGTAGTTACACTAACCCTGGAACACGAGTGATAAAAACATGCCCCGGCAACAGCTGGGCTTGCAGGTTCTTGAATAATTGATGGGGATGAATGTCGGCACACTTCACGTTGCAGGGTGCGTGTAGAAATCCAGGAAGAAATGTTAGGCGCCACTTGTAACAGGTTACCGTACTTTTCTTTGTAGATATCAGCAAACACCAACGGACTAGTTCAGCATGAGTTGGAAACTTCGACTACGTATTAATGAAAGTATACCAGGATTGCCAATATATACAAGAAGAAGTTCAATGTTTAGTGGAGATTTATTGTTGCCTCGGCAAAACAATTGACACTCGCAGCTGACAAAAAAAAGACAGAATTGCAGCCTTTACAAAACCAAACTTCTCACTTCGAGAGTTACGAAGACGAGAGAGAATCATTATTTTTCTCTCCTGGCGCCTATTGACTCCTCGCATCGACGGAAAATAAATTTAATAGTTATTTGATATGTCCGAAATAAAAAAAAAAGGTTGAAGTCGTGGGCGCTGGTTGGTGCAGTCACGTGATGACACGTTACAGGCTCTCCAACTGACAGCTGACACACGATCATGCTGCGACAAACTCTTGTGATACCCGAGAAAGGCCATGCTTCCATATATATTGGTAGAAAGTTTCCTCATTGAAAACATATTGTTTTCAAGCAGTCGGTCACATCAGCCAAAGGTGACCTCTGTTATTTTCCTCGTTTCACCAGTTTCACCATGTTGTGCCTTGCGGTGGCAATGTTTTTAGTTTACTAACCCATTGAAAAGGAAAGGCTGCCTGCGCCATCGTCCTATGACGTCTGTTGTTTATGTCTGTTACTACTGATGAAATGAGAAAAATAACAAATTTGGAAATGCGAAAATATATTAAATACAAACAAGTTACCTTTGCCACAACCTTTCAAATATTACATAAATTACTATCCTTGACTGAAATATAGACAATTGAAATACTTCCCTGAATATACTAATTATATATATATATATATATATATATATATAACTGCGATGCTACAGACTACTCGCCTCCCACCAGAGGGAACCAGGCTCAATTCCCGGTGAGGTCGCCCCTGGATTTCCCATGTGGGAATCGTGCCAGACGATACCGCTGGTCGACAGGTTTTCTTGGGGATCTCCCATTTTCTTCGCCCTTGCATTCTGATGTTGCACCACATCATCTTGCTTCACCTTAATCTGCTCTCAACACCTCAATGTTAAGAGCTGCTCAAATATATTTTCTCACTCACTCACGGCAGCCAACGGACTATAAGTAGTCTTTCCATTAGTATTTTTGATTTATTGTTGTACTTTTCTTTTTAATTTCATACCCACTTTTTTCGTTATCCACTTCATGAACATGTAACCACCGTTTCCATCTGCTCATCCAGTGGATATTATTTTTTTCTCTTGTAGCAGCGAGAAGCTTAGAGGATGTTGGTATTTATTTTTCATACTGAATAAAATTTTTTAAGTCTGACTACTCTTCTACATAATGAGTCACAATGAATATTTATTTTGCCTAGACATTGCTGGTATGTTTTCGTGACTTTTACAGCAAACTGTTACCAGCTTCGGCACCTTCTTTGCAAATTCTGGCAATGCCTCTAACAACATTCAACCTTAAATACAAAATTTGGTTGAGACAATAAATATTTCAATTATGTATAGTTTTTCTTCTCCTTGAATATGTCACATTTTACTATACCAAAATGCAAATGAATACAACTTGCAGCTGACTGAACCGTTTATTTTGGAATGACTAGTAGCATATCTACACTGTTACTCCGGAAGCGGGCGTAAAGGTGGGAGGTTGTGCGGTCCTACCCACCACTCCTTTCCACAACAGCCTAGCCATCTCCTGAGTTCTCTTCTAAACCATGCCTACCGAACAACTTCTGGCACTGCCTGTAGGAAATTTAAATACATTTCCCCAGACTAGTCTCCAGTCAGTTACCAACCCAACAGCAGCACACCTGCATTACCCTTCCAAGCAATATTTAGAAGACCTGCCACTATATTCCGGCGAGCAAAAAGAAAACCCTATAATCTATTTAATTATTAATTATTTGCACTAAATTACAGTGATATCCTGAGGTGTATGAGACTGAGTCTCAAGTGCACTGTCTATTTTTAATGGAAGGTTTCTTCATGATAAGGTGCAACATTTTTCCAACCAAGTCTTTATTTTTGCCCAACTTTCAGAGTCCTAAAATCTAGAGCTACATCAGGTAACAATTAGCTCAGGAGCACTGAGATCTCAAGAAAGACCAATTCATAGAGGAGCATTTTAGCACAACCTACAAGAGGACAAGGCACATATCCCCCTCTATGGATGACGAAGAATTTACTAACCTTGCAATCTCCCAATACCCCCTTAACTATCAGAGGCAAGTTACTACTGTAACATTTCCAAGTTCAGACACCATTTGATAAGAGAATACCACCTCAAATGTCAGGCCACACTACCACCTGTGAGGGATCATGACTGATCAAAGTTGGCACCAGCACAGCCATGTCCTCAAAACACCAATACAGGAAGTTTCTAACACATCAACCTTCATGTGCACATGACCACCACCAGCCAGATATAAATGTCAGTGTGCATACAAACCAGTGGCACTAACACCAGCTACAGCACATGTCATTTCCAAGAGGCAATAATGGTAAGGACTTTTACCACCAGAAATGGTTTGGAAATCTTCAGTATCAAGGAAACAAGCAATACAATCCAAACTACTGGAGGACAGCAACGGAGGTAAGAGGTCAAATAATGATTGCAGTAATCCTGATCAGCCAGGCAACAAACTATAGTTCCATAGATCTAACATGAATGGTAAAGTGCCAGGATGCAAGACAGTCGTAACACCAGGGTCAGTCTTATGCAGCCTATTCCAGCAGCAGGTAATACAAGCTCTGGACAATGTGAGAGATAATTCCAGAGACAAGAGCCACTAGATCCTATAACACTGCCATTCCAGCAACAGCACTTACAACACCAGTGGGTACCCAGTACTACAACTAGATCAGAGAGCAAGGAATTACAATAATGTTCACAAATGAAACTATTAAAGACCAGCGAGCGGTCGAAGTGAGACTTTTGTAAGCAAAGTACTTCCTTCACTGATTGACAACATGAAACTGGAGAAGAAGCTGCAAATTACAAAGAAAGATATTCAAGAAAACCATTATGGTTCGGCAAGACAAGATAATAAACTTATTGGCAGATATATCACGCAGCTGAAGCCCTACAAGATACCTGAAGTAGCAGTTTGAAATGTACTATTATTTGGTTAAACTATCAAGAAGTTGTGGGTCATATTTTAATTACAATGACTTTAATAGCATTGTTTCCTGTCTTATGTAGATGCCTATTACAGACATCCGTTTGTTGCTGTTGGTTGCAATGGGCATATCAGTGATGGTAGTTTATATAAAAATAGTGTGCTGAGTTTGATGCTGTCCTCGCTCTCTGTCCCGCTCAGGGCAAGTCAGATGATGTTCACCGCTTCACCAACCGCATTGTGTGCACCAGTGTGTTAAATGTAGTGTGCCATTCACGCACGAATGGGTCAGAGGAACCATTCAGTGATATAAAGGCTCATGTGGTTCACGTATGATCACGTAGCAGAGAACTACAGTGTTCGTAATTCTCTCTTGTATTTTTGTATTTCTGCAATGTTGTTTCATGGTAATTTTGTTTTAAAGGCAACTTATAATTCCCCTTTTTATTAAATGAACATTCAAAAACACTTGCAGTTCCTGCAGTCACTTTGCCACTTTAACCATGTAAAATTTTAATAGTTCGTCTATTAAATTTGAGCCATTTTAATGTCACTGTTTTAAAAGGGTTTTTGTGCAAGGTTTAAGTTAGTATTGTATTTCAAAGAGTGTTCATGTGTCCTGCATGCTTGTCCCAGCATTCATGAAACATTTCCATCTGGGAGAGACACTTAGCAAAAGTGCACTAAGATTTTCCAGAAGAGTATTATTATCACATAGTTTCATAACTAATTATTCTACTTATTTTACTGTCTGCAATAACATTAATATGTATCTTGTTCCACATTTGTGTTTTGTGAACATTTCCCTCGAGATGCTGGTGGGAAGATGTCCGTTGCTAGGGTATCTCTGCACCACCATCTTTAGTCTGCAACAGTGGGTCATTGAAGGTAGACGTGTGCAGCACTGCGCACCATGGGAACTTCGCCTTTTGTTTACAGTAAAGTAGTGTTCATTAGTTTTAAAGTTATAATACCGGAACCGTATCTTTTGCTTCTCTCGTGAGCCGGCCTACCTCTCCGTCGACTCATTACCCAGGGAGTTTCATGCAATGTGAGTCTGTTTATGTGTTCCACACTTTTCTTCCACATCATCCGCTGGCAGCCTCGTGTGCCAGAACCGTTTCAGACACAGAGACTTGTGAACATTATCAGTGTACCCCTCTCTGATAATACAACTCGTTGCTTTGAAACTTGTGCCTTATTTTCAGTTAATATTTAAATTCCACCACGGGAACTGGCCCTCTCCAGCAAGCGTAACCACATGGATAGGTCACCACATGCAGGACAGAGTAAGATGTGTAAAAGTGACTTCATTGGCACATAAGTAGATGTGTGCTGCAGGGGCATGCCGCCACAGGCTGACGACCTGTAACGACCCTGAAAGACGGAGATCCTTGTGCTTTTCCGAGATATAGAGAAGCTGGCACCCTGGGATCAACACCAACTGTATCTGCACGCATCCGCGTGTTAAGAGGTCTGTATTAAAGTCAGGCACATCCACCCCCCCACAAGCAACCGAGCACATCAAGTTTTCTCATCAACAACAATGCACTGAACTTCCCTTCACAATCTAAATTACCAAGTACAAACATTACAGTGCCATACATGCTCATTGCTGATGTGCATTTGTACTTGATGAACATGTTATGAAGCCCTACAATTCCAGGTCTGCTAAGAAAGAAAGAAATTCAATTACCGGCTAAATAGAGCTAGGAGAACAGTCGAAAATGTTTGGCATTATTGCAAACATATATAGAGTGCTAATAACTAAAATAATAATTTTTCCTATGGAAAGGTTCGGACAATTACAATAGCCACTTGTGCTCTGCAAGATTTCTTAATAAAATAACATATGGGATTGTACTTAAATAAAGTAGATACTGAGGATACCGATGGTTGTGCATTCTCTGGTGGATATTAGGGGGAAGCACAGCATCTGAAAGGTATAACCAGGCAAGGAGGTAATAAAGGCAGTCACAGTGCTATGGAAACCACAGACATACTGTGCCATTACTTTAAATAACTAGGTACAGCTTTCCTGGCAATGGTAATGCTTACAGAGATTAATTTCTAAAGTTATTGAAGTACAATCAAAACTACAATGCAGGCATACGCCATTGTAACATTTACCCTGCTAGTAGGTAGTTTAACATATGACCATGTCTGCACTGCACACATAAAGCTAACTGCATGTCGTTGGCACTTGTAAGGATTATTAATACCAATTTTCATAATAAATACAAAAATATAGAAATTTGCTGATGTACTGTAGTTGCATCGTACAGGAGAAATACTAATTGATAATTGTGTCCATAATTCTGAGATTCTGCAGATTACTTGTTCATTGCAACATTGTAAACATTTGCAAAGTAAGTACATTTGATGTTTTTTAATTGTACACCAAGCCATTGCACAAATTATGTGGCTATGTTGTGATGCGTGCCATGTTCCCCTCTCCCAAGACAGTTTTCCTGCCACAACGAGATTCGCACAGCAGCTAGGAGCAGCCGTCTACTGAGTGTGTTAGCGCTAGTGCGCTATGCTGGACACGAGCAAGCAACGGGAACACTCCAATAAATGTAAGGAAGTGTAGTACAGTGCAAAGTATTAGTGCAGTGCATCAGAACGGCATGGCCGAGGAGCCACGTGCGCAGAGGCGGCGCTTGAATACCAAAGTAGTGCCCAGGCACTGTATATATTTCTTAAGGGTAATAAAAAGGTGAAAGTTTGTCGCGCAAGGACACACATGTCAATAAAGAAAGACTTATTCCCGCCTTTACCTATTTCATTAAGTGCAAGCGTTTTTGGTCATGTTTTGTTTTTCATTCTCACGTGTATCCATCTACACCTCATTTAATCCACTTGTTTTGTTGCAGATTATAGGGTCAAATCTACAGCGTATTTTTGTATTCATGTTGCAGCATGTAAGGTGAGAGCAGAAGTGCTTTTATATGTCATGTGTTTAGCAAGTAGTTCCACCGTGGCCCACTGGTTCACCAACGCCGACATGCGAGCCACAATAACATGCTAGTTAGCATTGCAAGATCTGAGAGGTCGGACATGTATCGCCACGTTGTCGGTTTTCACACCCCGATGTCACACTACTTTTGCAAGTCAACTATTTAGTGTGTCAATAGTATAATATGTAAGGAACCATTTCGTTTAGCCGTCTGCTCCGCCTATCTCTTTCCCAGTGCTCACATTGCCTGCAGAAGCTTCACGCACATTTAAACCATTGTAGGCCTAGTGTCGTATTTGTCTGTAACATCGCCGCCGGATGGTTAAAGGCCGACACTGCATTGTAAGTTGTTCCCTGAAGGAATGTGTGAGAAATCAAGTAAATGCATCAGTGAGAGTGATAAATACCCCAGTGTTTTCATTTTGGGAGCCATAAGGCATTTAAGGGGACCGTGGGCCTAGCCTTCCTGCCAAATTGCAAGTGTGATTTTTCGGTGTGCAGTGTTTATGTTTTAGCCATGTAACTAAGTAGTTTACGGGCGTGTGGTCAGCCCTAATAGTAAACACAAGATTCAAGCAATGTATGTGCACGTGGTCATCCCCGATTATTCACCACGTAGAATGCACAATACTATTCAAATTTATTATTGAGGAGATAAACCAACAACTGGAAGGAATGCCACCTTGGTCGTCGTCCACATGGCCCGAGATAAAGAATCAGCTCTACCAACCAATCATGGCATCAGTGTCTGGATGATGCCTGGCACCCGGGTAAGCACATTTTCCAACAACTTTTTCCTTCATTCCAGACTAACCGGTCCTCAAAAATCTAAACAAACGTAATTCATCCAACTCCACGCCATCAGTTGTACAGGTAACACTTATTCCTAGACCTGAAATGCATATACAATGCCACGCTGATAATGTTTTGCCACATGTACAGCACAATTTGTATTGATTGATGTTATAAAGTGCTTTTGTTAATAACATATGTTTAAGTTGTGATAACATTTTTTAACACAAAATGTAATTTGTTGTCTACAAACAAAATACCACAAAATGTTGACCTAAGTTTTAATACTATCATTTCTATCACCTTTGTACCAATTTGGGGTAATTGTATATACAGAAACATGTTTTTGTTTTAAGCAACAGCTTTGTAGCCCATTAAATGTTGAATACCGTACTATTCACTGTTAAAGTGTTGAAGAATACATACATATGAAGGAAATCTTACAACCGTCATCTGAAATTAAAAGAAGTCCCGTCTGATACAAAGTTACACCAACTGGACAACCTTTAGCCCAATACATTCCTTTTCATTAAGATATTCAATTCGTACTGCCATTAAAACATACATTAATTTCTGATTTGTAATTGTTGCAAGTTTTTCACTTCTTATTTTTGAAAGTTCTGATGCCAATTATTATCCCAAGTCACCATTTGTGGAATCTCCTGTAGGTTGGCCTTCATCAATAGCTAATCGAAAAGAAACATATCCCAGAAGTCCCTGTGCTTTCTCTAATATATACTCTGTATCATTCTTGCAAAATTTCTTTGTTTTTGAGTCATTGGAACTTCAACTTGATTGAGACGACATTGACGGTACTTTATGTGAAGGTGAGAATATTCCCAAAATAGTGTCATCTCCTCCCTCAATCACCTCTTCGTGCACGACTTTTCGCAATTTGTAGACAATGGGTTCATAGTTTAATAGCAGCAATTGTGACTGGATTTCCGTCATACCATTTTGAAAGTTAAACAGTCACTTGTTTAGTCAAGTTATACATGATTACTTACAATTTAAGTACTTTTGTTTGTATATATTGGAGGCTAAATATAGGCTGTGCAAATTATGGGCGGACTGTTGACATCAGTAATAAGCAAACGTGTGGCAACAGCAACACTTTCTTTACATACATCTACTGTGACAGGAATGCTGAAGTTTGTTGCTTGGGTTTCCGTAGGTAAAGAAAATGTTCCTGGCCAAGATGATGGAAACAATGTTTCCCCTTTCATGCACTGTATGTGATCTTGCAAAAAAGTTCGTCAAAGGAAAATACCTCACAGAAATCACATTTACACATTCTGTTCCAGACCCACTTTTCTTATGGCACATTTTTTGTAGTTCTTGTCCATAATGGGTTTGCAAATAAATAATTTTTTTTGTTACTTCTTGGGGTAGTGTATAGGGCTGTAATCTTAACATCGTCTGCAACTTTGGTGAGAGTTGTGCTTCTATGATGTTTATTTTAATACAATGACAGTTTGCTGTTATACAGTATTTCGTGTCTTTGGTACAATTCAATTAAAATGTCAACTGCTTCCTTACTCCAGTCACTCATTTCCACTACAACACAAGAAGAAATTACAGACCAAACAAATCACACAGGATAACATCTGTTTTTAACAATATCAGCGTAAATAAATATGCGTGAACTACATAAACATATCCAAAGCAAATGTAAACGAAACGACTTGCATTTATTTTCACCACAACACAAAAAGATTTCACAAACCAAACACATCACTAATACAGAAATAAAATCTGTTTTATACTCTCAAATTAACAATATTAGCATTAATAAATGTATGGGAACTACACAAATGTAAAAAATGTTAATGTAAACAAACGACTTGCATATGAAGGTGAACAAAAGATAGAACTGTCTCTAAACAATTCTAGCTAGCATGCACACCCTTGCATGCATGCCACTTGCATACAAGTTAGCCAGTCACAAATGCAAGTTGACTTGAGCAAGAAGGTTAAACCTTCTTGTACAAGAAAGATGCTCATCTGTATTAGGCTTTATACATAAAAATTTTACTTAAATGTGATAACTTTTAAAGGGTATATTGTAACATGTACACCCCGACACATATACACTCACAATATAATGCTTCATCTCCAAAAGGGTACTCCAATTTATTGAATAGGCAAACAATATTTTATTTCATTAATCCAAAGATATAGGCTTATTTATTGATCCTTTGTTTATTTATTGGAGCTCTTCTCTCAAATTCATGTTGAACTTTTGAATCACTCTTAAAATTTCCAAAATAGAACTTTCCACATTATTATTGGTTTTTATCACTATTGATTTTGACATTTGAAATTTTCCCTTTTGTATTTTTTTTCAGCAACTGTGTATATGTGAAATTATCAAGTAACGATTTGTTTCTTAATGTATACATGTGTTACTGTAATAGTGTTATGTATTGTAATTTTGTTTCGTTTCAAATATTATTCTGACAGATTAGGCTTAGTTTCTTTTTCTTATACATTCCTGGTCACAATAGGGACATGAGGCTATCAAAAAGTTCTCACAATTATCCACCAGCTGTTGTTTAGCAACAATATTGTAAACTTTCAATAAGACTAGA
This sequence comes from Dryococelus australis, assembly GCA_029891345.1. Lineage (NCBI taxonomy): Eukaryota > Metazoa > Arthropoda > Insecta > Phasmatodea > Phasmatidae > Dryococelus > Dryococelus australis. Next base: position 136,321,470 of record CM057009.1, on the reverse strand, counting down.
ATCTACATTAAAATGAATGAGCATTCAAAGCATCATCACGTCCAAAGAACTTTAATCATGATGATTAATGGAATATTAATAATGCTGCTAGGCCAGTAAGTGAAATTTTCTAGCAATAGATAATAAAATATGAGACTGATGTAATTTAAAGAACTTGTATAAAAAAAGTCAACTTAGAGCAACTGGACTGTTAAAAATTACATTAATCAGTGCTAACGACACAAGGTGAATCCAGGCCCAGTGATGATTTGTAGCCTTGTGCGAACTCTACTCGCTTGTGAAAATTATTTAAACAATTGTAGTTGACACGAAAACATAATTTTATTCATGTAACTGGTAAGTCCATGTTGCGTGAACGAGAATTGAACATTGTGAGTGCAAGATAAACACACATATAGTAAATTAGTGAGATTTTATAAAGACACTGTCTTTGCAGCAACCGACCGAAGAAGAAAATGTGTCCATCATTAATATTCATAGGGAGATCATTACCACCCTCCTTCTGTGCATGTCCAATCCTACAACGATGATTGGTGTAGCCAACCAGGATGAGCTATCAACAAATTGGAATATTCTATATGCCATGTATACTAATATTTTGTTGTTACAACATTTCAAGAAAATGTTGACTGACATATAAGAGTGAATTTTGTACATTAGATAATATTTAAAAATATTATTTTTATAATGATTTCCCTTGATCATTTCACTGGGGTCAGAGTGTGTAGAGTTGTTGAAAGTATCCCTTATGGCAAATCTAAAAATTTGGTAACCCTACATGATGGCATGACTTGCGAGTTGTTCAAACACAAGATGAGTTGTATTTATGTCCCAGTAATGTTCTACTAGCAATTAATGGATAACTTTATCTACCTATCTTCACCAGTAGTGATGATTTTAGGAGCACATAAAAAGCAACAGTGCACTTCAGCTGCCATAGCAGTGAGGTAATGTAAGTCAGCAGGACCACATATACTTTTCAAGTTAGCATATGAATATGACTCTTCAGATTTTTTTCCATATTCTATTTCTGCTTTTCAGTTGAGTAAATCTATTAGTTTCTAACACTGGGCTAGGCATTTCAAATTACTTTTGTTTGCAACTGCAGTAATATGCACTGTCAACCAGATTTTGTTTCTGTAAGTCTAGTAACAAACAGGTTCATAACTGTAATACACAACTTTATCCAGACATAGTTTCATGAGCTAGAAGAAATGATAGTATTCCCTGTTAAGTGTATTGTCATAAGTTATTTCTTATCATCTAATAGCTTATGTGCAATGGTAACAAAAAGTCTAAAATGTGATTATATTGTATCAGCAATAGTGAACAAAAGAGTACAGATAGACTCCCTTAATGAAAAACAATTGATTTTTTATAACACAACAAAAATTTTATAAGAAATCATTGCACAATTACAGTGCTATCATACACAGTTTGCCAAACAAAAATTTTAGACCATTGTAGCTATACACAACAAATACTGTTGAGTTCCCATTAATTTTATTCTCAACATCACAGTTTGAAAAATGCATGTGAGCAAACACTATTATAGGCTGTTCATGGTAAAATCGGCACTTTTGAAAGACCTGCTTAAGATGTACTCTTATGCAGTAGTGTATTCTTCACCCTATGTAAAATTAACATTGCAATGGGCCTTGTCACTTTTTTCATGCATAGGTAAAGTGAAACTGTGAAATTATTAGGAATGTAAATATTTTATACATCTGCTTATTTTTATACTTTGATCCATTAGAAAAGAACAAAGCGAAAGAATAATTTGCATTATCACAAATGGTTACCAAACATTTTTTATTCAACATTGTAACATTGCAGGTTATGTATTTTTTAAGGTTATGTAATTATTTTTACATGGACTTTCAGTCAAGTCCCCGTTTTTTTTTTAGTGGGTGTAATATTCTAAATTTTTCTTTGGTGCCACATAGAGCAGGAACAGTTTATCAGGTTTAATGTGGGACCGTATTTCAAGTGGTTATCTGCAATGCATTGGCGTTTTCGAGTTCCCAGATTCGTAGCGAGGTTGCATAACTTTCATAGATAATTTTTTCTTCCGACTCCACTAGCAGTTTCCCTGTCATCAGCAAAAATTGTTCCGAAACCTTCAATGACTTCTCAGCGATGCAGTAGATTCCATCCAATGGGGAAGAGTTTGTGCCCAGGAGGTTTCCTTTTTTGGAAGGAGGGGAGTGGAGAGTAGGATAAGGCATGTGCCACGTTGTGATCATGAGGGCCTTTATCCGGCAGAAGTCTTACAACAGGCGTGGAAGCAGACAACATGGTGGGTGACGGGCTCGTCCTTTTCTCGCGGTGCAAATTTTCAAATTAACTTTAATAATGAAATAGCTACTGCAGCTCTGTTTGATTTCCTTTGTTTGTGAAATCTATCTATTGGTGATTCTACAATTAGCGATGACTGTACAATTGTGTTTGAGCTATTTAAATAAAACTGAGTAACTATTCCAAAATGGAAAATCATCTCTTTATTTTTTTAACATGGTGACTGAGCTAGATTGGACTATAGTGTGCCAGTCACAACACTTGCGATTATTCAACGTTGTATAAATGACAACTGCAGTGGGACTGTTAACTAGCCTTTGCCATACCACAATTTTAAGATATGGAACTACTTTTCACCCATTGTCGTCAACTTTAATGGGCGAATATCACTTACTGCACCCATTAAAATCTATGCAGGCAGGGATAATGACATTTTTCTAAGGCTCATTTCAAAAGTGCTCACATTATCATGAACAGCCTTTAACTCTTTGTAACCACATAAGTATTAATACTATAAAAAATATTGATTTAAACAAAATGATTTTTTTGCGATATAAATCACACATGTAAGGTACAACCAGATGCTGCTGCAAACAGCAGTAACAGCACAATCTTATAGATATATAATGTAAGTGTCGTTATGGAAAAGTTACTACAGAAGCAACTTTGGTAACTTTTTGTTTCTCTACAGTTAAAAAACACTTCAAACAAGTAGAACACATTTTGCAGAAAATTTTTGTGAAAGAAAAATGTTATCTTGTAGGCTACCTAGTAAGGATTCAAACTAAACAAGTAGTAAGACAAAATTCTAAACATTGAACTGGTCTACCATCAAAGTAAAGACTGTTTTTACACCAATTACTTTAACAATTTCAGTTGCATTACTAATATAATAAACTATGTTTAAAGTTGCACATTGTAATTTATTTATTTTTTTTATTTTTGAGAAAATTGAAAATTCCACATTTCGATGATTAGCAGTACCCTACAATTTGAGTTTTCCAATCTCTAAATCAGCCACTTTGATTCTGTACCTGCTACAACTGTACTTTAGAGAGTATGTTGTGCTTACTACTTCAATGGAATAGTCTAAAAAGTGACCGGAATATTGAGTTTTTATCAACTCTATCCTCTGTGTTTGCAGCACCCCCAAAGTCAGCTCATTTTCCAACCCAGGTTTTAAATTGCGATTTATTCTTTTTGAACCATTTTTGGCATTTTCAGCATTTTTACAGTTACGGCAGCTGGCAGGCATTGTGAGCCAGGCCCGCTTCAAGTGTTATTATGTACATGTCTGGGTATACACAATTACGTGATACAACTTATTGCATATAGTCCATTCCCGAATGGAAGCGACTTATGAGAATCAAATTACACCTCATTTTTTAATAACCTGTATTCCACAAATATATAACACTGTGGTTAAAATTAGAGAACTGTATTATTGAATAATTTAAACTTTACCTTAATATCTTCTATAACATGTAATATTTATTTCTTTTTCAAAATGAATTATCAACAGCAAGAGCAGCGACATGTTGTCAATAACCAGTAAGAAATAATTCACAGTTAAAATATTATTTCAACCTAGTTTTTTATTTTATTATTTGTAAGTTAAACTGTGCCCATTTAAATATTTAGCTAGCCCCGATGGCAACATATCTCACTTTTACAGACGGTGGAAAATATTGTGAGTAGGCCGTAATAGTACGGTGTTGTTTTATCTAGAAGAAACCAACTGATAGCAACTGTCTGCTGGGCGAGGCTTGTCGCTCTCTCTATTTCTTGTATCTTTCACACTCTGGAAGTTTAACTTCGCTAATAAGAAATAAATTATACATGTTTTCAATTGTAGCATTTTTCATAATTATCACAGTAAAATAATCATTTTTGAATTTGTAATTGACAACTGAGAAGAGATTTTTATGTTTGAATACTTATTTTAACATATTTAGATACGATGGCGGGGCAGTTACCAAGTGAAGTTGCAGACGTGGCAAGCCATGACATGGCGTGTTGCTTTTTGCAAAAACAAAGCATAAATTATTTTTACTCCGAAAAATACTTCAAATTACCACATCATGTATGTAGACATTGTGTTTTTTAAACCTACCTAGGCAAGTTATGATGATGTGATAAATTTGTGTTTCCACGACAGTAATAAATATATTGTAACGTGCGTTTTGTTAATCATTGCGTCTGTGAAATGGTGTGCCTTTGTGCATTGTGGTCGATACTCTGGCCCTGTGTGTGTGTGTGCATGATTTCAAATATTTGTTTAGCACTATTTTTACGTTTGAACTGTGAACTGTTTTTATGACAAAGTTAATTATTTAGATCCACGTCTGTTTATTTATCACAAAGTTGTGCCTTTGCCCTAAGGGGTTTGAAATACAGTCGTGTAACGTAATTTGCCACAATCCCAGAAGAAAAATACTAAGCCCAGCCCAATAAATTTCAATAAACCCAATAAACAGTAAGTAGCAATACATAGATATATGAACAGAATAAAAGTTACTGTAGGCTTATTTGTTTGCATGTTTACTGCTATATTTTAAGTTTGTATGACAAAAATTAGCAACGCAATTTGCGTACTTGAATTTAATGTGCCTTTTTCATTTGGCTGTTTCTTTGTGTTAACATTTATACCAACTGAGGCAGTTCTTTTAAATAAATAACCCAACACACATAATAACAAAAGGATAATTAGTACAGCCCCTTACCTCGCAGTTGTAACAGTGTTAAACACAGTCGCGGCAAAACACTAACATGCATTACATGTGTACGTGCTATGTCGTGGAAAACAATTTGTTAATGTAAAATAACCGCAAGAACAGTAGTCAAATCAGGCATTTTTAAAACTTCATAAATCTGACCTAAATAATGTTAGATGCCTAAACTGTGAATATTCGTACGGAATTGTTTTTGGAATATGACAGAATTCTTTAAAAAGCTTTGAACAGTAAACAACATATTTGACAGGTATTAAAGTAGAAGTCACATATCAGTGTTTATGTTTAGGTGTAGCGAAAGTATACGAACACATGTACACACATAATGGCATGTAAATATTGATTTTGACAGATGCTATATGGCAGTCACATGGCAATGTTTGTTTACATTTGGTGGAAGGATATGAAACCAGCCTGCAAATAGATATTTAGCAGGGCTCAGAGAAAGTTGCTTCCAGTGGGGAATGGACTATAGTTAACAGCATTTTCATATTCTCATTTTGTAGTGTTGTACATCTGACCCTGGCCCTATCCAGGAACTCTTACCACCTCATGGAGGCATATCATACTAAGAGGTCAGACTGTAAAAGCGAGGCGTCTGCTGGGGAGCCTGAATACCCCATTTACATCTGTGTCTTCTTAGGACTGTGCTGTGTGTGTGTAAAGGGACATAGCCATGTGGTCGTTCGACTCACAATCCTGAGGACAGAGCATAATCACCCGGTGAGATGGCACCTATTACATTAAAGATCAGAATATTTGTGTTATTTCAGTTTTCGTTAACATGAACACAGAACACCGCCAGTTTTCCCATTCCCTACCACTCAGGCCATGTTAAATTTTTTTTTATTATTCCATATGCACACATCACCATTAAAAATCAAGAGAATTTTATGTTTTGTTTACTATAGCTATATTTATAATGTCTACTTCAACATGGATTTCCAAGATTGTTTCTCCTGGTGCTGCACTTAGAGTTGTTTCTGCTTTTACCAATTTTTTAATGATTTTTGTGGTGTTTGGTGCTTATTTTTCTCATATACTTAAATAATTATACTTTGGCCAGTTAGGTCAATAACCATTTGTAATTTTTTCGTGTGTGACAGTGTAAACATTTATACATAAGTGGTGCACAAAAGTATGTGTGTCTAGAAGTGAAAATGATCAGATTTGAGTGTGTCACAGTGGAAATGTCTGGATTTTTTAGTTACAGTACATGATCAACATTTTGTTTTCTCACAGCATTAACTAACATTGAATAAGCAGAGAACAGTGGTTATTTTCTGTCACCAACAGCATCTTATGGCATCCACCAGTAGTAAAGATGAAAATAGTGTAGAGTGTAAGGTTATAAAATGTTTTCTGAAAGGTTAATGGTTATAAAGTAGTTGTGTCTTATCTTAATGTGTAAGTCGACTATAGTACATTCTGGTTACGTCCAACTTTTCTGAAGCCCTACTTAAGTTCTACTTTTAGGATATTCATCCACTTCATATAAATAAGGCTTAACTAAGTCTAAATCATTACACCAAAGGGATAACACACTGCATTCATACACACTGGGTTTGGCAACTTTTGCATAAGAACAATTTCTTACGAAATATACCAACACATCTATTTTCTCACTGGTTTTATTTATATTAATTTTAACCTAAATTAAATATTACAATTCAAAGATATTTGGTTTAATTAAATACAAGGTCCTTTAATTTTAATAAACGTACAGAAAACTTGTGATACAGGATATATTTAGGAAAAAACAACTAAACACATCTTACATGTCACTGTCCCTGCCTGTTGTAGATTGGGCCGTATTCCTTTATATTAAAAAGGGGGCTGTATTGGGGGGGAATATTTGAACATGTATTTTTTGGAATTAAATATACGGAGTCATATAAATACACGTCAAGGACATCACACTAGATACTCAAAAAGTGCAACCTTCAAAATTGCTGTAATTAAAATTAATAGCAAAATTTATGGAGCTTCCTTAGGGAAACATCCAACATGGTATACAGAAATATATATATATATACATAACATTAAATTGACAAAAGACATGCAAGAATTTAATAACTTATTTCATAAACATTATAGCCATGAACCAGTGTTTGTCTAGAATCTGGGGTACCTCAACCCTCACCAGTGGCGGAGCCACGTTAAGATAATGGACACGCTATTACATACAAAAGGAAGCATACCTCACAACAGAAGTGGCATCTATGCACGGGTGAGAACGTGGATTCTAATTCTCAAGGCGGTAGCAGATCGACAGACACGTGGTGATGCCCTCGCAAGTACACGTTTAATTAGAAAAAGACAAAGTTCAAGTTCACACAGTTTATAGAACACTTATTAATTCGGAGGTTCCTGGAGTGGGCAAGGACCCAAAGATACTTACGTATGAGAAATAATGAACACAGACTCGGATCAAGACTGGCCAAATTGATGAAAGTGACAGTACACTGGTCACACAATACAGCTATCCGAGACTGAAGGGCATGGTAATTTGGCCTGCCGTATGGCCAAAGCGGTAAAAGTTCTGTTCGGTACGTGAATTAATTATGATGATGAAATCCTGGGGCAATGAGTCGTACGGAGACAGGAACATGATCACAGGAGGAGCGAACAAAATACAAAAATGTACCGATGTATAAATTTAACACTATTGCAGCTAAGATGAGTAGACAAAGTGGTGCATGCTCCTGCAACGCGACTCACGCATGTTCCCTACACCCACCAAGCCAAGAGTGATAGATGGTGGCTACCACACCAGCAATCTCCCACCAACTCTGAGAGAGAAATTCATTAAAAGTCACATTACAACAAGTACACTGGAAATTTTTACAGAACACATAAGAAACACTCGAACAATTAACAAGAGTTTTCCGCAAGTCAGATTTGGTAATAAGAGTTCCGAATCTTTATGCATGTTGTCTGTATTCAATAATTAAGCAAAACAAGCCAGAATGGGCCGGCAAGGTACATGAAGGCATAAAAAAAATTATATATATTTAGAAGTTAGTTATGCACTTTGAGACATTTAAATAAAATCTATGCAAACAAATTAATACAAAGCAAAATAATTTAGTTTTGGGCAATTGGCATGGCGGGAAGCCGTAACTGCCAGGAAATTAATATGTTGCATTTATTTATAATATAAGAAATTAATATTGCCCTTTTAAATAACCAAGACACATCATCAACCCTAGAACATGAGAAAGAATGCGAGAGTCACTGTCTCATGTTTTGCATTGGTTTTAAACCCATGTGGACTTTTCACTTGCAGACTTGCTGCGCCCCACTTACCGCATTTACCCTAAAGGAAGACGATTCCTTCCTAAAATAATATTCTTGGTGGAATAATATTTAAACCTGAATTCAAGACTACCCCTGTGAAGTGCTGGAAAAATTATTAGGCTGAAATATTTTTGCATGAATTTATGACAAACCTTTTAAGAAGAAATGTTTTTATATGAATAATATGATATAGGCTGTTTGATTTACTTTTAAAGAAAAGCTAATCACAATGAAATAGTGTGTCTAACCAGGCTGTACGGTAGCAACATTTTCCTTACACTGTAAAACTTTGTGGGTGTTATATACCTATTTGTGACTTGAGCCATTTTGCTTCCCAGCAAAGCGTTTCCTCTTTACGGCCGGCTCGGCTGGGCGACATCAGATAAGATGACTCTTGTCAAAGTTGTCAGGTACAGTCTCAGTACTACAAATATATGTACAACCATAGAACACACGATATTTTATGAAAAGTCTGTCAAAATCACCTAGGTTTTGAAATGAAGACAATTCCCAAATTGTAGACGATCCGTCATTTTTTCCATTCCTTATCTGTCAAAAAATCTTAGTCTTCCTTAGGGTAAATACGGTAAAAGTAATTAAATGTAGTTAACATTTCCCCTTGCTACTTACAGACACTGCTATATGGGGCACTGATTATATTTGCACCGCACACAACATTCAGGAGAACTCTCTTGTGAAACTGGGCCAGGCAGGTCATGACCTATTCCTGCATGAACGGCAGAAATTAACAGTGCCCAAAGAGCATGGACGTACATGCCGGTGTATGAACCGAGCAGCAGTGGTTTGTCTCCCAAGCAAAGCAGTGAGGGTGACATCAATCTCTTGTATAGTAGTGTGTGGTTGTATGTTTTGCTATTGTTTGTTTATTTGAGGATTGCACCTGTGAGACGTAGTGACTACAACAGTTCCCGAAAAGTTAATTCATGCAAAATATGTGCTGCTTTGCTTTCTGAAATGCGAGCGACAACAAGCATGGATGGTATACCAATTTACCATCTCCATACATTTTTATCTGCTTCATATGTAAGGGCCTAGCTGGTAAAACCTTATGAAGTAAATAAAAATGTATTAAGTAATTTTGATTCTCCACTAAAACAGCTAAAAATGTTACCAAAAGTACCCAAATGCTTACAAATACTATAAAAGCACAACAAAGATTTATCCACTATCTGGGTTTGGGTCTTTTTGGTAGGTTACAAGAGCATGCTTTAAGCATTCTTTGGTAATTATGAAGAATCACGACTTATCATTAATTACTCTGAGTGGTATGAATGTTGTATATTTGGTTTTGAAAAGCAATACTGTGTTGAAAATGTGCAGTCATGTCATGTAACAATTTGTGGTTTAAGCTTAAAAAATATTATACTGTACCAAGTGTTAAGCCCTGCTGTTTACATGATTTACCATGTTTCTTTATGTCCTTATAATGCAAAACTTCATAAATAAAAGTGAAGAAAATTATGTACATTCATAAGTTTCTTTGAGTGTTTATAAGTTAGTTAAGGAGTGTGGATTGTAATAAGGGTGTTAGTGAATTTATTTTTAATTTGAATGTTTATATACAAAGAGCAGACAGAAATTAAGTGTCAGAATGCGGAAAATCGTTAGCTTTGAATGTGATGTAGTCATGTCCAAATTCTGACTTATGGCCTTGTTTGTCTTTTCTCCACTGTTAATGGCAATTGAACTGTCTGGGTTGAACAATAGTTTTTGTTGCAATGCCCTTATTACAGTATTAGTAGTAAGAAATAGAATAATGTGCAGTGTAACTTTAAGATTTCCGCAACACAAAAGGTTAGAAAAGTTAAAAGTATTCGTAAAATTACAATAGTTCTTTACTTATATTGAAAGCCCAACAAATATTTGATAGAATATACCAACTTCTGTGTGTAATTCCATTGATACTCATGTCACTTTATGTTGCTAGGCGAATACTATGTGTGTTTTGTTGCAGATGGTGACGGTAGTAGTTTTCCCTCCCCCCCATTCATTCAATATTTCCACTTTGAAGCATTGTACCAACTACTAAATAAGTCCAGAAAAGTGAATTCAAGCAAATAAGAGAACACCAATCGACCTGATTTGTGTTTAAAACCCTGCTTCATGATTTGATGGTAAAACCTTATAAAGCAGGCAAAAATGTGCGAAGCAGGTGGAAATGTGAGTGAATGAGTGAGTGAAAGATTTTGAGTGGCTCTTAACAGCGAGGTCTTGAGAGCTGATGATTAAGTGAGTATTGAGCAGCACCGAAATGAAGGAAATGCTTGGTCCCTGAGAAAATCTGCTGACAAGCGGCATCATCTGGCAAAATTCCCACATGTGAAAATCCGGTAGTGGCCTGGCAGGGAATTGAACCCTGGTTTGCATTGGTGGGAATCGAGCAGACAAATCACTCAGCCACTGCGGACCATGTTAAATGTACAAAGCAAACAAAATTGTAATAATCATGTAAGCCAGTGTGCCTGCTGCACCTGCTATCACTCAACCTCTGGGAAGTAGAAGTAGCACAAATTTTGCATGAATACAATTTTCTAGAGCCAATTAATAACTTTTAAAACTTTTCATGCGAGTTATCTAGGCATTTCTTGTGGTATCAATTTCCCCTCATTATTACTACATTTACCCCACAATTTCCCTGACCTTCATAGCCCTCCTCACTATAACTATTTATAGTATCACTTTGAATAAAATGATTTACACATGCAATATGATTTAGTATAAAAGTTTAAAGTTTGCTTTTACAATGTTTAATGTACTGAAAAATCAGCAGCCCTACAATATGTTCCATGAAATGTGTAATAATATTAATAAAAAAAAATGATATTGTTGTACCAAAATGCTAAGCTGTTGCCTGGGTTGAAAGCTGTAAGAATTTGGTACAGCGAAATGCATGTTAATGAAATTTGATTTTTTGAAGCCAATTTCGAAGATATAAACTTGAAACAAAACCTAAGTGTGAGAAATGACACTCAAGCTCTGTATAGAAGCAAAGACAACAATTTATTTTTCTGTAAATTGGTGATGTATTAATGACTGAAACCATTGTTCAGCATACATTGATAAATGTGAAATTAGTGTAAACGTTGTGCCAATATTCTCAAGGCTCCAATATTTCCGATTGTCATTGTGTAAACATTTTATTTTTATGTGATGTTAACTGAGTTGGCAACTTCGAGGGCGGGCAGTCTGGCGGACCCCTGTATGTCACGGGATGCAGTGGCTTGTTAACTAAACGATGCATGCCGCAATGCGGACAAACGTGGGCGGAGGAGAAAAGTGCCGTGGAGGAAGACAGTAGGTGTTGGCCTGTGGGATACTAGCCGCATGGGCAGAAGAAACTGGGACTCTTTCCTGGACCATCAGGCGAGCACATTTGTGTGCTCATGGAGCGTGACTCCTGGGAGCGCCCAACATAACTAAGTATGGGTGATTTTTAACAGGCCTAACCTGCTCTGAAATAACTTGGTTCAGATGGAGAGAAGTGTGACTTGGTAGATTTGGAAATTTTTTGTGCATCCTAAGTTAGGAAGAAGTAGATGGTCGACTCCGCTGGCACTGCAGTTCATCCTTGTGGTATGTTATATTTTGGTAAATGGAAAGAATGTGTACGACACAGAATTTTAGGTGAAGTCAAGGTAACCCATAGGTTAACACATGTCCATTGAATTTACAATAGTATGACTTAGTAAATTGTGAGGAGTCAGATACCTCATTAGTAGATATGTAACACATTAGACATCAGTGATAGGGAAAAATGTATTTTTACCCAGATTATTTTATTATTTTGAAGTTGCTTGAATTTTAAATTGTGAAGAATGGTTGAAGTATAATTTCAATAAATATGTTAACTGTGATCTTTTGAATTATTATTTATCAATTAATTTCTAGTCTGGTAATTTAAGTAACCTAAAGTTTAAAGATGATATGACATTTGCTTATCATAACATTTTCTAAACTGTTGAGAAAATACTCTATTTGCCAATTAACAGAAATAGTAATGTCATTATTATTTGTTTTCTCATAGTATAATTAATTACCTGAGAGAGACATGGAATAGTGACAGATCTAGTCCTAAGAAAATGAGACAAATAATATATACTTTGTGGGCAGAAATATATAGAATGATTCCATGGGTCCCTGTCCTATTGTGGGAAGAGAACCCACGTTTTCTATCACCTCTACAAAATAATCTACACTAATCAAAATTACTGTGAAATCAGCTCTCCAAGGTTAAATGTTAAAAGTCACTGCAGGAAGTGTAATTGGACTTTCGTAGTCAACCAGTTCTAAGATCAAACTCTTTTTAAATGCTTTTACCAGTATGGTGTAAATGAATGTAGCATGAAATATTATATTTTTATTTATTAAGGAAGTTTAATTTGATGATTCGAGTAAAAGACAACCTAGTCAAAGGTGTCCAATATGAGACAGATATCCATCAAATGAAGAGAAGTATTTCGGATTTATTAAATGGTGTTCTCTCTAGTTATTACTATATATATTATCAGTGTTCTGTTTGAGTGTGCATGCATATGTGTAACTTAGGGCTATGAGGGAAATCAACTAGGCTAGTCTTCAAATGGAAGGCTGTTATTTTACTAGTACGAATAGAGTTAATATTCACAGTTTCAAGTAAACTTATTATTGTTCTAAACACAACTCGTTTCTAGAGTCCTTGCATTCCGGTCATCCTCCGCGATCTCCACTCCCCAAGAAGGCCTTAACCATAGTTGCATTTGGTAACTGAAAACTAACAATCACAACTACATCTCTGGATAGGTTCCCCAATCACCTGTAATTCAGTTTACGAAGTTGGGGTGGTGGCAACATTACCTCCTCTTTCCAACAACTGGAGATTATCGTCTTTCAACCATAAACTACCGCTTTCCTCTGTATCTTCTGGCCTCAGCTGGTAGCGTATTGGTATGTTACACATTTTTAAAAATTGTTTACCTCACAATTTCTCTGATCCTTTAGTAATTTCGATATATGTAAACTTGCAAAGTTTTTTTTTCCATTCTCAGTGAAGCCCCTTCCTTTATAAACTTTTTTACCAGCACAGTATCCCCAATATTTATAGTACTCTCCACTATCAAGATATTTTAGTATGTCATTGAATGCAAAAAGTGTTTTAAGGAGAAATTGTATAAAAAATTTGGTCGGTAAACTAAAATTCAACTTCCAAATTTTTTTAATTATTTTTTTTGGTAGTCATTAAAAAAATTACCAAGTGTCCACAGAAAAACATTAAATTTACAAATCCTGTTTATTATCTTGGAAGCTTACAAACTTAGAACAACTGCCACATTTAGGTACATGGATTCCCCATTATTAAAATATTAGATTAAAATGTAACATTTTCTTTTAACACAATAACATTGTAATAAGCTGTTCACAGTAAACCAAGCACTTTTAAAAAGCCCTGTTTATGATCTACTTGCATGCTCTAGTGTGTTCCTCCACAATATGTAAAATTAACATTGCCATGGACTGATCATGTCATTATTAGCAAAGTAAATGTTTCATATTTGGTAATTACTTGTATTTATAAGCATTGAAAAAATATAAAAAATAAACATTTACTATTTACAAACGTTTACCTAAATCTTTTTATACAATGTTAAGACACAGAACTACTTTCTGTCGTTACCAACTTCATTGGGCACATGCCAGACATTGTAAGCAGTGGACATTTTCCAAATGTTGATTTCAAAAGAGCTTAATTAAGTGATAGCAGCTTATAAAACAGCTTAACTTTAAGATTAAGACACTAGCATATAAATAGCAGTTGCCTGGAACATTGGGGCAGTTAAGTTGAAAGCTTGATGCAAAAGTATGTTAATTTAAATTTTAAAATAAGTACCAGGTCAGGTGGCTATCTGATACTCATCAAGAATATATCTGCACGAAAGTGTACACAAAGAAAATCTCATGGATACAATAAATTAAACTTGTACTCTCAGCCATTAGTGGCAGCAGACATCTGGCCATAATTACTATTATTATGTATTAATGTACAAATATATTTTTTTTTGCAAAACAAATATGATAGTGTAATGCTTATCCAGAATTAATTTATTTTGTAGGAAATTAGATTTCATGACTGAAATTATTATCAAATTCTCATAACATGTGACTTATATGGTGAATCTCAGATTAGGGAAATAATTGGTCCTAGTGAATTGCTTACTGTCCAAAAATAATTCTACTATTTTTATATTTTTCCATACAGCTAAAGAGGTCCTCTAAATGGTTCATGTAGTTTCAAGAATTTTTCAAAATATGGAGGAAAAAAAACTAAAAACAAAAACTTTGCAAAACGTTATTAGCGTGGCTGTCCCATGGGTCATTACACTTGAAGTTTCCAGTTAAGTTGTGGGAAAAAGGCTATTTAAATTTGAAGAAAACCTACAGATTTTTGAAAATATTTAGTTAAATTAATAATTTGAGCAGATAAGTTTTAACTCAGTTTTGTAAACTTATGTAGGCCTATTACTTTGGATCAAACTTGGTTCCCAGGGTTTTGTGTCATTAGCATTGACAAAGTTTGGAAGCTCTTGGAAGTGCAGGGAAATTTTGTTATAATTTTTTTTCAAGAACAGAGATTTTTAGTTTCCAGTAGGTTGGCAAGAGTTAACTTGCATTTGGAGGGAAATACTGGCTTAAATTGCTGACATACTTTTTCTTCAATTTTTAGGGTGAGTATGAAAATTGATTGATTAAGCATGGCTCTGTATTTGCTATAAATTTTACAAATTAAAAACTATTTTGATACGGTTTGATTGTTATTGATGTTATCCTTCTTCAATGCTTAATATTAATTTTATGTGCCATTAATTAATGATGTCAGGTTAGTTTAACTTGAAAATTTTCATACAATAAATAAACTAATTGTCATTAGTATAGACATTAATGAAATTACTTGTCCATATTAATGACACCTGTCCATGATAATGAAATAATATTATTTCACTTGCAGTTGAATAAGAATTAATACTAGAGTACCGGTACTACTTTAATATCTTTACAAGGTTTTGGTTATAGAACCTCAAGTTACAAAAAATGCTATAAATTATACAGAGTAATTAAATTTATATGTTTGGCTGGTAATAATTATAGCAGCATAACTGAGTAATAGATATAGTTTCTGTGTTTTTTTTTTTAAATTTATGATTTATGAATTGTTTTCAGGTTTACCGGTATAGCCAGTAGCTCATTCATAAATATTATTTGAATTTCTGTTTTTATTTAAACATCTAATACATGTTTTAAATTATATCTACAGAGCAGCTTAAATGAAAATGAATTAATTTGCTATGTCTATATTTTTACTGGTTAACTGGTAATATTGCTAGAAAAAGTAGTAATGAGTAAAGCAGAAAAACTGAAAAGAAAAAAGGAAAGAAAAAGGTGAAAAAAAAAAGAAGAGGGATGATCAAAAATTACCCTACAAACTGAAAGCTCTCCAAGAAACGAATCACAAAATTTACTTGAAAGGTAAACTTACTGGTAGGACAAAACTTGTTACTGATTAAAGCAAAAGATATAAAATACAAAAACCAAAAGAATGGAGGAAGCAACTAATCATCGTTGCAGAAGAAGAAAGAGGAGTAAGAAAGGCAGAAACATTTATGGGAAATAACACCAGATGCATCTGGTTCAGAAGACATCAATCAACATGAAAAAAATGCCATCGACATTTTTCTATTCTGATATAGAAATACAAAGTGTCAGTGGACAAAAAAAAAAAAAAGAGAGGAACAAAGCAAATTTGGTGAGCCAGAAAAAAGTGTACAGGCAAATTAAAAAAATTAAAAGAAGGAGTCAGCTTCCACAAATACAAACTATGGTATCACAGATTATTGAAATAAAAAGGAAAGACCCAGGAACTGACTCCAAACACGAAAATGAAGAAAAGTCTTCATGGAAGAAGTGTGTCTGAAGATGTCCACTGTATACTAGTGTTTTCAGAAGTAATTACATAATAACTGGAAAACAAATTTAATCACGTTAAGAAAAGTGAAAAAGACAAACAAATATTTACAAAGATAATAGCAGGAGATTTAAAATTTAGAATGTGAATCTCACTCAACATTTTCGTACCCTGAAATTGCACTTTGCTAACAAAAGCATTACCATGAATTAATTCATGAATGGCAAAAGACAATGAAGCATTGAATTTATGAAGAGAAAGGTTGTAGATTTTTTTAGAAAATGATAGAATAGGTATTCTACTTTATGCCCGGGTAAAAAGATGTGAATTTCAGAAATGGAGAGCAACTGCAGAAATGCTTATTTGAACAACACACTAAAAAACTTCTATGCATAGTTTCTGAAGACAGAGAATTTGCGGATCAGCTACAGTTAATTTCTTACAAATACAAGCCTTTTTGGATTGTTAGGAAAGTAACATGACAGGATTGTTGTGTAAGATGAAATTCAAGTCTTATTATGAGAGTTCCATTCTTTGGAAATTGTTAGGGAAAGCCACATTGACGATTTGGTAAAAAAGTCTTGTATGTGAGAAAATGAGTGAAGAATGTTTGGCCAGTGTGCACTGCTGTTTCAATTGCATCGCCTTAACTTCCACCTCGCCGTTGCGCGGTGGTGGCATCTTCCTATACCTCACCCTCCCTTCTTCTTCCTTAATCCCCTACCCCTCCCCTTCTTCGTGCTCACTTAATTTTTAATTGGGACGAGTCACTCTGTTGTCTTGCTGGTGTCATCGACCTGTGCTACACTAACTTACTCTGCCTGCCTACCACTTGATCCAGTCCGGAACAGCATGGGGCCGTTAGACTGTAGTTCTAGGATTGATGAGATAGTGTGCAGTGCAATTTGTAATACAACCAAATGTTACTGAAGCAGTTTTTATTGTGCAGCAAGTGTTGGCCAAATGGGAAGTGGTGAGTCGGGGTGCACCAAGCATGATTTCTTGGCAAGTGCCTTAAATTGTTGATAGTTAACATATTCTTGAGGAGTGCTAAACTTTGTGGGCATGCCTTAGTTCTTGCATGGTTCTTGGATGTCTGGTTTTGCACATTCAAATTTAATAAGGCTTCATGGGGGACCGTGATTAATTTATGGTAATTTGTCGTTTGTTTTGGCTGCCCAATAATTTCTGCCCATTTCTTTTTGCATTGTCGCTAGTGTGCCAAACACTCGCTGAGGTCGATAGTTTAAATAGTTTTACTTATTATTCCTAGGGGTATTTTAAAATGTCTCGCCTTGATGGGGGAAAGTTTTCTCGCTGGGCCATTTGATTGGGATTTTAAGCCCATTTAATAGGTGCATGTTATGATGCATGTCCTTTAATGGGCTTGGGCCACGGCACACATTTTCATATTTTTTGGTTAACTTAAATGTTTTGGCATAACGGAACATACTCGTAGATTAGTGTCAAGATAATTGATGAATGTCACGTTTTCGCCAGTCTGTGATAAGAGCTTTAAACTTGTTAAATTTTGAAAAGGTAGTCGCTGTATTTTTAAATGGTCAATGCCTCTAGTAAATGTGTTGCATTTTTAAGCCACCACAATTTTAGTAATATTGTGTATGTATCCAGATTGATTGCTAGCATGTATTGAGCATTACTATCTTTCTTACAAAGCTCAAAGAGTGTTAGTTGTACTTGAGCAGGGTTAATGATGCCCTTGCAATGCTTGGTGGTTATTAATCTTAAAGAAATATATCTTAATTAAATTGTACAGGCTTTTAATGTAATTGTGTAAACACTGCTTTCACTTCGAAATGTTTTTTATGGTGTGCTAGAATTTCTAGTAAATTATATCAGTATTGGAAATGCAAATAAAATGTTAATCTGTTCTTTGAATTTTTTGTTGTTCTTAAATTGGATTTAAGCGCGCAAGCCTGCGCTACCCTGCTAGGCAGTTTGTTAACCTTGCCTGTTTTCTGTTTCATGCTATGCGGCCTCAAGTCGTTATGAGCCAGGTGGGATTTGCTTATTCTTTGAAGATAGAAGAGCTGAAGGGGAAGTTAGCCGACCTGGAAGAAATTCCCTTGACACTAATTTGTCCATAGCCACCATGCATAGGCTGACAGTTCAGAAGTTATGCGAGCAACATGTCACACTGCCGTCCACCTCCGAGCAGCCAGTTGGAGGGGTGAGTGAACCTGCTTCCTCTACCACTTTACCTAAATCCAAATTATTGTGTAATGCCTTAGATGGAGGTAAGCCCCTTACCTCTCTTGATCCACTGCAAGTATTAACATTTTTTACAGCTGTTAGTAAACTTTTCAGTATCGGTTTCAGCAGTGGGTTAGATTTGCTTAAGGCTTTGGCTACGATAGTTGAGGGGTTTGTGTTGGAATTACTCCGTGAGGAATTGTGTCATTGACAGAGGTTTCTTTGCCAGCTTTAAAAGGCGCGTCCTGGATGCTCTCTGTCTGCCACTTGTACGCAGGCAGTGGGGATGGGATTTTGTTTACCGATCCCACAGGGCCGATGAGGATATTTGTGATTTTGTTAATTTTATTTGTTCCTTCCATGAGGCATTGCGCATGGAGATACCGGAACAGGAGCTTGTAAGTACCATTACTGAAAACTTTGCGCCGCATGCTAAGGTAAATTGTATGCTTCTGTCTGAAGGAATTTTGCGGCACTTAGGCAATTGACCATTCAAGTTCAAGTCGGATCGCTGTGGATAGTCATTAACGACGCGACCACCCTCCGCCCCCCTCTTTATCGCTTACCACTGCGGGCCGAGTCACAGAACAGTGCAGCGGCGAGTTAAGGCTAGTTCATAACAACGAAGTTCATGAAGTCGTCGGTCGTTGTGACCAATTATACCTATTCTGGCCATGTGGCAAAGCAGTGTGATTGGAAGCAAGTTAGTCTTTTAGTCACAAATGTTTTCGGTGCGGAGAAGCCGTTCATCTCAGGCGTTTTTGCCAGCGCTCTGGAAACTACGAGTGACTGGGAAATGGAAGCGTGGGCATCCCAGTCCTGTCAAAACTAGAGACCTACATTGGGTTTGTAATTGTAACGTTACAGTCACAATTGGCAATCAAAATTATTCTGCGCTAGTCGATACGGGCGCAACACAGTGTGTTATGGGAGAAGACTTTTTCCAGTGTCTATTGGACATTAAGGCGTTGTCAGTGGGACAAATTAGTGTGTTTTTGGAGAAGAGGTTGTATTCCGCGAACTGTGACATCATAACGTCCAATAATGAGGTAGCTGTGCATTTAAAACTTGGGAGGTTCGTGTGAACTTTCCCGTTTTTGATAGTTCCTCAGATTTCTCAGAAGTTAATCCTAGGGCGAGAATTTCTTGGTAAGACTAGAGCAGCCATCAATTTTTACTCTTTTTATCTGTCATTCGGATTTGCCCTAATATTAGAATATGCTTACACCCGGACGAAATTTCCAGTGATTTCCATGGTGGCTTCTGACATCAATGTCAGCAAAGAAGGGTTTCAGGAATGGTTGGATAAGCTTAAGGGTGAATTTGGCAATGTAATTTCAACTAGCATGTGCAAATGTGATGTGCTGCCTTATAGGTTTTCCCTGATGGCTATGATTACTATTAGAGACCGCCATTTTTGTTGTCGTCCCCTAAGCTGAGAGCATTTAGAGATATTATTGTTTAACTTCTGACAGAGGATGTAATTGTGCCATCGACTTCTGATTACTGTTCTCTGGGTTTTTTAGTATGGAAAAGGGATTCCAATAAATGCAGTTTGGTCGTGAATCATTCTCTCGTTAATAAGAAAATTCATAATGATCCCTTTCCCTTTCCGACTATTGATTGCGCCCTTCAACATCTGGGTAAAGGCCACGTTTATTCCACCCTAGATCTCAACCAAAGCTTTCATCATTGTCTGTTGGAGCATTCACGTAGAAAATATACTGCTTTCAGCACCCCCTGGAGCCAGTAAAAGTTCATGTAATTAGCTATGGGTTCCAATTTTGGGAGTCAGGCTCTATCTCGTGTTCTCGATCATGTCTTGTCCAATTTTAAATTCGACTTCGTTTTTAATTATTTATATGACATAATTGTGTACAGTGAGGATAGGGAATCACATCTTTCCCATTTGAGGCAAGTACTTCTGAGAATGCATGAAGTGGGATTGACTGTCAACCCCAAAAAAGTCACCTTAGGAGCCAACCAGGTCATGTTTCTGGGCTACCTGTTATCTGAAGGACAATTACTTATTGACCCCGAGCGCTTGCCACTGATTTTGGAGTTCCCGAGTCCCTGTACCCTTAAAGGGGTGCAAAAGTTTTTAGGGATCATGGGATTTTATATGAGCTATATCTAATCATTACTCGGAGTTGGTAGCGCCATTGAATAGGCTTAAGAAGAAAGGTGTTGAGTTCGAATGGGGTCCAGATCAGGAAAAGGCCTTTGTGAGTTTGAAGGAGAGGTTGTCTTCACCAGCGGCACTTAATCTGCCGAATTTCTCTGAACGTTTCGTCATGCAAGTGGATGCTTCTTCTCAGGCATTAGGGGCGGTTTTAAGCCAGAGAACGGAGCGGGGCCTTGCCCCGATTGCTTTTACGAGCCGTAGTTTATCGCAGTCAGAACAGGGTTTGGGAATCTATGAAAAGGAGAACCTCGCTTGTATTTTTTGGCCTTGAGAAGTTCGCCCAATACATTGAGCATGACGAGTGTGATCTCATCATGGACACTCAGGATCTGAGTTGGGTGTTGGGACATCCACAGCAATTAGGGAAACTCAGTTGTTGGGTGTTGAGGTTGTCATGGTTTAGATTTAAGGTCCATCACGTTCGCGGCACAGAGAATCAGATCGCGGACGTGCTGTCTCGTATGTACGACGCCAACAATTTCGAGGTCAATCAGGGGAAATTCCCATCACCTTATTGAACCTTAGACAGGATTTTCCAGAATTTTATTGTTAAACTTCAATAGGCTCAAGCTGAAGATCTGTTCTGCTCCCAGGTTGTTAAAGATCTTGATTCAGGTAGGTTGTTACCGTACATGTTAGAATAGGATTTATTGTATTTCACCGGCAAGAATTTGTGTACCAGAGAATGAGTGGTACCAGTGTCTTTGCATCCGATGGTGATGACATATTTCCACAATTCTGTTTTTGGGGGTCATTTAGGAGTTGAGCACACCTTCCAAAAGATTGCGGGTCATTTTGCTTGGCAGATACTTATGAAGGATGTGGTGAGTACGTGCATTCATATGATCCTGTTCAATGTTTAAATAGGCAGTTAATACAAACGTGGGGCAGCGGTGTCAGCTTTCATGGTCCTCCTGGGAAATCGTCCACTTAGACAAATTTGGGCATTGACGCTGTCTAAGAAGAGAAAAACTGTGTGTTGATAGTTCTTGACACGTTCACGAAATTACCATTCTTATTCCCCTAGAGGAACATGAAGGCTGGGCAGATCGTTAGAGCCCTATCTGATCGGGTTTATTGAAACTGTTCAGTGCCCCTGCTGAGATTCTCAACGATAATGCAAATATTTCACCTCTGTACTCTTTTAGGACATGTGTTTCCGTGGGCTGTGAAGCATTTTACTTCTAGACATATTTCCCAAAGGGAAACCAGGTGGAATGCTTCAACAAAGATCTCGAGGCTTCTCTCACTATTTATTATAACTTAGATCATGTTAGATGAGGATGAAGAACTTGACTTGTTGAATGTGGGTCTAACATTGTGTTGCATGGATCAACTGGGTCCCTCCTCCTTTACTGTTCTTAGTGCCTGTTGAATAACCAGTTACTGAATATTTGGAATATCCCGCCTTTCCCTTGTCCTCTCTCCGACTCAGCCGAGACCAGCTTACTCGCTAGGTTTTTGGTTCATTTAGATATTGCCAAACACCAGGTATATGACAGGTTAGATAAGCAAAGGTCCCCCGCTAGATTTTTCCCCTGGCAACATGGTTCTCTTAAAAAATATTACCCTTGCTGACCTGGCTAATGATGTTCTGGACAAATTAATCCCAAAGTTTGTCTGTCACTTCCAGATTGACAAAATTTTGGGCCCTAACACAAAAGAGCTTGTTTCTCCTTCCACTGGCCGCACTTTTCGTAAAGCTCACGTTTCTCAAGTAAAAAAAATAGTGTCCAAGAAAGTAACTTCATTGTTATAGTGTCTGTATTTGTAATTGTTAGATTGTATTTTTGAGCACTGTTATATCCATTTTATTACACTTTTTCAGTCTCTATTCCTTTATGCTGTGTTATCCTGAGTCTCTTAGGCTGGATGTTTGGGCCCCTGGCGCTCAGCTTCGGCTTGGCTGCTTACCTTTAATTGTGAATTGCCGGGGAATGGACTTTGTTATTTGGATTAGAGAAGAGATGGAGATGTGATTGCATCTTATGTGCTTCATGAAGCTGTTCTACGACATGTTTCTTGAACTTTCTTCAATTTACGACACTATGTTCTTCTGTGAGCCATTGTCTTACTTGTGTTTGGACCTGTTATTTTATGTGTACCGGGTAGCCACAGACGTCCAGAGCCCTTACTATGGAACTTTCTTGAACTGGCAGATTTTTAGGGTGGGGGGGTTGTGCCGCTGTTTTAATTGTGCTGGCCTTAACTCTCCACCTTGCCTTGGTGCCATGGTGGCGTCTTCCTCTACCTCGTCGGTGACGGGTTTCCCCTCCCTTAATCCCTTATGCCCTCCTCTCTTTCTTGATGCTCACTATAATTTTAATTGGGATGAGTCACTCTCGTCTGGTTCATCGACCTGTGAACAACCTTCTGCATGCCTACCACTTGACTCCAGTCCAGAACAGCATGGGGCCGTTGGACTGTAGCTTCTAGGATTATGAGAAATAGTGTCAGTGCAATTTGTAACCAAGCCAAATGTGTTGAGGGAGTTTTTTAAGGGTTGGCCAAATGGGAAGCGGTGAGTCAGGGCCACCAAGCATGATTTCTTGGCATGGGCTTAAATTGTTGATAGTTAACATTTCTTGAGGAGTGCCAAACATTTGATGGGTGTGCCTTAGTTCTTGCCGGTTCCTGGATGTCCTGGTTTTCACAGTTCAAAATTAATAAGTGCCGCGTCACTGCGGAAACCTTGATGAATATAAGTAATTTGTTGTTTGTTTTGGCTGCCAATATTTCTTTCCCATTTCTTCTTGCATTGTCGCTGGTGTGCCATCACTCGCTGAGGTTGAGAGTTTAAATAGTTTTAGTTTATTATTCCTAAGTGTATTTTAAAATGGCTCATCTTGATGGGGGAAGTTTACCGCCTAGGGTCATTTGATTGGGATTTTAAGCCTAGTTTAAATAGTTCCTGTTATGAATGCATGTCCTTTGATGGGCTTGGACTGCGGTACACATTTTCATATTTTTGGTTAACTTACAATCTTTTGGCATACAGACATGCATAGTTTTGTAAAGATGATTGCATGAATGTCACGTTATTGCCAGGTGCTGTGATAAGAGCTTTAAACTTGTTAAATTTTCAAATGGTAGTGCCGTATTTTTAAATGTAGCCTCTACTAATGTGTTGCATTTTTAAGCCACCACAATGTTAGTAATATTGTGTATGTATCCGAATCAATTGTAGCATTTTATTGAGTCATTACTGTCTCTCTTACAATGCTCAAAGAGTGTTAGTTGTACTTGGCAGGGTTAATGATGTCCTTTGCAATGCTTGGTGGTTATTAATCTAAAGAAATTTTTTTATTAAATTGTATGAGGTTTTAACGTAATTGTGTAAACACACAGCTTTCACTTTGAAATGTTTTTTAGGGTGTGTTAGATTTCTAGTAAATTGTATCAGTATTGGAAATGAAATAAAATGTTAATCTGTTCTTTGAATTTTTTGTTGTTCTTAAATTGCACTTAAGCATGCAAAAGGATGCCAGCATTGTGCTAACAGCATATCATGTTCAAGAAAAAAGAATTTGACTATAATGAAATAATTACTGTAAAATAATGGAACCATAAAAAAGGAAACTATAATAAGTAACATATCATAGAAAGTGATTAGGCATAATATTCAGAAAACTAAAACACAAGAAATTTTCTACACATTTGCAGAAATTAAAAAGCTCGAAAACCACATGGTACATTTTGTGGAGCACATTTTGAATGATCAACACCAACTGGCAGTTATACCAAAAAGATGACCACAACAGAAGGTTGAGAGGTTGTATAGCTCCATAATTATTAAGGTTTTTTGCATGTCATTAGATACTAGCGGTAAGATTAAATATATGTATGTTAGTCTGTAGAATAAAATGAATTAAATTAATGATTTATTTGGTAATTTGTTGTAATGAAGGTGTAGAGTTCTTTGTTTATTGTGTGCACGTAGCCGAGGCCTTTGTACTCGTAGTTTGTAAGTGATATTGTGTAAGTTAGGCTAGTTTACAGTAAGTGTGTGTGTCTATACATAAGTATTTGGCGGTGCAAGTGAAGTGAAGGGGATGTAGGAAAGTGTGGAGGAGGTACGATAGTGGGCACAGTGCAATCAGTGCGGCTGGTATCATGCAGACTGTGTAGCAATTAGGGAGGGGAGCTGGGCACACTATGGGAGCATGAGTGAGGAATATGTTGAGGAAAGGGATTAGTGGCTGTGGTAGGAAACAAAATAACAATAGAAAAGGAAACACAATTAGGTGGAGAAGGTAGAAACTGGCTTTGGAAAATACTGATGGGGAATTTTGTAGAGGGTGTACCAGTGACAAGGATGGAAATGGAAAGGGGAGCTGGTAGAATTGATGACCAGGAAAGAGAGAAAAATGATGCACAGGATTGAGAGGATGGAGGAAAAGTCAGGAATGAGATGGGTACATGTAGAGTAGCAATAAGGATGGAGAAGTTAGAAGGCATAAAGTGTGTGTTTGAGGAGGAGAATGAGGATACAGGAGCTGGAGACTGTAGAAAGGGATAAGGCAGTAGATGACACAAGGAAGCAAATAAGGTTAGAGGAGTAGGAAATAGCAGCAAGGGATAAGGTGATAGTACACAGCAGGAAGCAAACAAGAATAGATGAATGGGAAACAGGAAGTAGGGAATCGGTAGTGGTGGAAGGCAAAAGCAGTATGCTGAGGTTTGAAGGGACGGGATTAGTAAAGACCAGCAAGCAAGACAAAGTGGACAGTTCATGACCAGAGAGGAAAAGAGGAGGACAGGCCAAAAGGAAGGCAGCAAGTGTTGTAACAGCAATCTGAGAGAAGCAAGGAAACAGAAGTAGAGAGAAATAGAGAGGAAAGCACTGATAATACTGCAGATGTAAAGATAGGGGATAAGCAAAGTAGGAGGGTAAAGAAGAGTGTTAGCATAAGGATAATGGTGGTGAACTGTAGGAGTGTGTACAACAAGCGGGAGGGCTTCTGGGGAAAGGTTGAAGGATATGGGGTTGATAGGATATAGTGGTAGCTGTGGAGACTTGGCTGAATGAGGAAGTGCTGGACATTGAATGTAGGCAGGATAAGTTCACCATCTTCAGAAGAGACAGGATGGGAGGAGGAGGAGGAGGAGGAGGAGGAATAATGGTGTGTGTAAGAAGACGCTGAAAGGGGCAGTAGAATGGGTTAGTGAGCATGTTGAGATGATGTAAATTAAATGAAGTGGGGGTAGTAATAAGAAGATTTCTTTGCTTGCAGCGTATAGACCACCAGGACAGGCAGTGAGTTGTTGTAGCAGGGGATTTGAATATGCCAGGTGTGAAAAGGATAGAGGGTGCAGAAGGAATGGGTAACATGTTGCGGAGAATGGCAGCATGGTTAGTCAACAGAGGATAAGTCCAGATAGTAGAAACACCTATAAGGCTATAAGGTAGAATGAGGAGGGTATTGGGTCAGTGCTGGATGTGGTGTTTGTCAGAACTGGGAATGCTGTAGTTGATGCAATAGTATTGGATGATATACGCGACCACCATATCCCTGTCATGGAAATAGGCTTGGCAGGATGAGGGAAGAGAAAATGGCAGAAATGTTGGGGTAGCAGGGTAGCAGTATGGGAGAGAAGACAAAAATGGGGCAGACATCTTCCTGAGAGATAGGTTTGAAAAGTGGTCTGTGGAGAAAAGTGTGAAAGAATTATGAAATGAATTTAGAAGAATAATAGAGGATATGTTGGAGAAATTTGTGGCAAAGGAAAGATTCCGGCCTATTGACAGGAGATTCTAAAAATGAAGAGGAAGTGTAGAACATTACATGCCAAGTGGGGAAATGAAGGGATGATAAGATCTAAGGAAATGATGAAACAGATGGGAAGGGAGCTGAAACGGATGATCAAACAGGCAAAGAATGTATTTTTAGGGAACCTGGTGGAAGAAGAAAAATGCAAGGAATGGAGAAAATTGTTTAGGTTTGTAAATAATTTAAGGGGTGGAGAGGAAGGGATCCCTCTGCTAAAAGGAAGGGATGGTAGGTCTATGACAAATGACCAAAAAAATCAGAGATCCTTAAAGGCCAGTAGCTACTTGTCAGTGTTTGAGGCACAGGAGTATTAGAATAGGGAGGCTAATAGTGATCAGGTGCTGTTAAGTAAGTTTAAGATTAGGGTGTGGGAGATAGAAATGATAATTAGGGGTTTGAAGAGCAGTAAGACAGGAGGACCAGATGGGATAGGAAGTGCACCACTAAAATTTGGTGGGAAGAGTAGGTGAAATATTTGGGGGTGTTGTTTAGCAAGTCCACAGGAGAGGGAAAGTTACCACAAGGTTGGAAGGACGCGATGGTGGTACCTATACACAAGCAGCGAGAGGATATGGGGGAGGCCTGGTAGCTACAGACTGGTGAGTATCACATTGAGTATGAGAAAGGTAATGGAGAGGTTGGTGGTCCAGTATGTTGTGAGGGTTATGAACAAGAAGAATTGGTTGGAGGAGTCACAACATGGTTTCAGGAAGGGGATACTAACATGAGACTCAGCTAGCTGTGCTATTAGAGGATCTGGTGCAAGTAGTTGATGAGAGGAAGCGGGTGGATGCCTGCTTCATAGATTTTGAGAAAGCACCTGATAAGGTGCCCCATGAGACATTGATGAAGAAAGAGGAGGAACTGATACTGGACAAGAGGTTAGTGGAATGGATTGGAGACATCCTCAAGGGGCGAAGGCAGAGGGTGAAAGTGGGGGCTAGGCAATATTGGAGGAAGGAGAGGTTACGTCAGGGGTGCCGTAGGGAAGCATGCTGGGTCCTTTTTTGTTTACCATAATGGTAAATGACATGGTTTGGTGATTAGGGGGAAAATAAGATTGTTTGCAGATTATTGTGTTGTGTACGCAGAAGTAGAAGGGGAGGGAAAACTTGCAGACAAACATTGATAGGATATGGTTGTGGACCAGGGAAAACCAAATGAAGATAAATGTAAGAAAAACTAAGGTAGTAAGGTTTACAAGTAAAAAGGTGATATGCAGGGACAGTACAGACGGGAGGGGCAAGAGATAGAAGAAGCAGCAGAATAAAAGTATCTAGGGATTGTACTGCAGACACACCTCAGATGGAAAAAACAGATAGAGAGGGTGGTTGCAAAAGGAAGAAGGGTTCTAGGTATGATTGGGAAGGGAACTGAAGGAAGTCAGCTGTGAGGTGAAGGCATATGACACAATGGTATGACCAATGTTAGAATATGCTGCAGCAATATGGGACCCGGAGATAGAGGTGCGAGAGCTGAAGAAGGTGCAAAGAAGGGCAACTAGATGGGTGAAGGGTACGTTGAGAAGTCAGGGGCAGGATGGTAAGGATGAAGGGAACTATAGGCCATCAGTGATAATGAAAGAAATGGAGTGGAGCACATTGAAAGACAGGAGGAAAGTTGAATGGCTAGTCAGGATGTACAGGGTGGTGAAGGAAGAATGAGGATGGGGAGGGCTACACTGCAAGCTAAGTAAGGGGGTGACTAGAGGAAGAGGAAACAACTTCAGAGGGTGTGGAGGAGAACGGAGCGAGGTAGGCAGTCCATGCTTGTGAGATCTTTGAAAGCATGGAATGTGTTGCGAGAGGAATTGGAATCTGTAAGGGGGGTGGAAAGTTCAGGAAGGGAGTGGAAGAGGAGTTTAGTCGGGTAAAGAAGAAGTGCCAGAGCTCGCTACCAGGTAGCCTAATTATACGTGTAGTATTATTATAAAAGCCATTTCATTGAAGTGGAGATTGTGCAGGGTGGCTAGCAGTATCCTTATAACAAATTCCCTTACTTTTTCAGGTATCCTGTTACATTTTCCTGACCAATGAACGCAGCAAATACTAAAATAATTTTACATTGTTTCCTAAAATACATTACAAAATCTTTTGTGGATAACAATAACACAACCTTCATTTATGATGGTTCCCTATTCAAAAATAACTATTTATAAAAAACTAAAAAAGACGTACGTAGATACACAGATGGCAAATTGAAAAAGCAAAAGGTGTCACAGAGGTTAAATACTAGCAATCTTAGAACCAGACAAATATCATGATACAAAGACAAGAGACAGTACAATGTATCAATTCAATGAGAACCACAAAGTTTTTGAAAGATGTATTTTTTATTATTATTAAAGAAAACATTTTTCTTGCAAAATCTTACAGTTACACCCAAAAAAAATTTTACACAATGCCAATGCTTGCTGCAACAAACAAACCAAAAATCAGCAGCAAAAATATATGCAGTAATAGTTACAATTAAACATACTACAAAAAAATAGTCCCTAGTACATAAAACTTGCTATGAAGGTGGTATAAACTAAAGTACAATTCATAAGATGACATGTAGCAGCAGTGCTAAAATCCAATATTAATTTTCTTATTAAATACATTTTTAAATACTTTATCTAATTTCTTGACCTCAAACAAATTTCCGTGATATTTTTATGACTTTTCCAGGTTTTCCTTGATGGTAGCCACCCTGTTGTGATTCATGTGGACTTTTCAAAGAACTACAAATTCAAATATGTTTCTGAAACCCAGTCTGTTCACTTTGGTACATCGAGGGAACAGGTAACATTACATAAAGGTGTTATGTACAGTGCAGGTGGCATCAAGGAATCATTTTGTTTGGTATCCAAGTAATTGAGACATGACACCTGTGTCGTTGCACCTCATCTGACACCCATATTAGGTATGTAATAGAAACAATTTCTGTTTCCAGCATTCATTTAATGTCAGACAACCTCAGCACTCAATATAAAAAAGAGATTATGTATGCCCTGATAAGGTACTACATCCCAAAAATTTTCCACAGATAGACTCCATTACTTGGAGCTATTCCATGGCAGGGGACGAGAAGAGAGCACTGGATGGTGTTGGCATGGTTTTTGAAGCAAACTGCAGACGGCACTGTCAATGAAGGAAATATATCAGTGACTTTTGACACCTTGGTTGCCAGGACAGGAGAGAATATTTCTGAAGTACACATTCAGGTAGTGCTAGAAGAAAATATTAAAGAAGTTGAATCAGCTATCGAAAAACATGAAAAAGTGTTCTACCTTGGGTCCATGAGAGTTCACCGAGTGAAGTGAAGAAGAAAAGCTCCTGATGTCCATTTTCGTAGACTTATAGGTTGTTCAAGGTAAAATGAGCACTTTTGAAATCCCTGCTTTTGATATACTTGTGTGCACGTTGTGTATTCTTCTGCCTTATATAAAATTAACATTGCCATAGGCCTCTTCACTTTATTCATGCATCGGTCATTGGAAACTATGAAATTATTATAAAAGTAAATATTTTACAAATCTGCTTATTTATAGGCCTATACATCAATGCATGAAAAAATGGAAAACTAAAGAAATAATTTAAGCTATCACAAATGGTTACCTAACACTTGTTATTCTACGTTGATATATGGAACTATTTTCCACCCATCGTTACCAATTTTCCTGGGCGTACACCACTCAATGTGCCCATTTAAATATATGTAGGCAGGGGCAGCAACTTTTTCCTAAGGTTGATTTCAAAAGTGCTCACTTTATCGTGAACACCTTTACCTGTTTCATCTGTCATACTATCATGTGTTCACACTACCACATTAGATGTCTTACTACAAGCACAGTGACAAAAGGTGAGGAACATTTGAAACCCTTTTATCTTCTCAACCTTATTCTTGCCCTTAAGGCATCAATTATTAAATGACTAATTAACTGTAATCATAAAATTGTTGCAGGTCTCATGTTTTACAAATTTTTACATATTTTTGCACACATGTAAAACTTATGTACGCTCATGCACTTAAACTCATCCAACATTTCATCAAATAGTAATGTAATTTTGTATTGAACTTTACAGATCCTGTCGACATCAAAGATTTGAGAATCGGAAAGTGGGTGCTCGTTACTTATTATGTACAAATGTATCCGGAAAAATCATCAGAGTTCTTCTAAATGCAGTATAAGTGAATGTGATGTATCCAACTGATTGGGGGAAAGTACAAAACGCCTTATCAGAAGAACCAGCACACATATGAACTGAGTGACATTTGAAGCCGTCGAGTGAAACACGAAACCAACAATGACACAAATACTTACTAGTAATTTGGGCGCCAGGGTTCCTTCCCAATTACCGCACTATTGAGACTCAGGGTTATCAGGGTTGCTGTGGGTTCTTTGTGTCCGTCTCACCCGGTGTACTTACAAACATGTAGGCAATGCTAAACTTTTACTAAACATCACATGAAATAAACACTAAAAAAATATATGTGACTAGGACACTGTCACTACTGAATAAAAGAGGTAAATTCACTGTGAGACTTGTTTTTAATGTTACTATGTTTTCCATCAATGTGCCAATGAAATTATGATAATCTGTCATACCTAGCCATTTCCGCTTGGGTGCTCCCCAGCCTGCAATTAATGTAGTGCATGCCTAGATGGATGATCTCACCGAGGTGCGTGAAAGCACAGCCTTCCAAGGGAAGAGGGCTAACAGCCGCTAGGGTGGACTGACAGCTTTTCCCGAAGACAGGACACGTGAATTACAAAATGAGACACTGATGATACAATAACACATATGATTACTCTGCATCACTAACGCAAACTCATAGGGGCTCATCCTCCAACACGTGGGTAGTGTGTGACGGTCTATACACAGAGCCAGCTAGGACGGGAATAATTGCACCATACACTAATTACAAAATTACATAAACCCCGAAATGATACGTGAAACAAGATGGGACATGAGTTGAATATTCACAATAAACATACATGTGTG
Organism: Dryococelus australis; assembly: GCA_029891345.1. Lineage (NCBI taxonomy): Eukaryota > Metazoa > Arthropoda > Insecta > Phasmatodea > Phasmatidae > Dryococelus > Dryococelus australis. Next base: position 136,290,028 of record CM057009.1, on the reverse strand, counting down.
AAAACAAGCTAGGATAGCGGGGCTGCCGCTGGATGAAGTTCGCAGCGGACCACGTGGTGCGGGTGAAATTGCAATGTTCCTGTGTGGAAACGGCAAATTAATGTCAGACAAAAGATTATTATTGTTGAGAAAATTATTCTCTTTATGATTGCAGTGGTTACAGGCGTGTAACATGCCTGATAGCGGTAAAAACAAAATTAGTGTGATGGCGCTAAAAACAAACATTACTGTGACCGCGTGGTAAGTACAATAAGGATAAATTCACGTGAAAAATACACTGAAACCTGAATAAAATTGACATAGAACCCTGAAATAAATTATTGCACATACAATACTATATAAATAAGCTCTCAAACGCAACAATGGCGTATACAAAGACTTGGCATCGATCAGCCACTTGGTTGTACGTGATGTTGCCGTAAAATATTTAAACACGAAAATTACCCTAAAATACATGCATAAAAATAAAGCTCTTAAAATTGCGTGTAGCAATACCACAGAAGTTATAATGAAATGCCATAAATATAGGTGGATGGCACGTCATTCAAATTGTGTGGGTCGTATGACCTCTCCGATATACTTCTCCTTCTTCTCGATTATGTTAAAAATGCCACAAGGACGCAAGAAATTAATAAAGCAGAAGCACAATGCTGGGGAAAATGTCTTGAAAAATGTACGCAAGCAAAGGTTAACCGGTAAACTAAATTAACTATGGAAACCTAAATCAGTTAACAAAAGTTGTAGTGCGTACGTGACAGTGTCTTACCGCGCCAGCTCTCCTCGACAGACTGTCCAAAGACAAGCGTCGTACGGACCTACCATGGCTGCCTACGGGGTTCACATAAACGAAGTGCTATGCAGAAAAATATTTAATTATTGAAAATAAAAAGGCACAAATTAAATTAAGTATCAATTTACATTTCTATAATTTTCTTATGAATTTTTCAATATTGTTTTAGTGTCTTTTTATGACTGCATTCACGCCGGAATATTAAGTGTTCTTAATCTCAGTGCACGGGCACTTTGAGTTTATAAACAAACAAGTTAAAATAGTACAAACACTTTAAAAGATTTTAAGACATATTAAACACGCAAAGACAATAGAACACATTATACACTGAAAATAATATTTATATGAAAATTCAAAATTATTGGCCTATTTGCGCACTGTGGGATACATGACATGTGTAGTGACCACCGTCATGGGCTCTAGCGTCCGCTGGCTGTTAGCCGGCGTCAAACGACCCCTCCCTCGAAGGCCAAGATGGTGCGAACAATGCACATTGCTCTAGCGGGCTCTGCCTGGCTGGTTGCCGATTGAGGGCAAAGAAAACATGGCCTTGGAGGTCATCTGTTCCTTCGGCGTTTGCAGGGGGTGAGGGTGTAGGCAGGAACAACAATGTGGGTACGTGGTGGTGACTCGACTCGCCTCTTGTGAGTGCTGTGTTACGATTTGTTGACACTTGACATCACACTCACTGCCCTACTAGTTTTCCCAAACCCTTTCAAATTCTCTTGCCCTACTAGGCTCTCCCTTGCGGGAATTGGAAAGCATCAAAAGGCATCTCGCCTTCACATGTGGTATCAAGGTTTACATTTACACTTTGGTTACAACCAAATTCTGCTGGCCCTGGGGAAACCCCTTAAAACTCAACTCACTGGCAAAGGTTGTGTTGACAGTTACGTGTGCACTTATGTTAACACTTTCTTCGTGTACACTTGGGAATCCCATACATTCACTCTGATTCGTTGTGTTGTTACAGGCATTAACCCAGAAATGATGTTGCGGTACTACTTGTTTCCATCTCCTCACCACTAGGTGTTGAGTGCTCAGTCGGTGCAAAACTCTTAAATGGCAGTTCATTTCTTTGGCTGGGGGTTCCTGTGTTAGTGTTATCTTCAGTGTACGTGTTGACATTTCCCTGTGTAGTCCCAGGTGAAATTCTTCGAACTCACTGCGGTACTGGGCGTAAAGTCGTCTCCTTGCCTCTCTTCCTTACAGGTGGTCGGACTATCCACAGGTCGTCACGGTGCTGTTTAGTGACACGTCTGGGTCCCAACTTCACTAGATACGTGGAATTCCCATTTTTTCCACCACTCTCACTGGCCCTGTCCATTTAGGTGCCCGCCGACAACGGTTCTATCTTTATACACATACATCCGGGTAAAATCTGTGAGGGGGTGAAAGTTCGGAAGGAGTGGAAGAAGAGTTTAGTGGGTAAGGAAGAAGTGACAGAGCTTTCCACAGGTGGTACCTAATAGTGAGTGTAGTATGTATGTACATAACCATATAGCATATACATTTCTTGTTTTTCATTACCCACTACAGCTCGTGTACTTACATACTTGCATCCTTTGAATCTTAAAAAGACATGCTGTAGTTTACAACGTTCTAATATTGCAGCCAAAAACTTCACAAATTTTTCCTGCCATAATAATAACTATTCAAGCGAAAAAATTTGAATTAAAACGTATCAAAATCGCAAAACTACCCATTCAATGCACAGCTTATTATCGTTACGAACAGCACAACCTCTAGGAGCGCTGGCATCGGTGTCTCACGTTTTTTCGGCTACTTTCCCATATAGTCCTTCTAGCATATTTGCTAAAACCATCAACATCGCGTGCCTTGGTTAACCACGGTCAAAATAGCAAAAAACTTCAATTCGTATTTATATAACCTCTAAAACCAACATGCATATAAGCAAAAACCACCTTCTGATTTTTGAGACACCATTTTCAAGCTTATCTAAAGGTCTAGCACTGGAAGTGAGAGATAGTTTAACCCCTTGAAATGTTCTAGTTAGCAATAACTCTAGGTCGTAATACACTATTTTGCACGACCAGGTTGTTAACTTTTAACCAGATGTGTAACTACTAACTAGACGGGCGTAATACAGACTCTTAGTGAAGCTCAAGTAGAAATAGTGATAGTAGAAGAGTGACCAAAACAATCCCATATCTCCCATAAGAATACATTCACAGCGAGTGACATACATGTTAACATTATCGCAATTTTGCATTTTATTTCTTAAATTGTAATAATTTTAGCGTGTCAATTAAAAGAAGATTCAATTTGTGTAATGCATGATTTTTGTGTTATAGTATTTAGATTTAACGTAAAAAGCGTGTTTATTTCTCATGTAAACTCACATAGGCTACAAGTGTCAAATGAGTAGTAATTAAAGTTATTTCGCATTTTATTTTCTTAAATTGTAATAATGTTGCGTAATAAGTAAAGAAGATTAAATTTCTGTAATGCAATGATTTCTGTGATACAGTATTCCGAATTAACGTAAACAATCATTTTTATTCTGAATGAGCAGGCTAGCAAGTGTCAAATGAGTTGTAATAGTAATTAGCGCAATTTCGTATTTTTATTTATAAACTGTATGTGTTCTTATATGTGACATTGGACAAGAATAATTCCCATAACTCAAGAGTTGTGTTGTAATGTTGCAATTTAACATAAATAAAAGGTGTCTTTTAAAGATAACCTAATCCTATAGGAAAGGAGTATCCTATAGGAAGGCAATGGCTGCGAGTGAGGTATATGAGAGGGTGTGAAGGAATTTGGGGGCTACATTTATAGATAGTAGGAAATGGGAAGGCTGGGAAAGTGTAGGGAGGGACCAGGTTCACCTGACAGAGCAGGGAAAGAGGATTCTAGGTGATCTGCTAGGTAGAGAAGTAGCTGCTGCATGGAGAGGGTCAGGGCAGCAATTATTGAAATAGCAATCAGTTAGAAGCAAGGAAACAGCAGTGGAGGAAATGGAGAGGATAGCATGATGAAGCCGCAGGGTGAGATATGGTTTTCCCGTTAAAAATGCACTTAAAGCATAAATATTGTTACTTGAAACAAGGACAATCAGCTGTAACAGAATCATGTTACTGGAAACAGACTTAGATGTTGCAAGTTACAAAGGACAAATGTTAATCAATTATAAGTAAGAGAATGGAATGCTAAACAATATTTCATTTGTCAGATATATAACCGAATGCATTTATTCAATAAATTCTTGAGATTGGGCTGTCACCAAGCTTATTTTTCTGCAAAAAAAAAAAAGGGGAATAAACATAACCAAACATTTTTTTTGGACAGAAAAATCTCCACAACTTATCTGTTTTTTACTAATGGAAGATTAATTAAAAATAGCTCTACTACATTTAGTGATTTAACACTGTGGCTTGTATTAGCTCTATAAGCAGCCATATTTTTTTGATATCCAAGATTAACCTAGCAACAAAATGAGTTGCATAAATATTAACTTACTGCTGTTTGAAGTTTTTATCATTAAATTAGCAAACAAATAAATAGTTCACAAAATTCTATTCCTAACAGATATGGTTTTTATTCTGCTTTCTTCTTTTGTAGAAGGTATATTTTGGTTGGAAATACATTTCAAGAGCGAAACATTTTGGGGAAATAATTTTTACATGATAAAAATGTATACGAAAATTATTGTTTTAAGTTTTAATTTCCTGAATTTACCACCAAGATAAATAAACACACATCCAGCACGTTGCATTTTATTTCAAAGTGCGTATTCGTGTCTACAGAATCTCGTCAGAAGGTGGTGGCTCATCCGTCGTTCCGTCGAAAGTTAAAGTTTGACGGATAAAAAAACATTGCCCTGCAATTGGTCGAAGAGCATGTGACCGTCTGACGGGTGTGATGGACGGTTGTGAGTTCACCTTTACACATATAAATCACTTTTGTCATGCAGTTATGCCACAACTACACTGGTCAAGTGAAACACGGGCAGTTAACCCACTGGCAGCCATGCTTCAACCATAAGTAACGAACATTTGAAACCTCACAGTCACTTCTTCATAATCTGATTGAACCAGTTATGAAATTTTGGGGGCTGTAACCAAAAAATTATACACAAAGGACTATTTTGTAGCTTGGTAATATCTAGTGCCTGTTTATCAACAAAAAAAGTATCATTGTAGTACAGAGCAACTCGGGATTGGGGGAAATTTTAATCTAAATGGGTGTACTGTCAAATTTGTAACCGTACTAAAGGCACAGTTAAGTAGAGAAGGGGCAAGAGTATCGCCTCCTCTTCCCGCTCATTTCCAAATGCTGATTTCATAGACACTAATTGATCACTTCATCATTTAGCAGGTTTTTATAAATTATGATAATACTGCTCACCTCACTACTTTAAAAATGTTTTATTTGTACGTATTTATGTGAAAAGAAACAGACACATACAAACATACCACACATAGTGAGACTATGTTCAAAGTTACCATTTAATACAATAGTATTTTAACATGTAGTAGTGTTCAGTTCAGATGCTATTAAGTCACTTGTTCAGAAGAGGTTGCGACTTGGTAATTTAGGATTTTAGTAAGTATCGTTCCATAGTAAAATATCAAATGCGTAATTATTATACTTGTCTAATTCAGGTCGCATTATCTCTTAGAATACTATGTCAGTGCCTATGGATAGTACCCCAATTAAATTTCGTAGAACTATTAAGTTTGATAGTTACTTTGACCACCACACATGGTGTGTTCATGTAGTACATACGTGCATTGGAACACAACTTCCTACTTAAGACATCCATTTTCTTGGCTAGTGGTGATAATGCATTGAGGAAGCAGTAACATCTACTGCAAAATGCTTACAGCTTTCAACAACACAATGGTATGCCTTTACCAAATATGAAAATGTACCATCACCTCTGATATCATGCCACTTAAGTGACATTTGAAAGATTATAGATGAGATATATAATTTAAATATTACACAAATTATAAATAAGTTCCACTGTATTAAGGAGAGTATTTCAGAACATAACTAGATGACAATCTTTAAACATTTTAATCAATAATTTCCCACCATTTACTAATGAAATTTATGCAGTATTGCTGGCGCTAGGATGAATATGCAATTGGTTAAAATATTTGATAGTACATACTAACATATGTACTCAAGCCATTGAGCTTATTTACTTCACCTCTCAAGTTTTGTATGCATTAAGCACATTTAATTTTGTAATTCACTTTCAAATACAAAGCTTATATCAAAATTTTTATAACATTAGATCATCAGGAACAAGTCACTTCTAATAACCAACCTGAATATTATCACAGGTTTTTATATGCTTCATGGCAAGAAGACTTGAAAATATGTTACATAATTCAAAAGCAGATGAACTGTAAATAACATGAATTTAAGGTACTTTTTGTTCAAATTCATGGCACTTGTTATTGTAATGCAATTTGCAAGTACATTTACATACATACACTCGCAGTTAGGCTACCGCCCGGTGGTGAGCTCTCTCACCTCTCCTTCACCCAACCAACTTCTTTTCCACTCCCTTCCTGAACTTACCAACCCCTCTCACAGATACCAATTCCTCCCTCAACACATTCCACTCCCTCACAGACCTCACGAACATGGACTGCCTACCTCGCTCCGTTCTCCTCCACACCCTTTGAAGCTTCTCACTGTTGTTTCCTATTCCTATAAACACCCCCTTACTTAGCTTGCAGTGTAGCCCTCTCCAATACTGTTATCACCGCAAACAAAACTGTATAAATAGGCTAACAGGTCAAAAGAAATTTGTGCATATCACACTAAGTGACTTATCTACATTGCAGAATGTGACAAAAAAAATTCATTGCAAAACATCTCATTTAAGTTAATACTATAGGTGTATGCACAAAGTTAAAATACTGAATACTTTAGGGAGTAAATAAGAGGAAGTGAGGAAAAAAAAACTTTATTTATTTGTAAAAATTGTATAATCAATATCACTGAAATTTAACGATGACTCTCAGGAGTGAAATATTATTGTTTGAAAGTTTTGTACACAATTGTGTAAACAAATGTGAGTATGATGAGGAGGGGAAATGTTGCTAATAATTTTGATTGGTTTTGACAGTAACCCTCACTCGACAGCTGGTTCACACTCTGCAATATATACCCTACACTGACTTGCCAACTGTAGACAACCTGATATCCCCACTGTTATAATTAAAGTGTCTGATGTGTGGTGTCAGTACATGGTGTTTAGCCCACAGAATGAACTTTGATGCACTGGCTGGAGAAGAATTATTCTCACCACCGAACTGTACTCAACAACTCTCCACTCATTCAAATTAAAATTACTTGCAAACTCAGTATGTAGAGAAATTAAAATATTTGCACAGTAAAACAGTAATGATATGTAGACCTTTGGGTTTTTAAAGGATAAGCGACTACCTCGAAAGGAAAACTATTAGAGTTTTCATTAAGTTGTTTCTTTAATTGATCATTGAAAATATTTGGTAGTTGGTGCAAACACGACCCAAATAACATACAAATTAATATTCAAATGTATAGTTTCCTAAACGTAAACAATAACATTCCAAAGTTTGAAAAACACTCTGAAAAAGTATATAAACAATACAGAAATGTACATAAACAAAATAATATGCTGAAAATTGGGCTTTTTTTTTTAAATGGGGGCTTTAAAAAAACTCAGAAAATGGTATAATTACACTATACCCAATTACACAGAAACAAAATTTACTGGGGGCATCAAAATTTGACCAATAGAAACCCCAAAAATGATAGTGGAGACAGCTATGAATATAAGAAAAATTGTGGGGTAAAATAGGTGAAAAATATGTAAATAATGTAATATTTATTTAATGAAAATTCATTAAATTGCAAAAAAAAAACTGAACCATAAATTAACTAAATAGACAATATTACCAATACATGCTACAAATACGATAGTGGGGAGGGCTATGAAGATCAGGGAAATTGTGGGGTAAAAACAATACAATAATTGTTCATGTTCATTATAAACTTTTACCCCTCAATTTCATAGCCCTCCTCACTATTGTATTTCTAAATTGTATTGGTAACATTGTCAATTTAGGTACAGAGCCTAATTTTCAGTTCAATCCTTTTGAAATTAAACATGTTTTCATGAGACAATATTACAGTAATATTACAAATAGACCTAGTATAGAAATATGTTAAATTGCAAAAAACATATACATTATTTCTCAGTACAAATAGGCTACACATGACAATCATTTATGGGGAAACTCCCAGTTTAGCTGATACATAACGCTTCGCGTTTCCACCTAAAATAAATTGTCGGCGCACCTTGAACCATTGTTTTGGGTATTTATTACCCTGCTGATGCTGGGACAATGGCTCGGTGCATAATGTTTGGCTAATATGTAAACTTTGTACGAGCAATGGATGGAAGTGGCTAAGGATGAGAGGTGGAAAGGAGATGGTAGATTTGATGAGCAGGAAAGAGAGGATGGAGGAAAAGGTCAGGAATGAGATGGGTAAGAGTAGAGTAGAAATGAGGGTGGATAAGCTAGAGGAGGAGTTGGAAGATGTAAAGGGGGTGCTAAGGAAAATGTAAGCTAGTCCACAGGAGGAAAAGCTGAGTAGAGAGGAAGAGTTAGGCAGAATGCAAGTAGGGCTGTAGAAGGAAATGCAGGAGAAAAGGCAGAGGAAGAGGGAGGCAGAGATAGAGGTGGTAAGATTAAGGAGGAGGATAGAGGAGTTGGAGGCAGTAGTTGACATAAGACACCAAATAGGGTTAGAGGAGCAAAAAATAAGGTGATAGTAGTAGGCACGAAGCAATCAGGAATAGAGAACGGGAAACAGAAAGCAGAGAAACAGGCAGTGATAGAAAGCTAGGAAGAAGTATGTTGAGGTTTCCAAGTGTGGGATTAGCAAAGACCAGTAAGCAGGACAAAGTGGACAGTTCAGGGCCAGAGGCGAGAGAGGAGGGCTGGTCAAAGGGAGGGAAACAAGGGTGCTGCAGGAGGCCGAAGACAGGGATCAGGTAAGAGACGAAGTAGACAAGGGTAGGCAGGTGGGTGGAAGAGCAATAAAGCAGGAAGAGGTTGTAGGAAAGGAGCCAGAGGTAGTTTTTCTAGGCAGCTGTATTGTAAAAGGGGTAGAGCTGAGGGAAATCAGGAAGGAAAATACGTATAAAGCAGCATTTGGGGGGGGGGGGGGAATACCAGGGATTTAGAGGAAAGGGTTTAGTAGTATGAGAGGTAGCATGGTGGCAAAGGTTGTTCTAATTCATGTAGGGGGAAATGACCTGGCTCGAAAGGAGGTGGGGCAGGAGGTAAAGCAGGACCTCAGAGGATTGCTGAGGAAAGTGTGGAAGAAGTTCCCTGGAGCTAGGGCATTAGTCAGTGGTATGCTGGTTAGGAAATGAGTATCCTATAGGCAGGCATTGGCTGCGGGTGAGGTATATGAGAGGGTGTGTAGGGATTTGGGGGCTACATTTATAAATAGTAAGAAATGAGCGGGCTGGGAAAGTGTAGGGACGGACCAGGTTCACCTGACAGAGCAGGGAAAGAGGATTCTAGGTGATTTGCTAGGTAGGGAAGAAGCGGGCTGCAAGGAGAGGGTCAGGGCAGAGCAGCAATTGTTAAGATAGCAATCAGAAGCAAGGAAACAGAAGTGGAGAGAAATGGAGAGGATAGTATTGATGAGGCCATAGGGGTGGAGATAAGGAGTAAGCAACATAGGATGGTAAAGTAGAGTACTAGTATAAAGATAATGGTGGTCAACTGTAGGAGTGTGAACAACAAGCTGGAGGGCTTCTGGGGAAAGGTTGAAGGATATGAGGCAGATATAGTGGTAGCTGTGGAGACTTGGTTGACTGAAGAAGTGCTGGACATTGAATGTAGGCAGGATAAACTCACCATCTTCAGAAAGGACAGAGATGGGAGAGGAGGATGAATAATGGTGTGTGTAAGGAAAGCGCTAAAAGGGGCGGTAGAATGGGTTAGTGAGTATGTCGAGGTGATGGGAATTAAATTAAGTGGTTTTAGTAATAGGAAAATTATTTTGCTGGCAGCATATAGACCACCAGGACAAGAATGGCAGGCAATTGAGATGATCAAGGAGAGGGTCGATAGACTAAAGGACAGGCAGTGGGTTGTTGTAGTAGGGGATTTTAATATGCTAGGGGTGATATGGGTAGAAGGTGCAGAAGGAATGGGTAGCATGATGCAGAGAATGGCAGCACAGTTAGTCAACAGAGGATTAGTCCAGGTAGTAGAAACACCTACGAGATGTAATGAGGAGTGTGTTGGGTCAGTGCTGGATGTGGTGTTGGTCAGACCTGGGAATGCTGCAGTTGGTGCAATAGTATTGGATGGTATAAGCGACCATCATATCCCAGTTGTGGACATTGGGATTGGCAGGATGAGGGAAGTGCAAACGGCAGAAAGGTTGGTGTGGCAGTATGGGAGAGAAGACAAGAAGGGGGCAGAAATATTTGTGAGAGGCAGATTTAAAGAATGGTCTATGGAGGAGGGTGTAGAGGGTTTGTGGAGTGAGTTTAGAGGATTAATGGAGGTTCTGTTGGAGAAATTTGCGCCAATGAAAAGGTTACGGACTGGGGGAGATCCGCCATATTATGGACAGGAGATTTTGAAAATGAAGAGGAAGTGCAGCAAATTACATGCCAAGAGGAGGAACGAAGGGATGATAAGATCTAAAGAAATGATGAAACAAATGGGTAGGGAGCTTGAAGGGAAGATCAAACAGGCAAAAAATGTATTTCTGAGGAACATGGTGGAAGAAGGAAGAGGCAAGGAATGGGGGAAATTGTTTACGTATGTTAGGATGATAAGGGGAGGAGAGGAAGGGATCCCTCTGCTAACAGAAAGGGATGGAAGGCATGCGACAAATGACCAAGAAAATCAGAGATGCTGCAAGGACAGTACTTGTCAGTGTTTGTGGCAAAGGAGGGTTGGAATAGGAGGTTAAACAGGGTTGGTTGTAGTGGGGGGGGGGGGGGGGGTGTTTAGTAAGTTTAAGATGAGGGAATAGGAGATAGAAAAGGTAATTAGGGTTTTGGAGATCAGTAAGGCAGGGGGTCCAGATGGGATAGGAAACACAGCACTAAAGTTTGGTGGCAGAGAGTTGGTGAAATATTTAGAGGTGCTGTTTAACAAGTTCTTAGGAGAGGGTTAGTTACCACAAGATTGGAAGGATGCTATGGTGGTACCTATACACAAGCAGAAAGAGGATAGGGGGAGACCTGGTAGCTACAGACCGGTGAGTCTCACATCAAGTACAGGAATAGTAATGGAGAGGTTGGTGGTGCAGTATGTGGTTAGGGTTATGGACAATAGGAATTGGTTGGAGGAGTCCCAGCATGGTTTCAGGAGGGGATACTCATGTGAGACTCAGCTGGCTGGGTTATTAGAGGAACTGGTGCAGGTAGTTGATGAGGGGAAGCAGGTGGATACCTGCTTCATAGATTTTGAGAATGCATTTGATAAGGTGCCCCATGGGACATTGATGAGGAAAGTGGAGGCGCTGATACCAGACAGGAGGGTAGTGGAATTGATAGTGGACTTCCTCAGGTGGCGAAAACAGAGGGTGAAAGTTGGGGAGGCAATATCGGAGGAAGAGGAGGTTATGTCAGGAGTACCACAGGGAAGCGTGCTGGGTCCTTTGTTATTTACCATAATGGTAAATGACATGAGTTTGGGGATTAAGGGAAAAATAAGATTGTTTGCAGACAATTGTGTTGTGTATGCTGAAGTGGGAGAGGGGGGTGGAAAATCGCAGGCGAACATTGATAAGATATGGTTGTGGACCGGGAAAAATAAAATGAAGATAAAGGTAAGAAAAACTAAGGTAGTGAGGTTCACAAGGAAGAAGTTGATAAGCAGGGACATGTACAGATGGGAAGGACAAGAGATAGAAGAAGCAGCAGAATATGAGCATCTAGGGATTGTACTGCAGACACACCTCAGATGGAAAAAACAGGTAAAGAGGGTGGTTGCAAAGGGAAGAAGGGCTCTGGGTATGCTGGGAAGGGTGCTGAAGGGAGTAGGATGTGAGGTGAAGGAGAGAGGGTATGTCACAATGGTACAGCCAATGTTAGAATATGCTGCAGCAGTATGGGACCCTTATGTGGAGGCGGACGTGCAAGTACTGGAAAAGGTGCAGAGAAGGGCAGCAAGATGGGTGAAGAGTAGGTGGAGAAGGCAGGGGCAAGATGGTGAGGAAGAAGGCAAGGCCATCAGTGATGATGAAAGAAATGGGGTAGAGCTCATTGAAGGACAGGAGGAAAGTGAACTGCTAGTCAGGATGTATAGGGTGGTGAATGATGTGGGATGATGGGGCAGGCTGCACTGCAAGCTAAGTAAAGGGATGTTTAGAGGAAGAGGAAACAACAGTGAGAAGCTTCAGAGGGTGTGGAGGAGAATGGAGTGAGGTTGACAGTCCATGCTTGTGAGGTTTGTGAGGGAGTGGAATGTGTTGAGGGAGGAATTGGTATCTGTGAGAGGGGTTGGTAAGTTCAGGAAGGGAGTGGAAAAGGAGTTGGTTGGGTGAAGGAGAGGTGAGAGAGCTTGCCACCGGGCTGTAGCCTAATTGTGAGTGTATGTATGTATTATGTAAGTACAGTAATTTAACTTAATTTAACTATTAATTTACCTAATGTCTTAATTTCCATATGACAAATTTTCAATGCAACTATAGTTAATATTTGGTTTTTGTCCAAAGAATGTACTGGGAATCGAGTCAGAATTTGTTACCTAATTATTGGTGTAACTAAAATAAGATAAAAAAATAGAACATATATTTGAGAAGTACAGGAATTGCTCGGTCATGCCCCAACATTTCATTTTTGAAATAAGCATAATTTGCAGCCAAAAATTCTACATAGTGAGGAAAGTTGCAAAGATCAAGGAAATTACGAAGTAAAACTTTTAAAAATATAATGGAATCTTTTATTTAAAAAATGTCAAAACTGCAATTTATTGCCATCCACACTAAACAGTCCCCCTTCTGAAAAAATGTGTTTACACTGAAGTAAATATATTCTATTTTCAAATACTCGTACATACAAAGCTTTATTTCACAAAAAAGCATGACTAGGTACTGTTAAAAGAAAAAAATGTTCTCCATATTTTGTGTTCATTCTCAAAGTAACATTTTCATTTAAACTAACTTAATGTGTGTTCTAATTTACGAGCCAAGAGCCCTTGCCTGGCTGTATGTCCCTGAAAAGTGCATCACGGCTGTGACGTGAAATATTGTCACTACATGAATTTGCGGTAAGGGCATGAATGGACCTTGAATATCCCATTCGAATAGGGGCAAGAGCGATGGGCCTTACACTGTAAACTTAATTGTTCATAACAATTATGCAGCTTAATCCTCTTGTTTGCTGAACACTTGTTTGTACAAAACCAAGACAACGTAAGAAAATGTGTTTGGTTCATTGATTCTTCAATCGCTTATGCGTTGGAACTTAAAAATTTCAAAATGAATATGGGTGTTTGAAATTATATCCACCTCCTCAAAAAGGGATCAAGAGAATGCATAGAACTGTGGGTGCTGGGGGAATCAAGCTTAAGTTACTCTGTGTGTGTGTGTGTGTGTACGTGCACGTGCACGTGTGTGAGAGAGAGTGAGTGAGAGTGTGAGTGAGTGAGTGAGAGAAAATTAGAATGCAGCTCTAAATTAGTGGGGGTACAAATGTTCCAACTTACATACTGTAGCAATACACAAAATAAAAACTGATCTTAAGTAAAATTTCTGTGACATGACATTTACATAACTAGTAACTTGCAGTAAACTTCTAAATTAAATTATAATTCCATGCTAGCACTTTGCCTAACATAAAAGACCAGATGATACGTTATAGCAGTAAAAACTATTATGCATTTAACAAGAAAATATAACAGCAACTCATAGGCTACTGCAATTTGAAACACAAGAAAATTTGAAAATAATCGCAGATTTTACTGAATTAATGTTTTTTTTTTTCCCTTTAAATACAACAATCCCGAAAGAGGCAAGAAAAAACATATGCCAATGTGCCATAATGACTACTTTTTGGTGGAAAAAAAAGAATGTAAAGAATGATGTTGGTTTTTAACATGTTCTGTACCACAAAAGTTTTTTCAGTTTTTAACAGTTACTTTGGCCTACATTTTGATAGTAGAGCAGCTATAGGTTGTTCACGATAAAATGAGCACTTTTGAGAGTCCTGCTCAAGATCTACTTATGTGTGCGTTACATATTCTTCTGTGTTATGTAAAATTGACATTGCCACATGCCTCATCACTTTATTTATGTGTTGGTCAAGTGAAACTGAGAAATTGTTAGAAAATTAAATATTTAACAAATCTTCTCATTTTTACACTTTGATGCATTAAAAAAAAACAGAAAGCGAAATAAATAATTTACGTTATAACAAATAGTTACTTTAACACGTTCTACTTGACATGAAAATATGGAACTACTTTCCATCTATTATTACCATCTTTACTGGGCACATGTTATTCGGTGTGTCCATTATAATATATGCAGGCAGGGGCAGTGACGTTCTCTGAAGTTGATTTCAAAAGTGCTCACTTTATCGTGAACTACCTTACACTAAAACTGTATTTTATTTACATGGCTGGTTGTATATACAGTACATATTTGACCCCATGTTTACTCACGTGTGTGATGTATAGTGACCTACTTTCACACATCTCCAAGGAAATACTATACACCATAGGATGCAAGCTGATTGTTTCGCAAGTCAAATACATTGATTTTTAATGTGAATGGCTCTCCTGCATGTCTTCACTTGACAGTTGATGTCCTGCTACATGCCAGTATTTCAAGAGCCACAATTGACTGTTGTACCTACAGTACGTGGGGTAATTCGGTTGGTCAGTAAGTTTCCAACCGCCTAATGAAAGTATAGGATCTGATGCGTGCCAAGGTAAGATGCCTGAAGGCACTGCATTCTCTCAGCACTGACCTTGAGTTACGTTGAGTCACACCACAATTAGCAAGTTCTTCATTGTAACAAAATGATTTTCAGAAAAGAACATACTCAAAATAATACAGGAAACTTAGGGCAAAAAGAAATTAATACTTTTCTTTTGTGTTTTTATTTGCCAACCTTAAATAATAATGGAACTTAAAAATTTTCAGGAACCCATATAAAAATTACTGATACTACACAAAAAAAATATTTATTCTAAAATCCAAGATACTGAACAGAAAATTTTGGCTATAGGCTTATATTTGGTCTTCCTAAGACAAGATTTCATGCACTGGAGTAGAGAAATTTGGGCAGCCCTTAACGTTGTGGTCTTGAGAGCTGATGAGAATGGAGCAGTGCCAGAATGCAAGGGCAGGGGAAATGGGAAATCCCAGAGAAAACCTGCTGGTCAGCACAGTTCCCACACGCAAAAATTCTGGAGTGACCCCACCGGGAATCGAACCCAGTTCACCTTACGGGAAGGCAAATATTCTGACCACTAAACCACCGTGGCCCCATTTAGTATACTAATCCACCACCGCTGTCACTTTCCAATTTTGACTTCTCCTTATACCTAGGCCTCGTATCCTGCTAGTAGTGTTGGACAGGATTTTTTTTTTTTTTTTACATACATGAAAGTAAATATCCACATGTTGTGTACATATAAATTACATCTGTACAGGCCTTTTTGGTATAACAAAACTATTTTTGTGTAAAAGTTTCATTTTTATTTGAGAAAGTAACAAAACTCCTTAGGAACACCATTTATTTATTCACTGCAAAATCCACCGCAATTTGGCACTGTTCTATAATGCAAATCCTGAGATGTCTTAACATACCTGCATGTATGACAAAATGCAACTTTCACATGTCGTGATTGGCCAGGCAAATGTTTGTTCCACAGCATAAATAGTTTTGATTATTTAAACATGGACAAAATTATAATACAATGAAATATTGCTACGTTTAAAAGCTCTATGTTATACTATTACTCAATCCAAATCAGGTAAGAAGTTACCAATTCATGGACTGATTGAATGGCAGCGTTCAGAGCAGCATACTTTATGTCCCACACATCACAGTCACGCGACACTGGCATCAGGAGGAGGGGAGCTCTCGTCAGCCATTCGCAAAGTCCAAAATGCCATGGTTAAATATTGCAACCTTAAATCTAATTGTTAAAACTTGAAATGTGGATTTTCACAAAAATATTTTCCTTACTCCCCATGAGGAAGGAAAAAAAAAACAGCAAATACTACGTAAACATTGCACTAACAGATTTCTTATCTGATGCATAATTTGCATGTTATTTTCCATTAATGTCTCAAAATTGCTACAAGGATTTACTAACCATGTGATTAATCACAAGTAAAACACATTTAACAAATTTTATTATAAAAGTGAATGTGAAATTTGGATCATCTCTTTATCTCAAGAATTTAGAGAGTGCACAGCCAGTGGTAGTCCTTCGATGAATATGGAGAATGGTTTCCAGGAGGTATTGTGGATTGCAAATTATGCCTACCACTTTTGATGGAAATTCACTATTATCTACCAAACACAGAAAAATAGACAAAAATTTAGCAAATGTGCAGAACAGGAAGAGTATTTCCCAACAATCTGTAAAAGTTGACTCTACAGCATTGAAGTAGCTTCAAAAGTTAATATAAAGAACAAAAAAAAAAAAAAAAAAAGATTTGTGATATTGGCCCACTATCATTTAGATCATACAGAGATGTGCTGGTTTCACACCAACAATTTTAAAACAAAGTTCAGGTTCTGGCATGACTATTCAGTTCATAAAATTGTATTTCATCGAAATCTTGATCAACAACATACAAAAGTGGAGATTTCATAAGCTATAACTTTTCGAAATTAAATACGCTAAGGATTTGGAATGTTCCGGTAGTCAACACTGTTGTAGTTTGAAGACAACGAAAACTCATCATTAGGACTTGAACCATGTTAAATACAAGTACAATAAAAGTAATCTTCCTTAACAACCAAACCTGTTTTTTAATTACTAAATACTCTAATAAAGTACACTACCTAAGTGAGTCAGCTGTACTGTTGATGTTTGAACCAAATAATTAAATTACTTGACAGTATACAAGTACTATGTAACAGTATGTTTGTAGAACTTTCCAGGAAAGCAAGAGATTTTATTTTGTAATAATACTTTCAGCACAGTATAAAAACACTATGGTCAGTACGTTGTTACATTTTTTAAATAAATGTTTGTTTTGTCAAGTTGATAATGACTGAACAGTATATGTAATCTGAAAGTTTGAAAATGGAACAGAACTTACAGTTTGAGAACAGTCTGAAATCATCATGGATACTATTCTGACTGACACAAACTCATATCTAATAGTATGGGCAACCATATGTGAACGTTATTCTATCAGTATGAACAGTTAAACAATTATAAACAAAACACAAAACAAAATTCATACCATTTTCATAGTGTTTTTTCATTAGGGTTGACAAGGGCTACTACGTCCTTATACGGGTGACACAGTATTCACCAGGGAGACACCATTCTTGTACTTTGATATTTGTTGTTATAGTCAGCATATCTCTCTATCACAGTTCTGTAACTGTTTACATTAAAATGAATGAGAGATTAGTGTATTTGATATTGTCATTCAACTTGTGGAGACTCACATCACAGTAATCTTATTTCTAGTGCCAGTATTCCCGTGTCCTATATTCATGCATGCTTGACAGAAATGTTCATGCATGAACAGGTCCTGTGACCCATTCGCTAACGGAATGCACTAGTCAGTGCAATGTCTCTTTGTCACGTAGAGAAAACTCTGTAATTATGTCAGAAAATGTCTTTTTTTTTTGTCATACATAGTTTAAAGTCTACGGGCAAATGTTAGAATCAGCATGTAAGGCACCACGTATTTGAGCAGAATGCCTGTTGTACAATGTGTTACAGCAATCGACAAGTGTTAACGGATGTAGCAAGTCAGTGCATTATGTGCGATTATTTTCAGTGTTTGTTTTAACTGGATTGTTCCAGTCAAAGTGTGGCCCAGTTTGTCGGATCCAGCTGGCTGTATGTGTTGCACACAAATTGTGTCACGGAGGGTGACCTACTTTTGTTCCGATAATTTTTGTGAGCCATAATCATTTACGTTAGTAACCTGAAATTTGTTTTTGTGTAACCTTCAGTGTTTACAGTATCCCTCCGTCGACTCACAGGTTTTTTATTTTTAATTTTGTGTCAATTGATCTTGTTTGCACCATTTTGGTTTTTTTTTCGCAGCTATGGCCACTTGTAGGTCGTGTGAGCCAGATCAGTTTCCGTTCACCTGTACATGTGTGTTTTTTATACATATTTATTCAATAAACTATTTACTGTACTTCAAAATATGTTATACTCAAACAATACCGAACCATGTCAAATGCAATATCACAATTGATGCAGACAAGAAGCCAATTATAACACTATATTTATGTTCCCCACCACAGATCAAGAAATTATGAACATTGACGTATGTCGTCTCAGGAGCAGAGAGGAGGGAGATTTGACTTACGATACCAGGTTTTAAAATACAGTAGAAAGTAGATTATCCAGACTTGTTTGAAAAATAAAGAGAATAGTAAAAACACGAAAGTCTCTTTTGTCACAGTGTTTCCCTTACCCGTGGGGGCGAGACAAGCACTAGTGATGTGCCCTTTCACGTGTTGTTCACAGTGAACACGTCTGGGAGGAGGGTGGTTATTGTTAACTGATTTAATTATTTTATTTTTTGTTCAGTTTTTGTTTTGGATATGTTTTTTTTTTAAACAAATTATTTTATCTTCATTTTCAACACACTGTATTTCCATGATCCGAATTTTCAATTACCTATCTGAATTACCTTTGGTCCCTATTAATCGGGATAATCTACTTTCTACAGTATTCATTGAATTGCGAAGAGTGCCAGAGCACAAGAGACTCATCCAGGGTGTGGGCCTTTCGCCCACGTGGCTCGCCTCAGTTCACCCTGTGTTGAAGTGACATCATTGTAATGATGCAATAAATCTGTTATGCCTATCTAACAAGAGTGTTGGCCCTCTCGCATACCACTAAATGTCAAGTGAGACTGTTGAATGGCCATCTCACATACCAGACACACATAATAAGTTAAGATGCTGTCAGGAGGTTGCAGTGATACAAGGAGTAGAAGACCCAAAACCGTTACATGGCTGTAAAGCGGTCTGCAGTGAAATAAAAAGAACCACTTTCCACTGAATTGATCTTTACTTACTGAATTCCCTCCAAGGAGGCATGTACTATATTGTGGTTTACATCTTACATGTCTCAGATATCAGCAGGTTGCAATAAATTCAGATGGTATAAATACAAGTCTAAAAAAAGGGTTAGGTAATCAAACATTGTTCCCAAAGGTTCCATCCTTTGCCCTCTATTATATTTATTTATTTTTAATATGCTAGATATAAATTGTCTGTATTCCAACATTCTACTCATTATGAATGATACCTACTAAATTTTTATTTGAAGATAAGAATCTGAGAGCACTTATGTCATTAATTGAGACTATTCATAACAAGATAAATTGTTTACAGCAAATAATCTTTCTGGGATCAAATAGTTTTAATGGAATTCTCCACATAAAAACAACAGGACTGTAACTTTTGAATAAAAATATAGAAACTATAATTTGAAAAAAAGCCATCTTACAATATTTTAGGCTTACATATTGACAGTCATCTTTATGGAAATACTCACATTGATAGCATAGTCCTGAAACTAAGTGCAGCGTGTTACACTTTACACAATTTGTCATATTTTCTAAAGAGACACTCTCTTAAACAAATTTATTTTTCATATTTTCATTCTGTTATGTTATATTGTATCATTCAGTGGGCACCTTCTTCTCAACCTATCTAATCAGATTCTAAAAAGAGCCATAGAAAATATTTACAAATACTTTGTGAAGGTATAGTTTGTGTTTGTTTTGTAACATTTCTAACTAATGCTATAGTCCAGAGCTCCTGCTCATCATAGGATCGCTGGAGAGATTTGATAGTAAATAAATTAATTAATTAACTTAGCAACACAAATTCTGTGTATGCAGTTACAAAAAATTTCCTATATTTACACAGTTCCCTGCTGAGAAAACTGTTAGTTTATTTGACTTCAAGAAATTACCATACATACTAGGTCGTATCTGTTTGTGTTTGACAATGATTGTGATTTTCTTTATGTTGTGGACTAAAGAGCAACAATTTGCTGAAAAACAGTTTTCAGTACAAAGAATTAACAGTTAATGTTGATACCGGCTAACAGCCAGCGGTGCTAGAGCCCATGACGGCACTCACCACTCACGTGTCACGTACGTGCACAAAGAAGCCATAATTTTGAACTTTCGTATAAATGTTATTTTCAGTGTCAAATGTGTTATATTGTCTTTGCAGTGTTTAATATCTTAAAATGTTTTAAAGTGTTTGTACTAATTTCAAATTATTTGGTTATAAAATTCACCGAAATTAAGAACACTTAATATTCTGGCATAAACAGTCATAAAAAGACAATTAAATAATATTGAAATTAATAAGAACATTATAGGACTGTAAACCAATACTTAATTTAATTTGTGCCTTTTTATTTTCAATAATTAAATATTTTACTCGGCGTGCATAGCACTTCCGCTTATTTGAACCCCGTAGGCGACCATTGTAGGTCCATGCGACGCTTGTATTTGGACAGTCTGTCGAGGAAAGCTGGCGAGGTAAGACACGCACTACAACTTTTGTTCACTGATTTAGGTTTCCATAGTTAATTTAGTTTACTAGTTAACTTTTGCTTGCGTACGTTTTTGCAGGACATTTTCCCCAGCATTATGCTTCCACTTCATTCATTTCTTGGGCCCCTGTGGCATTTTTATGTTAATTGGGGTGGAGGAGGGGGGAAGGAGGAGGAGGAAGAGGAGAAGTATGTCGTAGATGTGACGCGACCCGTACAATTTGAATCAAGCGCCATGTGCCTATGTTTATGGCAATTCCTTGTAACTTCTGCATTATTGCTACACACTATTTTAAGGGCTTTACTTTTATGTATGTATTTGAGGGTAATTTTTCATGTTTTAACATTTTACAGCAACATCGTGAGTTGAAAGGAATACATATACACAATACGCTATCAGGCTCATTATCCTCAATAAACTTTAACTCTAAGAAATGTATGTAATATCTTCTGCTGAGTGCCTTATATTGAAAAGGTTGTCATTTATCTATGTATCTATAGGCCATTCACGGTAAAGTGAGCACTTTTGAAGCCCTAGTTACTTTTTTTTTTTCAACCAATTTATATCCTTCCACACTTGTTAATGTAAATCCTACATTGTGAGTAATAAACACAGTGTATGCATTCATCATAGCCAAACCAAAAGTTCGACTTCATAATGAAATGTATTTATTGGTTATGTCTGATGAAAAAGGGTCAAAAAGTGCTCACTTTACCTTGAACGGCTTATATCTATATAATATAAAGTGTGTAAAAGCACGTGGCCTTGGATTTAACCGTACAGTCATACAACCATTTAATTCCTAATACAAGAAATGTCGAAACAAAAGTAACGTGAATATTCACGGCAGAAAATCATCAAAAATCCATTATTCGAAAGTCCATTAAACTCTCGGAAAGTAAAAGGCAAAAAGACATTGTGACGCCGAGGATAAAATGACGAACCGTACAAGACGGCAGATACTATACTACTAGAAAAGTTTGTCATATATGCGGACGTGATGACAATGCATTAATTTGTACGATGTTCACAATTGTATTTTTACTTTATACTGAAAAATATTTTATACAATATTCATTGGCATGTTCTATAATGTTGTCCTGCTACGCACGATGTACGATATTACTGGACAAAAAAAAAAATGGTGCCAGAAAATTACGATATAGAGGTTTTTACGAAACTCTGTATACTTCGCCAGTAAAATATTATCGTAACCGGAACCAACTTCAAACTCACCTAAATATATCGCAATTCTTTATGCCGAGCGGTAGTAAGAAAATAAAAAGGCACTATTTAATGTTATTCAAAATTCTCCGAAACTCCCCTATACGCAATGTTAAAAGCGGGTTAGCCCAGCCTGTAATAGCGCTAATAGTTGGTAAGCCAACTCGAGCTTCACTAAGGGCATTTATGATCTTTAGATATATCTATTTAACTAATCTAAAGCGTGCAAAAGGACGTAGCCTTGTTAAACCATACAGCTATAAATCCAATTCATTCATAATACAAAATGTGTCAAAACAACAAAAACGTTAGTGTTCACAGCAGAAAATTGTCAGAAACTCGTAAAATCCATGATTCGAAGGTCCATGATACTTCAAGAAATATAACACCCGCCATTTGTCGTTTAAGTTATAACTGCTACAGAATATCAACAACGTTTCGGAGAAAAAAAAATCATACATAGCAACTTAAAAACACAGTAGTACATGTAAAATGCTTTCCAACTTAATTATCAGTGTGACCATGAACACCTTGTAACAAATTATTTCATTTGCCACTGTTGTTCAGGTAGTATTGCATTCGGTGTCTTAAAATTGCACCCATGTTTATGGGTGCAAGAACAGCGGAGTTTTTCTTTACATTACAATGCGCCGGTGCAAATGTTAAGTACTTAAATTTATTCGACGCCAGGGTACACAAAGAACATCCCAGAGTGTGATGGCTGTCAAAGCGATGGAAAGAAGGTAAGAATCAACCAAAGTTCAGGGAGCCATTTGACAGTGACCTGTGGTATAATGCAAGGTTAGTTTTGGTTTAAGGAGTGGTAAATTGAATTACCAGGAAATTTGTATTTTTTTTAGTACCTATACCAGGAGCCAGCAATTGCATTTGGAAAAATGTAAAATTGAAGTGGAGAGCAACTCTGTTTACTCAGGATCGAGTGCCTACAACCAAATGTGTGAACCTTACGACGTGGTCCTCCTCAGATATAATATAAGTTAAAAATACACATTGTGCAGTGGATTATTAAGGCCAAGATCACAACCTTTATTACTGGTAAACAATGAACGAAAACAATTGATAATCATGAAGACACAGTGCCCTATTAAAGACATGTTACACTTCTGGTGGGAAGGTGGGGGCCTGCGTCCCAAGTGCCCAAAGGCTACCCGAATGAAGATGCAAACATATTCTTACGTGAATCAATGGGATTTATTAATGCCTTTCTTTGAAGACAATTTACATTGCTTCTTGCCTTGGCCCGCCGGTTAGGTTACACTATTTAAAAAGGAACTAGGCCACAAAGAAATTAAGGTTGAACTTTACCTAGACTAGGCTATGCAAATCTAATGGAGATAGAGAGGTGGAGAGTCCTGGGCGGCAAATGAAAAACGGTTCTGGTTTGATTATTTTATGGTAGTTAACATGGTTGGTGCAAAAATTGAGGGCCGACACTCTCGACATGTAAAACTGACTACTGGCAACATGCAGTGTGCTGGCCAGCAAAGGTGGGCAGTCATGCAGTGGGAACTACTTTCTTACACTGCTAAACAAAACATAAAACACTTTCTCTGCTTATGTTGCTAATTTTAACATGTTAATACATAAACTATGCAAACCATATGTAATGCATAACACAAACACTGCATGGAATGGAATGGGGATGAAACACATGAAAATGGGAAACTTAGCGTGATATCAACTACCCCCTTGTAAAAGCATGAAAACACTATAGGGCATCCTGAATATCAATGCTTGGCTTGGTGTTCATGAGCATTGCGTATTTAGGTTATGTCACTGCAAGCCCTTTTACCTGGGTCTAATTATATATCTGTGTGCGAGCCACATGGTTTTGATCACGTCGCACTGGTTCACTCAATCTGAACTGCCTTGCACTATCGCTCCACTGGACATCTTTGGATCTAGCTAGTTGGCTGCATCTTGAATACTTGCATGTCGATGCACTGTTACACATGATGAGCACGAGTGCTCGGTAAGTGCCGATGACTGCTGCGGAGATATCACACGAGGCAAATGGGCTAGGGGCATGGGCGAACCCTCAACACCTGCTACGTTACATGACTCTATGCAGGAGCATTTCTTCTGCTTCCCACAATGTTGACATAATGCATATATCCTTCTATGTGGTTGTAGCAATATCTCTGCCACAGCAGCTTGCGGGGTTGCCCTACTGGGGTGCCAAGCATCACCGCATGTATGTAGTCTATCAGTGGATTTCCTTGCCGTGTTGTACTGTGTAGCGGTAGTAAGCTGTTCGAACCACTACCCTTGCTGTATCCATCACTGCTGTCACTGTTCCCTTCTCGATGTGGCAAGTGTGCTGCTTCTGGTGGCGACCCATGTGAACAGCTGTCGTAGGCTGATCTTATGTGTTGAGGCTCATAAGGGTGGACAGACTTGCTCCGCAGCCTCCCGACTGTGTCGGTTCTCGATTCAAAAATGGCCCAACCACAACGGTAGTCATCTCCTCAACTTCTGTAGCTCCCACAGGAAGTACCAGTGCGGTTTCCAGCCTGTAAGGCTGAACAGTTGTGCTCCTGGCACTGCGCCGTCTGACTCTCTGATGCTGGCCATCTGGCTAACTTCTGTTGACGCAAGTACGTCGGGTGATGCTGTACCTTTTGAATCTGTACTGATACTCCTATGCGAGGTGCTGACCCACTCTTCATGCTCTGACATCGGCAGTGTGCTCGCCAGCATCGACCCCGTCATGCATCTCCACCGTGCCTTCTGTTCCCTGCTATACATATTTACACCATTTGCCTCCTCCTCCATTGCCTTTTCCCGTCTGTTGTACTGGCATGATATCGCGACTAGTTTTACTGCTTTACCTGTGTCATTTCACCCTGGGGAACACAGTGGTGCTCTGCATCATAATTTTACCGGTACTAGGTCGTGTTGCCTCTGCTCGAGGTGCTGGACCACTATTCAACCAACTTCAAGGCGGCCATTGCTCATCAGGAACTTCGCCATCCTGGCTCTCCGGACACCTGCTGGTTCTAGCTCGGGCACATCTTCTGCTGTGGCGCGAATGTCATCTCGGTATATCGAGACAATTTTTTTTCCACTTAGACCAGATATATGGCATGGCCTAGTTCTTTCATTACCTGGTGGGGTCCTGTCCATCTGGGTGCTAGTCCTGCACTAAAGTTCTTACTAGCAGCTCACTGCGGGTGAGTCCTTATTAAACCATTGGCCCTGGCATGAACGTGGGTGGTGGCTGTCTCATTCCGACAGCCACCGCACTATGTACTTGCACTTGCTGTTGGCCATGTTCCTTGTACCTCCACAATGCCTCTCGTCAATGTTCCACTGATTTCCTTGGATTGTGATTCCTCGCTGGTGGCCAGTTCTTTTCGCCTGGTAATGCAATGTCGTAACCAAGTAGTGCCTTTGCTGACTCCTTCATGTGGCTGCATTTATGCCCCGGTGAAATTGAAATGTGCGGCAGGCAAGTGGTTAACCCAGCTGGTATGCTGCACACCACACACGGAGCCGGAGTTGCATCTTCAAATCCTGGTTGCACCGCTCAGTGGGTAAATGTGCGGATGGTACGCCACAGTTTTCATATTCCGCACTCCCCAGACTCTACATAACTATCGCCATGTTATCCCAATGAACTGGTCCCATTATCAGTGAACAACTCCCAGGGATAGCCCCAGCGAGCAAAAAACTCCCAATGAAATGCTTTTGCTATCTGTCCTCTGCATGTGCTGCTTAATGAATAGGGCCCCAATACAGCATGAAAAGTTATCAGTTACTACCAGTATGAAGTCCTTTGCTACTGGCTGGTTTAGAGTAGGGCCCCATTAAATCGAGATTGGCTGTCTCAAATGGTTTTTAGGTTGTCTAGGCTGCTGCCATTGTATTCGTCAATCCTGTGGGTCATGAAATGGTTGCATTTTTCACACTGCCTTTCCCACTTCCTTACGCAATATGTTACCCAATGCCAAAAAATTCTAATTAATATTGTGTACAATTTGCTCTGCACCTGGGTGCCCTACCATTGGAATTGCATGCACATGTACAAACACCTTTTCTCTGCATGTAGGTGGTACACATGAGAGCATGTTATTTTGTCATATGGGGACATGTTCCTACCTGATTTTCAAACACTAACCAGCATTCTATATTTTCCTGTGCATACCTTATTTCATGTTCTGGTGAAAATGCAATTTTCCTGCTCAGCTGACACTTTTATGTCGTCCGTGCTGCCAGGCACGTTTGCCCACTGTGAAGTAATCTGCAGCAAGCAATAGCAATCCACTGAGTGCTCGTGCGCATCATGTGTAATAGTGCGCCGCTATGCAAGTATTAAGATGCCGCCCACTAGCGCAACACTAAGAGGTCCAGTGCAGCGATTGTGCAAAGCAGAGCAGAGTGGGTACGAACCAGTGTGACATGATCAGAAACCACATGTGTTCGTAAACACTAATACAAAAGTAGATCCAAGGCAAAAAGGCTTGCAATGACATAACATTATTACAAATGCTCATGAACACAGAGTCTAGCAATGATATGCAAGGAAGCCCTGTATTGTTTTTACGCCACCGCTGGCCTTTTCAAGGGTATTTAATGTCATGTTGTGTTTCACATTTTCACGTGTTTCATCCCTATTTCATTCCATGCAGTGTCACCCATTAAAGTTGTTTTTCCAAAGTTTATTTATTCATTTGTTAAAGGAACCAATGTAAAAAGGGCGGTTATTTCATGATCTTATGAGCAGTGTAATAAAATAGTTCCCATGGCTTACCTGCCCATCTTTGCCAATCGGCACAACACATGTCGCCAACAGTTCGTTTTTCGTGTTGAGAGAGTTTGGATGTGTGATCCGATGTCTTCGCATTTAATGCACGCCCCAGCAGTTCAGCAACTTCTGCATCAATCATGTTAATTACAATCTAATCAGTCAGGAACCATCATTCATCTCCAACCTGGGAGTATCCCCTCTCTACCTCCTTTAGGTTTGCATCGCCTAGGGAGGTTTAAGTTTCAACCATATCGCGTGTGGCCTTGCGCCTTTTTGAACAGTGTATCTTCATTTGCGGGACAAGCCTGGAAGCAGTGTAAATTGTCTTTAGAGAAGGATGTAAATAAAACCCTTTGAAAATACGTAAGAATGTGTCTGCATCTTTATTCGGGTAGCCTTTGGGAACTTAGCGGTGTGGGCTCCCACCTTCCTGCTTAAAGTGTAACATGTCTTCAATAGTGTACTGTGTTCATTATTATCAAGTGTTTAATGTCCATCATTTACCCTTAAGTAAAAATGTGTGGTTCGTCTTAAGAATCCACTGCACAGTATGTATTTTCAACTTATTTTTATATGTGAGCAACATTACAACAGATGGATCCTGCCTTTGGTCGTCGATGCACGACCCTGAGTCAATAGAGTCAGCTCACCACTTCAACGTGGCATTGTTCCACATGCAAGGCCTGGCACCCAGTTATAAGTATAAACATCATCCAAATATCCTGGTAATTCAATTTACCACTCTTGAAAACCAAACCGACCAGGTGTCATTCCATAAACACTGTCAAATGTTACGCAACATTGTAGTGTATGCTTCTACTAATCAATCCTAACTTCATTTTGACCAGAATAATTTCCCCAAAATTTACCAAATTTTTTAAAGGCTCAAATTTCCTGCCAAATGCTTTCCTGTTTACCTGACCACTACCCACAATGAGGGAGTAATGAGGACCTTTAATATCTGCAATTGGAGACTTGGGATCATGTTCAGACACCTCCAGGACACCAAAGAAATGTTCATGTAGTCCAGGTGAGAAAGTGTGCGGAAATTGGAATGTCACCGCCATTGCAGTTCCAAGGGAGAACATGTAGGATAGTGGCCATTTTTAACACCATGATGTCAGCTATTCTGCACCACTCTGGCACCACAGAAGAACAAAGAAAGTGCACACACAGACATCCCCTCCATGAGCGTCGTACCGCAAGGATAAGAATGAGAAATGAAAGAGCCGCCCTTCCACGCTATCGACTAGGCTGCCAAACAGCTGAGCTAGTCCAAGAACCCTGCCTCATGCAGCACCACTAGCCGTGCCATGCCGAGCATCGCATGCTCCAGACCCCTCTCCGACTCCTACTCAGCATCCCATGTCTTCGGAGCCACCACCACTTGCGTCTGTTGACAAACAGACGATGACTGGCCGGACATTTACAGCATGCCGGCGCTGATGTCCCATACTGTTTGTGCATAACCCCGCAGGACTTCATTGCCAAATGCGATTTAGGCACTCAATCTTGCCAATGCAAATGTGATACCAGCTCATCAAATAACCATGTCAAAACAACCATGTGTGCATCAGTGACAGTACAAACTTTTTGGACAGTCAACAAATCAGTGAACATATTTCAAAGCAGTATCCAGTAAGTTGTTGAAAAATAAATTTCAGGATACCAACATGGAATGTCAACAATATGTTCTTGATTTGTTGATGGGATCAGACAGTGCTCGCAAGGAAAGTTCGCCCATCAAAAATTTTAACAAAAGCTACCAACAGCAATTGGACCACAACAATTGCCGATACAAATGTTATCCCCCAACACTGCTTAGTGAATAGGACAAACATTCAGCACTAGCACAATAATTAGCAGCTGCAGCATATCTGTCCAATGCAGGAAGTGAGCTATCATGGTTTAGCCACACCACAACTTTCCACCCGCCCAAATCATTGGCGCTAAAAACCGTGCGACGTGGCTAGCCAGGTAGATCGATGTCGGCTTCCACGCCCTGGCTATGCATGCCTGAGTGCAACAGCGGACTAAGGAACACCATGTTTCACAACACTGCAACGTCTGCAGTATGCCGGTATGAACTTTGTGCCACCACATCCCTGCAAATACTGCTTAACTTCATGGTGTCACTGGCATAGCTCGACAGACCATCATCACCAAAAAACACACTAACACAGGTATATTAAAAGTGTAACATCGATGCAAGAAGTTTCCATGTGTTCAGTCCCATGAACCAAATGTTCATTTATAAACAAACTCCAATTACCCCATCATCCATTCCATGCGAAACCACCATATGTCAAACCATCACTGCATGGCATGTGAATCTGCAATGGAGAACGCACAGCACCCTGAATCAATGTCATGTTGTTTCAAATGTAAACATTCAGCACGTAGTAGCAGGCAAAGGAAAGGCAAACTCATTGTAGCAGCAATTTGCGAACTGAATGTGCCATTGTTCACTTGCAGACAGTGTTATGTAATATCACGGAGCCGCAGCACAAGTGCCCGCGATAAAGTTCGAGATTATTCGGCCATTGAAGCCAACAATTTCCATGTGAAATTTGCAAGTATAAACATGATTTTCTCTTTTGCAAGTGTACATAGTAGGAGATTGGAAATGTAAACATTGACATTGTATCCTTGAAAGACTTTTTAAAGCGAGGCAGAGAATTCATTTTAATCACATTAACGCCTGTTAGTTTAGTCTGGCAGTACGCACATCAACAGCAAGGTGTATTTGTAGACATTCGGCACACTTGTCATTAGGTCACGCGGCAGGATGAGGGCGGCGAGTCACACCTCCTTCCTTCATGTCGAGACCCCTTTACAACACGTTAGTCAGTATGGTGCGATGGGCGATAAAACTCAATTTCCTCTTCGCCTCACATCCGCAGCTCAAGGCCATGGTTTCTAAACCCACATTAGTCATCACACCGAATGCAGCAACACCGTGTACTGGATCATTATGCTCCACCTGGAAAGCAGCGCATCCAATACAATGCTTAGCCAAATTAGCAAGAAAGGAGTCAGCAGTGTAAATATGGAAGCAGGTAAAGCAGTGAACCAAGCTACGATTTCGAAACAGGATGGTGGACAGGAAAAGGCAATGGCGGAGGAAACAAATGGTTCACACATATGTATAGCAGGGAATCGGATCAGCTGCAGAACAGCAGGGACACACTGGAGATGCATAATGGAATCGGTGCTGATATGCACCCTAACAATGTCAGATCAGTGAAAAGTGGGCCAGCACCTCATACAGAAGTACCAGTACCAGATGCAGAATATCCAGCATCACACGATGTACTTGCATGTGCAGGGATGAGCCCGATGACCAGCATCGAAGAGTCTGGCAGTGTAGCCCCGGGGTGTGCTACCATTAGGCTAGCTAGATGAAAACAGCACCGGTACTTCCTGTGGGAGCTATTGAAGCGAAGGAGAGTCTCCTGCCATGGAAGAAATATTTTTAATTGGAGAAACCAATAGCAGTCGGGAAGCTGTGGAGAAGGTCCAGTCAATCATAGGAGCCTCAACTCACAAGTGTCGCCTACGACAACTGTTCACCTGGGTCGTCACCGGAAGAAGCATTTCTGCCACATCGGGAAGGAGAGCAGTGAGATCAGTGATGGAGACATCGAGAGCAGTAGGTCGGCCAACTTACTACCACAATGTAGGACATGATGCCAGAGACATCCGCAAAGGGACTGCGCAATATACAGTGACACTTCGACACACGCCAAGTGGCAGACCCAGAAGCTACAGTGACGAGACGTACCGTTAGAGGCGTATAGAAGGATCTATGCCTAATATCCACATTGGTGCATCAGCAGAAATGCTCCTGCAGAGAGAGACATGATGGTTGCAAACGATAATACGAGCATAGGTTGTGGAGTGCTTGTCTTCAGCCGTGCCCGTAGACCATTTGCCTTCTGTGTAGTACATCACAGCAGGCATCAGCACTGTACAGAGATCTTATGTGCATCGTGTGTAACAGTGCTCCGCTATGCAAGTATTCAGATGCCGTCCACAGGCGTGATATGAAGTGGTCAAGTTCAGTGATAGCGATAAGCAGAGCAGAGTATGTACGAATCAGTGCGACATCATCAGAAACCACGTGCGATGTCACACACTAGTATAAAAGTAGACCCAAGGTAAAAGCACTTGCAGTGACATATCATAATTATGCAACACTCAGGAATGCCAACCCAAGCAATGATATGCAATTATGCCATATGGTGTTTTTACTCCATGACAGGGTTTTCAAGGGTATTTTATGTCATGTTGGGTGACGTCGACAGTGCCATTCCCCACGACGTGCCAGCTAGTACTTCAGAATACACCGCAACGTCTCAGATCCGAACCTGCGTCAGTGAACCAGTGCCAGTGTACATCTATCTTGGTGCAATGAAGAGCAGGAAGTGTAGAAAGTGTGATATTCTATGTTCTATTGAATTTGTTAGGGAAAGTGTGAGTGAGTGATCTTTGTATTCATAATGTTGTTTATTGACATAAGTATTGATTCAATGCCACATGTCAGTGTTATGTTAGGTAAGCATTCAGTGCAACATATTCCAGTGTCATGTTTTTGTTTTCATTCCATATCATGCACAAGTGCACACAGCCAATATATCATGTGCAGATTATTTACTTGTCACACCTACAAATCCATTTAAACACCAGAGCCACACATCATTTTAGTGTAATGTAGTGTATTGTTTATTTACGAAGGGTTTGTGAATATGTGCGCTCGTAGCGCTAACTTGTGTGGATTTCAAATGGCCTCGCGGTAAGCAACTGACTCCTGTGTCATGTATCATAATATTCATAGTTATTATCCATATAGTATTTGTGCCGTTTACAAGTTTTATGTATATTTTTATAGTTGTAATTATTTGAAACCAGTACAAGACAGTACCAGAGAGCACAGACAATATTAAAATATGACCTTTTGGCTTGTTTTTCGCAATTCTGCATCAAAGTGAACCAGTTTACACAACCATGCGGCCAATTCGCCACTAGTAATTATAAAAGTGTTTTCACATTGTTTGTCAACAACTAAATATGAACTCACATATTTTGGCAGAAAAAAACATGTAGAGACTTAATAAATTTTATTGAGGTAAGGCCCTAAAGGGACACTCCTACATTTTTACATGTAAAAAGGCAGGTTACGTTGCAACGACAATTTAGTGAGGATGCGGGAAATATTTACATTTATATATTTAATGTGTATTTTTGCTTTATTAAGATGGGTTTGCTAGAATGTTCATTTCATCGGCATTGCAGTGCTCATTAATTTCATTTCATTTCATTCATTTTGTGTTAAACATTGCACGTGATTACATAGGCGAGAGTCTCGGCCATCGAGCAAGCTCCATGCCAAGCAACCAGTAGTAGTAGTGTCCTAGACCTTGTGAGGTGACCACTACGTCGTGGTGCTCCAGGCACATCACCTTTGTTTTCTACTCACATGTAATTGTGTATCGTTCAACTTAGTTTACTAGAACCTATGTTTTCTTACACGCATGGAGTAGACGGTTTTTACTCCTTGGTCCGTCTTTTACATTGCCATGGTGTAATACTTTTCTTAACCATGTCAGCCGTACAGCAATTTTGCAGTTTAAGAGCCTGCCTTGATATATAACGGCAGTGTATCAAATGTAAATGCTCTGTTAGGGAAGTAATTATAATGAAACAAGTGACTGCAAGATGCCTGTGTTTTTATTATAAATAACCGCCTCATAGTTACTTAACCACTTGTGAATTATTTTATGTTACCACGTGTATTAAAGTATGACATTGGGTAGCCAAATAAACCACCGGGAGTGTAGTGGTGTGTAAGGGAGAACAAAAGCCCTTACCAAATAAGGCAAACAGCATATAGTATGTGACTGGCGGAAAATTAATCATCATCGACACCTAACCTGCAATATACTGACTACTGGGAGAAGACCAAACGACCCTGAGGTTATCTCAACATCATGCTCTACCCGCCACGGAGCACTGGCGACCCACATGAGAAACTAAGTTTTTTATAATCACCTATCCACACAACATCTTTCCCCCCATTGTCCTAGCCCAGGTTAGCACCATGTGTTTCCCATTTACACATGTTTCGTCCCCATTGCATTCCACGCAGGGTCTGCCATGATTATTAGAGCTGTTTTGCCAAAGTTTATTTATTCACGTGTTAAAGTAAACAATGTAAGAAGGGCAAGTGTTTTATGTTTTGTTGAGTAGTGTAAGAAAGTAGTTCCCAGGCTTGCCTGCCCACTTCTCTGGCCAGAATGCCGCGTGGCGCCAACAGTTGTTTTTCTGTGTTGAGAGTGTGGATGCACGGGTCCGATGTCTTCGCATTTCCCGCATCCCGGACGCTCAGAAACTTCTGCATCAATCATGTTAATTACAATTGTATAATCAATCAGGAACCATTTTTATCTGCTGCCTGGGACTGTTCACCTCTCTACTTTCCTTAGGTTTGCATCGCCTAGGGAGGCTTAAGTTTCAACCTTAATCACTTGTGGCCTAGTGCCTTTGTGAACAGTGTAACCTAAATTGCGGGTCAAGCAGGAAGCAGTGTAATTGACTTAGAAAAGATTAAATAAAACCATGAAAACAAGAATGTGTTGCATCTTCATTCGGGTAGCCTTCGAGCACTAGGGGTGCGGCCCTAACATTCCTGCTTAAAGTGTAACATGTCTTCATTAGCATACTGTGTTCATTATTAACAAGTGTTTAATGTCCATCTTTATCGTTATTAAAGGTGTATGGATCGCCTTAAGAATCCACAATGTAATACATATTTTCAACTTATAATGTATCTCAGGAACATTAGTCGGAAGGATCCTCGCCTTTGTTCGTCGGCGCATCGAGCCCGAGTCAACCGAGGTAGCTCTCCACTTCAACTTGGCAATGCTCATAAAAACAAAAAAAAACCGACCAAGTGTCATTCCACAAACACCGTCAACTTCTTGATACAGGTCTGTAACTAGTTCTTCTGTTTCGACTACGGCAGCTTTATTTAAACGCTTCGTAATTGTTCTTACTTGTCAGGTGGTAGCATTCTTCCCATTCTGCATCATCCAGTATAGTTACTATGTGGTTCGGAGCCCATGATAGTGTGTATGCCAACTCATTTTCTCGCCCAGGGACATGCTCGATTACAAAGTCGTAAGCCTGCAGTAATAATCGCCCACCAGGTGAGCTTGCTCCTTGGTTCCCTCATGCTGCTCAGACACACTAAACACTGGTTGTCTGTATGGAACGTAAACCTCCTGTACTCCACATGTGAATGGTACTTTCTCACAGCCCAAATTACTGACAACATTCTCTCTTGTTTATGCCGTACCTGCGATCTGTACTGCTGAGTTTTGCGCTTACAAAATCAATTACCTGCTTTTCGCCTGCATCACCATACTGGTAAAGGATGCGCCAGTCCCTCTTGGCTTGTGTCCGTCTGTAGGTACAACTGGCGCACTGGGTCATACCTTGCTAATGCAGGGCACATTCGAAATTTTTCCTTTATTTCGGGGAAAGCCTTTTCCTGTTCGTCTCCCATCATGTATCGCTTTTGTGGGGACAACAGGTCCTGAGGGTGCTGTTATGACTCCAATGTCTTTAATGTAGTTGCCAACCAATCTTAATAAGCCGAAACATTTATGCAATTGTTTGCATGTGCGTGGTGCTCGTTGGTTCTATATTAACTCCAGCTGTTCGGGGTTCGGCGGTTGCCTTACTCATTAACAATGTGTCCCAGGAATTTCAAATCTGTTTGTCCCAGTCGGCACTTGCTCACTGCACATGTCAGTCCTTTATAGCTAGACATTCCTATATTAACAAGAGGTGATCAGGTGTTCCTCCCATGTTTCCGACCATATCACCACGTTGTCCAGGTATGCTAGGGTAAATGCTCCTATTAGCCCATCTAACACCCTGGCCATCATAGATTGGAAAGTGTCATTAGTACACTTAAGCCTAAAGGGCATCACACAATATTGATATCTCCGATTGTCGGAGCGGTAAACGTGGTCTTTCTCGGTTTTCTTGGCATACTGGAATCTGCCAGTAGCCACTGCGCAAATCTAGCAAATACATAATTTGGCTCTCCCCAACACACTTAGGGAATCCTTCACACTGATCTATGGCGGCAATGCACTCACATCACCTGATTGATGGGCCTGAATCGGCACATCACCTCCAGGTCCTATCCTTTTTTGGTGCTAGTTTATTGTGGAATTAAACTGGCTCCTTGTCTGTTCAATTACCCCGTCTGCTAACCTTTCCTCCTGTTCATTAATTATTTTAGCTTGGTGACGAAGGTAACTTTCTCAGCTGAATAGATCGGCCCTTCTGTGTACAACGGGATCGCATGCTCAGCCACGGTAGTTCTGCCACTAGGCATAATGCTTAGCAAAAAACAGTTTTCTCTCATCGAGCAGACGTTGAAAAGCCGCTGATTTTTTCCGGATGGCATGTTCAAACTCCGGTAACAGAACTTTAGGTTTATTCGGCCATTAGACTGTCAATGTGGTATACTTTGTTTCTTTTTCCTAACTCCTAAATGAATGTGTCTTTCAGCAGTTCTACAATGGTGTTTTGCTCAGTGAGTCATGGTACTCCCAATATAGCATCTTCGGTAATCTCTGCTGTTACTACTGTGGTTGTTATCGTAACCAAATTACGAATTCTGATGGTCAGTGTGGCCTGTGGTAATGCTGAATTTACATGTTGCCCATTTGCAAGTTGAATCATGTGCAATGTTTGCGTTATGTCACTTTCATCCACAAATCGAGGTTGGCAGATATTATGAGATGACGCAGTATCTATTAGTGTATGACATGGTAGATTATTAACCTATACAAGGACCATTATAAATTTTGCATCATGCCACTGACCTTTTGTACCAGAGTTTGCTGAGATGTCAATACTGGGGTGTTGATGGACAGGGGTGAACAGCACGTCCAGCTGCATTACCCCTATTGCCCATTGCTGTGGCGGTTGTCAGTGGCATCGGGATGCCTGTTGTGGTTGTGGGGGTTGTTTGGGCAGGCGTCATGCCAGTGGTAGGTCTCTGTTTTACAGTAACCTGTATGGTATCATGCATGGCTGTTTCTTATCCCACTTGATAAACCAATTGACACTCTGAAAACCACTCACGTTCGCTGCTTGAGCACTTCCTCTTGTGCAGTAGCAACTGTGGTCGGCTTTTCATTGTGGTTCACGCTGTAGTCTATACTGTCCTTGTTGGTTCAACTAGGTGTTCCCATCACAGTCGTTCTTGTCCTAGTGAGGCCGGTGGCACCATTGTACACCTTTCATTTCGATATTCTTCGCTTGAGAATTATAGCTGCTCTCATTAATTCTTCGAGGCCGCTGTTCAACAAGAGAACTAGGGCAACTCGGTATTCTAGCAGGGCTGTCTCGAGGATAACCTCTAGCATATCATGTTTAGGTAACTCTGGGCCTAACCTGCAGACTAGGCGAGTTTTGCAATTTATATGTGATGTCAGTATATCTCCCTATTGTTACTCTTGTAAATTTAGCTTGCTTTGGGGGTATATTGAAGCAAACATGCCTCCGAACTTGCATTGATACGAGTGTAGATACTCGGCTCATGTTAGTCCGTAATGGTTTATTGACTTCCACCAATGTCGAACCTCACCCTCAAACTGTTTACCCATGCAACCAGGTCACTCATCTTCGGAAACTCTGTACCACTGTAAACATGTTGCACATTCATGCAAAACACTATTGGGTCTTCATTGAGTGCACCTGAAAATGTTTGCAGCATCTGGAAACGAGTGGACATTGGCCGACTTGTTGTTTCCAAACTGTTGGTGTTTGATGCTAGTTCACTGATGCATTGTGGTATTGCTGTTACTGGCGTGGCAATTGGGAACATCTGCAGTAGGTTTGGTAAAATTGCTGAATTGTGCAGGGTAAAACATGGGAGTTGAGAAGTATGCCAGAACGGATGGAATGAATGGTGTCTGTGGTATTGGCAGGAGAGTCATGATAGGTAGAGTTGACGTTGGTACTGACTGAGTTTCAGGTGTTGAATTCTGGGCTGCTACCATGTGTGTGATGTTGTCATGTGGTGTGACATGTTTCTTCTTGCGAGTGGCCGTACAGTTCCTGTATGTTAAATGTGCTCCCTCCATTGTTGCTCGTTCAACTGCTGTTTGACATTGTGCATTTGTGGTTGTTCTGCATGTGTGGCATTTTTGTATTTCGCCGCTTGTTCCTCTCGTACATTCTCTATGATTGCACTTATTTACACTTTGCAGATTATTGATGTATGAGTCCCAATTATACGTTGCGGTGTTTTGCATTTCCGGATATCTGTTACACTTCCTACACTGAAAGATGAGTCCATTTACATTTTCTTGCACTCATGTGTATATGCACAATCAATCTTGGTGGAAAGGAATATTACATCACCAGGGTTAAAGGGTACCAGCCCGCAGTGCGAGCACTGTAATGAACTCTCTGAAAACTCTCTCTCAGGTCATGAAGACTGACGACCGTTAGCCTTCCCCCATGGCTGCCGTCTTGATGAATGCAGAATTGATGATATCGCCGCGAATCAAACTAAATTCTATATTGGTTTGTCTAGTCGGGGATGTCGGCCCCACCACCCCCTGATAAGCCAGCTCACTCACGAAGGGTTATTTTGACTACCCAATGCCATTATTCAACATGTGAAGAATAAGATAATGAAAATAGGTTAAGTAACCGATAGGCGGTTATGCATAATAAAAACATAGGTATTTACCATCATGTGCTTTATTATACTACTTTCCCCAGTGGGGAACATGCATTTACACTACCACAGTACATACCAGGTGGGCTCATAAGTTGTATAACTTGGCCATAGGGCCTACAAGGTTAGATTGTACATTATGCCTCGGCCGTGTAAAATACGGACCGAGGTGTGAGCGATCGAGTACTCGAGGCTAAAAACGAAAAAAGGTTCCGGTAATCTATGTTAAATATATAGAATTACAAGATGATTGAAATAACAAAGTTTAGTTGCCCGGAACACCATGATGTTGTGATTAGCTCACAAGGTCTAGGAAGCCACTACTCTCCTCATTTGCACAGAGCCCACTCACTGGCTGATGCTCCTGCCAAAGTCATCATGTGACATAATTTACATAAAATGAATTAAATGGAATGAAATGAGATGAATCCTACAATGCCAATGGGATGAACAATAAAACAAACCCTTATTAACAAAGTACAATTATGCACAACATAAATATAACATCGAATATACCAGTTCGACCGGACTGCATTGCTTTGGCAAATTAACCTCACTTGCTTTGCTTGTAAACACACCCCACTGTCTTTATCGGGCCCCTCTCTAATAAACTTTATTGTGTCTGCCTGTATTCTACCTCTGTTAAAGTCCTTAAGTTCACTTTATTTTACTATAAACCACATTAAAGTAGATTTGCATTTATTAGCTGTGTTTTGACCACGTGTTTGTGCGAATCTTTCCACCTCAGCGCACGATTACAGATAGCCACCGATAAGGTCAGTATTCTAATACTGGTTAGTACTCTTTCCACAAGAGGACACAATTCAAGATAAAATAAAATATATAGAATATCTGACAACTCCTATTATACAATACAACTGACCTTATTAAATAGGAACAATATTATTGAACATAATACTCACCACAGTGGCCTTGTGTGTGTCTGTTTCAAGAACTATACCAGTGGGAGTCTCCTGTAGTCAAACTGTCAACATATTAAATAAATAAATATATACAACACTACATGACAAGAAAAGCACTGAAAATAATATAAATAAAAGGAGAGACAAGTAGTCTCATACCTAATTGACATACAAGGTTACATTGGAACAATATAACAACTCTCTGGCAAAACACTTTGTAAAATACACATAACACTGAAAACATAATAAGTTAAACATCAACATTGGCACTTGGCCATCAACTTTAACATGAATGACATTTAGAGGTTAGAAAAGTACATACCTGTATTTACACGTGTATTGAATATTGTGACGAGCACTTTAATGTGTGATTCGAAACCCTCAACAGAAGATGACATTAAACAATTTACCAGAAGTTACACTGAAGAACACTGAGTCACCAACAACGTGGTTTGCAGAAGAAAAATACACATATGTAAAAAAACACTCACACACTTCAAACATTATAAAAGGCCATAAATACACTCTCTAAACAAATGCTGCATTAACACTAAAACACGCGTGACACTGGTTCGAAAACGCAGGTGCTGCTCCGCGGTGCTGTATTGCATTTGTTACGTCCCAGATGGCACGGTGTGGGGAATGGCTCGAGGCCAAGTTGCTGTCGGCCTCAGTTGTTTAATGTTCACTGAATTTATTATTGGAGATTGTTTTAGAAAAGTTCCTGTTCGACTCACTCACACGATTGTCAGCGGCACAGTTGTTTGAAGAGTTGGTCTTATTCACACACTGGCAGTAATGAGTGTTTGCTCGCATTTGGCGTTGAAGTCATGCGGCAATATGATGAAACACTTTGGGCTCATTGGCATCGGTGCACTGTCAAAGTCAGGTCAGCTACCTTCTGTCTGTCATCTGATGCACGTGGTCAAGGCGCAGAAGACGCGAGTCGTGGGAGCATAAGTCATGAACGGGGTCAACGTAACACTCAGCTGTTCGGTAGAAGTTTCAGAAGCATGGAAGGGCAGACTTCCATTTCTCCTGCCTTTGTTTCTTCTTCTCCTTCTTGCAGCATGGCACAATGCAGGTAGAATGGAAGGTCTGCACGCGCACTACATTAGTTCTGCTGCTGCATCAGAGTGGCATGGTGTGGTTGACATCATGGTGCTCCAAAATGACTGCATTCCTGCACATTATCCCTTGTAGCTGCAATGACAGTGGCCATCCAGTTTCAGCATGCTTTTCCCCCTGGACCACATGTAGATTTCTCCGGCAACCTGGAGACATCTGGACGGCATACCAAGGCTCCAGTTACACAAATGAAACGTCCTTGTTTCTCCTCATTGCAGGTAGTGGTCAGGTGAGAAGGAAAGATTGAAGCAGGAATTTCGAGCCTTTGAAAAATTTATAAATGTTTGCTGGTCAAAATGAAACAATGAGACATAAGTGGAGGGATACGCACCAGATGGAATTATTTGAAGGCTGTCAAAGCAGTGGAAATGAGTAGGAATCTGTCACACATTCTGCGTCAGCCATTTGAAATTCGGAAGAAGTTTAATTCTTATACCCAGGCGCTAGGCATTGCATGTGAAACAATGTTAAATTAAATTGGAGAGCTGACTCTGTTGACTCAGGATCGTACACCTACGAACAAAGGCAGACTCCTTCCAATGTGATGTTGCTTAGATATATTGCAAGTTAAATATATGTACTGCACTGTGGATTCTAAGGCGAACCACACACCTTTCATTACTGGTAAACGATGAAAAAACACATAATAATAACGAGGAAATAGTACCCTAATAAAGACATGTTACACTTCTGGCGGGAAGGTGGGGGCCCACGCCCAAAAATGCCAGAAGGCTTCCCGAACGAAGACACAGACACATTCATTCACGAATCAACAAGTTATATTAACATCCCTCTCTGAAGTCATTTTACACTGCTTCTGGTCTTGACCAACCAGTTAGGTTACACTATTCAAAAAGGCACTGGGCCACAAAGAAAGTAAGGTTGAACATAAACCATCCAAGGCGATGCAAATCTAAGGTAGATAGAAAGGAGGAGAGTTCTGGGCAGCAAATGAAAAATGGTTCCATATTGGTTAGACTATGGTAATTAACATGAGGGATGCAAAATATGAGTGCCGCCCCAGGCGTGCGGGAAATGTGAAGATGTCTGTCCGCACATCCATATTCTCTCGACACATATAACTGACTTCTGGCATCATGTGATGTGCCAGCCAGAGAAGGTGTGCAGGCAAGCCACGGGGACTACTTTCTTACACTGCTCAACAAAACATAAAACACATGCTCTGCTTACATTGCTAATTTTAACATGTGAATATATAAACTACGGCAACCCATCTTTAATGTATAACAAAAACACTGTGTGGAATGGAATGGGAATGAAACACGCGAAAGTGGAAAACATAACATGACATCAAATACCCTTCTAAAAGCTCACAGGGGCATGAAAATACTGTAGGTATACCTGCATATCATTGCTTTGCTTGGTGTTCATGTGCATTGCATATTTAGGCTATTGCACTGCATGTCCTTATACCCTGGGTCTTCTTTCATATCAGTGGCCACGAGCACACGTGGTTTCTGATCATGTCGCACTGGTTCACTCACACTCGGCTCTTGCTTGCAATATTGCTGCACTGGACCACTTCAGGTCGTGCTAGTGGGCGTCGTCATGATTGCTAGCATAACATTGTTACACACGGTATGCACGAGCGCATTGTAGAAGGCTGGTGCTTGCTTCGGAGCGCTCATGGCGGGCAAACGGGTCTGGGGGCACAGGCGACACCAAATATCGTTGTGTAAATTACTGCAATTAGCCGACTTGTAATATGTGGATCAAGTGGCAGATTTGCTTAATTTGTTCCCAAGAGTCAATTAGGAATAATTTTGCATGCTTTCCAGAATGGTATCCCCTTGAAAGCTACGAGCGTCAGACACACCAGCAATTTAAGTGAACTTCGAATCTATTCGCACCACTATGCCCGACGCCTCTCTAATGTGCATGATGTGGACTGTCCTGCTGAACTTCTACAGAGTGTGACAACAGACTGGGTGTCCCGATGGTGTGGAGACATGAAAAAGTAACATTTAAGTGGAAATTTGGTTAATAGGTTATGATTTGCCCATTGCCAGGCATCGCCAGAGACAGTGCCAGAGTTGTAGAGCTGACTATTGCTGATGCTCCGGGCCATGCCCCAGATGACCAATGCCTTCTTTTCCTGGCTCCTTGAAGAATGATTATAAAATGATGACTGAAACGATTCAAGGACTCTCAGGGCGGACAACACACCACCTGAATTAAATACATTGAAAATAATACAGCACAGAAAAATCTTGAATTAAGCAAATAGAATATATTTTGATAAATGCCAGGAAATGAGGGTCCTGTGCCCTTATGTGCCATAAAGCATAGACCGAATTAAAAGGACACTTTCCTGTGTAACTGTACGTATTTGTTTATAACACTACATGTTCCTCTCGGGAACAGCTTACAATGGTACCGAACTTGACTTGTTGTTGATGGTTTAACTGAGAAAAAAACATGTAGGCTACACAATGGTTACTGGTACAATTAAGCTCCCAGTGGTAATGCAAACCAATGGGAAGTGGAGTGTTGTAGTATCGGGTGGCTAAACATGAAAACGTTCTGGCAATTTAACGTCTATTGCAGATTAAAGATGATTAGTAACAAACGATTTATGCCACCCAGGCAAGTGCAATGCGAAACACGACACGACTCACCCCTCCATCTGGCGTGCAATGACAAATGTGGCACGTGGACACGAGGACCGGTTGTAGCGGGCCTGCACATTATATGGCACTACTTTCTTGCTTAAAGTATCGTTATACATACT
Organism: Dryococelus australis; assembly: GCA_029891345.1. Lineage (NCBI taxonomy): Eukaryota > Metazoa > Arthropoda > Insecta > Phasmatodea > Phasmatidae > Dryococelus > Dryococelus australis. Next base: position 136,247,911 of record CM057009.1, on the reverse strand, counting down.
TGGGGTCAAGCACAGGTGTAGGAGTCACAAAATAAATTCTAAATCACTACAAAATACATAATGAACACTTAATACAGGTTGATGAATGAGGTGGGGGTGAAACACGTGAAATGTAAACAAACAATATAATTATAGAAAACACTGATGAGTGTAAATACATCTCAGAAAGGCTTTTATATGCACATTTCTCCCAGCCTCGCAATATGTACGAGTATTTCATGAGAAATTAATTACATATTTTACATTTTGAATCATTATTAGCAGTCATTACGTAACACTCTTCCATGCGGAGCCGTAGGCTGGTTGACCACACACTAGCACTCCTAAACTAATATCTCCATGCTACACCTGGCTTGCCCTACTCTATACTTGCACTCTCTTGCACTGCCTTGAAACACTCGCTGGTCACTGCATACTACTGCACCCAGAGTAGAGCATGTGTCCTGTCTGCGCAGTTCTTTCGCTGCAGCGGGCAAACAATCTAGGGAGAAATCGTGGTCGGCATCAAGTGCAATGTGGCCCCAGGGGTCTTCCATTTCAGGGAATATGTTTCCTTCAGTGTTTATCTTTGTTTGACATAATTATATAAACCAGTGAGTAGATTCTATTGCAGTTAGTGTAAACAAGCTGATGCCTAGCGGGAGATCGGCATTTGTGAAGCCCAAGTATGAGTGTGTTAGTTCAGCACTATATGGGCTTGTTACAGGACCTGGAGTATGAATGTTAATATTTTATGGGCGCCAGCTTACCCCGAGGGGATTCTACTAAGGATAACATAACACCCTTGAGATGGACTTATGTCGACAATCCCAGGCTAAATGATCCTGTGCTCCCCAGTATCTATTTGTCATAGTAGTTGTTAGCAAATAAAATTAACAAATACACATAAATTAATCTTGAACTGGGAATTTGCATCTCCCCAGCAAACCATATTTAGTACACATGGAATATATTGAAATTAAATAGATTGCACATACACTGGGATATTTTGACTCCCTTGCAAGCCTTACCCTTGCAGAAGTACACTTGATGTCTAGACATACATGAGCATATTGTAAGCATGTGGACTGCAACACATGGCTGATAATTAATAAAATAATACCTGCAGTAAATCCAAAAAAGCATTGCAAACATTACAATTTGAAATAAACTCTGAAAGTAATTTTGGTATACGCAATTCGAAAGTGCCACAACACACCAACAGTATCAGTGTGGTAATATGAGTTGACATGAACGCAGGGTATAACGCACGACAGTTGCCAGTTAAGGTTGGAATGGGATATTTATGGAGCTGTGATGGTTAAAGGATAGGAATCAAAAGACCCAGGATGCCAGATGCTATCAGGCGATGCCAAGATGTTGCTGCTCCTATTAACCTCTAGTTGTTGACTGTACGCCCGGGACCGATCTTCTCTCGTAGCTGCTGAATTATTGTCCTCTGCAAGTAGATTATGGCTCCAGATGCAAGTTGTTTCCTAAACGATAGCCCATCGGTCAGCTATACATCATAGTGGCGTTGGCAGGAAAGCATCCTACCCATAACACTCGCAATGTGGATTGTCAGTGACTCCCACATGCCCATACAGGTGGGAACAAACTGATTACACTGACAAAGGAGACAAGAAATTTAATATATTAAATTAACACCCCTTCTCTGAAATAGCTTTACACTAATTACACTCGGGTATTCTGACCGGCTGGGCGGTAAAAAGGAAAAATGTCTTACTACAATCAAAGTTTAATTTGCACATTACGATTCCCGGCGTGATGCTAATCTAACGAAGAGTGGAGCTGGCTTACCTGGCGACGAGATAAACAAAGGTTCCAGTTGATGAGTCTATTGAAAATTATATGTCCGGTTGCAAATAGTTGATGGTCGCTAGCATGCATTGCAAATGCCAGAGCCTAACACACACACACTCCATCTCCGTGACGTGTTTCTAGCTGACTGACTTCCCGCTCGGCGACGCAGGCTCGCCGCGGCTTACCCTCGCACCGAAACATTACTACTTTATAGCATGACTTGTACTAAATTAATGACTCGTTAACAACAAATAAAACTCAAAAATTATACAAACACACTTGCAACATAAACTCTTGATGAGATGATATGTACAAAGCACTTGGTGGAAATAATAAATAAATAAATAAACATAACCTTGTACAAATGGGATATAACACTGAATACCAAACGATCACAAATACTTAAATTAATTAAACATAACAATGTCTTTTGTTAAGCCTGATACATCCCAGTTCACTAGGAGGTGGCCTAACTATCCTTCCGCCGCATCCTTCATTGATATGGCAAACACCAGCTTCACTTGAACCGGTATGCCATACTCTTGCTCTGCGCCTGGTCGCTCCGGTGACCTGGTGCATACTCCACACCCAGTAGAGTGCGCAACCCAGCTGCAAATACAAAGGCTACAGCTGGACAAATGGTCTTAGGCTGGGGATACATATGCTTAAAAACACCCCCCCTCTTAAGAGACTGTTTGTAGGCCATTAGATGTTACTTGCAGCAGTTGCAGATGCGGGCAGGCGTGCACGACCGCAGGAGGGACCCCTGCTTCTGTCGCCCAGCTGTGTGATGCAATGCTGGCAGTTGCCCTTCCTCCTAGGCAACTCCAGACACCGACACTGTTTATATTGTGGTGGCGGGAGTTTCCTCCTGCGTAATTGCCAAAGGCACATCGAGCTCCCAGACTAGCTGCCCTCGTTGTCACCTTCCTCGCTCTAGTTGTTTTCTCGCTGACCTTGCTGCTTATGGGCACGACTCGGTTGAATAGCCCCTGTAACAACATTTGCGCTTGCATTAGTGTCTGTTCATTGCTTAACATATGTGTGCACATGCTCCACTTGCTTTACGTTCTCGTTTACTCGCACCCCTTTTACTCGTGTCTTTGCATGTCCACCTTGTATTCATTTTCACGTTGCACGTGTTTTCCCTGTGTTTGCTCCTCTCGCACTTGCTCCTCTTGCACTTGCTCCTCTCGCACTTGGTCCTCTTGTACTTGCTCTAGAGGCTTTTCTGGGTCCCTGTGAGGTGCTTCTAAATCGGGTAACTCCTGCACCCTCTCCTCTTCTGCACTTACACCTCTTCTATCTGCAGATGCACTTTCCTGCTCCCTCTGGAGCTCGCCAGCGACGTTTTCGATCAGCGGCACCCCTGGTTGTACCTCCTCCTCGACACACATGGGTGGATCCCCTGTGGGATCTCGCCCATGAAGTGTTGCCACATCTCGTGTCTCCTCTCGCCCCTCCTCGGGCCCGACATGGCCTGATGCGGTTTTGGGGTCAGGACACACCGGGATCGACCTCGTCGTCGACAGCTCCTGGGGTTCGCCGAACGTCGTCACAGTATACCCTCAACTTACTTCTGCCCATGCAGATCGTATACGTGGTCGACCCATGCTTCTGTATTACATGATCTGGCATGCTCCACCGTGCTGTCAATCCTGCACAAAAATCTTTTCTCACTGTCGACTATGGGTGCATCCTTATGTAACCCTCTTGCCCTGCGTGTACTAACATTAGTGGTCGGTTTGTGACAGGGAGCCATTGCGCCATATAACAATCTTGCCATTGTCTTACTTCATGCAAACACTTATGGTGTTGTCGCCTTTACGTATCAGTACTGATCAACTCTCTACTATCTTCCTGCTGTGGGCATTTCGCCTCTCCTGGGAGCCGTAGATTGCATCCCAATAAGACCTTGGCAGTTGATCTTCCTGTTGTTGCATTTACTCACCTTCGTAACGTGTAGAGAATGGTAGGAACATGATCCACCCAAGCTGTGTGATTTTCACCTACACAGACACTAACTGTGCCTTGATCCCTTTGTTTCTATGTTCCGTCGGGTTGGCCTTCAGGTGGTAAATAGCAGTTGTAACATGGTTAACACCCCACCGCATACATAGTACCCTCCATTTCTTGCCAATCAATTGTGTACCATTATCCATCTACAAATTATGCAGGATACTCAGCACAGGAAAAACTTCCTCTAACACTCTGGCCACATTTCTTGCACTTGCTCCACTAGTGGGGTACGCTTCTGTTCAACATGAAAAATTATCTGTTATGACGAGAATCCTCTTGCCTCCCCTCGTCAAGGGGTACAGTCCCATTAGGTCCAAACTCATAGTTTCAAACGGCTTTCAGGGCATGCCGGGGAGCTGATTCTGCCTCCCGTCCGCTCGATGCATGTTGTACAGGTTACATTCCCTGCATTGTCGCAGGGATCTCCTCTCATCTATGCTGAGACCTGGCCAAAAAATATGATCGCGGACATTTCTGACTGTTCAACACCAGGGTGTCCAGCAATGTTGGTACAGTGCGAATAATCGAAGACATGTTCCCTCACACTCTTGGTGACATACACACTCCACTTCCCTGGTTGTTGATCCGAACATGTCTTGAATCTATTGTCTACTATGCACCATCTTTCAACCTTCTGCTGTGCACATTTTTGCATCTTTTTCTCTGTGAACTTGCCATTTCGTGCCTCAACGACCTCCTTGTACACATAGTAAATTAGGTCCTCATTGTTGGCAGCCATGATCTGTTGCACGAACACCTCCGATACTGGCTAATGTGAACTTGGCAGTAAAATTTCCTCCCATCCAGTCTCATCTCTGACAATTACCCCATTGTTACAGTGTCGCGACAATATATATGCCAACTCTTTCTGTTTTCCAGAGCACATGCTCCATTGTAAAATTGTATGGCTGCAAATGCAACACCCACTGCACCAACTTACTCCATACCTCACGCATCCTGTGTAACCATACTAAACACCAATTACCTGTTCTGAGCATGAACCATCGGTGTACAAGGTATGCGCTGTATTTCTCAACTTCCCGTATCACCATTAAGCACTCCCTCTCACTCACATCATAACGTCTTTCAGCCGGTCCTAGTTTCGTTCTACCGAAGTCGATTACATTCTTCTCTCCACTGTCGCCGACCTGGTACAATACTGCACCAATTCCATCCTGGGTGGGGTCAGTCTGAATGTACAAATTCTTGCTAATGCTGTAATATGCTAACATCGGACATGACCTGAATGCCTGTTTAATCTCCGTGAATGCATTCTCCTTCTCGCTCGTCCATTGAAACCTCTTATGCATTGTCAAAAGTTCTGTCAACGCCACTGTGATTGTTGCGAACCTCGGAATATGCTTCCATAGCAAGTTAATCAATCTGAAATACTTTCTCATCTGTTTGCTGGTTTTCGACTATGGGTAGGTGTCGATCAGCCTTAATTGTTCCAGATTAGGCCGGTTTCCTTCTTGATTTACTATGTGGCCCAGAAAATCAATGCTGGTCTTCCATTTGGCATTAATCAATTGAGCATGTTAGGCTGTTTATCGCAAGCCTCTCCAGAACTACTGCTAAGTGTTGTACATGTTCCTCCCAGCTGTCTGCCCAAATAATGATGTAATCGAGCCACACCAGCATAAACTCTCCAAAATGCCATCCAGCACATGTATCATCATCGCCTGGAATGTCGCGAATGCACATTTTAATCCATACACCATTACACAAAATTGCAAACGCCAGCCATTGGGGCAGTGAATGCTGGATTTGGTCTGTCCTCTCGTTTCACTGGCACCTGCCAGTATCCACTCTTTAAGTCCAAGGACACCCAAACTTTTGCTCGCCCTAGTGTACTTAGTTCGTCCTTCACACTTATATATGGTGGCGATGAACTCCACGTGACTTGATTTAGCAGTAGAAAATCCACTCAAAATCGCCAGGTTCCCTCCTTCTTTGGAGCTAACAAAACTGCGGAATTGAATGGGCTATACGTTGGCTTTTTCACGACGTTATGAAGTATTTCCTGCATTTGTTTTTTGATTGTCCATGTTTGGTGTGGTAAGGAGCCTTGCAGACTTGTGTAAACTGGCTTGTCATCTACGAGTGGTATTGTATGTTCCGCAATTGAACGTATCAGTGTATTACTCCCTCTGAACACATCGCGCCTATTGTCCAGTACACATTGAAATGCGAACATGTACTCGCATGGGAACTGGTTGTCTAAATCGAGTAACTCGACCTAAGGTAGATTTCCCGTCTGGCAGTGATACAAAATGTACACAGTGTGTCTCTTTTTCGCACCAAAATATATCCTTCTCGCAGTTGATTCCACTATTGTATGCTGTTCGGTTTACCAAGGTAATACCAGAATAGCTACCTCATGTATTTCTGGCATTACAATCACAATCATTGTTGTCTAAACGTTGTGTACTTGCACTGTCACTACAGCCTGTCCTACTGCCTTACTACAATGCTAGATCGTGGCCAACTGAATTACACGGTCTGCAGGCATTACATCCTGATTGCATACAAAGTGTGGTCGTATGAAGTCGTGCAAAGCTGCAGAGTCAATTAATGCATGGCACAATTGACTTTTAATGACAACTAGAATGTGTATGAATGGTGTACGACTACTGCTAATATTTTGTATGAGCGTTTGTTGTGGAGTTAATTTTGGATCTGGTGTGATCCAAATTTTTGCGGGCAAGGTGTCGGAAGCGATTGGTCCTTTCACCCATACAACCCATTTCCTTGCTGTTTACCGGCTGCCGCTTCTCTAATTTATTTCATCAGCTGATTGTTCTGGCACTTGGTATGTCATTGGCACTGCGTTGTCGGACAATACCTACATGGATAACAGGGTGGGTTATCCGGATTCCATCCATGCTGTGGAGAATTACTGTTACCTGTTCCACTTCGATACGGTACCCTCCGACTACTTGTCTCTGTTGATGCATTCTTCTGCTGCTCTTGCCTATAGCTGCTTCCATGTGCTTATCCTCCATACCATTTTCCACTCTGTGCATAATTATACTGTTCACCATGCAATGGTGCACTATGACTACTTGAATGTGGTTGAAAATTATGTGATATGCCAGAATAAGGTTTGTTTATATTTTCATCTCTAGGGTCGTGGCACCATTTTACTCCATTTGCGTCTCTGTGGGATGTTTCATGCGTTCTCTCAAGAATAATTGCGGCATGCATTAAATCTTCAAGTGTCCCATTCAACAAAGGAAATAGAGCTGCTCTAAACTCTGGCCGAGCTGTTTCTGCAACTACTTCAAAAATCTCACGCTCTGGCGAATTCGGATGAAAGCGCTTGACAAACTGATTTTTACATGTAATGAAAGCTGTTAAGGACTCACCTGCTTGTTGGCTTTCCAGGGTCAATCTACTTTGGTGCTGGACAGATATAAGCTCTCCTCTAAAACTGCAGTGAAATGCACATCGAAACTCCTCCCACTGAAGTCCGTAGTGGTTGAGTGAAACCCACTAAGAGAGCGCATCTCCGGAGAGTTGCACTCCGATGCATCTGGCCCATTAATCACAGCTTACGCCGTATCTCATGGGACGAGATACAGTCTTCAACAAAGGCTGTCGCATTTTCTGCCATGGTACCAGCAAATATGATCAGCATTTGAAACTTGGATGGTGTCTTTGCTACGAACGGTCCTGACGAATGTGAAGTTTGGGTGAGCTCTGTGGTTCCGCTTCTCACTTCATTTTCCGTACTTGCTGTTTGTGGCATCATTGTTACAGACGGAAAATTTTGGAAAGTGGGTTGATAGTTCGGCAATATTTTTGGATAGATCGGTGTGGGAAACTTGTGTGGTAGTTCCGGGAAAAATGATGTGGGAAGTTGGTACAAATGCAGCATGATTGTTGGCTTAGGTTCCGGTGGCGAGGGTTTTATTTACATTGGCCACGTGCACACCAGTAGCATTCGAGTTCTCGACTACACTCTGTTCTCCTCCCCTACTCTGCAGTCCTTCTCCTCCTTTGTCTTGAGCCACTACACTTACATTGTTAGTGTGCCGTGCCACAGTTATCTGCGGAAAATTACCAGACTTATTTACAGCCACGTCATTGTCCCATTCGCAAAATAGGTCCAACAACTGATCACGTGGGGTGTCCTCAGTTTCGGTTTGCGCATGAACTAAGCCCTACCTGAATTTAAGCGATGTTGTGAAACACAATAGACAAACAAATGTGAGTCCTGAAACCGAGTTATGTTCGGTGACACAGGCATTTTGTGTGATATCTCACGTCACATTGTACACAATGATGTATTATTGTACCCTGCCCATTACACAACAAATTATCACAGTAATTTGGAAAATTATAATTTGGAAACTCTTCGTGTTCAGACTTCACTTGCATTACTGGAATTGTAATGTCCTGACTTGTTTCACTGCAACTGTCTTTGATTACATGGTTGTCACCAGCACGGGTGTTTTCTGTTGGTGTTGTCTTGCTATAGCATTGGCAAATGGCACTGTTAAAATTTTGTGAATGTTCAACAGTACCATGGGGTGTAATCATTTAGGACACCACAGTGCTGGTGCACTGTGAGTCGTCCTGCCGGCCATGGTTTGTTTGTAAACAAACACACGCGGCACGGGTGATGCAGTTGACTGGCATGGAAGCACAGGTTGGCGAAAGAGGTGTCACCCTTACCTCTCATGAGACGGCTGAGCTGCCCATGCAGGGTTGATGATCCGACACCACAGCTGACACGAGGCATGCATGATGAGTCAACTGGTTGTATCCAGCAGAATTAGCAGGGGTCGAGGAAGGTGTAGCCTCCACTTCATCTCTCTCCTTCACTGTTGCCCGCCCTCCAAGTGCGTGGTGTCGTTCCTGATGTGGTGTCACCTGGTGGTTGTTGCCAATGTTGACATGCATCCCAAGCATCCATGCAGCGTCCCAAAGATGTCCCGATGCTGCCATTGCTCTTGTTGTTTACTTGCTGTTGCTCTCATGCCACTGTGGATCGGAAAAAGGCGGGAAAAGCTGATACTTCAGGAAGATGTTGAAAATTTGCAGAACATCTTTGTAAGAGGTTGGATGTCGAATGGATTGTGAGGTCAGGAATACTGTGGTAGGAGATTGGCTCCACTTTCTCCAGCCATTTGAAGTGCAGCAGTTGCCGGTAAAGGTTGGAATGTGATCTTTCTGGAGCTGTGATAGTGAAAGGATAGGAATAAAAAGATCCAGGGTGCCAGACGAAGTCAAAGATACTGCTGCTCTTCATAACCTCATGGTTGCGGGCCATCGACCCAGGATCAATCTCATCACCATAGCTGCTGAATTGTTGTCCTCTTCCTGTAGATTATAGTTCCAGATGTAAGTTATTTCTTAAACGATAGGCCGCCTGTCAGCTATACACCATAGTTGGCGTTGGCAGGAAAACATCCTATCCTTAACACTTGCATACGTGAGCTCTTGGGGCATCCCACATGCTCATACTGGTCGGAACAAACTGATTACACTGACAAATGAATGAGACTTACAAGCTGATTGAGTAGGATTATTAGGGCCAGTCCCCTAAAACACATGTGTGGCGAATAAACAACTGTCATGCACAAGTTATTTATTATATTAAATTCACGCCCCTTCTCTGAAAGAACTAAACACACTCGGGCATTCTAACTGGCCGTGCGGTGAAATGGAAAAATGTCTTACAACAATCAAATGTTTACTTGCACATTAAGAGTCCCGGGGCGATACTAATCTAGTGAAGAGTGGAGGTGGCTTACCGGCGACGAGATAAACAAAGGTTCCAGTTGATGAAGAGTCTATCGAAAATTTTATGTCCGGTTGCAAAAAGTTGATGGTCGCCCAGCGTGCATGGGGAATGCCAGAGCCTAACACATGCACTCCATTTCTGTGACTTGCTTCTAGATGACTGACATCCCAATCGGCGATGCGGGCTCGTCGTGGCTAACCCTCGCCCCAAATTGGTACTACTTTATGGCAAGACTTGCAAAAACTAAATCAGTTATTCGTAAGCAAGTAATAAAACTCTCGAATATTATTCAAACACACTTGCAACATAAACCCTTGATGAAATTATATGGACAAAGTACTTGGTGGGAAAATGAAATTAATAAATAAACATTACGTTGTACAAATGGGATAAAACACTGAATATCAAACAATCGTAAATGCTTAAATTAATGAAACATAACAATGTTTTTAGTTAGGCCGGTTACATCCCAGTTCACTAGAACTGGCCTAACTATCCTTGTGCCGCACCCTTCGTTGCTATGGCAACAACCAGCTGCACTTGCACCGGCGTGCTGTGCTCTTGCAATGCACCTGGTCACTCCGGTGATCGGGCTCACACTCCACACCCATTAAAGTGCACAACTCTGCTGCGGGCGGCGCAGGGTATGGCCGGACAAACTGTTTATGCTGGAGTCGCACACACATCAGGTATAACTCTGCATCCTGACCATTTGCACCGCAGTTAATAATCGCAACTATTGCATGCCGATAGTCAACGAGAACATCCGAGAGTATGCTGGTGTAGTTTGCTGAGAATAAGCAAGTCACTTTTCTCGGGGATCTGGATAGCGTATTTCAAAAGGTCTATTTAATAATTTTCCTTTAAGAGGTAACTTCTGGGGGAAATTAGCTAATGATCCTGCATGGTATCTCCGCGAAACCACGACAGCCAGGTACAAAATATATTGTTAGGAGCGAGTGAGCTACCTGCTCTGTAGTGTAATAATCTCCTACTATGCGTGTTACTCAGGCAGGTCTGTACGTCTTCGTAAAGTGCTCCGTAGCTCTTATGCAACCCAAATAGGCAGGAAATAGTTTTGTTAAGGGTTCTTAAATAGCAGCGAAGTACTGATGGGGGCTGGCTGCTCGAAAATAACCTATGTTAAGTTTTGAGGAGTGATGAATGTTATGTGGAATTTTGTGGAAATATTACCCAAGGCACCAGACACTGTCGGGCTGACAATGTCGTGAAGTCGGAGAGTAGACTCATTCCTCAGCATCTTTCTGCATATGACCACTGCGAAATCCTTTAGTATATGCTGACGTCTCCTACAATAACATATATTATTTACATAATTTTCGCTGTGTCAGGTACAACTACAAAGTCTAAAAGCAATTAAAACTGTAACTTTTTAATGTGCAAAAGTAGCACCATGCGAATGACACAGTTCCGATCGTAGATCTGGATTTTGGCAAGACCTACTATTTTAATAAACCACCATTTATGACAATATTTAATGTCATATTTTTATTTATAGCTTTACTTTTCAATTAGGTACACTTTTCGCTATTTTTAATACCAACATAATGAAGAAGACAGTGGTCAGAAAAATACAGTATACAGTAAAGGATAATCCTTTATGTATTTTTTTTACATTTTAAGTAAAGGAGTTGAACAGATCTATACCTGAGTAATTTATGTGTGTGTGTTTACTTTATATGTGAAAAAAAAATATATATGTGTAAACTCAATGCTACATTTTTCAACGAACTCTGCTTGTTTGAGAGCAATACTATCCAATGCAGATTCACTTTACGATGTGGCTTGTGTGTATTTATAATATGTTAGATTGTTATTCCATTTTCCGTTAGGATATATTTCTTTTTCTCTTTACAAATCATCAATACTTGAATTAAAGCAATTAAAAAAGTTTTAAGCCTTTATTGTAACTTAAATATATATTTTACTATAGTAAATGGCAACTATATCCATTTTTAACATTTAAAATATCACAATGATTTTTCTGGTTTTAAAAAAATTATTTAATATTGCTTTTAGACAAACTCCGATTTTGGATCATGTTTGTGCACCATCATTTGCGATTATAATCCATGGACGTGATAGCGTCGGTGGCCATTTTCCTACTAAATCTTGGGAAGCTTTCTTTGGTTCGATTCTCTGTGTTAAGTTACTAATTGATTCAAGGAATTAATTCAAAATATTATAAGAAGCGCAGTATACAGGTAACAGATCACAATTGTGAAATTTATATGTCGACGATTTAAAAAAATCCTAACTTATGTAATTAATGCTTCATCGTATGGATATATGCAAGGTCAGATTCGTAGATTTGATTACCTAGTGCTCCTGTTTCTTTCGGAATTATTTTTCATAGTTTGTGTGTGCTTATAGTTATGCAATACTTCATGTATTTACCACAATTAAATAGTTTTCGAAAATTTGTTTATGTGTGAAGAAGCATGTAATAGATCAGCTTAGTCCAATAAATCCTATAGTGGATGGATATAGTAATATTAGATTTGATTGTTAAAATTTTAAATATTTTTTTCGTAACACCTATGAGTTTTCCTTTCATATAGGTCTGCTAGCTTTCCGCACAACATAAGTTTAACAATATGACGAATGCCAAATCACACCTACAAGACAAAATTTACATCTTTGAACCCTAAATATAGGCATATTGTTTTTTTTTTGTAAAGTTTTAATCTTAAAACCCATATCAGTTGCAATATTCCAAATTTAATTGTTCTTAATCAGTCTTTCATGTAATATTAAAGAACATAAGTAAATTATTCGACCTATACTATTTAAAGGTATCACTTGAGATATGCCATAGTTACTTGTTTTTAGAAATATTATATGTTATTGTGATATTAGTGTATTTTCTGTAGGTATCTGATCTTTTTTGAATTTATTATTGAACCCTAAGTTGCAAGGTGAAATGTGCTACTTATATTTGTTAGTGATTCTAATCATAATTACTATTTTATCATTGTAGTGTTGATGTCTAAAATTAAACATAGGAGGACCAGAGTTTTGTTTCAAAATAGTTTACAAAATTTTAAATTAGTATTACTTAACTTACCTGTGCTGGGACAAATATTGTCTACTCAGTCGCCTCTACAAGTCCTAGAAGTTTGTAAGGGGAATTTCCAAGCATTCTGTAAATGCAAAATCAAGTGTGAAAAACATAGGGCACTTTCTACCTAAACTGAATAGTAAGGGAGATATGGGCTATTGAAAACCTATTTTTTTAGCTGTATTTACAAATATTGGAGAAAAAGTGACATTAAATTACAATTCTTCGAATATTGTTTAATGTTATCAGGCTATTTGATCAATGAGCACACTCTCGTTAATACCTCACAACATAATGAAAATAATAGGGGTTAGCAATAAAAATGGGTTTTGTAGCTGCCCATAACTCATCATTTTTGAATAAAATGCAAACAAGACTTAGGCTCAAGTGTTACAGTATCTAGCATGAAAGTAGTACTACCAATATGAGTGTATGGTATGCTCTTGTGCCCATTGCACAAAATATGATGCGGAAGAATTTTTAATACTTACTGTAGGCCTACCATACATTAATAAGCTTCCAGTACTAAAGAGAACTGTTCGTTTTTAGCGACAGTCTGAGTTTCCTGCAGCAAATATTGTGTGTATTTGACATGAAAATGGCAAGTTCTGCACAGTTGCAACAAGATGCCCTTTTTTGTTAATTACATCGTAAAACTAAATAAACCAGCATCAATTGTTCATAAATCCTGGTGGTAAAAAAAGCTGTAACTTATGCCTATGCCATGAGAGTGTGGCTAGCCCTGTTATTTTCATTATGGTGGGAGGTTTAATGAGTGTTAGCTCACGTTGAAGACCATAACATTAAAATGTTTGGAGAATTGTAATTTAATTTAATTTCACTTCGTGTCTGATACTTTACAACAATACAGTTAAAAAACTTGATTTTGAAATGTTGATATCTCCCTTAATATTGAGTTTTTGGTAGAAAGTGTCCCAAATATTTCCCATTTGAATTTGGCTAAGGAATAAACTCACTGAGTTTGTCAGTCGAATCCAGCTCTGTCTTATATACAGAGACGGTGTTCTGTTTTTGTTGTTCATACTGGCATTTAAACTATTTACAATCAAGTAACTTCTGTTTGTGACATCCATAAATTTCATGCTAGTTATTGTCTGTATTACTAATTATACAAAATAAGAATGCTTATGGTATTATAATATAAATGTATTTAAGTTTCTTCTTCTTTATACCATAAATGGCTGGTTATATTTTACTTGTTATAAAAATTGAAACATTTTGTAGTGATGCTGATTCATACCTATTTTAATATTCATAATATATAAATTAAACGTTTCAGGCCTAGGCCTACTCCTTAAACAAGAAATCACCCTAGTTTGTAGCCAGAATAACTGTAAGTTTATAAGGAAATTTCCCCTTCCAGAGTAGGCATTTATCAAGGAGGGTTATTTTTATACTCATTATTATTGACTGATTAAAAATTGTTCATATGATTGTTAGCACACTATATAAAAATATGAGTAGCTATCCAATGTGAATATTTTAACAATTTTTCCCATGTCCTTCATTTTCCTTGTCATGAAACCTGTGGAAAATGTCTGTAATAGTACTTTGCCATTTTTGCTTAACACCACATGCTGTCCCAGAGTGAAGGTAGTCTGGAATATACAGATAAGTAACCTCCCTGCCTTTTTTCCACCATCCACAATGATAACTTGCTCCCAAACACATGATTTGCCATGAGTAGGCCTATACAAAAAATATAGCTACAATATCGGACTACCTACATACTTAAGGAGGATTAGGGCAGTACTAAGAGGTATGAACATACAAAGATAGTCTGGTACCTGAATGTGTGGGATTTTCTAATGTTAAAAAAAGGCCAGTTAACATTTTACAAAAATTGACTACTGCGTTTTACAAAATTTTGTTTGAATGAGTCTAGTGGAGAAATTTGGGCAGCTTTTAACATTGAGTTCTTCAGAGCCAATGAGGGTGAAGCAAGTTCAGTATAGAGCATTCCAGATTGCAAGGGTGAGAACAATGTGGTGGAAAAGAAACTATAACAATGCCATTGTCTCTAGCATAATCCACAACTTTTATTGTTATGTGACTTGAGGGTTGTCAAGGAGTAAGAGAACTGAATTCTCCTTAGAACATTGTGTGTGCTGTTGAATGTGCTGTAACACAGATGGAAATAGATCAGCAGTCATCCATCCAGACTTTATAGCTAAACCTAAGCTACATGGTCTTGATATTTTACACATGGAAATACAAACACTGGAGGTATGACAATACCAGTTCCCTTGTCAATGCTGCAAATTTTTAATAATTCCCCCCTCTTTCTAGATACAATTTGAACAACTTGTTTCTTGGCTGTTAGTGCAATCACTTTGGGAGTAGGTAGTACAGTTGTAATACAAGTAAGTTGACAATTCTGTCAGGCCTGAAGTTGTAACGATCCAAGACCCTAGCATAGTTATCGTAGAAACACTTCACATTAGTCATATTAACTGGTAATGCTCTAGCCAAACTGGTAGTTTCTGGTTTGTGCAAACTGACACTCGGATTCCTTTTCGTGAAACTCAGCACCCAATATGTTCCAGAAGTTTCATTTGCGAGCCAACTTTCTGGCATGGTTTTTCTAAGTTTTAAACAGTATGCATATGCCAACTTTCTTTCTTGTATGTATGTCAAACCATAATGAATTTCTGAAGATTTGATAAGATACTGACACAACAAATGTTACTCTTCATCTGTAAACATTTGCTGGCCCTTAAATTAATTTCTTCTTGCAATTTTTAAAATTAACTTGCTGACATCCTCTTCACTACAATTTCATGAATCTCTTATGCAAGCATTATCTGTCTGATTTTTCCTGAACTGTTTAAGGCATTTGTGCAGCATAGATTTGGAGAGACCTTGATTTGTCACAACTTCCCTTATGCTCTTGTTATACTTTGTAACATCAATTATTGCATGTTTCACAGCTTCTTCTGAGATGTTACTTCTTTCAGTCTTCCTTTTGTAAGTTTGGACCAACCTGATAGGAAGAGAAATTGCCTACTGCAGTAAATGTTAAATACTAAAATGTTACCTACAATGTGGTGTTAGAGTGGACATGTCCACAGTGACCCCATTATTTCTGTCTATAATAGCCCCAACTGCTTACTTCAGACATATGCTAGGTTAAGTTTTAAAAAATGATAGATATAACCATGGTAATGAAATGAAATAACTGCCAATATACATACCTTATTTTGATATTTTACTTACAGACAGATTGTTAAAATTCAATATTGACAGCTAAGATAAATACGATTGATTTTTTTCTTTTAGAACCTCAAAACTAACATAATGTATTCTTGTGTACAATTATGGCACCACACTAACTTTTTCCATAGATAGGGTACATCAACACAACAAAAACATAAAAAATTCCCTTAATTTTATCACAAGAGAAAATTGAAAAATTTTAATTGTACACTGTGATGCCAGCTAACAATCAGCGTCGCTAGAGCACATGACAGATCTCACCATTCACGTGTCATGAACGTGCACAAAGACGCCAATAATTTCGAACTTTCACATAAATGTTATTTTTAGTGTAAAATGTGTTCTATTGTATTTGCAGGATTTAATATGTCTCAAAATGTGTTCAAGTGTTTGATACTATTTTTAAATTGTTTGGTTATAAGTGCAAAGTGCCTGCGGCACCGAGATTAAGAACACTTAATACTCTGGTATGAATACCGTTATAAAGAGACAATAAAATAATATTGAAATTCATAAGAAAATTATAAAAATTTAACATAATACTTAATTTAATTTGAGATATTTTATTTTCAATTGTAATATATTTTACTCGGTGTACATAGCTCTTCCGCTTATGTGAACCCCGTAGGCGGCCATGGTAGGTCTGTGCGACGCTTGTCTCTGGACAGTCTGTCGAGGAGAGCTGGCGATGTAAGACACTGTCACGTATGCACTACAACTTTTGTTCACTGATTTAGGTTTCCATAGTCAATTTAATTTACCCATTAATCTTTGATGAATACATTTTTGCTAGACATTTTCCCCAGCATTATGCTTCAGCTTTATTAATTTCTTGTGCCCTTGTGGCATTTTTAACTTAATCGAGGAGAATGGGAAGATGTATGTTGGATGGGTCACGCGACCCGCGCAGCTTGAATCAGGCACCATCCACCTATGTTTATGGCATTTCATCGTAACTTCTGCATTATTGCTAGACACAATTTCAAGGGCTTTGTTTTTATGTATGTACTTGAGGGTATTTTTCGTGTTTGAATATTTTATGCAACATCAGGTATAACCACGTGGCCGACCGACACAAATCTTTGTATACGCCATCTTTGCATTTGAGAGCTTATTTATGTAACATTGTATGTGCAATATTTATTTCAGGGTTCTGTGTCAATTTTATTTAAGGTTCAATGTATTTTTCATGTAAATTGACCTTGACCTTGACCATGTGGTCATTTTAATGTTTGATTTTACAGCCATCAGGCATGTTACAAGCCTGTAGCGACTGCAGTCGCAAGAGAATAATTTTCTCAGCAAGAATAATATTTTGTCTGAATTTAATTTGCCTTTTCCACGCAGAAATATTGCAATTTCACCTGCACCATATGGTCTGCTATGAACTTCATTCAGTGGCATCCACACCATCTTAGCTTGTTTTCACACAAGTGTGTGTTTATTGTGAATATTCATCTCGTGTCCCATCTTGTTTCATGTACCATTCAAGGGTTTATGTAATTTTGTAATTAGTGTACAGTGCAATTATTCCCATCCTAGCCGGCTCTGTGTATAGGCCATCACCACATTACCTACGATATGGAGGGCGAGCCCCGACGAGTTTGCGTTAGTGATGCTGAGTAATCACATGTTTTAATATGTATTAACAGTTTCATTTGTAATTCACCATGTCCTGTCTTACGGGAAAAACCGTCAGTCCACCCTAGCAGCTGTCGGCCCTCTTCCCTTATGAAGGCTGTGCTTTCATGCACCTCAGTGAGTCATCCGTCTAGGTGTGCGCTATACTAATTGCGGGGTGGGGAGCACCCAAACGGAATTGGCTAGTCATGATCGAGATAATCATAATTTCATTGGCATGTTGATGTGTTTGCATAATAACAATAAAAACAATTCTACAGTGAACTTAACTCTTTTATTCAGTAGTGACATTGTCCTAGCCACATATATTTATTAAGTGTTTATTGCCAGTGATGTTTAGTAAAAGTTTTGTATTGCCTATGTGTTTGTAAGTACGCACGGGTGAGACAGACACACAGAACCCACACCATCCCTGAGAACTCTGAATCTCAATAGTGTGGTGATTCGAAATCACCGCTGGGCCCAAATTACCAGTAAGTATTTGTGTCATCATTGTCTCGTGTCTGACCCGACGGTGTCAATTGTAACCCCATGTCCACCCTAGCCCTATCTCCCCTACCTTTTACCCCCCTTTTCCTCACACACACAGACGCACGTGCACACACACGCACATTTGCCTCTGGCAATACTTATATTGCTTGATAATACTCTAAAGCAAAAAAATATAATGAACTGTTGTATAGAGTAATCTATGGTCAGGAGAGGACCAGGCAAGATGGACTGGTTACAAGGCTGCGCGATGAAGCAACCTTCGAGCATAATAAGGAATGTAACGACTTTGATTACTGTTGCCTGAACCCGCTACATCACAAACTTTTACTATGTAGTGGTTACCACATATAGAAACTACTGTACCGTAAACTTGTGTCTATTTCTCAAGTAAACCAGTATATAAAAAGTCACAGATGTAAGTAAAGTACCAAAACAGGGAAATGATCTCTGGCACTTTATAAGATAAATAAATAAATGTTGTTGAGTTAACTTTTAAGTTTTGTTACCTTTAAATTAAATAATTTTTGCAGGAGTGCTTCAATTTTTAAATTTTGTGTGTATCAAAAGATTCATCCCATTTACAAGGCTGAAACTTTTACAGCATGCTTATAAAACCTTTGGGTGTATTTTAAATAAGTATAAGAAAACAAAAATTTTCATTTAACTTTTCACAAATGTTCAATTGCCCTCCACCGGATGCATGGTGTAGTCTAAACGGTAGTCAAACTTGTCAAATATTCATGTGAACATGTGAGGTGTTACGCAGCCACTGCTGTTGCTATGTGGCATCGCAGTTCGCCCACAGTTGTTGGAAGGGGAGGCATTTAGATGGAGTCTTTCACTAACCCCCACAAGAAAAAATCACATATGCTGAGATCAGATGAACTTTGAGGCCAGTGGTGCAAATCGCAATCTGTAAACCCCTTATGGCCAATCTATCATTTAGGAAGTTCATTTTTGAAAAATTCTCTGACATGCAGGTACCAGTGTGGTGGTGCTCTGTCCTGGTGAAAAATTAAATTATTGGAGTGTTCTCGTAATTGTGGAAACAGCCAAATCTCCAACATATCCAGATGTGACATTCCCATAACTGGTTTACTGCAAAAAATAATGGACAATACACCTGCTCTCAGGTAACAGTGCAAAATACATTCAGCTTTGGAGAGAGTCTCTCACACTCAACTATGGTATCTGGCAACTGTGTTCCCATATTCGTACTTTGTAATGGTGTACTTTTCCACTCGAATGGAATGTGGCCTCTTTGCTGAACACCAAAAGGTGAACAAAAGTTTTCACTGTCCATCTCTGTTATGTCCAGAATGAATTCACAGCTGTCACCACACTACCCACGTGCTGGCGGGCGAGCCCTGACGAGTTTGCGTTAGTGATGCCAAGTAATCACACTTGTTAATATATCATAAAGTGTTTCATTTTGTAATTCACCATGTTCTGTCTTCAGGGAAAAACTGTCAGTCCACCCTAGTGGCTGTTGGCCCTCTTCCCTTGTGAAGATTGTGTTCTCATACACCGCATTGAGATCATCCATCTGGGCATGCGCTAGATTAATTGCGAGCTGGGTAGCATCCAAGCGGAATTGGTTAGTCATGACCGAGATAATCATAATTTCATTGGCACGTTGATCAGTTCGAGCAATAATAATAAAAACATGTATACATTGAACTTAACTCTTTTATTCAGTACTGACAGTGTCCTATCCACATGTATTTTATTAAGTGTTTATTTCAAAGTTATGTTTAGTAAAATTTAGTATTGCCTACATGTTTGTAAGTACGCATGGGTAAGACTGACACACAGAACCCACAACATCCCTGAGGACCCAAAGTCTCAATAGTACATTGATTGGGAAGCACCGCTGGAGCCAGTATTACCAGTAAGTATTTGTGTCATCGTTCGTCTCGTCTCTCATCAGTCGCGTCAACCTTGAGGCAACACTGTGGTATTCGAAAGGTCAGGGAAGAAAACCCAAACCCATCTGAGTCCCAGCTAGATGAATTGTTGATGAAAGTGTTGGTAGCACAAAAAAAATTACAAGATGGTGGCTAATTAGGGAATGGAATGTGCCCAGGCAGGTTCACTATTGTTTTAAGTATGAGGCAATGAACTCCAGCCAATATTCTGCAGTCTATCACAAGAGGCCCTTAAGATGCCCGTCTACCTAGAGCTATTTTCCGTGTTTGAAGTCCAGAGGTAAGGGAACGTTAAAGGTGACACTGACACGCGCATCAAGTCCCCCATCGCCGCTACGCACAAGGTACTGAACTGGCGTACAGTGTTTTCGTCATGCTGCATGTACCTATCGACTTTCAGCGGTGAACGTATTATTTTATTGGTGGAAAGTGTGTAGGAAGGTTCAATGCATGCCCTTTGACTAGTTTTATATGGATCCAACATGTACATTTTGAGATACAGTGCTTTGAAAAAGCAGTTTTTAGCCATTTTGGCATGCTCTTAAAGGTATTTCTAATTAACGTGAGGTCTTGAGAACACTCAACAGGCCTCGTCTGAAATGTGTTCTTTTCGTAGGTCAGTACACTGGATGCACATTTATTAGTTTCTTAGAAAAACGTGTATTTTGAACACACTGCAATACACTTCAAGCACCAGGTAGATGGACGCCTTAACTGGAGCCACAATGGGCAGTATTCAAAACAGAGGTAAGGTGAGGAATTATATGCCAATTCCACCCTTATGCCTTGGTCTTGGTGATCTATAACTGGGCTTCAGTCAGAGGACTGAAAAATATTTATTTTTAGTATCAAAATGATCTTTGGTTTGTTTGGTATTTTATTAGAGGCCTCTATTACATAATAGATTTAGGTTACACATTATATCAACACTTCAATTTTTGCCTGGTTGATGTATAAGTGTCAATGGCCAAAACAATACTAACTTTCATTTTAGTTGAAAATAATTCCTTTCAAAATATGTTTATTGTAAATATATTAATATGTTTTTAATAATAACATTATTTTAAGAAATTCTAGTTCTAAGCAATATTTTAACATGTACAATGAAAATAATTTCTTAATTTACAGCTCAATAAAAGTTCTTGTGCACTGTTATTTTTAGGTCCCGATTTGCCTGAGCCTTTGAAGTAATTGATCCAAGACAAGACAATTTCTTAATTAGCAAGACCACATTGTGAGGAAAATGGAATCACTCTTATCTAATAGTAAAAAGGAAGATGAAGCCAGCATGGTAAGTAACAAAATGTGCATTTGTGGTGTTTCATTTCTGAAGTGTTAACATAGTGGCTGAATCCCAGCATTTAATTTATATTAAATTAATTTATCATTCATTGAGCATCTACATGCTATAGAACAAATACTTTATTGCTGAATTATTTTTTTACACAAATCAAGACTGTGTACAATTTCAAGAAAATGCAGGATGTGCTTATAACTACAAAGAAACTGAGCTTGGTACAAGTCACTTTTTTTTAAGGAGAATCAGTACCCATCATCTTGGACAAATGAAATTTTTCCCACAGTCTGCGTTACACATTTTGCATAATGTATACTGATCGCCAGGACATGTTGCTGTCACCACAGTGTCACTGGCTGACAAAATGGCAGGCAACGACCAAGTTCTGTGCCGAAGAGTAGAATGGAGATTATGGTGTAACTAATTGCACTTGTGGCACCACACAGCATATCCTGTCTAGGGCGGGGAGCAGAGTTCTCAGTGTCGATGGTCGGTATGCAAAGTCCCCTCTGCTGCAATACATTATTGACACATGATATTAAAAAGATGGGCTACCAGGAGCTACCCAACAAACTACTGCCACTGTTCAGGCCATAGAGTACCCCTTCTGTCCTCGTGCTGTGGTGCAGCATTGCTTAGAAGCAGTACTACCTGAATAGACAATACGTGGATCATTGTAATTGGCGTTTACTGAGACCAAAGTTACACTGTTCGTGTCGTGGCACAAATACAAACACTGGTACACAATAACACTCTCTCCCGACCGGCTCCAAGCTCTATTAAAACAGAAATTACATTACCTGTAATAAAATACTAAGAAACAAATTTGTAGCGGCCTACCATGTGGTAGAGGCAATCATGATACCATGGAGTGAGCCGCATCGTATACAATAAGTTAAAGCTCCCTTGCATTGAGCTGTACAAGGGAGTGCGCTGGGGTAAAAACAAGAGACTAGATGAGCAAGGTTCCATTACACTAAACATGCTGATGGTAAACTAACAAGAGTTGAATACAAGGGTGAAGGACTCTCGCTGCGATACATGACTTACTCCGGCGGAGCTCCGAACGAGACTGAGGAATGATGGATGCGGAAGACAGTTCGTGCTAACGCACGAACTGTCTTCCTTATACACAATTACACAATATGTACAAAGAAAACAAGACCTTCCAGACAATTAAATATAACTTTTTTATTTTCGGTTACCATATTAATACTACATTAACATCCTTCTAAGTAGATTTTCTAAACATTTAGGGGCATGTCACAAGTGGTAATAGCTGTGTATTCAAAGTAAGCAGCTGGTACTGCAGCATCAGTTCATGTCTCTTTCATATACACAGCCTGAAAACCAAATGGATCTGTTACTTGTGTAATTGTGCTGGAAAGTTATTATTTAATTTTATAAGATATATGCCACTTACAGTAACATAATTCCAACTACTTTAATTTTTGCACTTCACATAGATTTTGTGCAGCTACTATCGTACGCACAGCCAAAAGACCATTACTAGCACTCCTGCACATCACACTCTCCACAACACCATGTCAGCTATATTGTTGTCGGTAGAGATGGGAAAATGGTTCACAAACCACTCAGTTAAACTGATTCACATTGCGGAACTCTTGGGAACTGGGTCGTAAAAAAGAACTGTGGCTCACTAACTCAGCGGACAGAGGAGTATCGATAGGGCTGTTCTTTGTCCCTCTCTATTCCCACCAACCATTGTGGCAACAGTTCACAGTTCCATTCCTCTGCTTTCAGCTCTCTGTCTCCTTTTTGCTTCATGGCAGTTTTAAAATCTCATGACTATCGACAAATCGACTTGAACATGAACAGTAACTGCTCAACCCTTTCAAGAGTGCTCTTAAGAGATTCTGTGTATACAGAAAATTCCAGCATTACAAACTACTGTCAGTTTCAATTTTGTTATTAAACTGAGGCCAGCTAACAGCCAGCAATGCTAGAGCCAATGAAGGCGCTCACTACGCACGTGGCACGTGTCACCTGTCCCACAGTGCGCAGAGAGGCCAATAATTTTGAACTTTCGTATAAATGTTATTTTCAGTGTATAATGTGTTTGTATGTATTTGCAGGGTTTCATATATCTTAAATTGTTCAAGTGTTTGTACTACACCGTCATAAAGACACTAAATTGAAATACAAAAGAATATTATAGAAATGAAAAAAAAATATACTTAATTTAATTTGTGCCATTTTATTTTCAATAATAAAATATTTTACTCAGTGTGCATAGCACTTCCTCTTATATGAACCCCTAGGCGGCCATGGTAGGCCCGTACGACGCTTGTATCTGGACAGACTGTTGAGGAGATCTGGCGCGGTAAGACACTGTCACGTACGCACTACAACTTTTGTTCACTGATTTAGGTTTCCATAGTTAATTTAGTTTACCGGTTAACCTTTGCTTGCATACATTTTTGCCAGAAATTTTCCCATGTTTGATTTTACCGCCATCAGGCATGTTACATGCCTGTAACAACTGCAATCGTAAAGAGAATAATTTTCTCAGCAAGAACAATATTTTGTTGAATTTAGTTTCCCGTTTCCACGCAGAAATAATTGCAATTTCACCTACACCATGTGGTCCGCTACGAACTTCATCCAGCGGCATCCACACCATTTAAGCTTGTTTTCACACATGTGTGTGTTTATTGTGAATATTCATCTCGTGTCCCATCTTGTTTCATGTATCATTCAAGGGTTTATGCAATTTTGTATTTAGTGTAGGTGCAATTATTCCCGTCCTAGCAGACTCTGTGTATAGGCTGTCACCACACTACCCATATGCTGGAAGATGAGCCCCAACGAGTTTATGTTAGTGATGCCGAGTAATCACATGTGTTAATAAGTATTAAAAGGTTTCAGGTGTAATTCACTGTGTCCTGTCTTCAGGGAAAAACCTTCAGTCCACCCTAGCTGCTGTGGGACCCTCTTCCCTTGTGATGTCTGTGCTTTCAGCACCTCGATGAGATCATCCATCTAGGCGTGCGCTAGAGTAATTACGGGCTGGAAGAACCCAAGCAGAATTGGCCAGTCATGACCGAGATAATCGTACTTTCATTGGCATGTTGATATCTATGCATAATAACAATAAAAATAATACTACAGTGAACTTATCTCTTTTATTCAGTAGTGACAGTGTCCTAGCCACATATGTTTTATTAAGTGTTTATTTCCAGTGATGTTCAGTAAAAAGTTTAGTATTGCCTACGTGTGTGTAAGTACGCACAGGAGAGACGGACACACAGAACCCATAGCATCCCTGAGAACCCAGAGTCTCAATAGTGCGGTGATTGGGAGCACTGCTGGAGCCCAAATTACCAGTAAGTATTTGTGTGATCGTTCGTCTCATGTCTCACCCGACGGCGTTAAAACAAAATAATTCTCACTTTGTGCATTAATGATATATATGTATAAATTTATACAGTCTGCCTAAAGCTTAGTTATGTTAACTCAGCTTTCAATAAGCAATGTTCGTGAAATGTTTAAACCATAACATAAAAGGCAGTTTTGGAAACTTATGTTTCGCTATTTGTTTCTGAAAGGTCTGGTGCGAAAAGCGAACTGCTTATGCTGAAATAATACCAAATATTAATGAAAAAACTGATTTTGATTAATGAAACCTACTTCCAAAAGAGATATTTCATATCTTTTTTAATGCCAATTATTTATTCGGTGATAAATTCGTATTTTCTTGCATCAAATATATAAAAGCAATACATTGTTAAAATCTTGGTAAATTGAATAGAACAGATATCATGTTTGCAGTAAAGGTTTTCACGTAAAATATACATTTGGAACAATTGTTTAAATTTACATATTTTTATATTTATACAGAAAGACCCAGAACACGCATATGAGAACCACACCACATGAATATTGAGAGAATTTGGGGACAAAAATTGTAGTGGCAAAATGTTGTACGATGACATTTTTCATGCACAATGTGACAACACATCATGGAGTTAAGTCCCCTCACTTATACAATGGTTAATACGTTATGTAAACTATACATTGAAGAAATGTAAGGACTGGGCAGGTCTTGAACCTACACCTATAATATGATGGCCAGGCCAGTGGTAGTAAAATATCAGTGGAGCATGTACGGAATGTCCCATTTATTTTGATCATCCACAATAACTCTGTACCGGGGTTCCAAATGAATAAGTGTTTCATATAAAATTATGTAACTGGGAGTGGGAAATAATACTGCTGGTGAGTCAACGTTATAGCATTATTTATTAGTGAGATACAAGCAATTTTCTAAGTTTTTAAAATAGCATCTTGTATCTATTGGTAAAAAGTTCAGTGAAGCTCATCAAGACCTATTTAAACGTATAGCACAATGTAAAATTTATAACATAAACACTAAATACAACATAGAAAGTGGAATCTCTATTGCCTGTTTGTAGTACTATCCATATGGATACTATGAGGGGTAAGACATTCACATTAGATGTTAAAAGTGGTGACCATTAGCAGTGATACACAAGTTGAGTCGCTAGACGAATGACAACACTGATTCCTCCAGTGTTGTTTCTGAACAGCATTACAAGCATGCACAATACGTACCTTTATGTTCTCTGGAGTTGTTGGAATATTTTGATAGACAGCACCTATAATGTAACCCCAAAGAAAAAAGTCCAGGAGGTTAAGGTCAGGAGACCGAGCAAACCACTGAACTCGTCCCACATGACCAATCCAACTACCAGGATATTTTTGGTCCAGTACATGACATGCATACATGGCAGTATGTGCTGGGCATCCATTGTGCTGGTGCCACATTATCATTCTGTTCACAAGAGATATCTCCACCAGAACATCAGGAAGAATTGTTTGTATGAAGGTGGATTACTCCCTGCCGTTTCGGTTACCATTCATGAAATAACGCCGTATAACCTTATTGCCATCCATCTCATACCAAACGTTAACTATCCATTGATGCTGATGGTCCACCTACCGAAGCCATAGTGGGTTCTCAACGGACCGATAATAAATGTTCCTCGTATTCATTTGGCATGAGTTGGAAAATGAAAATTCATTGGTATAATAAACATCCGAAAAAAGTTTGGGTTGGCCATAAGTTGATGCTGTGCCCATTGAGAGAATGCTATATGAATCTAGAAATCATTCTGGCACAATAATTGGTATAAGTGTAGATGATAGGGATGGAACGCATGACGCTTAAGAATGTGATGTGCACTTGTTTTCGGAATGCCAATTTTGGTTTTAAGCTGGCGTGTGCTGGTGTGTGGATTAACTACTGCAGCAGTGAACAGAAACCTCAGCAGCTTCATCAATGCGAGATCTATGACAATTGCATTGCTGTGGGTTCAAATTGCCAGTTTCACAAAGCTTCACAATGAGGCAAGAAAACTTCCATCTGGACAGTTGGGTCATGTAGGGTATTGCTCTCTGTAGGGTTGCTCTGCCTGACTACCATTAAGTTGACTTTCAACAGAATGAACGACGAGTGAGCAAACCAAGCTATTGATGATGGTAATAACAGAAGAGTGCGTGTATTTCAGTACAACTCACTTGAATGTACTACATTGTGCTGTAAAATAATACAAACACATTCGTCTGCTAACTTACATTCTCCATAGATGAGCAACATTTCTACTTTCTCGTTATTGGAATACATTTTCGTTAATACAACTCTCACCTTGCAGTGTACTGCATTTGACTACACATGGATAACTGATTCAGTAGTCATCATATCATATTGGTTCCTTTGTTTCTTCTAAACCCAAACTCTGTGGAATGGGATATGCAACTTTGGGTACCAG